>CAKXYN010000175.1:1200000-1800000 GCA_935064755.1 Tragelaphus eurycerus
TGTCCCAGTAAATCACCCATCCACTCATTCCATTCATTTACCCACACCATCAGTTCACCCCAACACTCCATCATGAACAATTTCTGGCCACCCATCACTACCCTCAAATATCCATTCATGCCTCCACCTGCTACTCATCCATCTAGTCACTCTCCATCTTACTCCATCCTCCCACCATTATAGTTAAGCAACACTTGTAGCTCCAAACCACCCCCCAGAATTCATAACACCTCCGGGTCTATCTCCTAACCATATCCCACCTCTGACACCCACTAAGGTCCACACATACTCCTCATGACCTCCACCCATCCATGATCCCAGGCCTGCTCCTGCGATCTTGGGACACCCCTACCCTGGGGCTGGATCTTCCCATTGGCTGATTTCCAACCATTCGTCTACCCAGGGCCAAATCAAATCCAGGTTCTGCCACTTCCTAGGTGTGTGACCCTGGCCTCAGGTGGTGGTGCTCCAACCTCATTCCTAGATCAAGGCTATCTTTGGATGCTGTGACACATGCCTGCCACACAGCAAGCAAGGTGGCTTTGAGCTGGGGCCTCACCTCTCCCATCAGACCTTGGGGCACCCTTACCATGCACCAGGTTGATCTCAGAGCCCAGGAGGAGGATCTCATCTGCCAAGCGCTGGGCAGTGGGCAGCACCTCGGTGTGGTGGGCACTGATGAGGTACTGCACGAACTTCTGCAGCTGGTCCCGGTTCATCTGGGAGAGTGTCTCAGAGATGGGCAGTCTCAGCTCCACCTGGTGGGCATGCCGAATGCGGTGCAGCGACAGGGCCACCACGTGCGCACAGTAGAAGAGATCGCGGTTGTCGCAGCCGCAGCTCACAGATGTGATCTTGCAGCGGTCAAAGCTGATGGAGACGTGGTAAAGCCGCTCGGGCTCTCCGGGGCTCCCTGGCTCCCGGACATTTCCACTCAGGTGGAACCCTAAGACCAAAACCAAGCTGTCACTGCTGTGTCACCCCAAAGATGGGTTGTGCTTGACAACGACGCACAGCAAGACAAGGTGCAAATTCTAGCTGAGTAACCTAGCACGAGTAACCTAACCTTGCTGGGCCTCAGTGTCTGCATCTGTGAAATGGGAATATTAATGAATAAATGTGGAGGTAGCATCCTCCTCATGCAATTGTAATGAGGATGAAATGGGTTAATGTAGAACACTGTTTGCAGACAGTAAGTGCTAAATAAATGCTTGTTCTTATTCTAATTCTGAATATTACTATAAGCCCTTGGATCATTATGGATACTTCCCAGGCTCCAGGCACCCTGGAACTTCCTGGGAAGATACCAAAGAATCTTGGGGGTGAAGGGTTGAATCTTGGGGGCCAGCTAGGGGCCAGGTCACGCCATCACCCCCTGCCCCTCCCTGGCCCCTGGGGAGCCCAGATGCCAGGCTCATCCAACTGGTTGGGCAGCTCAGGCTCCAGCCGGCCCTGTCTGTGTCATGCAGGGACACAGCAGCTTCCTCATACCAGTTGGAGGTGGCCGAGCCTGTGGCTGGCTGGGTCATGTCCAGGCAAGGGGGCCCCCAGGCTGACATGGTTCAGAGAGGGTCATCTTGGCTGAGTCCCTGCCTCCAGCCGGGAGATGACATGACCTGCCCTCATGTGAAGTGTGGTATTCCAAGGCTCATCCGCCTTCTGGCTCAGTCTCCACTGGTTCCTATCTGAGCCCTGCTCCCTGAGGTCGAGATTCATCCTTCATCTCCAGCTACACTTCCACCTCCTCCCTTCACCTGGACCCTGCTGTCTGGGCTTTAAGAGCACTCCCTACTGATGATCCTCAGCTTTCACTCTTTGTTCGTTCAGTTGCTCAGTCCACTCTGCGACCCCATGGACAGCACGCCAGGCTTCCCTATCCTTCACCATCTCCCTGAGCTGGTGAACTTTCACCCCAGACCCCACCAAATCCTCGTTGCCTTAGGTCCAAGACCATCCCTAAACCTATGAACCCCACCTCCACCTGAATCTCTCTGCCTGAGGTCTAAGTCTGTCTCTCCCCACTGGCTCTAAAACTTCGCCACTTCCCTGGTCCAGCGGTTACGAATCCTCCTTCCAGTCAGTGTATGGGACATGGGTTCTATCTCTGGTGTCGGGGAACTAAGATCCCACCTGCCTCGGGGTAACTAAGCTCGTGTGCCACAACCAGAGAGAAGTCCACACGCCCCAACAAAAGATAAATAAATATTAAAAAAAAGAAAAAAAAACTTTGCCTCCAACTCTTACCAAGGACCCTGCTGCCTGAAGTCTAGGATCATCCTTACCTCTGGCTCTAAACCCTGACCCCAGAGGACTCCTAGGTCCCACTGCCTGAGGTCTGGAACCTCCCCTCACTTCCGGTTTATAATCGCTCCTCAAAACCACTGCCTCCTCCCTGTCTCATACTTCTACCTTTACCCCCAACTAAGCTGACTCAGGTCGAGGCAGATCCCTGATCCTGAGCTCAGAATATTTTGTATAACCCTCTCTGGGCATCAAAGCCTGCCTTTTGGAATCTTCCAGCTCCCTGCTCCTCCACACATGCTCTGGACCCTTGGCCTCCCTGGCAGGGCTGGAGGGACAGGCACTCACCTACTTGCAGCACACGATCTACGGCCCCACTCTGCAGCAGGTGCAGCCCGCGGGTGAAGGGCACCCGGGCGTCATGCTCACCCTCTGGGGGCTGGTACCCCAGTGATGAGTACATACATATCTCCCGCTCGCTGCGTGGAAATGACCAGAACACAATGCGCTTCTGGACTGGCTCCGGCACACGGGAGAACCGCTCCTCAACCTGTGGGAAGGGCTGCTGTGTTAGAGACACGGGTGCTGGAACCCTGACTTTGCTGCTTACAAGTACCATGACCCTGGGGACTTCCCTGGCAGCCCAGTGGCTGGGAATCTGCCTTCCAATGCAGGAGATGGGGGTCCAAGCCCTGGTCCAGGAACTAGGACCCCACACGCTGTGCAGCAACTAAGCCCACCCACCACAACAAAAGATGCCACAGTGAAGATCCTACCTGCCACAGCTAAGACCTGACATAAGCCCAAAATAACTAAAACAAGTAGCATGACCTTGGACAAGTCACTGCTTCTCTGAGCTTCAGTTTTTCTCAAGTGTTAAGAAGGAGACGTTAAGAGCACCCACCTTCTGGGTGTCATGAGTATTACATATGTGTTAATATGTATAGCACTTATAATAACACCTGGCCTACTGTTAGTATTCTAGAACTTTCTGTCACTTCCCTCTTGAATGTCAGGTCCCAGGATCCTAATGGAAGGTAGTCTCACCCCTCAGGTTTGTGGGGTTGGGGTGGGGCAGGAGGAAAGAAGACAAAAGTGATCAGAAGACAAGTGATCAGGCCTACACAATCTTAGCCTACATTGGGCTAAATGTTTTATGTATATTAAATACCCTTAATTCTACCAGCAACAACCCAATATTTTGGCAGCCTGGGGATTCTAAGCACAGAAGTAAGGTGAATTCATTTGTTCAGAATCCCACAGCTGATGAGCTCCAGGTTCCAAAACAGGCTCTCTGTTCCAGCTTCTAAGGGTCCCCAGGAAGGGACAAATGTCCTGCTCACCCCTGGGGGCTCTGGGCAATGAACTGAGCTGGTTGAGCCTACATTCCAGTCCAGGCTTGCTACTCACTGGCTGGGTGTCCTTGGGCAAGTTTCTCAACCTCTCTGTGCCCTTGTTTCCTCAAAGTAAGAAGGAGACCAACTGCCAAAGAGCTGTTTCTGCGGGGCAGGACGGTACATGGGAGCCCTGGAGAAAGTTTTAAGATTGTCCTGGGGGTCTCACACACAATGAAGGACCAGGGATCCTTCAGAGTCCCCAGTCCCGGATTTCAAAGGGAAGTGGGAGGACCAGTGATTAGCCCGGGGCCTCGGGGACAGTTGGCAGATGACTAAGGAGGGATTTTCCAGGCCATGAATCAGAGCCCGCCCCATCCACACTTGGCCCAGACCCATTGGTCGAGGCAGACTCCCTAATTCTTTTGAGGCCAGGGAGCAAAGAAAGCCACCCAAAGCCAAAGAGAGGACAGAGCCTGTCGGGGCTGAGGAAGGCTTGGTCAGGTCCTAGCCACAACTCCACTGAGGCTGGGAAAGTTGACTCCAATAGCTTCCGCCGTGGGGCCATCCTGGCAGAGCCCCCAGAAACCACAGGGGCAGGGTTTCAGGTGCACCTGTCCAGGTAGCAAGACGCTGGCCCCGCGCACTTGCTGCCAAACTCTGGAAGGACTGGGATGGTTGAGGGTGTGGGGTGGGGAAAAGGGGAGGGTAGGCATGAGGTAATGGGGAGGGAGGATTCTGACAATGGAGTAATCTCTGCAGCCAGTCAGGAGGGGCAGCCCCAGGTGGGAGGTGGTCCCAGAATGACAGGGGGTTGTGTATTAAGGCCTGAGTGAAGGATTCCCAAGAGAAGAAGATGTCCCCATGGGATAAGTGGGTTGTGGAGGCCGGAGGCAGGGGTTGGAGACAGAAAGGGGTGTCTTGGGCCTGGGATCTATATATATGGGAGAGTTCTCTAGGGGGGTGTAGGTCAGAAATGTTGGGTCTCTAGGTCCTGAGATCTGCTCTGTTCCCAAGTGGGGGCGGTAGTAAGAGTTGGAGAGAGGATTGAGGATTGAATGGGGTGCCCTAACTGGGGATGAGGATAAGGTGGGACAAGAGAGGTATGCTGTGTCGTAAGAGGACCACGGGGCAGGAGGAGAAAATGGGTCCCGAGTTGGATCTGGGGCACTCAGGTATTCCTGGGTCTTGTGGGCTGAAGAGCAGAGCTGTCCCAGGAAGGGATGGGGGTGGAAGGAGTGAAATGGGAGGATGAGGGGATGTCTTGGGCAGAATTAAGGATTTTGGAGATCTCTGGAGGTGTCTTCGATGGGGACAGGTCCAGAGGCTGGGGTTTGGGCAGGGGGAGGAAAAGATACGTCTAGGAAGAGGCTAGGAGTGGGTTCCTCCCCACCCCGCCTCTCGCTCACCTGCTCAAAGGCCCAGCTCTCGGCTACTCGCTTGGCGCTGAGGTCCAGCAGAGCTTCGGGCCGGCCACGGCCGCGCACGGCCCCGGCCCCGGCGTTGCGCTCCTCCGGTCCTGCGGGGCAGCCCCGGCTCCGCTTGGCCGCGGGGGGGTCCATCCCGCCCGGCCGGAGCCGGGGCCGGGGCGGGGCCTGTTGAGGGGGTTCTGCCCGAAGCCCGCTCCCCCTCGCCGGCTCCCACGACTCCTGCCCACCTTCCTGACCTTGGTCTGTGCTTGGTCGCCCCGGGACTCGCGCCGCACCCACCCCCGGGCCAGCAAGGTGATGCGGCCCCTTTAAGACGCTTCACAACAATGAAGCTGCCTCGGCCGCCCTTTATCCTACACCGTTGTCCCGCCCCCGCCGCCCATCCCTATTGGCCCCCCCTTCAGCCTCCGAGGCCCTCCTCCGCCGTTGGCTGCACTACCAGACCCGTATCCAAGTCGACGCTGTTCATTCGTTACGTGCACTGCCCGTCTTTTCAGGACTACTCAATCAGAACGCTCAGCGAGCTGGGCTGTCAATCACGAAGAGACGAAGACCAATCACAGTAGGTGGAGACCCCGCAGCGCCGGCCTTAAGCAGAGTTTCGGGACGGGTCTTGGGTTCATTCACAACATTCCTCCCCCGCCCCCCTCGCTCTGGACAGCGCTCCCAGGGCTACTGGGGCTGTGCCCACACACGGCTTTGTTTACTGAGGGTCGCTTCCGGGCGCCGCGAGGGGACAATCAACACTGCTCGGCCCGGGAGCGAGACAGAGCGGCGGGATCCCCGGGCAACCTCTCAGCCCATCCTCCCTCTGGGCTGTGTGGCGTGAGAAACAGCCTCTCTGGGCGCCAGGTCAAGTTTTGATGCCTTGCGGAATGGAGGGATCACCGGTCGCTTGGTAGAGCTTATGGGGGCTGCGGACAGCCTCTCTTGAAATAGAGCCAAATTCAAATCCATCCTTAAGCCCCAAGATAAGTACCCCCAATCCATTCTATGCTTCATATATTCTTGTTGTTTGGTTACTAAGTCGTGTCCGATTCTTTGTGACTCCATGGACTGTAGTCCGCCAGGCTCCTCTGTCTATGGGATCTCAGACAGGAATACTGGAGTGGGTTGTCATTTCCTTCTCCATATATTATGTTGAGTCATATGAAATTATTGATTTTCAATCACTTTTGATACACTAAATGACAGTCTCGTAAAGTTCAAAGTAATAGATGTTAAATCTGACCACTTCTGATTATTTTTTCTGATTCAACTCATCTGGGCCACATCTCTGACCTTGAAGCAGTCGGTGGTGCTCATTGCAGTTCCTCAGCCCAACCCGTGCCCCCGGCCTCTGCCCACCGCGGCCCCTGCCAGCTTCATGTCCTCAGAGAACCCTGCATTTCCACTTTGCCACACTTCTCTCCGTCATCATTACGTTTCTTTATCATTTCAGCAGTTGTTTACCTTCTGTCTCTCCCTGCTCCATGGCGAGCTCCAAGAGGCAGTAGTTTGTCCAGCTGATGCACTGCTTTAAGGCCAGCACCTGAACACCTCAGGACATACAGCAGTGGCTCAATCTATATATAACTTGTTGACTAAACCAACTCAAGTCTGTTCCCATTCCACTGAAATGATGTACAGAGCAGGAAAAACTCAAGCTGGCTCTTAATTGGTCTAATTGCTGCCCCCTGCCCCTCCCCATATGGAAACTCTGGCTTTTTCCTTCCAGGAATTTCCAGTTTCACAGCTGTACGTTCTGGCCAGTCCCCAACCCACTATTCAGCAAACTCTCTCTGACCTGCACTGTCCAATATGGTCACCACTGGCTACAAGTGGGTTTTTGAGTCCTTGAAATGGGGTCAGCCTGAATTAGGCTGTGCTGTGGACTTCCCTGGTGGCTCAGACAGTAAAGAATCTGCCTACAATGCAGGAGACACAGGTTTGATTGTTGGGTCAAGAAGATCCCCTGGAGAAGAGAATGGCTACCCACTCCAGTATTCTTGCTTGGAGAATCCCATGGACAGAGGAGCCTGGTGGGCTACAGTCCATGGGGCTGCAGAGTTGGACACGACCAAGTGACTAAGCATGTCAATGTAAGCATATTGGATTTCAGAGACTTAGTAAGAAAAAAGAAGGCAAAATAAACTTAAGAACTTTTTTATATTGATTACATGTTGAAATGATGCTTAGTTTGTTAAGTAAAATATATTATTAAAATTAACTCCACCGGTTTCATTGTGTATTCATTTTATCCTATGGGGTCTCAGGGCATGTCAAGTTATGTATGCAACTTGCATGGTCATTTCTATGGGACAGCACTGCATTGTAATTTCTGTGGATCTTGAGAAACCACAGCTGACCACAATGACAACAAAAGAAACAATAATACTGTACTGACTGTTTATGGTGTGCTGTAGCTGTTCAGACACATGATCAAGTTTAAGCTTTCTGACAGTGCTGCAAAATGGGGATGTTATCTCCATTTCTCAGATGGGGAAACTGAGGCTTAGAGAGGTGGAGTCTTTGCCTGCCTGGGAAGCCCTAGACTTATTAAAGCGTGTCTTTCTTGCAAGGATTTGAGGCAGAGATAGACGTATGGGGAAGGGGTAACGGGTGAGGAGAGAAGCAGGCAGAACTTCAGCAAAACAAGTCTTTCAGCTGCTCCCCTGGCAAACAGGACCCATGGGCCATCTGTTCCAAGCGACTCCCTTCAGCATCTAGTATGTGGCTGGTCCTTCTCCTGACGATGCGTCAGTGGGTGCCCCAAGATGCTGAACCAGAGAGGACACTCCAGGCCCGTGGAACAGGATATGCAGAGGAACAGAGAACGGGGCATCACAAGGTGAGGAAGTTTATTTTATTCTCTAACAAGAGATACTAATAGTGCCATCATCCCCTCTCATGGATGAGAAAACTGAGGCACAGACAGGTCAGGTGACTTAATCAAGATCCACAGCAGGACAGGGTAGGGCCAGCATTCAAGCCCTACCTTGATGAGTGGGCTGGTCTTGTCACATTGGATGGGGATCAAATGCACCGTTTGGGACACACCAGCATTCCATTCTGATCCCTGATGAGGGGAATGAGGCCCAGAAAGGGTAAGAAAGTTGTCCAAGGCCACAAAGCAATCCCAGGAGAATGTGAGAAATCAGAAAGACACCTAGGAAATGTGTCACACCTCTGGGATGCAGTCTCCAAACCTACTTCAAACCCAGCAACACTTTTAAAAAAGGAGAAGTTTGGGGGGTTGGGTTCCAGCCACGGGCAAGTCCTCTCAGTGTAGACAGTGAGTTTGGGCTTCAGGGAATGGAAGCACGTTTATCCTGCCCGCTCTGCTGTGAGCTCACTGTCTAGGCATCCACAACTCCAGACCCCAAACCCACATGTCCTTGAGACCTGTGAGAAACGGGGTGACCCTGCAGTCTTAGATGAGGGGGGCTGTGCCCCATAACTCTGTGGCCACCCCGTTCTAACTTTCCAAGGGTCCCTCCCTCTGCCAGCACATCCCCGCATGGCCCCCACCCACCCACCCACCCAGGCACTCCGAGCCTCCTGAAGACTCAGGCAGGAAACCAGCCAGGGCAGTTTCGCTTCCTGGTCTGGACGCAGCCCCTCTGGCCTGCCCAGCTGGCAAGATCTGCTTCTTACATTTCTTTTCTTCCCTTTTGGAACACAAACTCATGGGCAGAGAGTCAGGGCCCTGCCAGGAAAAATGGGCATTCCAGGCAGAGGGGGAAGGTGGAGGCAAGAGAGGAAAAGGCTCATGCAGGAATAATTGTCTGAAAAAGCCACATTTAATGACTGCGGGGAGGGGTTGGGGGTGGGCAGAGGGGTGAGGGTGGGGGAAGCAGGGAAAGAAGACAGGTCAAGTGGCTGGAACTGGGCTTCCCACCCCACCCAGGACACAAAGGCAGCTGTCATAGCCTTAAGGTTCAGCGAATTCTCCATACTCAGGACGAGGTGTTAGGGTCTCCATTTGACAGATGTGGATACTGAGGCTCAGAGAGGGACTGAAAAGAACAAGAGGTATGGGGATTTGCCAAAGTTTGGGGCTCTCGGCTGCGACACTAAAGGGGGATTTGCGGGCAGGACCCACGTGCTTGGAAGGGAGAGGAGTCACTCGGGGCAGTGATAGGGTGGAGGGTGGGGGCAGCTGGGGGGAAATGAGGCTGTTTCAGGAGGCCGAGGGAATGGGGTGAAGAGGAAACAGATGGGTTGACAGTCCAGATCCCATGAATGCCTTTCCTCACCCCTGGGATCCCCCTCAAAGGGGCTGGTGTCAGAGGAACAAAGGGAGCCAGTTTACAAGAGTCCTCCGCCGGCCCTGTGTTGTGGGCTTGGCCCAGGGTCGGAGGCGCCCCCTTGTGGCCGAGGGACGCGCCAGATGGCACCCAGAGCCCAGACAGTCCCAGCCCTCGGTCTTTCGAGATTCCACATAGAAAGGTTAAAAGATAATTTTCAAAAGCGGGTGTAATCATGGCTCTCACTGACAAATAAAGGACATGTATTACAATTTTTTCTTTCTATTGAACGCCTATGGGAACCAGGCAGATGTTCCACGAGGTTCAAAAGAGTCAAGAAAAACAGGTACTCTTAAGCACAGATCAGACTATTCAGACTATTCTAGTAAATAAATGTGCAAATGGAGGCAAATTGGTTTTTCTACAGGGGAGGAGTCTTGTCAATGGGACCTTGGCTGGATGAGCCAGAAGGAGCAGGTAACAGTGGTTTTGAATTGCTATGGGGTCGCTGAGAGTCGAACACGACTGAGCGACTTCACTTTCGCTTTTCACTTTCATAGGTTGGAGACGGAAATGGCAACCCACTCCAGTGTCCTTGCCTGGAGAATCCCAGGGACAGGGGAGCCTGGTGGGCTTCTGTCTGTGGGGTCGCACAGGGTCCGACACGACTGAAGCGACTTAGCAGCAGCAGCAGCTGACAATTCACGGAGCTGTGAAGTTCGAAGAGACTGTTATGAATCAGCTAACCTGGAAGGCTAGCACGTGTTGTATGGAGCTGGTGCTTTGAATGGTCAGAACTGATTCACTGAGACACAAAATGTTCCTTGCAGAAAGATGAAACAATTCCTTCCTTCCTTCATCCAACAAACACTTGTCTGTGGAGCAACTGCTGTCCACTGTTCCAGGTGCTCAAGACAGAACAAAGATGCAGAACAGAAAACGGAGGAGAGCGGCACAGTGACCACCTCCTGGAGCGGGGGACAGAGGAGGCTCTCTGAGGGGACACCTGGGAGCGGAGATGCAACAGGGGCCGAACAAGGCCAGGAGGCGGCTCAGGGAGGAGGCTGGGGTCTGGAGGGGGTGGCCTGGGACTTTCTGTTTCCTGTTCTCCCCACTAGAATGTCAGTTCTCAGTTCTCCCTAGCCCAGAGGTTGGTATGAAGTAGGCGCACAATAAATGCCCATCATGGACTTCACTGGCGGTCCAGTGGCTAAGAATCCACTTGCCAATGCGGGAGACACAGATATGATCCCAAATCAGGGAAGAGCCCACAAGCTGCAGAGCAACTGAGCCGGTGCGTCGCAACCACTGAGCCCGTTTGGAGCTTGTGAAGTCACCGCAACGAGAAGCCCGCACACTGTAATCAACAGTAGGCCCCTGCTTGCTGCAACTAGAGAAAGCCTGAGCACAGTAACGAAGACTCAACGCAGCCATAAATAAGTAGAGAAAAATTCCCCATTGTGCAAAGCAACTCCATTTCAAGGGCACAAGTCACTTGCTACCTGCTTAGGGTAGAAAACTGCTGTGAGGTGGGCAGATGGCAGGAGGTCCAGGCCCCTAGGTGGGGTTCAAAGAAGGGTATGCCTTGGGGGTGTCACAGGGCCCAGCAGCGGTCCCGCCCTCTAGTTAAGGGTCCGTGAGCCATTCACCAGCTCCATACTCCCCAACAGAAATCCTGAGCCCTGGACTCCAGGTAACTCCAAACTGTGAAGTCTATCAAATTAGGGCTCTGCTGCCACAACTCTTGTTTTTTTGAGACGTAAATTAGGATTTTTTGGGGTGTGTGTGTGTGAAATTTCCCTTCCTGCCTTTTTTTCCGGTGGTTAAAACCCACAAGGAACATTTATCATTTAGAAGGGTATAATTCAGTGGCATTTAGCACCTCCACAATGTTTGCAACCTCTATCAAGCTGCAAAATCTTACCACTGCCTTCCAAAGATGAAACCATACCCATTAGTTGACACTCCCCATTTCCCGGCACCCCATAGTGAACCACAGTCTCTGTGGATTCGCCTCTTCTGGACATTTCACATATATGGAATCACATATTATGTAGCCTTTTGTGTCTGTCTTCTCTCAGAATGTTTTTGAGGTTCACCCATGGTGTAGCCTGTATCCTTCTGTCTTATGGTGACTGATGGCCTAGTCACTTAGTCCTGTCCGACTCTGCAACCCCACAGACTGTAGCCCGGCAGGCTCCTCTGTCCACGGGGATTCTCCAGGCAAGAATACTGGACAGGGTCGCCATTTCCTCCTTTAGGGGATCTTCCTGACCCCAGGGATCAAACCCCAGTCTCCTGCATTACAGGCGGATTCTTTACCAGTCACCTGTTTTATATGCCAAATAATGAATATTCCATTGTGTGGATGATCTACATTTTGTTTATCCAGTCATCTGCTGGGCATTTGGTTGCTGCCACCTTTGGGTGACTGTGACCAGTGCTGCTGTGAATGTAGTGTGTGAGATGCTGTCTGAGTTCAGTCCCTTAAGGTGTGTGCCTGGGAGAAGGGCCGGGTCATGTGGTGGCAACTCCGGGCTGAACTTAGTGAGGAGCCACCGGACTGTTTTCCACAGTGGTTGTCCCCTGCTTTTTGTTACTTGGCTGAGCCATGTGACATCTTCCCGACGACTGCCTGTGCCCCCCTGCACTGGGAGTGTGGGGTTTTAACCACTGGATTGCCAGGGAAGTCCCTGTTCCCTCTTTTTAGAAAAATGTTGGGTGTTCAAAAAATGTTGACCACTACTATGTGGGACAAAGGAAACCCATGTGGGGTGGGTGAGACTGGCTGGGAAAGGCTGGGCCACCAGGGAATTAGTCACTCACCTGGGAGGATCGCCTACCTCCCTCCAAAGACAGCAGCTTAGCATCCCCCAGACTATAGCCTGCCCTGGTCCCTGTTCCCCAGGACCTTGATCAAACCTGCACTCCAGTGTCTCGTGCATTGCAGGCGGATTCTTTACCCATCGAGCCACTGGGCAAGCCACTAGGATATGACAACACTCTTTAAGTAGGATTTTCTACCAGTTTCATCAGAATTGGCCACCTCAATCTCAAAACCATAATTGGTTGGTCTTTAAGACGGTAGATTTAAAGGAGGGGGAGCCCAGGATGGAACAGGTCAGAAACGTGGGTCTGTGAAGGGAGGCAGTGGTTTGGCAGCTGAGAGAGCGCACTGTGATTCTGCCAGCAGCAGGTTCAAGTCCTTGCTCTGGATCATGAATGACGTGACCTGACTTGGGCATCATGAGGATTGAGATGAGACGTGTGGGAAGCACCTGAACCACGTCTGGGCCACAGGCATGGCTACGTACTCACTGTTATGACTTTTTATAACGATAAAGATGGCACAGAGAAGTTCGAGAACGCTTTTGGTTTAATCAGCACTTTGACTCTACCAGGTGGTGTCAGCGTCTGCCCCAAGGATGGGAAAGTGGCTCCCCAGGCTGTCTGGCCTGTCCCCGGCAGACAGGAAGACACAGGGATATCTGTGGAGGGCACGCAGGTGAGTCACCCAAGGTAGGAAGAAAGAAAAGACTCTCCCCCAGCCCCCAGGCTGGAGGTGCGGAAGCTTGTCCACCCTTCCCTGGGCATGCGGCTCGTGTGTAAACTGGGGCTGGCCGGGCGGTCCAGGAACCTGGCCCGAGGCCCCAGCACGGCCTGCTCACAGGAGCATGTGACCATGGGAGGAATGACAAAGTCAGGTGTCTTGCTCCAAGTTATCCAGACAAGATGTGGGAGGGGGTAGTGGGGACACAGGAAGTCGGTGAAGACAACCCCCTGGCCTTGGCCTGTGTGGAGACCGTGGCACCTGGGAAGCCAGCCAGTCAGTCAGTGTGCTTCTGACCTGCTACTCACTGGTTCGTGGGCCAGGGCCCAGTCAAGTCTGAGGTGCAATTCAAGTCTTTGGAGAGTACAGTTCCTCTTTCCCGTGGGGTTACCTGCACAGGTCTGAGCATATAGGAGGGGGCTGCAGTGGTGGTCCCTGCTGGGGCGCATCCTTAGGCACGCATCTTGGTGGAGGAGGAGGCCTCCTTCTTCTTGGTGCTGGCCTTCAAAAGTGCCAGCTTTTTGGGCAGGCTGGTGCTGGCTTTCATCACCACGTCATGCTCAATCTTCTTCCGGATCCCAACCTCCAGGTTCTGGGGGGAGCAAGCATGGAGCAATCAGACTGGGACCTGAGGTGGGAGGGAGGGCCTGGCCTGCTGCCTTTTGTTCTGTGAGCTCACCAGGGGCTAGATCAGCAACCCTCTCGCTGAAAAAGCACCTGAGAGTCTGGCGGCTGGCCTCCCACCCTCTGAGAACACTGTACACAAACAAAACATCCCTTCTCATCTCTGGACCTCAGCTTCTAAACTTCTGCTCATTCCCATTTTATAGATGGAGAAACAGAGGCACCTGCAGGGAGGAGGCACTTGGCCAGGGCTCCCAAACTATGTGAACGATGGGAAACTGGAACCCAGCCCGTCCAGACTCTCTGGCTTAAAACTCCAGCCCCTTCTTGTCCCGTCATCTCTGCTTGGCAAATGGTGAACTGGGGCTCTGAGAGATATGGGGTGGAACAAATAAAGGCATAGCAATCAGAGCCCAAGTGTTTGGGTCCAAAACCGATAGTTTAATCCTATTACCTAAACTGCTCCCTTGCTCTATGAGTTCCAATGACCATGGTGACCACGAGTGTCACCACACACCTGGGCACAGGGGACACAACAGCAAAGACACAGAAAAACTTCTGCCTTCATGGAGCTGACATTCAGAGAGCGAGCGAGCGAGCCCGCGCGTGCGCATGCGTGCACACGTGTGTGTAACCTTCAATGACACTCTGGTCAACTGTTGAATGATGGCGGATAATAAGAGCTATTGTGGAGAAAAGAGAAAGGATAATGAACGAGAGGTGCGGTGGTGAGGTTACCATCAGGGATGGCTGCTCAGAAGCAACGCTGGCTGCCAGCCTTGACCTGGAGGAAGGAAGCAGTGTGATTTCTGGGAAAGAATCAAGGTGGAGGAAACAACTAATGCTAACGTTCCCAGGTGGGTCAAGGGGCAGTTAAGGGGCCAGTTAGGCTAGAGGGAGTGAGCCAGGAGGAAAGAAGAGAGGGAGGGGGTGAGGGCAGGGAAAAGATGGGGTAGAAAGTGCCAGGTCCCATGGGGAGAACTTAGGCTCTTCCTGAGTGAGGCGGGAGTCATGCAGGGTTCTGAGCAGAGTTGCCCTGGTTAAGGATCTCTCAGATGCTCAATGGCGCCCCGTGGCTATTACTGGAGGGGCGGGGGAAGGAGATCTGGGAGGATGTGACTGTTCTAGTCCAGGTGTTTTTAGATGATGGGATGGGGCCAGGTGGGAGGGGGGTCAAGGAGGTGAAAAGTGAGTGCATTCTAGATTAATCCTGAAGGCAGGGACTTCCCTGGTGGTCCAGTGGCTAAGACTCTGTGCTCCCAATGCAGGGGGCTGAGGTTTGATCCCTGGTCAGGGGAACTAGATCCCACATGCCACAACTAACAGTCCATCTGCCGCAACTGAGACCCAGCACAGCCCAATAAATAAATATTAAAAAAAAAAAATCCTGAAGGCAAAAAGGATGAGATCCAACCTGGATGAGAGAGAAAGGGGGAATCGTGAATATCTGGAAGGAGAGACTGGTAGGATCATGGTGGGGTGATGGAGCAGAGTGGGCGAGCCTGCTTTTGGACATACTGAGCTTGAGCTGCCCAAGAGACACTTCCCTCCTCCAGTTGCCAGGTGGAGGTAAGCAGGGTACCCAGGTCTAAGAAAACGGAGGCTCTCACATCCTGGCATTAAGACTCTGTGCTTCCACTGCAGAGGGCAAGGGTTCAATCCCTGGTTGGGGCACTTAGATCTTGCAAGCTGCATGCTGCAGCCAAAACAAAAAGGCAAAAAACTGAGGCTCTGAACAATATGCTCAAGATTGTAGGGCGAAGGACTGAACAGTCGATGCTTTTGAACTGTGGTGTTGGAAAAGACTCTTGAGAGTCCCTTGGACTGCAAGGAGATCAAACCTGTCAATCCTAAAGGAGATCAACCCTGAATATTCATTGGAAGGACTGACACTGAAGCTGAAGCTCCAATACTTTGGCTACCTGATGCGAAGAACTGACTGACTGGAAAAGACACAGATGCTGGGAAAGACTGAAGGCAGGAGAAGGAGTGACAGATGAAGAGATGGTTAGATGGCATCACCGACTCAATGGACCTGAGTTTGAGCAACTCTAGGAGATAGTGAAGGACAGGGAAGCCTGGAGTGCAGCAGTCCACAGGGTCACAGAGAGTATGACACGACTTGGCGACTGAACAAGAACAAAGGGTGAATTACTGTGCAGAGTGCAATTCAAATTCAGATCTGACTCCACCAGATCTCTCTGAAACTTCTCTGTAATCTTAACAAGTCTTTCCGCAACTTCTTTATAAATTTTACCCTGTTCCCCTACAAGCACTCCTATGGCCCTGAATCCTGACAATTCTAGGACAGAAGTGCTATCACTAGGACCATTTCAGTTAAGACCTTCGGGGTGCAGATACACTAGCCGTCAATGGAACTGCGTTTTGCATCCAGCACAACCTTCTTGCAAGGCTGAGGTTTTTAACTCCTTTCCCAGGCTGCCTGTTTCTTTGATGTCTATTAACGAGGACAACAGAATGGGAAAGACTAGTGATCTCTTCAAGAAAATTAGAGACACCAAGGGAACACTTCATGCAAAGATGGGCTCAATAAAGGATGGAAATGGTATGGACCTAACAGAAGCAGAAGATATTAAAAAGAGGTGGCAAGAATACACAGAAGAACTGTACAAAAAAAGAGCTTCACGACCCAGATAATCACGATGGTGTGATCACTGACCTAGAGCCAGACATCCTGAAATGTGAAGTCAAGTGTGCCTTAGAAAGCATCACTACGAACAAAGCTAGTGCAGGTGATGGAATTCCAGTTGAGCTATTCCAAATCCTGAAAGATGATGCTATAAAAGTGCTGCACTCAATATGCGAGCAAATTTGGAAAACTCAGCAGTGGCCACAGGACTGGAAAAGGTCAGTTTTCATTGCAATTCCAAAGAAAGGCAATGCCAAAGAATGCTCAAACTACCATACAATTACACTCATCTCACACGCTAGTAAAGTAATGCTCAAAATTCTCCAAGCCAGGCTTCAGCAGTACGTGAACTGTGAACTTCCAGATGTTCAAGCTGGTTTTAGAAAAAGCAGAGGAACCAGAGATCAAATTGCCAACATCTGCTGGATCATCGAAAAAGCAAGAGTTCCAGAAAAAACATCTACTTCTGCTTTATTGACTATGCCAAAGCCTTTGACTGTGTGGATCACAATAAACTGTGGAAAATTCTGAAAGAGATGGGAATACCAGATCACCTGACCTGCCTCTTGAAAAATCTATATGCAGGTCAGGAGGTAACAGAACTGGACATGGAACAACAGATTGTTTCCAAATAGGAAAAGGAGTACAGCAAGGCTGTATATTGTCACCCTGCTGATTTAACTTCTATGCAGAGTACATCATGAGAAACGCTGGGCTGGAAGAAGCACAAGATGGAATCAAGATTGCTGGGAGAAATACCAATAACCTGATGTGCAGATGACACCACCCTTATGGCAGAAACTGAAGAGGAACTAAAAAGCTTCTTGATGAAAGTGAAAGAGGAGAGTGAAAAGGTGGCTTAAAGCTCAATGTTCAGAAAACTAAGATCATGGCATCTGGTCCCATCACTTCATGGCAAATAGATGGGGAAACAGTGGAAACAGTGTCAGACTTTACTTTGCAGGGCTCCACTGCAGATGGTGACTGCAGCCATGAAATTAAAAGACGCTTACTCTTTGGAAGAAAAGTTATGACCAACCTAGATAGCATATTGAAAAGCAGAGACATTACTTTGCCAACAAAGGTCCGTCTAGTCAAGGTTATGGTTTTTCCAGTGGTCATGTATGGATGTGAGAGTTGGGACTGTGCAGAAAGCTGAGCGCCTAAGAATTGATGCTTTTGAACTGTGGTGTTGGAGAAGACTCTTGAGAGTCCCTTGGACTGCAAGGGGATCCAACCAGTCCATCCTAAAGATTAGTCCTGGGTGTTCATTGAAAGGACTGATGTTGAAGCTGAAACTCCAATACTCTGGGCACCTCATGCGAAGAGCTGACTCATTGGAAAAGACCCTGATGCTGGGAGGGATTGGGGGCAGGAGAAGGGGATGACAGAGGGTGAGATGGTTGGATGGCATCACCGACTCGATGGACATGAGTTTGAGTGAACTCCGGGAGTTGGTGATGGACAGGGGGGCCTGGCGTGCTGCGATTCATGGGGTCCCAGAGTCGGACACTACTGAGCGACTGAACTTAACTGAACTGACTGATTAACGAGGACAATTTCGGGAAAGCAGCTAACAATGTGAACACTTTCCTGCGCGCCAATCCCTGCTTTAGGAGGCCCGTTGGTTGCTTGATGTTTCCGTACCCACCGCACAAAGGAGGAAACTGAGGCTCACAGCACTGGGACATTTCCATCCCCGACCTGCTGCACGCCCACACTCACCTTCTTGAGCTGCTGCTGCTGCACGATGCGTGCCTTCTTGGGTGCGATAACGCGACCTGGGGAGAAAGGCGCTCTCGTGAGGCTAGAGAACATCAGGCCCACCTCACCCTCGAGTCTCCGGCCCGCTTCTCACCGCCTTTCCTCGGGCCCCGGTTCCGCGCCGAGGCCGCCACCGCCGCCTTGCTTTTCGTTGGCTTCTGCGCCTGGAACTTGCGCTGCCCCTGCGCCATTATCAGCCACGCATCGAGAGGAAAGTCGCAGAAGGAAGGCGCAGGGCACGATGGGATACAGTGGGGCTGAAGGGCGCAATGACTCACGGGATACAACGTGGCAAAGTTAAAGGGACGAGCTTCTTACAATGGGTTGGAGAAGGAAACGGCAACCCACTCCAGTACTCTTGCCTGGAGAATCCCATGGAGGGAGGAGCCTGGTAGACTATAGTCCATGGAGTCGCAAAGAGTCGGACACGACTGGGCAACTTCACTTCACTTCTGCTCACAATGGTAGTTGATCATAGCCAGCGTTTGGCAAAAATTTCGAAGTAAGGGTTATAATGATCGCCTAACATTTATTGGTCACTTGTTTTCTAAAACTTACACTGTCTTATGCTTTTTGTTAGTAAAATTCAGTTTACCTAAAAAAAAAAAAAGGAAAGAAAATTAATGGTGCCCCACACTTCAGTGGGCTTCCCTGGTAGCTCAGAGGGTAAACAATCGACCTACAATGTGGGAGACCTGGGTTCGATCCCTGGGTTGGGAAGATCCCCTGGAGAAGGGAATGGCACCCCACTCCAGTACTCTTGCCTGGAAAAATCCCATGGACAGGAGGAGCCTGGTGGGCTGGGATGGCAAAGAGTCAGACACGACTGAGTGACTAAGCACACCAAACTTCAGTAACCAAAATAAAAATATTTTCAACATTCAAAAATAATATTTTAATATTAAAAAATTCAAATTGCCCACTACAGCCTGTGGACTGGCTGTCTGACGCTGTAAATAAATGTTACTGGTATGAGCGCTGGTTATCAAAAGTTAGGGAAAGTCAGGATAGGCAAGATCTGGGTTTCATTCTATTGAATATCTTGATATTTTGTTCATTGTGGAGGTTTTTTTTTTTGCATTAATTTTTCTTTCTTTTCTGTTCTTTTTGGGGGGGGGGGCACACTATGAGGCACATGGGATTTTAGTTCCCTGACCAGGGATAGAACCTGTGCCCTCTGTATTGGAAGGGCAGAATCCTAACCACTGGGCCACGAGTGGGAAGTCCCAATTTTTTTTTTTGGTTGTGCCACTGGCATGCCGGATCTTAGTTCCCCTTCTGTGCCAGCTGCAGCAGAAGTTCAGAGTTCTAACCACTGGACCACCAGGAAATTCCCTGCATTAATTTTGATTTTTCAAAAAAAAAAAAAAAATGCATGAAGCTGTTATTTGTCTTGATTGAAAGTGAAAGTCACTGTTGTGTCTGACCCTTTGTGACCCCATGGACTATACAGTCCATGGAATTCTTTAGGCCAGAATACTGGAATGGATAACCTTTCCCTTCTCCCGGGTTATCTTCCCAACCCAGGGATCGAACCCAGGGCTCCTGCATTTCAGGCGGATTCTTTACCAGCTGAGCCACAAGGGAAGCCCAAGAAGACTGGAGTGGGTAGCCTATCCCTTCTTCAAGGGATCTCCTAACCCAAGAATCGAACTGGGGTCTCCTGCACTGCAGGTGGATTCTTTACCAACTGAGCTACAGGGAAGCCCATTTATCTTGATTACTGAGCTTCTTATGACATCCTTTAAAATTCTGTACCTGAGGTGTCACCTTCATTTCAGCCCTGAAAGCAATTTAAGAGGGAGGTACCAGTATTATCTGCATTTTATAAATGAGGAAAAGAAAGTATGGGAGAGATGAAGTGATGTGGCCAAGATCACACTGCAGAAAAAGAGGAGGTGGAGCTGGGATATGAACTCAGGCAGCTGGGTTCCAGATGCTGGCCTCTCAAGAGCCACACACAGGCTCTTCCCGTATTCTGCCTGATGTCCCTGCTCTGGGAAGTACTGTGGTTGCGGGAAGAAGGTCAGTGGTTGTGCAGAACATTCAATAAATTTATTATAAAAATAATGGGCATATGGAAGCTATGGAGAGCTAGGTTGGTTACTTCTGGGGTCCATCTAGGATGTTCCACTCAGGAGACGGTGGCACTAAGGGCTGCCTGGAGCTCCTCGGGGGCAAAGACGCCCAGCTCTGTGATGATGCCGCCAGTGATGAGGTCGTGGGGGGTGACATCAAAGGCAGGATTCCAAACCCCAATTCCTGCAGGGAGGAGAAACAAGAAGGCACAGATTTGGTCAGTGTATGTACTCAAGCTATTGTCACATGTCTCCCTCATGATGGTTCTTGGGGTTGGGGAATCCTTGAGAATCTGGGGATCCTTACCCCCAAAATACACAAATGCATGGGTTTTGACACCCAGTAATAAGTTTAGACACCCTGACATTTCCAGACTGTTGCTAAGAAGGCTTCAAAGTCATACACGTCTACCCCACTTGTGCCTGCTCCAAGAATCTCTTCAGTCGTGTCCGACTCTGTGCAACCCTATAGATGGCAGCCCACCAGGCTCCTCTGTCCCTGGGATTCTCCAGGCAAGAATACTGGAGTGGGTTGCCATTTCCTTCTCCAGTGCATCAAAGTGCAAAGTTAAAGTGCAGTTGATCGGTCATGTCCGACTCTTAGCGACCCCATGGACTAGAGCCTACTAGGCTCCTCCATCCATGGGATTTTCCAGGCAAGAGTACTGGAGTGGGGTGCCATTGCCTTCTCCAAAGAATCTCTTTAGGAACCTCCATGAGTTCACCCCAGGGCCTTTGCATGGACTGTGCCCTCTGCCTGGATGCTTTCCCTCAGATATGCATATGACTTAATGTTTCATTTCCTTTCAGGTCTTTGCTCAAATGTCACCTTCTCAGTGAGAACTTCGCTAATCATCCTGTTTAACCCACTCCCTGAAGAGACACTTCCTGTACCCTTCTGTACCTCGTTTATTTATCCCCTTCTGAAAACACAGATTGGAATTCTACTCTTTGTCTCATCTGTCATTTGTCCCCCCACGGGACTGTCAGCTCCATGAGAGTAGGGACTCGTATGTCTTTTTTTTTCCTCGGTTGTGCCAAGAGGCATGAGGGATCTCACTTCCCAGACCAGGGATCAAACCCAAGCCCTCTGCTATGGAAGCATCGTGTCTTAACCACTGGACTGCCAGGGAAGTCCCACTTTTAAGTCTTTCTTCACTCCTGTATCCCTGGCCCCAGCATGGCAGCTGGCATTGATCAGGTACTCAAAAATTTATCTGGTGAATGAATAATAACCTCTTACACAAGAGGCTGCAAACTGGTTTCTCTGCCTCAGTTATTTTTTTAAGACCACTGAATTAGTAGTCAGCTTTCAAAAAATCCCCTGGAGAAGGGACTGGCTACCCACTCCAGTATTCTTACCTGGAAAATCATGGCCAGAGGAGCCTGGTGGGCTACAGTTCATGACGTTGCAGAGTTGGATACGACTGAGCAACTAACTTTCAGTTTTCAAAATGTGGGAGATTTTACCCCTATAACAAATGTTAAGGCTTCTCTTGGAAAAATCAGAAGACCAATTACCCTGAGGCCTACATTCTTGTGACAGCAGAGACTGGGGTCACTGGATTGCACCTGGTCTGTGTTACTCAGCTTTCCTGGAGGGAAAAGCAGGCTGGGTTGTCAATTCCGCTTTCCATGGTCTTGTGGATTTTGACCAGTGCTAAATAATTTAAGCCCCTAGGAAGGCAGGGGCATCAAAAAACACTGAGAAAAATTTTTTCAGAATTAATGTATCTATTTTTATTTATTTTTCATAGTCTTTTCCGTTATGGTTTATCACAGGGTGTTGAATATAGTTCCCTGTGCTATACAGCAGGACCTTGTTGTTAACCCATTGTATATATAATAGTTTGCTAATGTGTCCTATTTTTAGAAAGCTATAAGGAATTGCAGCAGAAAACAATAGAACATTAGGACTTCCTCCGCTTAGCTGTACAGTATTGTTTTACGCTCATTCCATATTTGGTGTAAGGGATGCTGGCCTCATTGTATTTCAGTGCTTAGGAGTTTTAACTGGTCTTTTTTTTTTTAAATTCTTTTTCTGTTTAGGTTGTTGCATAATATTGAGCAGAGTTCCCTGTGCTATACGGTAAGTCCTTATTGGTTATCCTTTTTAAATATAGCAGTGTACACAAATCTTTGAACTGAAACGTGAGTTAAATTGAATAATTTGACACCCATCCATCATGTGTTCAATGATGTCTGACTCTTTGCGACCCCACGGACTGTAGTCTACCCGGCTCCTCTGTCCGTGGAATTTTCTAGGCAAGAAGACAGAAGTGGGTTGCCATCTCCTCCAGGGGATCTTCCCCACCTGGGGAATGGAACTCGCGTCTCCTGCATTGCAGGTGGGTTCTTTAGCTCCAAGCCATTCCCAGTGGAGGTAAAAATCTGTATTTTTATATAGATTAAATATGTCAGTGTGTACATATCAATCCCAAACTCCCTAACTATACCTAACTGGTCCTTTTTATAAAAGTTTTCAATCGTAACCTGTTTCTATTTAATGAGCACTAACTAAGGGCCAGGCACTGTTCTCGATGTCACCTGGGTTAACTTGTTGAACATCCTGGGTGTATGAGGTAGGTCATAACAATAGCTCATAGGGCCCTTATGGATGAATTTTAGGCACCTGGCTATAGTCAGAAGTGTGGGGAGGCTGAGAAATATCTGTCTCTTCAGAAGCACTTGACCAGGTGGTATTCTTACTTCTTATCCAAGTGAGAAAACAGAGGTGGATAAGAAGACAATTCGCTCAAAGTCTCCTGACTCATTACTGTACCTTCTGACCATGGAAGGGGGCTTCCCAGGTGGCACAGCGGTAAAGACTCCGACTGCCAATGTAGGAGACGTGGGTTTGATCCCTGGGTTGGGAAGATCCCCTGGAGAAGGGAATGGCTACCCACTCCAGTCTTCTTGCCTGGAGAATCTCACAGACAGAGGAGCCTAGCGGGCTACAGTCCATGGAGTCACAAAGAGTCAGATACTACTGAGCACACACGCACACCAGTGAATCGGACCTCCAAGACATGTCTGCTCTAATAAAATGGCTTGAAGGAACTGCCTGTCTTAGAAGGCTGATGATAACCCAGATGCCACCTGCCACTTGACAGTCAGGGTGCCTACACAGAGGTCCCCAGGCACTGTGGCGCACCCCTCTGAGTGGAAGGCTTACCTGGTGCCGCTATCCTGACCCCATTGATGTCGGTCAGCTCCTGGCCAGGACGCTCCTCAATGATGATCTCCCGGCCTGTCTCCAGGCGGAGGTCACACGAGGAGCTGGGGGCAGCCACATAGAAGGGGATGCCGTGGTGCTTGGCTGCAATGGCTAGCTGGTAGGTGCCCACCTTGTTGGCTGTGTCGCCATTGGCAACTACGCGGTCCGCTCCCACGACAACAGCTGGGCAATGAGACGCTGGGAGTCAGGATCCACCCGGCCCCGGATGCTGGAGCCCTGCCCACCGGCGCCCGTGCCTGCTGACCTGACACGCCTAGGTGGGCCATGGTGGCTGCCGCCATGCTGTCGGCGATGAGGGTGGCGGGGATCTGCTCGTAGACCAGCTCGAAGGCCGTCAGCCGGGCTCCCTGGTTGTAGGGCCGGGTCTCCGTGCAGAAGGCGTGCTCCAGACGGCCCAGGTTATGCAGTGAGCGGATCACACCTGTGGGGCCCAGCCCACCAGAAGAGGCGAGGATAAGACAGAAAGGGATAGATGGGCACGGTGACCCTTTGGTTAGCAGTATGGAACTCCAAACCATGCAATCCACCCCCAGGCCCTTGCAGTGGCTGTTCCCTTCTGCCCTGTACACATGTGCTTAGAGAAAGCCTTCTCTGTGAGGCCTTCCAGGATTATTCCATCTTACATAGCAGCTCCCACACTGCCATCTCCTGCTGTTTCTCTTTAGCATGTACTACCTTGAAATGAATCATGGGTATCTGTTGACTTGCCTTTGTCTATTCCTTCTATTTCCTCCACTGCTGGGTCCCTAACTGCTAGAACGGTGCTTGGCAAATAGTAGGTGCTTAATAAATATTTGTCGAATGAATGAAGGAATGCACATGAGTGAATGATGGCACACACCGTGGGTGCTTAATAAATGTTGAGTGACTGAAGGAATGGATGCATGGATGAATAATGAGGAACACAATAGATAAGTATTTATTAAGCATATTTTTTTTTTTTAATATTTATTTATTTGGTTGCGTCAGGTCTTAGTTGAGGCATGTGGAATCTTTAGTTGTAGCATCCGAACTCTTAGTTGTGGCATGTGGGATCTAGCTCCCTGAACAAGGATGGAACCTGGGCCCCCTGCATTGGAAGCGTCGAGTCTTAGCCACTGAACCACCACGGGAATCCCTAAGCATGAGTAAAAGAACGAATGCATTGCCTCAGTATCCAGGCACAAGGGTGGACTGAGGCAGGCAGAGAAACATCCAGGAGAATTAAGAATCAGGTGGACTCTGTTGCCTTGAGTGCCAGGACCCAGGCCCCCAAGTCCCGGTCACAGCTATTCTAATCTTTCTTTAGGGGGCTATGCCCTTCCTCTCAGAGCCCAGATTCCATCCACTTTCTAGGCACATGGCTCAGGCAAGGTCTATTGAGTGATTGATCCTAGATGGGTAGGTAGGTGACCCCATCATGGCCTCCAAGATACAAGAAGACTTTTTTGACCCTGCCAAAATAGAGATCCTTGCTCTTTTCCTCAAGATCTTAATCCTGGCCAAGCAGTTGAGTGTGAGGATGATGCCACTCTGGAGGACGGCAGACCTTAGGGATGGGCGTAGAAAAATCCTGATGCTACTGAGTCCCCAGATCCAGCCATACCTGAAGCCAACCCCTTGAGTGTGTTTCTGTGCAAACAACTAATAAATTCACCTTTCTGGGGGATGCATTAAGTGGTTTGGGTTTCTTTCTCTTTCATCCAAAAAGGGCCCTCCCCCATTCCTTGGATGCCCACTCACCTAGGGCTGTGCCATAGCCCGCGGTGGCCAGCGCACCAGTGTTGCAGTGGGTCAGCACGGTCACCTTGCCACCCTGGGGTGCTGCCCGCTTTAGGAGGTGGTGGGCTCCCAGGTCCCCGATGCTCCGATTGTCCCGGAGGTCTTTTTCCAGCATGTCCTCGGCCCAGCAGATCACTCTGAGGCCGACAAGGGGCTCTGAGCACCAGCCGCCAGGCTTCAAGGCCCACCCCAGCCCCTCCCTCACAGCCCAACACTGCCCTACTAGTGTTCTCTTGCTGAAAGCCTCTCTCAGCGTGGGGCTGGTCCCTTCTACAACCACCTATCTGTAACTCCATTTGCTCTCGAAAAACATCATACCAGGCATCTCCTGTGTGTCAGGCACTAGGAGACATAGCAGTGAGTAAGACAAAAATCTCCTCTTTTAGGGAGTTGACACTGGGGTTGGGTAGGCAGATGACTAGCAGACAATAAAGGGAGGGAAAAGGCAGCAGTCAGGAGACAGAGGATAGGGGATGAATTGTATTACATGGGGGATGGGGAAGGCAGAAACCTGAGACCTGAGGGGGAGGAGATTAGCTAGGTGGACATCTGGGCTGCAAACACTAAGTGTGCAAAGGCCCTTGAGGCAGGGGCAAGTCTGGTGGGGTTAATGGAGACTATCTGTGTAGAAAATGTGGAGAGAAAGAGTGGCAAGAGAACAGGGAGAGAACCAGGGCTGAAAACAAAATTTCTCAAAAGCACAAACCAGGTAAACCAGGTGGCACTTAAAAGGACCTCTAAGGGCAGACAGGGCTGAGATTGTTCAGGGAAGACAGGGGATTAAGTTCAAGGACCTGGGGGCCAGGCGGCCAGGTGTTGAGTCCCAGGCCTGCCTGTGTGGCCCTGGATTAAGAGCACCCTGCCTCAGTTTCTCCATCTGTAAAACTGGCAGCTGTGCACCACCACCACCACCACCAGTGAAGAATGAATAGCCTCGGGTTAGAACAGTGCCCGGCACATGCTCCTCTACCTCTCTCGGACCGCCTCTTCCGTTGCGCCCTCCCGCTCCGCCTCCTGGGCCGCGAGGTCGGCCAGGTCCCGGGCGGCACGGGCCATGTTGACGGCGGTGGGCCGGGCGGTGACAAGGAAACTCAGCGCGTCCCGGACGAAGGCCACGAGTGCAGCAAGGCCAGGTCCTCCGGCGCCCGCCTGCAGCTCCACGGCGAGGCTAAGGCAGCCCACGAGGGCAATGGCTGGGGCGCCACGCACCTGGAGGAGGAATTGGGGGCGTCAGGGACAGCAGTCAGGGCAACCACTCCCACCCTAACCTGAGCTACGCCACGGGGCTCCACCTTCATAGCACGGATGGCTTCCCAGGCCTGGCGCACCGAGCCCACCGCTTCATAGCGGCTCTCCTGGGGCAGCAGCAGCTGGTCGAGGATCTGTAGTGAGCCCCGCGAGTAGCGGATTGCCTCCAAAGTCATGCTGTCACAGTCGCGCTCACCGCTTTTCTCCGGGCTCCCGCTCGCACCGGGGGCGGAGCCAGAATACGCGGAGGGGGCGGGGCCGCCCCGGAAGGAGGCGCATGCGCACAGTAACCCCGCAGCTTCCTGGAAGTCGCCATCCATAAGTCCGATCCTGCCCCACCTTCCCAGCCGAGCCCAGTTAGCAGCCCTCTCCACTGTTAGTGCCCCCCGCCACTATTTTGGGAACAACGACCTCAAGCCATATAGCACGACCCCCTAAGTTCCTGGTGGGCACCCTCAGGAGCGCCTACTGCCTGTGGTCTTATGTAGCGCAAGGACCCAGTTGGGATCCCAAGATTGAACGACCCTAACTGCTGCCCTGAGACCGTCCCATCCCCGCGGGGAGGAAAGTCCAGTGGGCTGGGGGCCATCACCCCCCCGACCGGCACATTACAAGTTCCGAGAGATTAAGTCGGAGAGGGCCACGTGTCTAATTTGTGCACGCTGTTATCTCCAACGGCTCGGATGGTACCTGGTGCACTGCAAGCGCTCCGTCAATGTGTGAGCAATGATCCTTCTCCAGAGTTTAGCGGGAGGCGGTGGGCCATGCGCCTCCTGGTAGGTGCTCTGCTGTTTGGAGGCTGTTTTCTACTCATTTTACTAGTTTCCTTCAAAAGAAGTATACCCTTCCAAGGTGTCCCCATGGGCAGGGGATTAATGAACAGCCATCACCTGTGCGCTCCATCCTTCGCTGCTTTGGGCCAGGATGCTGAGCACCCCACGTGTCTGCCCTGTTGTCCAGTCCCCTTTCCATCCCTCACAAACTCAGCCTGTTATTCCACCACCTCCAGGAAGTCGGCCCTGATTTCAGGCCAGCCTGGGCTACTACATTTAAACCCTCATCAAGCTGGGTGGGGACCAAGGCTGTGATCAGGGCATCTGCACTGGGTGATGAGATGCTGGGCAAGCTTCATTGGGTGGGTGGGGTAGAGCTCCTGGGCCCATTTAGTAATCTGAGGCAGGGGCAAAGAAGCAGGGCTTTAATGTTCCCAACATTAAAGGTCTTGGGTCGCACAAGGCACAGACACCCTCTCCAGGAACAAATAAATAACAACTCCATCACTGCGAGAAAGTGAGGTGTGCACAGGGGTGGGGTCTGAGCTCTGCAAGAGCTGGTGGGCCAGCGGGGCTGCAGCCTGGGAGGGGCCTCCTGGGTGAGTCTTGGCCTCTGGAGTGAATCTGGACCACAGAATCACTCACTCTCGGAACCAGAGTAGTCAGCCACGAGGGAGGAGCCAAGGCTGCAGGGCTGTGGTGTGTCCTGGGGGTTGGCTGCCTCAGGGGAGGTGTCTGGCGGGGGCTGGGGCCTGTCCTGACAGCTCTCCTCCCGCCCCAGTGGGCTGCTGTTCTTGGGGGTCTCAGCTGTCTCCAGAGAGCAGTCTTGGGGGGACAGGGGCCTGTTCTGGTTGGTCCCCTCTGGCAACTGTGGCTCCCCAGACTTGAAGGTTTCGGCCGGGTGCTGGGGGCTCTCTGGGACCTCCCGGGACCGCCGTCGCACAATGCCCAGGTGCCCCATGGTGACAGGGGAGCTGGTGGGAGTGGCTCTGCGGTTCTGGGCCAGTTTCTTCAGGACACTGTTGGTTTTGCTGCTGCTGGTGCTGGCTCCCGGAGTGGAAGGAAACCAGGAGCGGCTGATGATCTCTGTCCGCTTGAGCTTCTGCTTGTCCTCGTACGCTGGGGGGGAGAAGGAGGTCCAGAGCCGCCCTCTGCCTGAGCGCCTACCCCCCTTCTCCCTCCACCCGACTCCCCACGCTCACTGGCCCCCACGCACAGTCTAGGGTGTGGAACTTCAGCAGGGCAGCCAGTCTGCGGTCATCCTCTGTCTCCGGCACCAGCGGGATGGCCAGGCTGGCCTTGGCCTGCAGTGCCTGGTCCCTCTCCTCCTCCTCCTGCATGGCTTTTTTCTTTTCCTGCGTAGGGGAGGAGGTGGGTGGAGAGGGACAGTGCTCAGTCACTCAGCTGTGTCCGAGTCTTTGCGACCCTATTGACTATAGCCCACCAGGCAGGCAAGGATACTGGAGTGAGTTGACATTTCCTCCTCCAGGGGAGCTTCCCAACCCAGGGATCGAACTCTGGTTTCCTGCGTATCCTGCACTGGCAGGCAGATTCTTTACCACTGAGCTCTATAGAACAGCCATGAGGAGGGATGGTGGGTGTCAGAGTCATGCCTCTTCCATGCCCTCTGAGCTGGGATGGGCATCCCCTCTAGCTCTCCTCCCGTTTCCTTCTCTTTATGTGAGGAAAGGGCCTCATGCAGTGCTTGGGACACAGAACTTGTTCAACAAACAGGAGACATGACTGTTATTACTGTGTGTGCCATTGGGTCCTTCACTCACTTTTTTTTTTTTGGCTGTGACTCAAGGTAGGCAGGATTTTAGCTCTCTGACCAGGGGTCAAACCCTCGCCTGCTGCAGTGGAAGTATGGAGTCCTAACAACTAGACTGCCAAGGAAGTTCCATTCATTCTTTCCACAAATATTTGCAGAATGTCCTTCTGGTGTCAGGCCTTGTTCTAGACACTAGGGACACAGCAGTGAGCATAAAAAAACCCTTGCCCTGGTGAAGCTGACATACGAGTGGGTGAGTGAGACACAATGATGAGAAGAAGAATGCTGGGAAGGGGGTGAGGGTTGGCAGGGGGCTCAACTTTACATATGGCACACAGTGGAGCGGAGGGGCAGGGGCAGTCTCCCTGAGATCATGTTCAAGAAAAGATGTCTAAGTGAGGGAGTCATGTGGATATTAGGTGGAAAAGTGTTTCAAGGGGGAAGGAACAGCCTGTGCAAAGGCCCTGAGGCAGAACTGCACTTGCCAGTGAGGTAGCCAATGTGGCTGAGCAGAATGAGCAAGGGGAAGGTGGAGATGCGGGTAGAAGGGTAAAGGGCAGATTGTTTGGGCCTGGTGGGCCATGGGGAGGACTTTGGGTTCTGCATAAAGGAAGTGGGAACCATGGAGGGCTCTGAGCATAGCAGAGACGTGATTCAGCTCAGGTGCTCATGGGTGCCCTCTGATGGCTGTGAGGGGAACAGGCTGTGGGACACGAAGCTAGGAGCCACTGGGGACCAGCGTGGAGAGATTGTGCTAGTCCAGGCAGGAGACGATGGAGGCTGTGGATGTTGTCAGAGCCTGCCAGAATTTGCTGACGGATGCAGAGGTGGGGAAATAATGGTGGTTATAACAAGAGGAACAAGGCTGAGTACCTGGAAGAACAAAGATGCTTCTATTACTGAGAAAGGGAGGATGCAGGCAGGGCATGTTAGGGACTGATGGGGTTTCCCTGGGATGTTATGTTTGGGAGGCCCTCAGAAGCCACTCAAGGATGCCCAGAAGGCAGGGGACACACAACTCAGGCTAAAGGCCTGGCCAGAGGGACACACTTTTAATAACAAATAATTTGTAAGAAAACCCTTGGGCTTCTGTGATGGTCCAGTGGTTAAGAGTCTGCCTGCCAATGCAGGGGACATGGGTTTGATCCCTGGTCTGGGAAGACCCCACAAGCCACAGAGCAACTAAGCCAGTGTGCCCCCACTACTGAGCCTGTGTGCTGCAACTACTGAAGCCCGAGTGCCTAGAGCCTGTGCTCTGCAACAAGAGAAGCCACAGCAATGAGAAGCTTGCACTCTGCAACTAGAGAAAAGCCGGCACAGCAATGAAGACCCAGCACAGACAAAAAGAAAATGAAAAAAAAAAAAAGCTGCTGGGCCAGCTGCCTCCCCCGGGTGCTGAGATGTAGGAAGATGGTCCCTACGTGGTGATGGGGAAACTGAGGGTCAAAGGACTGCCTATAGTCAGGAAGTGATGGGGCACAGGCTGGACCTGGGTCTCAGCCCACTTTGCGTTCTCCCTGCTCCACTATTAGGACTCCCTTGGTGGCTCAGATGGTAAAGAATCTGCCTGCTATGCAGGAGACCCAGGTTCAATCCCTGGGTCAGGCAGATCCCCTGGAGAAGGCAATTGGCTACCCACTCTAGTATTCTTGCCTGGAGAATTCCATGGACAGAGGAGCCTGGTGGGCTACAGTCTATGGAGTCACAAGGAGTTAAGACATGACTGAGTGACTAACTTTCATTTTCTTTGCTCCACTATTGCTGATGCCTCATCGCCTGTGGTCCTGACCCTGGGCCGGGAGCCCCACTCACCCGGAACCTTTTCCGAAGCATGCTGTTGAGGGCAAAGTCATCCTTCCAGGCGCTCTGGGCCTCCTGGATGTGGCTCAGGGTGGGAAGGGCCTTCTTGAGCGTGCTCCGGTCAGCCTCGCCGTGCTCCAGGCGGAACATGGCATCCATCTCCAGCTTCTGCTTCTTCTCATGCTCTGCAAGGGTGAGAATGGTGCTGGACTTTCGGGGCCCCGGCTCAGGACCAGGGTTGGGGTCCGAACCCACCCACAGCGCTCACCTGTGGTCAGCACCTGTTCGTTGTCCTCCATGTCCCAGCGCTCCTCCTTGCGCTGGGCACCGCTCACAATCACGTAGTCACAGTTGGCGGGGTCCGTCTGCATCTCGATGTAGTTGACACAGAGGTGGCATTTCATCCTGAACCTGGGCGGGTGGAGGGTGGCAGGCGGGAATCTGAACACTGTGGCCGCTCTGGGACACCCTGCGACCCTGCCTGCTTCCCTCCATCTGTGTGCGTTATGTCATCAACTAGCATTCGCAGAAAACCTGCTGCATGCTGCTTTCCGTGTCGGGTACAGCCATGGGTGACACGCATGGGCCCATCACCCCGGTACTGACCATCTGTCTGGAGTTTATGTATTCATCCCTGCATTCATTCAACAAACCCTCTCAAGCCAGGCTTCTCTGTGGCAGGCTTGGTGCCAGCTGCTGGGGACACATCAGTGAAGGAAGCCAACCTGCTCTCGGCGGGGCTGATGTTCCAGTGGCAGCTGAGTGAGCAGGGAATGCTCAAACAACCACAGCGCTCAGTGGAGAGCACTGCTTTAGAAAAGGCCTCTCTGAGAGGCGACTTTGGAGCAGAAATCCAAGGAGGAAAAGGGGCCCTTGCAGATGTCTGGGGAAGACGTTCCAGGCAGAGGGCACCAGACAGGGATTGTGTGAGGGGCAGCGAGGAGGCTGTGTGGTTGGAGGAGAGTGAGTGATAGGGAGGGTAGGAGGAGGTGAAGGCGGGGAGGGGGCTTTGTGGGCCACGGGGAGACCTGAGATTTTTAGTCCGAGGAAGGAGGGAGCCATGGAGGGGTCTAGGCAGGATGCACCCAGACTGACAGACCATGCTGGTTTCCAGGAGAGACCCGCAGGGGGTGACCCTCAGGCAGACGGTATAAGCCTCCCTCCCACTCAGACTTCTGTGTAGCCCCTCACCCCTCTGCCCACCAGATTGCCTCTACCTGTAGATCGGGGTTGTGTAGTAATTGCCAACCTTCTTCTTCTCTGCATTGTAACGAACACCTGGGAGGAGAGGGAGAGAATGAGGCTAGGGTGCACCCTCAGCATCATTTCCTGGGGTGGTGGTGGTGGGGCAGACAGGAATGGTGGCATTCCACGGGCCTGCAGGGGAGACACCTCCGGAGATTCAAGCAGAAAAGAGCCGTCGGGGCTGCGGGATGGGTGCTCAAGCCACAGAGGGTGGTGGGTTGCAGCCAGACGGCCTGGGTTCAAAACCTGGCTCTGCCCTACCAGCTGTGAGACCTTAGTCCAGCTGCCCGGATTGGACAGAGACGACTCTGACGGCCGCCACACAGGGCTGATGTGCGAGCTGCAGAAGCTAGTTAACACACATGGAGCACGTAACACAGGGCCGGGTGCCAGGGATCATCCCAAAAGGGCTGGTCTGGGGGACTTCCCCGGCAGTCCAGTGGTTGGGACTCCTCAATTCCACTGCAGGGGGCGTGGATTCAAATCCCTGGTGCAGGAACTAAGACCCCTCAAGCCACACAGCGCGGCCAAAAATAAATAAATGAATAAAGTGCTTAGTGGACAGCACGTGGAGCGCCTGAGGGCTTATAAGCTTGGCCTGCTGCCGCCCCTGCCCGTACTGTTGCCTTTAGCATTCGAACCTGACTGTGCCCACAGCCACACAGATGGATGCAGAGACAGGGGTCTGAGGCCTGCGGTGGGTGACTCGGCCCTCCTGGCTTGCGTTTCGTCTCTGCAATGCAGACATCCCCAGCCCATCCACAGCACCCAGCCCAGGGGAAAGCCTGCTCTATAAACAGGAGCTGGTGGCTTTCAGAGGGAGGGACCAGTGCAAGAAGGAGGGGCCAGATCACCTCACTGCTGAGGCTGAGTGACCCCTCTAACACATCCCCCTGATCAGACCCAGCCAGGGACACCTGCTCCAAAGGCCACGAGGTTCTCAGGGCACCAAGAGCAGGGCTCAGCTTGACCTTCGAGGCCATGAACTGGAGCAGCCCCCAGCCTCCCAGGGAAAGAAAACCAGTGGGGCCACACTATCTACCACCCTAAGTTCTGTTTTTGTAGTTTAAGCCTTTTTCACTTAGTAAAGCAAGATCAGAGCCCAGAATATATCATCTAATTAATGAAAAAGAAACCCCCTCAAACCTGGATATTCTCTAGAAAAATAATAAAAGCCTAACCTTCTTTCTTTCTCTGCGCTAAGCACTTTGTATGCCACGGAGGTGGGCACTCATATCACGTGAATTCAGAGATGGGTAAACCGAGGCGCATGGAGGCTCTGTTGCCTGCTAAGGGTTACCCAGCCTAGGGAGTGGCAGGGACGGGATCTGAACCCAGAGCCTCCGAACTGCTCTGCCATGAAGTGGCCACAGCCACCAATTATTGGGGTAGGGAAGACAGGGTCTATCTTCTCCTCAACTCTTGACTGGGGCGTCAGCAAGATGGTCTCTCACAGCGCTTAGCAAGTCAAGGGGCTCGCTGGCCGTGGGGCTGAATGGTGGGGGGCGGGGTGGGGGGGCAGGCAGCTCACCCATGCCGATGTGGTTCTTGCAGCCGTCGCACCAGATGTTATAGGGCATCTCAAACCTACACAAACAGAGAACAGCTCATCTGTCCTTGTCCGCATGGGTTCTCCCTGGGTCTCCATGCCTGGGAGTCTGGCTGCAGTTACGCTGCAAAGGGCGTGGTGACAATCAGGGCCTTACCTGATGATGAGGATGCCCTGGGACAGCTTCCGAGCCCGCTCCCGAAGCGGGTGGCTGTTGTGGTATCTGTTGAGTGAGCCATGCTGTGTGGTAAGGAAGAGGGAGCAGATTAGCACTGCTGAATGGGGGGAGCTCAGGCCCTCTCCCATAGGCTGAGAGAGGCCTCATTCTTATGCTCCGCTGGGAGCGTTAACAGCAAACGGGAGGCACAGAGGCTTTGGTGAAGCGGGCGGAGCTAAATAAGCTGTGCAACCCTGGGCAGTGACCTCATCTTTTTGCCTTTCTGAGCCTGGTTTTCCAAGTCAGTTGGCAACAAGGATCATAACACCCCTCGGGTGTCGTGGGGAGGACTCAGTGAGGCAACAAGATCGGCAAACGGCTGCCAGGCACTTTATGTGCCTTGTCTTACTTTAATCCCTCCATGTTTCTGGAAGCCCAGGTCATTTTGCTTCCCCTTTGGACCTACGTACAGGGAGACTGGGGCACAGAAAAGCCAAGTCAGCAGGGACCATCAGCCAGGATGCATTGATTCATTCAAAGGCCCATTCTGAGTGTCCAGCATGGGGACACAGCCTGAATGAGACAGATGCGTGTCCCTGGCCTTGAGCAGCAGACGTTCCAGGTGGAGAGATGGACAACATGCAAAGAAATAAACTATGTGTCAGGGAGATGTGAGAGCTATAAGAGAAATAAAGCACTCAGTCATGAGACAGAACACGAGGCGGCGGTCAGGGAGGCCCTCTGTGAGGAGAGACCTAAAGGAAGGAAAGCAGCCTTGTGGCAGAGGCAGAGGCAGAGGTTCCCGGCAGAGGGAACAATGAGGAGGCCAGAGGAGCTGGAGCCGGAAGGGCGAGGGGATCTCACCCTGGCTCCTCTGGAAACATGCCACACCCAATGCTGGGTCCGCTGAGGACCATACTGACCACCCAGGAGGGAAGGCTGCCCCGAGACCCAGGTGATGAGCGTTAAGGCAGGGAGACTTCTCAGGCTGCCTGGGCTTCTGCAGTCACGTTCTGACTCCAGGAGGGGACAATGTCTGACTCCAAGAGGGGACGATATGTGTGGGCCCCTGCCCAGGGGTTGCTTTGCTATCGTGGACACGGGAAAGAAAAGCTGCCCCTTACCTTCTCAGGGTTGAAATCTGGAGGGTAGTACTTGTTTACGCCTTTCCTTTCACCCTGGAAAGCAGAAAAGAGACGTGACTTAGGGTGGGTCCTGCAGGAGCCCTACCTGTGCAGCCTCAAGGGGTGAGACCTGGACCAGGGAGACAGGAACTTCCTGGAGGATGTGTAGCTGAGGACTGGAGACTTAGGGAGAAAAAACCCCACTGTCAGGACTTCCCTGGCAGTCCAGTGTTTAGGACTTGGTGCTAAGATCCTGTAAGCTCCACGGCTCCACCAAAAGAACAAAACAAAACATGCTCCACTGTCAGTGCTGTGGAAAATTCCACGAGGGTCACTCTCTCCTAAGAGAACAATGGCTTTCATGGTTATTTTGGGACTGTGACTTAAAATAAGACATATCTAACACCACATACACATGTAATACAGTCGAAGCACGGGTTTCAGGAAAGAATGTTCATCCTGCTGTGAGAGTCTCTCTTTTAACTGCTAGCAGCCACCTGCTGAATTGACTGAATGATCTACCAAAGCAGTGGTTCTCAAACCTGGCTGCATGTTATAACCATACATTTATACATTTTTAATATTTATTTGGCTGTGCCGGGTCTTATTTGCAGCAGGTGGGATCTAGTTCCCTGAACAGGGATCGAACCTGGGCCTCCTGTATTGGAAGCACAAAATCTTAGCCAGGGGACCACCAGGGAAGTCCCTGAGGAGTTTCTAAACCACGGATGCCTGACACAGCACCTGCTCTGGAGCCCAGAGACGGGGCTTTTCCTTTCTCTTTATTTTTTGGTGTGGTTGTTGTCATTGTTTAGTCGCTGTCATGTCCGACTCTCTGCGGCCACATGGGCTGTAGCCCACCAGGCTCCTCTGTTCATGGGATTCTCCAGGGGAGAATCGTGGAGTGGGTTGTCATTTTCTTCTCCAGGGGATCTTCCTGACCCAGGGATTGAACCTGCATCTCCTGCGCTGGCAAGAGAATTCTTTACCACTGAGTCATCAGGGAAGCCCATTGGAAAAAAAAAAAAAATTATTTACTTGCCATACTGGGTCTTAGAGGCAGCACTTGGGATCTTGTTCCTGATCAGGGAAGTCACAGGACACAGGGCTTTTCAAAAGCAACCTGGAAAACATGTTTCTACACAGCCTTGTGCATACATGTTTGTCTGCAATAACCAAAGGTGGAAGCAACCCAGGTGTCCATTAATGGATGAATGGATAAACAAACTGTAGTACAACCATGTGATGGGATATTACTGAGCCATAAAAAGGAAGGAAGCTCTAATACCTGCTACAATGTTTTTTTAACAGATAAACTTTGAAAACTAGATACAAAAGGACACATAATACACAATTCCATTGACATGAAAGGTCCCGAAGAAACAAATCCACAGAGACAGGAAGCCGACTGGGGGCTGCCAGGGACTGGGAGTGTGGGTGGATGGGATGAGAGTGACTGTCATTGGGTATAATGTTTCCTTCTGCGGGTGATGGAAATGTTTTGGAACTAGAGAGAGGCGGTTGTTGCAAAATATTGTGAATATACTAAATGCTGCTGAATCACAAGCTTTAAAATGTTCATGTTATAGTATGTGAATTTCACCTCATTTTTTAAAAAAAGGAAAGAAAAGCAAAAAGCTCCTTGGGTGATTTTAGCACACAGAAAAGTCTGGGCTTTCCAGTGGTAAAGAACCCACCTGCCAATGCAGGAGACATAAGAAATGTGATTTTGATCCCTATGTCAGGAAGATGCCCTGGAGGAGGGCATGGCAACCCACTCCAGTATTCTTGCCTGGAGAATCCCCATGGACAGACCTGGCAGGCTACAGTCCAGAGGGTCACGCAGAGTCAGACATGATTGAAGTGACTTAGCACGCACGCATGCACAAAGTTTGAAAACCACACCACTGAGAAGACCATGATGCAGAGTTTAAAAATACCTTAGAGCTTGGGGTCAGAGGTAGGGATGGGCAAGGAGACTTTTAGTGGGGAGAGGAGGTTACTTAGGGGGCCCCTTCCCCGTACAAAGACCAGAAGAGAAACCCAGTGAGCACAGCCGGTCTACTTACCATCTTGGAAGCTGCCTACAGGTCCTTGCCCTTCACGTGGCCAATCTGAAAAGACAATGAGTTGACAATGATTTGTGGACTCCCTGCCCAGTGCTGCCCTTCTGGACAGCTCAGCAGTCCACAGATTCCCTGTGAAGATGCAGGGGGCTGTGCGTGGCAGTCCTCCCCATAGGTGTAGGAGGCATCCGAGGAGTGGTTTGGCTGTTTGGAAAGGGAGTGTCTCGTCCACTCTCCATCCAACATCTATTTCCCAGCTGACACTTCTCACCCCGCCATGGCCCCCATCATTGCTCACCTGGAGGAGTACCATCACCTCCTCGCTAGGCTCCTGGCTCTGGCCTTGACTCTCAGTCTGTTCTCTTCATAAGGGCCAGAAGGATCTCTTCAAATATAAATCTAAACTAGAGCTCTCTTGTTTAAAAGCCTCCAGGGGGCTTAAAACCCTTCCCTGGTGGCTCAGGGGTAAAGAATTCACCTGCCAATTCAGGAGACTCGGGTTTGATCCCTGGTCTGGGGAGATCCCATGTGCCACAGAGCAATTAAGCCCCTGTGCACAACTATTGAGCCTGCTCTCTGGAGCCCAGGAGCAGCAACTACTGAGCCCACGGGCCGCAACTACTGAAGCCTGAGTGCCCTAGAACTTGTACTCCGCAACAAGAGAAGCCACCGCAAGAAGAAGCTGGCGTACTGCAACTACAGAGTAGCCCCCACTCACCATAACCACAGAAAACCTCGTGCAGCAACAAAGACCCAGCACAACCAAAAAAAAAAAAAAACCCCAACCCTCCAGGGATTCCCATGGCTTTGAGAATCAACTCGAGTCCATTTCCATGGCCTGCGGGGCCCCTGCTTGCCTCCCCAAGTCCAACTCTTACCCCTTTCCCTCTCTCTGTTCCAGTCACACTGGCTTCCTGCCTTAGGAGGCTCAGGAGGAGCAGGCCCACTGTCTCAAGTACTGTTCTACCAGCAGTCCGTCCTTGGTCACGCATCTCAGCTCAGACATCACCTCAGTGAGCGGCCTCACCTGACTACGCGATTGCAAGTCACTTCCGCCCTGGACTTTCTATCACGTCACCCTGCGTCTGTTTCCTCGTTTACAGTCTGTCTCCTCTGCCAGGTCACACTGTGCTACGTCTCTTGCACCCAGGACAGCTCCTGATAAATGCTGACTGTGTGAACCTCTGATAATTGATCCGGTCCCATAAGAACCAGTGTCAACGACACAGGTGTTAAATGCCAGGCTCTTTTAACATGGGGTGGGCAGACTCCCTCCCCCTGCATGTTCAGAGGAGAGACTTTCCGGTCAAACAGAAAGAAGTTCAACTTGATGCTAAAGAGAAACGCTGTGGGAATGTGGGGTTAGCAGATGCAAACTATTATAGATTGGATGGACAGCAAGGTCCCACTGTATAGCACAGGGAATTCTATTCAGTATTCTATGATAAACTGCAACAGTAAAGAATATTTAAAGACCAATGTGTGTATATATATATAATGTATAACTGAATCACACTGTTGTACAGCAGAAATTAACACACCATTGTAAATCATCTGTATTTAAAAAAAAAAAAAAAACTTAAAAGAAACTAAAAAAAGAGAGAATAGATATTATGAGGGACTAAAGTGTAGCCCAGAATGGGGACTGGCAAATTTTCTCCATTGAGGGCAAGCATTTCTGTCCCAAAGACTCATCAACTGAGCTGCCTCAGCCAGAAAGTAGACGATAGTATGTTAATCTATCGGTGTACGTGTATCCTAGCAAAACTTTATTTATGGACACTGAAATGTCGATTTCACAGGACTGTCACCTGTCACAAAATATTATTCTTCTTTTGATTTTTTTCTCAACCATTTAAGAAGCTAAAACTATTTTGTGCTGGCGGGCTATACGAAATCAGGCGGTGGTCTGATTTTGGCCTGTGAGTGGAGTTTGCTGGCTCCCTGTGCTGGAGTCAGAAAGTCTCTAATAATTTCTGCCAACTTAGCTGTGTGCTCTCTAATAGTTACTGTGTGTCACATGCTCCACTGATGTTATTACTATCTCCAGCTGACAAACGAGCACGTGGGAGCTTAAACAACTTGCCCGAGCTCAGAACCTGATGAGAATGCAGAGCCAGGGTGAAAAGCCCCAGCTATCGTCTTCCACCATCCCATCCTGAGCCCCTCTACACCTCAGATCCTCCACCTGTAATGTGTACCCTTGGACCAGATTCTCCTAAAGTCACTTTCAAACTAAAAATACTAACACAACAGCAAGTGCCCACCCAAGCTTTCAGTTCAGTTCAGTCACTCAGTCGTGTCTGACTCTTTGCGACCCCATGGACTGCAGCATGCCCGGCTTCCCTGTCCATCACCAACTCCCAGAGCTGACTCAAACTCATGGCCATCCAGTGAATCAGTGACGCCATCCAACCATCTCATCCACTGTCGTCCCCTTCACCTCCCGCCTTCAATCTTTCCCAGCATTGGGGTCTTTTCCAATGAGTCAGTTCTTCATATCAGGTGGCCAAAGTACTGGTTTCAGCTTCAGCATCAGTCCTTCCAATGAATATTCAGGACTTATTTCCTTTAGGATGGACTGGTTGGATCTCCTTGCAGTCTAAGGGACTCTCAAGACCCAAGCTTTAGGGACACACAGTTCCCTGGGCTGGAACTCCAGCTCCATTCCTCACTAGCTGGAGAACCTTGACCAATGTCTGAGCCTCCCTGAGCGTACAGTCCCTTATCTGTAAAGAGTGGATGACAGCAAGAAGACTTTCTGTGGTTGCTGTAAATGAAATAACATGCTGGGTAATGCCTGCACAGAGTAAGCACTCCATTTACAGGAACTGGGGTCTTTCAGTGGTTTTATCACGCCAGTGAGTGGCACAGGTTGGACCATAGTGGGGATGTATAGAAATCTCCGGTTTTTGGTGTCAAGAATAATGATAAATCCCATTGGCTCAGGGCATAATGCTGGGGTTTGGATCCTGACTCTGCTGCTTTCTAGCAGTATAGGTAAATTCCGTCTCTCTCTGAGCCTGTTTTCTTACTTGTAAAATGGGATTTATAAAAGTATCAACTTGATAAGGCTGCTGTCAAGACTCGTTGAGTTAAATAAGGATCTAGAACAGCGCCTGATGCCAAGTTAAACGATGATGGTTTTGATTATTTCTCATGACAAACCATTTTACAAAATCTTCACCACGACGCAGCGAGGTAGGGGCTTACTGTCCCTAAGGAAAACCTGAAGAGGTATCGGACATGGGCCGGGGTCCGGGGTTTGGGGTCGGGGGTTAAGGCTGGGTCGCGGGCCGCTTTGAGCACCAGGCCCACGTCCGCAGAGCTCCGCGGACCCGGCACTTTCTCCCGCTTCGGGTGGCTCACAGGCCTGGTGAGGAAGTGGACAGACGACCCCTAGCCAAACCAGGCCTGCCCGCCCCTCTGCCCTCCCGCACTTACCTGCCCTCCCGCTGACGTCACGGCGAGCCCGTCCCGGAAGTCCCTTCTGGGCGCGCAAGGGGGCGTGGCGCACTCCCCGCATGACTGAGACGCCTGCGCGAGGCGGGGCGAGGCGGCAGCGCCGCGCTGATGGGCTGGATGTCGAACACGCCTCTACCTCTCCGCGGAGTAGACCAATCGGGCCTGCCCTTCCCAACTGCACGCACGACACGATGCCCCACCCTCGCCCCGCCCATTTGCCTGACCCATTCCCAGGCCCGCCTTTCTGACCGCGCGCTCCCCAGAGCCAGATGCAGCCCGCCTAATTGGTGGGGCGAAGGTGGGCGTCTCCATAAAGTGAAGTCGCTCAGTCGTGTCCGAGTCTTTGCGACCCCATGGACTGTAGCCTACCAGGGTCCTCCGTCCATGGGATTTTCCAGGCAAGAGTACTGGAGTGGTGCACTATCCCAGGCCGAATCGAACTAGCCCATTTTATTTATATATATATATATATATATATATAATTTTTTAAAACCATTTTATCAATTAATCTTTTTTATTTCACACATCAATATTGTATAGAAAAGAAGGGCCTCTTAATGTTACACTCTAATTACAATGTTTTATGCTGATTCTTTCCAACGTAGAGACCTCAATTTTTACACAATCAGTAAATAGAATAACTTAACACTTTCGAGGCTCATTTAAACATTTCCCGCAACCCACTCCAGTGTTCTTGCCTGGAGAATCCCAGGGACGGTGGAGCCTGGTGGGCTGCCATCTGTGGGGTCACACAGAGTCGGACACGACTGAAGTGACTTAGCATAGCATAGCATAGCATACAGTTTTACATATATCAATACTATTAATGGCCATATAACAGTCTATGAAAGCAATAGCAATACATGAAAATTTACTTATCCAGTTCCCAATTACTGGGCTCTTTTAGAAATTCAAATAAATGCACTCACTAGAAATATCTTTATACAAATAGCATTTTTTCTTTTAAAATATTTTCCTGGGCATATGCTACTCAGAGTGAATTAGCTCAAAAGACAGACTGGTTATAGGGTTCTTATTGTATTTTTCTAAATAGTTCTTCAAAAAACGAATATAATAATGCCACTGGTATGAGGATACATGCAATTAAAATTTTTTTGCATGAATATAATTTTTTTTAAGTTTTACCAGTTTATTGCTACCAACCCATCTCCCTTCGCCCTCATGCACGAGTGCTCAGTCATGTAACCCCATGGACTGCAGCCTGCTAGGCTCCTCTGTCCAGGGACTTTTCCAGGCAAGAATACTGGAGTGGGTTGCCATTTCCTTCTCCACAGCCCCTTATTTTTTAATGCCTAGCGAGATAAGAATTGTTTTCCCATTTTTTAAAGTATTTTATGGCGGGGGGTGGGGGGGTGGGTGGAGAAAAATCAAAAGGATAATACCTTATGACCTTATGAAGTTCAAATTTTAGTGTCCATATATAAAACTTTATTGGAGTACAGCTATGCCTATTCATTAACCTGTTGTCTGTAGCTGCTTTCCCATGACAACGGCAGAGTTGAATGGTTGCCACAGAACGCCTGTGGCCCATGGAACCTGAAAATGTACTATCTGGCCCTTGTCTCAGAGCCTTTGGACCAGCTTAATTTTGCCTTCAGCATGGGACAATGGCTTTTGAATGTACTTTGGTGCCTTGTAGAGCCCAACAGAATCTGTTCATTTGTTCATTCAATAGCTGTTTATTAGGTGCCTGCTCTTTATCAGGCCATGGGAATTTGAAAGGGAAGGACACACCTATTTCTCACTGATGCAGACATGCCAACTGACAGTTTATCAAGGACAGTGTGAAAAATGACGCTACTACTACGATTGCTACATGACTGTGTTACTTGGTGCCAGGCTCTGTTCTAAAGCTCTCATAAGTCAAATCTCCTATAATGGTGGCTCAGACAGTAAAGAATCCACCTGTGATTCAGGAGACCCAGGTTTGATCCTTGAGTCTGGAAGATCCCCTGGAGAAGAGAATGGCTACCCACTCCAGTATTCTTGTCTGGAGAATGCCATAGACAGAGGAGCCTGGCAGGCTACAGTCCATAGAGTTGCAAAGAGTTGGACATGACTGAGCAACTAAGCATACTACTACTATGATTGCTATTATTACACTGTTATTTGGTGCTAGGCCCCGTTCTAAAGCCCTCATAAGTCAGATTTCCTATAATGATAATGCTGTAAAGGGAGTGCTCACTACTCACCAGACATCATTCACCAGTGCTCACTTGTCACATATATCACCTGGGAATGCTGATTCCAGGAGATGGATATTCTACCACTTTCATTTTATGAATGAGGAGACAGGCCCAGAGAGGTTAAGTAACTACCTCAAGGTCACACAGCTAGTGAGGAGTGGAAGATGTGACCTCCATCTGTTGAGCTAAACTTTGTTCCCTTAACCTCTGAGCTATACTGCCTTGGTTTGTATGCATTAAACATAAGGGCTGTGGGAACCAGTAGGAACCTTTAACAAGGGTAAGGTGTTTGGGATTGGGCATGAGTGAGGATCAGCGAGACCCCTGTGAGGGGTGACACCTGAGCCAGATAAAGAGGAGCAAGGCAAGGACTTCCCTGGTGGTCCCGTGGTTAAGACTCTGCACTTCTATTGCTGGAGGTCCAGGTTTGATCCTTGGTCAAGGAACTAAGATCATGCATATTGCATGGTGCGGCTAAACCATCCCACCCCAAACCAAAATCGAGTTGTGAGGGTGGGCAGGGCAGAGGGAGGCTCCCAGATCCTGAGGAACAAGATGGAGCCTCTCTCAATTACCTCTGGATTTTGTTTAAATCCTTGTCTTTCACCTGAAAGACTAAAAAGTCACAAAATACCCCCTTGTGAGTACTCTTGGGAAAGAGGAGTGTGAGAACCATTGGCTTTTAAGGGACATGTAGATCCTCACTCATTACTTCCACACAGGGCAGGTGATAGAAACAAACATCCGCCTGAGATATCAAGAGACTGTCTGTCTATAAAGATGCCAAGGGCAGGCCAGTTCCTGTGGGGCTAGGGAACCCATTCAGGGAGACGAAAACAGTTAGCCAGGCTGGGCAGGGTGACAGGAAGGGACCTGAATTCTGGCTCTGGAGGGGGACCCTGACCAAGTCACCTCATCTCTGTTTACTCATCTGTAAAGTGGGACAACTCAGCCTGACCATGGGAACAAACGCAGTAAATGTCTACAAATGTAATTGTAAAACAGTCTGAATAGGAAGAAAGAAATCAGTGGGCTGAGGAGGGCATTCCTCATGGTGTGGCTTTAGGGGACTGGAGCATAATGAGAAGAAGAAGACCTCTAAGCACCAGGAAATTCTTTACATCAAACTTCCCTGCTATTGGCACCGACTATGTGGCTCTATTCCTGCCTTCGAGGGTCACAGAGGACTGACCTATCTTCCACATGCCAGTCCTCCAGCTCCCTCCCACTTCTAAAAGTCTGTGGTTGGAGCCTACCTCTGTCTTCACCCCCAGTCACAGCTCAGCACAGCCCAGGCAAGCCCAGTTCAGAAAGCAGGCCCAATAGGTTAAACATTTTATGTATTTATTGTTAAAAATTTCTTTCTTTTTCGCCGCATTGGGTCTTCATTGCTGCATGTAGGGTTTCTCTAAGTGCAGTGAGTAGGGGCCGCTCTTTGTTGCCGTGCACGGGCATCTCATCGCAGTGGCTTATCTTATTGTGGAGCACAGGCTCTAGGTGCGTGGGCTCAGTAGTTGTGGCACAGGGACTTAGTTGCTTAGTTGGGGTCGCTGCTTGGCCCCCACCTCTCTCTGTGTGAGAACATCCAACCTCCAGAGGGCGCTGCAGCATTTCTAACATTTATGGCCCATCCTTAGCCACAGCTGATTGGATCAGGGGTATGGATTTAACTCAAGCTGGGCCAATGGGGTTTGCGCCTGGGAATTTAGACGGGATCCAGCGAGGCTCAGAAATCTGCTGGTGGCTAGATCTGAGGACATAGAACTTTAGGACTTAGTGGGAAGCCATCTTTTGCCATGAGCAGAGAAAAGCAGAGATAAGCAATCATGTGGTGAGAAAAAGAGAGACAGAAAGGGCCAGGGGGAGGGCTTCCCTGGTAGGCCAGTGGTTCAGAATCCACTGCCATTGCAAGGGACACGGGTTCAATCCCTGGTCCAGGAAGATTCCACGTGCCTCGGGGCAACTAAGTCCATATGCTGCAACTACTGGGCCCACGTGCCCCAACTACTGAAGCCCATGTGCCCTAGAACCCATGCTTTACAACGAGGGAAGCCACTGCAGTGATACACTGGGCACCACCACTAGAGAAAGCCTGTGCACATCAATGAAGACCTGCCACAGCCACAAATAAAAAACATAAAATTTGAAAAAGAGCAGGAGATAGAAAGAGACAGAGAAACTTGCCTTATCTTTGGAGACCTTTCAGTTCTTAAGTGCCTTGATATATCCCTGTATTTTATTCCTGTAACAAACTCTCCTCTTTGTCTAAGCTAATTTGAACAAGTTTCTCTTTCTTGTAAGCAAAAGTATGGTAACTGTGTGAGTGCCTAAGACATGGAATTTACACGTGGAATTTACAAACTTCAGATTCACTTCATCTTCTTTGAGGACCAACCCCAAGACTGGGGAGCCTTAAACAATTCATTTTATAGGTAGAACTGCAAAATATGAAATAACTACGGAACAGTGAAAATAAAGTGCAAACCAGAAAAACCAAATTAATCATCTTTTGCAGATGAGCACTGAAGCTGGCTAATGGTGCAAGCTCTTTAATTACGGAAAACAAGGTGACGGGATTTGAAAAGAATGGATCAGGGATCTCTCAATGTGAAGTTGTCCTTGCTGGTTACTTAACCCATTTTCCAGCAGTATCAGAGCTCATGATTTGGTGGTTGAGGGGTCTGAGTCCAGAGAGAAAATGAAAGGTCGAATCAAGAACTCCAGAAAATGCAGCTGGACATGTTTTCAAATGAACTTCAGACAAAACAGAAACCTCAAGGCCTATACATTCGCCTCTGTAAGATCCTGGTATGATCAGGACAACATTCAAGTGTCTCATCGGATTCTAGAAAATCCTCTTCCTGGTGGAAGGCAGGAAGGACAGGACCAGCTCCGGCATGAGTCACTCCTCCAGTGGCCAGGCTCTGAGCACACGGGGGCACCCAGGAAGCCTTCGTGCCCTTGCTATGAACTCCAGAGGAGGGGGCAAGAGAGGACCTCTAGAGCTAGAAAGTTCAGTGTCCTATCTCCACTGGTTAGCTGCTGCACCTGCTTTATTCTGCAGCTAAAGCCCCCCCTTTTTTTTAAAGAAAGAACAACTGTCCTTATTCAGAGATGACATGCTTTTAAAAATTATTTACTTATCTGGCTGTATCGGGTCTTAGTTGTGGCACCAGGGATCTCTGTTGCACCCTTTGGGATCTTTCTTTGAGGTGCACAGGCTCTCTAGCTGCAGCACCTGGGCTCTGGACCATGTGGGCTCAATGTGGTGTGTTGGCTTAGCTGCTCCGCAGCATGTGGGATCTTAGTTCCCTGATCAGGGTTCGAACCCAAGTCCCCTGCATTGGCAGGCAAGTTCTTAACCACTGAGCTTTCAGGTAAGTCCCTGAGGCTAAAGTCTTTGGGGGAAATGAAAATCTTGAAAAAGAACATCTGATGGATAAACAGCAAGGTCCTATTGTCTAGCACAGGGAATTGTATTCAACATTGTGGGATAAACCATAATGGAAATAAATATAAAAAAGGATGTATATATGTGTGTAATTGAATCACTTTGCTGTACAGCAGCAAATTAACACAACATTGCAAATCTACTATGTGTGTGCATGCTCAGTTGTGTCCAATTCTTTGCAACCCCAAGGACTGTAGCCTGCCATGCTCCTCTGCCCATGAGATTTCTTGGGCAAGAATACTAGAGCAGGTTGTCATTTTCTTCCCCAGGGGATCTTCCTGACCCAGGGATCGAACCTGTGTCTCCTGCATCTCCTGCATTGGCAGTTGGATTCTTTACCACTGAGCCATAGAAATGTTTTGTGGGTGGCAAGAGGAGTGTAGCGATGCAAGGGGCTTTTCAGGGTAAAGAGAGCTCTTTGACTGAACTGTGTCTCTAAAAAGGAAGAAGGTAGGACTGGATTAAATGAGACTGGGAGCCTCCCTTCCCAGTGGTGGAAGGGCACCTTGAAGCCACGAGGCCACATCATTTATTGTGGCTCTTTAATCTGCAAGAGAGAACAAGAAGGAGGTCTGGACCTTGACGAGCTCAATGCCATCTGTGAATTACCTCCACAAGAAGAATAACATGCTTGATTCACATGCTGCTTTTATTGCATCAAGTTCAAAGGACTTTTAAAGGAGGCCTGGGCCTTTTATGGGTTTAGGAAAACTGGATTCTTGGGTTCTATTCTTGGCTCTGCTGCTTGCTATTTTAGTCAGCCTGGTATGCCATAGGAAGGGTTTGACAATCTCTTGGAACCGATTGTTCTTGAAATTTAGGAAGAGAGCAAAGAACCAGAGAAATAAGAGACACTCCCAGCATTTCTGGCTTTCTAAAAGCCTTTGAAGGAATAACTTGGTGCATTTTGGTGTATGGCTGCAAGGAAGAGGCAAGGAATGATTAATGGTACCAACAAGAAGGCATTTCCTGTTCTCTCTCTTTTTTTAAAAATATTCTTAAACAATTTTTTGTTTTTTAATTTGGCTGTTCTGGGTCTTAGTTGTGGCATGCAGGATCTTTAGCTGAGGCAAGCAAACTCTTAGCTACAGCATGTGCGATGTTAGTTCCCTGACCAGGGATAGAACCCGTGTCCCCTGCATTGGAAGGTGGATTCTTAACCACTGGACCATCAGGGAGGTGGCATTCACCGTCTGATTCACCTGCCTAAAGACAACATTTTCAAACAGCAAACCAGAAGCGTATGGAACCAGCTTTGGGGATAAGACCAGGGGCATAGGGATCATGCTTGGGGAACACAGAAGTGCCCGCCTCTTCCCCCACAGCATGCATCCTAAGTAATAAATTCTTTCTCCTCCTGTGACAAGGAATGCACCTGAATGCTGACATCCAAAAGGGTGCTGATTACACAGAACTGTCCCAGATGAGGGAGAAGATGCTTTGTCAGTGAGAGAACTGGCAAGGGTAACAGAAAAAAGGGAGGAGGGAAAAGAGGGAAATGTCTACTACGCCAATACTTCCTTGGGGGGTTGCAACACAACCTTAAACCTCAGGCAAAATATTTAGATTGACTTTATTTATGACTTACTGAACTACATCTTGTCCAGTCATTCATTTGACTCATTTATTGAGTACTTCTAGGTGTCTGGGGGCTTCCCACGAGGCTCAGTGGTAAAGACTCCACCTACCAATGCAAGAGATACAGGCGATGCGGGTTCAATCCCTGGGTCAGGAAGATCCCCTGGAGTGGGAAATGGCAACCCATTCCAGTATTCTTGCCTGGGAAATCCCATGGACAGAGGAGCCTGGTGGGCTGCAGTCCATCAGGTTGCAAAGAGTTGGACACAACTAAGCGTGCACGCACAACTAGGTGTCTAGAATTTTCCCAAGCGTGGGAGATGCAGCGATAAATAAAAGGGATAATCTTTGCCCTCCTGAGCTTACATTCTGGTGGGTTCAGGTTGGATCATCCTGGGCAGACTGTTCTCTGTGAGCAGAACACCTCATTCCTTACTTCGAGTTCCTGCCCTTTGAAGACAGGACGTAGAATCTTCTGACCCATTACCCCAATCTGGCAACAGCAGAGTATGTGGAAAGGCAGGTGGGTGCTGAAGAGAATTAATTAAATGGATGATCTATGGCTTTCTGTGGGTTTCCCAGGTGGCTTAGGGGCGAAGAACCTGCCTACCAAAGCAGGAAACACGGGTTCAATTCCTGGGTTGGGAAGATCCCCTGGAGAAGGAAATGACAACCCATTCCAGTATTCTTGCCTGGAAAATCCCATGGACAGAGGAGCCTGGCAGGCTACAGTTCATGGGGCTGCAAACAGTCTGAGCAACTGACTGAGTGACTAAACAACATGGCTTTTTGTGTGAAGACCAAACAGGTCAGCATAATTTATGTGGATGCTTGAGACATTCCTGTAATTTAAGCAACACATCATGGGGGCATTTTAAAAGACCACTTTTAGTTTTATTTTTCCTCATGCAAATATCAGGGTGTGTTTGTGCTTAAACACCGTAATTTCCTGCAAACAAGCCCCTGCCACTGCTGTGTTAAACGCCACCATAATTTACTTGTTAGAATCAGGAAAAATAATGAGTTTGTCTGAGTGGTAACAGGAGCCTGGAAGAACTGACTCTGTAAGATATATTTAAGGGGACAGGCCAGTAGGCTGAAAAATGTTAAATGAAAGACATTTGGGGGTGAAGAGGGCGCTGGGATGGGGGCTGGGTGGCTTAAATAACTTCAAGGTGGGGAGAGTTATCTTGTTAGACTCTGAGCGTTTCCAAGTCCTTAGAAATCATCTCACTATCCTCATTTGACAGATGAGAAAATCAGTCCAGAGAGCTGAAGTGACAAGGCCACAGAGTTTGTAATGGCAGAGCTTGGCACAGAACCCAGCTCTCCTGATTCTTAGCCAGCGCTTATTCCACAGTTGACCTATCCATTACAATCATCCATTGTGTCCCATATAATCCAATTGTGATAACCAGTTTCCAGAAAGTTGGGCTATTTTAAGGATCTCCAGAGAGAGAGAATTAATATGATACATAGTTTGGGGCCGGAAATCAACTCTGAATATTCATTAGAAGGACTGTTGCTGAAACTGAAGCTCCAAAACTTTGGCCACTTGATGATGTGAAGAGCTGACTCACTGGAATGAATGAGGCTGGGAAAGACTGAAGGCCAAAGGCGAAGGGGACAGCAGAGGATGAGATGGTTAAATAGCATCACCGACTCAATGGACAAGAATTTGAGCAAACTCCGGGGGGGTAGTGGAGGACAGAGGAGCCCGGCGTGCTACAGTCCACCCTGTTGCAAAGAATCAGACACGACTTGGCGACTGAACAGCAACACCACCAGCACGACTTTGGGGCATAGAGCTTGATCCAAGAATTAAAAATTTATTTAGTGACAATGAGTAGATTTATCTGTCTTTTAAACATTATTTATTTATTTATTTTTGACTGCACTGGATCTTCACTGTCTTGTGTGGGCTTTCTCATTACCGTGAGTGGGGGCTATTCTTCGTAGTGGTGCCCGGGCTTCTAATTGCTGTGGCTTCTTTTGTTGTGGAGCACAGGCTCTAGGCCCACTGGGTTCAGCAGTTGCAGTGTGCTGGGCTTAGTTACCCTGCAGCATGTGGAATCTTCCTAGACTAGGGATGGAACCTGTGTCCCCTGCACTGGCAGGTGGATTCTTATCCACTGTGCCATCAGGGAAGTCCAGAGACAGAATGGCTTAAGTTTTGGCTGTGGTCAGTGGTTCTCAATGGGGGAGAGTTGTCCCCCAGATGACATTTGATTGTGACATTTGGAGGTAGTCATATTCATGGCATCTAGGGGGTAGGGGCTGGGTATGCTGCTAGATGAAACATCTTACAGCGAACAGGACAGCCCACCTCCCAAAGAATGACCCAGTCCCAAATGTCAGAACTGCTGATGTTGAGAAACCCAGAGGCACAGGAACCAAAATGGGAACTCAGATTAGAATTTGGACCCTGGTTGAAATGCCAAGTGGGCTAAGAATTTGCTGACAAAGGTACTGTTTCAAAAGGTAAGCATATATGGGCTCCTAAATCCAACACTTTTCCCATCCTGTTTACAGTCCAGATGGTGTTTGGGGCACTCTGGGTTGTTATTTCTTGCCTTCACTCCATCTCCCCACCCCCACCATTGAAACACAACCCTCTCATTCCTCCCTGGTGGCTCACTACTTTTCTGGGCTGTTTCTTGCTTTCTAAAATGTGAGTAACATGCCTACCTCATCTGGTGGTTGAAATCAGAAGAGCTGCGTTCTGCAGTGCAGGAGACCTGGGTTCCATCCCTGAGTTGGGAAGATCCCCTGGAGAAGGGACCCGCTACCCGCTACCCACTCCAGTATTCGCACCTGGAGAATTCCGTGGACTGTATAGTCCATGGGGTCGCAAAGAGTGGGACGTGACTGAGCGACGTCACTTTCACGGTCACTCCTGCCAAGGCACAAGGTTCATTGCGTCCCCAGATCCTCCAGTGGGGCTTACCCCAGGGTGGGCACCTTCCCCTCTTTCTCCTGCCAGGCACTAGCTGAGCCTCATGAGTAGGTCTCACTTTACTTTTCTGAGTTCAGTTTCTTTCTGTATAAAATGAGAATAATATGCCCACCTCCTCCGGCCGTTGAAGGGCTGCCTTCACCCCATCACTCCCTCCACGGAGGCCGCCCTGTTTGCAGTTTTATGAATATTCTTTGGCCTCTGGGGTAGGAGCTGTGAACCCGCACACTACAGATGGGGAGACTGAGGCTAGGCACACGGATCCGAAGCGCAGTCTCACATAGCTTTGAAGCAAGGTGCCGATGTGGAAGGCGGAGATCTTTTCCAGAGTCCTTCAGAGGGCTCTCAGCACTAAGGGGGCATCCAGGTGAGCTGCTTATTCTTCCTGGGTCTCTGCGATCCTGCTTCCCCGCGTGGCGAGGATACGGCGAGGAGCAGAGGTCGAGCATGGGGCTCAAAAAGTGGAACCCCCGCGGCGCGACGCTGGTTCTGGGGCGTCTGCGAGAGTCAACCAGCACTGGGGCCTGCGGGAGGCCTGCGGAAGGCCTGCGGAGTGCTCCAGGCTCTACCTTGACGCCCGCTCGGTTGTCATGGCAACCGGGCCCGGGGCTGGGGGTGGAGGGCTGCAAGAATTTGACTGCGGTGGTTTCTTTTGTTCGTCCACAGCTTTTTACCTCATCTTGGTGACTTTTTTCCCAGTTGCTCTTTCTTTTCCCTTCGTTCGTTCACTTTCCAATAGGACAGAAGCCGATTTTTCTGTCCCCAGGACCATTTGTTAATTAAAAAATTATGGATAGCGTAGGATCTTGGCTAGGATTAGGTGCTGGTTGGCGCTAGTAGTAAAGAACCCGCAATGCAAGAGATGCGGGTTCGATCCCTGGGTCGGGAAGAGGAGGGCAAGGCAACCACTCCAGTATTATTGCCTGGAGAATCTCAAGGACAGAAGAGCCTGGTGGGCTACAGTCCGAAGTGTAGCAAAGAATAGGACAAGATTGAGCAACTAAGCACGCACGCACAGGGACCACTTTGAAGATCTACTTCCCTGGTGTCCATAGGTTCACATTCATGTGCCATTTTCTCTTTTTTCTTTTACTTTTGAATACTCTATAATTCATTAACGCCATCTATAATTTATCTGACGTCTCTGGCCAAATCCAGCTAAAACCAAATCACGAATCTGAATTTTGTAGAGATGACTCACTGGTGACTAACTCCATTAGGAAAGCGTTCTCTGTCAAAGAATTCGCAGGAGGATTTCTTTAAATAGAAAACTTCCTCAGTGCACTGAAAACGATTCACTTTATAGAAAATTCATTTAGATACAAGATCCCACCTCGTTTTTCTGCAAATAGATATGAATTGCTGTGTATGTTCATGCTGTGACTGGCTGAGAGGCTGGAAAGGGGGCTGAAATCCTGCCTAAACTGTGTTCCCCAAGTTGAAGGATCCTGGACCATATTCTAATTCTATTAGAGTAGATGTCTTTTTCTATTTGCCTGAAGTTTCTGTATGTGCCAGTTACCTTCCTGCAGTTGGCTCAGTGGTAAAGAATCCGTGTGCCAATGCAGGAGATGAGGGTTTGATCCCTGGGTCAGAAAGATCTCATGAAGAAGGAAATGGCAACCCACTCCATTATTCTTGTCTGGGAAATCCTGTGGACAGAGGAGCCTGGCAGTCTATAGTCCATGGGGTAGCAGAGTTGGATGCCATTTAGTGACTAAATGACAACAACCTTCCTGCACATAATAATTTTACTGTAATTAGTTGCATGGCTTTGAGCCTTATGGAATATTCATAACAAGCTTTTATAGTAAGTCATTCCATTTCATTCTTGCTACATACTTTGTGTGGACTCAAGTCTTTGATTAAAATTAAGCACAGGCAAATAAGGTCACATAGGGTTGGGTATTAATTCTTTTCTGTGCTCCATTAGGTCATCCAGGAACCCAGATGCCTTCTGTCTTGTTTCTTCTCCATCTCCTAGGGTCTGTCCTCAGATACACAGTAGGAGGTGGCTTGCCTCTATAGCCTAGTTCCCAGCAGGAGGAGGAGGTCTAGGTGAGTAGTTTTGTTTTTAAGGACTTGACTCTCAAATTGCTTTGAGGACTGCTTGAATCCCAGTGGGATTCAACATAGTCACATGGCCACACCTGGCAGCAAGTTCTCCTGGGAAATGTAGTTTCTACGTGGGGGTCATGTGACCCCCCTCCTACAATTCAGGAGATTTTATTACTTAAAGGAAAACATCTACTTCTGCTTTATTGACTATGCCAAAGCCTTTGACTGCGTGGATCACAGCAAACTGGAAAGTTGTTAAAGAGATGGAAATATTAGACCACCTGACCTGCTTCCTGAGAAATCTGTGTGCAGGTCAAGAAGCAGCAGTTATAACTGGACATGGAACAACAGACTGGTTCCAAATAGGGAAAGGAGTACATCAAAACTGTATATTGTCACCCTGCTTATTTAACTTATATGCAGAGTACATCATGAGAAACGCTGGGCTGGATGAAGCACAAGATGGAATCAAGATTGCTGGGAGAAATATCAATAACCTCAGATATGCAGATGACACCACCCTTATGGTGGAAAGCAAAGAAAAACTAAAGAGCCTTTTGATGAAAGTGAAAGAGGAGAGTGAAAAGGCTGGCTTAAAGCTCAACATTCAAACAACAAAGATCGTGGCATCCAGTCCCATCACTTCATGGCAAAGAGATGGGAAAACAATGGAAACAGTGTCAGACTTTATTTTTGGGGGCTCCAAAATCACTGCAGATGGTGACTGCAGCCATGAAATTAAAAGACACTTGCTTCTTGGAAGAGAAGTTATCACCAATCCAGCCAGCATGTTAAAAAGCAGAGACATTACTTTGCTGACAAAGGTCCGTCTAGTCAAAGCTATGGTTTTTCCAGTAGCCATGTATGGATGTGAGAGTTGGACTATAAAGAAAGCTGAGCACCAAAGAATTGATGCTTTTGAAATGTGTTGGAGAGGACTCTTGAGAGTCTCTTGGGCTGCAAGGAGATCCAACCAGTCCATCCTAAAGGAAATCAGTCCCGAATATTCTTTGGAAAGACTGATGTTGAAGTTGAAGCTCCAATACTTTGGCCATCTGATGTGAAGAACTGACTCATTTGAAAAGACCCTGATGCTGGGAAAGGTTGAAAGCAGGAGGAGAAGGGGATGACACAGGATGAGATGGTTGGATGGCATCACCAATTCAATGGCCAGGAGTTTGAGTAAACTCCAGGAGTTGGTGATGGTCAGGGAGGCCTGGTGTGCTGCAGTCCATGGGGTTGCAAAGAGTTGGACATGTCTGAGCGACTGAACTGAACTGAAAGTAATAGAGAGTGGAGTGGATTGTGGGGTTTTTTTAAAAATAAGTTGTAAACCTCTTGAGGGTAAGGACTAGCTCATCAAGTGTTTTAAATAAACAATCAGACATATGGTGTTTTGTTTTTGGTTGATGAGAAAGGGTACTGTTGTATTTGATCAACAGCACTGCATAGGGGAGAAACAGGGGTTCCAATCTTCCCTGTGCCATTTGCTGACTGTATGATATTGACCAAATTATATCATCATCTAACCTCAGTTATTCTAAGTATATAAAGTATCCTTTATAATATCCTCTGTAATAAACCAGTAATAGTAACCAAGGGATTCTCTGGTGGCTCAGTGGTAAAGAATCCACCTGCTAATGCAGGAGACATGGGTTTGATCCCTGGGTCAGGAAGATCCCATGAAGGAGAAAATGGCAACCCACTCCAGTATTCTTGCCTGGGAAATCCCATTGACAGAGGAGCCTGGTGGGCTACAGTCAATGGGGAAACAAAAGAGTCAAACAGGACTTAGTGATTAAACAACAAGTAACTAAACTCGGAGAAGGCAATGGCACCCCACTCCAATACTCTTGCCTGGAAAATCCCATGGACAGAGGAGCCTGGAAGGCTGCAGTCCATGGGGTCACTGAGGGTCGGACAAGACTGAGCGACTTCACTTTTACTTTTCACTTTCATGCATTGGAGAAGGAAATGGCAACCCACTCCAGTGTTCTTGCCTGGAGAATCCCAGGGATGGGGGAGCCTGGTGGGCTGCTGTCTTTGGGGTCGCACAGAGTTGGACACGACTGAAGTGACTTAGCAGCAGCAGTAACTAAACTATTTTCCTTGAGTTGGAGACCCAGGTTCAATCCCTGGGGTGGGAGGATCCCCTGGAGAAGGAAATGACAACCCACTCCAGTACTCTTGCCTGGAAAATCCCATGGATGGAGGAGCCTGGTGGGCCACAGTCCATGGAGTCGCAAAAGGTTGGACATGACTGAACGACTTCACTTTCACTTTTCTTTCTTATGTGAACTGATCTAGCAATTTACTGAACCCAGGGAGGTGATCATGGTAGCCCTTTATAGATAGTTGGTCATAAGTACAGGAGGCCCAGGATTTGTAATTGGCATATGAAGTGGCGGAGAGTCTTGTAGAATTGAGCCCTTAACCTTTGAGGTCTGGCGTGAACTTTGGGTAGTTAGTATCATTATTGAATTGAATTTTTGGACACCCAGTTGAGGTCCAGAGAGTTGGAAAATAGATTATTAATGTGGAAAAAAATTCAGGCATTTGGTGTCAAAAATGTGAGTAAAAGCATCTCAGTAGTGACCTTATTTGGAAATACGGTCTTTGCGTTAAGAAGAGATCATTAAGATCAGATCAGATCAGATCAGTCGCTCAGTTGTGTCCGACTCTTTGCGACCCCATGAACTGCAGCACGCCAGGCCTCCCTATCCATCACCAGCTCTCGGAGGTCGCTCAGACTCACATTCATCGAGTCAGTGATGCCATCCAGCCATCTCATCCTCTATCGTCCCCTTCTCCTCCTGCCCTCAATCCCTCCCAGCATCAGAGTCTTCTCCAATGAGTCAACTCTTCGCATGAGGTGGCCAAAATACTGGAGTTTCAACTTTAGCATCATTCCTTCCAAAGACATCCCAGGGCTGATCTCCTTCAGAATGGACCGGCTGGATCTCCTTGCAGTCCAAGGGACTCTCAAGAGTCTTCTCCAACACCACAGTTCAAAAGCATCAATTCTTCGGTGCTCAGCCTTCTTCACAGTCCAGCTCTCACATCCATACATGACCACAGGAAAGACCATAGCCTTGACTAGGCGAACCTTTGTTGGCAAAGTAATGTCTCTGCTTTTGAATATGCTGTCTAGGTTGGTCATAACTTTCCTTCCAAGGAGTAAGCGTCTTTTAATTTCATGGCTGCAGTCACCATCTGCAGTGATTTTGGAGCCCAGAAAAATAAGTTCTAACACTGTTTCCACTGTTTCTCCATCTATTTCCCATGTAGTGATGGGACCAGATGCCATGATCTTTGTTTTCTGAATGTTGAGCCTCAAGCCAACCTTTTCACTCTCCACTTTCACTTTCATCAAGAGGCTCTTTAGTTCCTCTTCACTTTCTGCCATAAGGGTGGTATCATCTGCATATCTGAGGTTATTGATATTTCTCCCTGCAATCTTGATTCCAGCTTGTGTTTCCTCCAGTCCAGCATTTCTCATGATGTACTCTGCATATAAGTTAAATAAACATGGTGACAATATACAGCCTTGACGTACTCCTTTTCCTATTTGGAACCAGTCTGCTGTTCCATGACCAGTTCTAACTGTTGCTTCCTGACCTGCATACAGATTTCTCAAGAGGCAAATCAGGGGGTCTGGTATTCCCATCTCTCTCAGAATTTTCCACAGTTTATTGTGATCTACACAGTCAAAGGCTTTGGCATAGTCAATAAAGCAGAAATAGATGTTTTTCTGGAACTCTCTTGCTTTTTCGATGATCCAGCGGATGTTGGCAATTTGATCTCTGGTTCCTCTGCCTTTTCTAAATCCAGCTTGAACATCAGGAAGTTCATGGTTCACATATTGCTGAAGCCTGGCTTGGAGAATTTTGAGCATTACTTTACTAGCGTGTGAGATGCGTGCAATTGTGCGGTAGTTTGAGCATTCTTTGGCATTGCCTTTCTTTGGGATTGGGATGAAAACTGACCTTTTCCAGTCCTGTGGCCACTGCTGAGTTTTCCAAATTTGCTGGCATATTGAGTGCAGCACTTTCACAGCATCATCTTTCAGGATTTGGAATAGCTCCACTGGAATTCCATCACCTCCACTAGCTTTGTTCCTAGTGATGCTTTCCAAGGCCCACTTGACTTCACATTCCAGGATGTCTGGCTCTAGGTCAGTGATCACACCATCATGATTATCTGGGTCGTGAAGCTCTTTTTTGTACAGTTCTTCTGTGTATTCTTGCCACCTCTTCTTAATATCTTCTGCTTCCGTTAGATCCATACCATTTCTGTCCTTTATCGAGCCCATTTTTGCATGAAATGTTCCTTTGGTATCTCTGATTTTCTTGAATAGATCCTTAGTCTTTCCCATTCTGTTGTTTTCCTCTATTTCTTTGCATTGATCACTGAAGAAGGCTTTCTTATCTCTTCTTGCTATTCTTTGGAACTCTGCATTCAGATGTTTATATCTTTCCTTTTCTCCTTTGCTTTTCGCTTCTCTTCTTTTCACAGCTATTTGTAAGGCCTCCCCAGACAGCCATTTTGCTTTTTTGCATTTCTTTTCCATGGGGATGGTCTTGATCCCTGTCTCCTGTACAATGTCACAAACCTCATTCCATAGTTCATCAGGCACTCTATCTATCAGATCTAGGCCCTTAAATCTATTTCTCACTTCCACTGTATAATCATAAGGGATTTGATTTAGGTCATACCTGAATGGTCTAGTGGTTTTCCCTACTTTCTTCAATTTAAGTCTGAATTTGGCAATAAGGAGTTCATGGTCCGAGCCACAGTCAGCTCCTGGTCTTGTTTTTGCTGATTGTATAGAGCTTCTCCATCTTTGGCTGCAAAGAATATAATCGATCTGATTTCGGTGTTGACCATCTGGTGATGTCCATTATAGAGTCTTCTCTTCTGTTGTTGGAAGAGGGTATTTGCTATGACCAGTGCATTTTCTTGGCAAAACTCTATTAGTCTTTGCCCTGCTTCATTCCGTATTCCAAGGCCAAATTTGCCTGTTACTCCAGGTGTTTCTTGACTTCCTACTTTTGCATTCCAGTCCCCTATAATGAAAAGGACATCTTTTTTGGGGTGTTAGTTCTAAAAGGTCTCGTAGGTCTTCATAGAACCGTTCAACTTCAGCTTCTTTGGCGTTACTGGTTGGGGCATAGATTTGGATTACTGTGACATTGAATGGTTTGCCTTGGAAACGAACAGAGATCATTCTGTCGTTTTTGAGATTGCATCCAAGTACTGCATTTCGGACTCTTTTGTTGACCATGATGGCCACTCCATTTCTTCTGAGGGATTCCTGCCCACAGTAGTAGATATAATGGTCCTCTGAGTTAAATTCACCCATTCCAGTCCATTTTAGTTCGCTAATTCCTAAAATGTCAACATTCACTCTTGCCATCTCTTGTTTGACCACTTCCAATTTGCCTTGATTCATGGACCTGACATTCCAGGTTCCTATGCAATATTGCTCTTTACAGTATCGGACTTTGCTTCTATCACCAGACACATCTACAGCTGGGTATTCTTTCTGCTTTGGTTCCATCCCTTCATTCTTTCTGTAGTTATTTCTCCACTGATCTCCAGTAGCATATTGGGCCCCTACTGACCTGGGGAGTTTCTCTTTCAGTATCCTATCATTTTGCCTTTTCATACTATTCATGGGGTTCTCAAGGCAAGAATACTGAAGTGGTTTGCCATTCCCTTCTCCAGCGGACCACACCCTGTCAGATCTCTTCACCATAACCCGCCCATCCTGGGTTGCCCCACGGGCATGGCTTAATTTCATTGAGTTAGACAAGGCTGTGGTCCTGGTGTGATTAGATTGACTAGTTTTCTGTGAGTGTGGTTTCAGTGTATTTGCCCTCTGATGCCCTCTTGCAAGACCTACCATCTTACTTGGGTTTCTCTTACCTTGGGCGTGGGGTATCTCTTCCCGGCTGCTCCAGCAAAGCACAGCCATCACATTAAGGGGGATCTCTATTCTAATGACTGGTGTTCTTATAAGAAGAGGATACTACAGAGAGAAATAGATGGAAGAAGACCCTATGAAGACAGGGGCAGAGACGGAAGTGATGCTATTGAAACAGAACAAGACCCTATGATTCTTGTCCCTATGCCCTCTGCCAACCTTTTGTCTGTGGAAAAATCTTAAGAATAAGTTTAATCAGAGAAGTGAGAAAATGCAGAAACAAAGAAAAACAGTCAGAGAAGACCAAATATTAGTCATTTAGTCATTAAGCATAGTCAAGGACCTTTAGCTCCTTCTCAAGGGCTATAGATAATATTCTGAGCCATATCCTGTGAGCTGTCTTACAGGTTTTGAAACCCCCATGAGGTGGAAGAAGTTACTTGTATAATGACCTGACTATAGCCATGACGTGTGTGTATGCTCAGTCATGGCCAACTCTTTGAGATCCCATGGACTGTAGCCCACCAGGCTCCTCTGTTCTTGGGATTCTCCGGGCAACAATACTGGAGTGGGTTGCCATTTCCTTTTCCAGGGTAGCCATGACATAAGTTGCCACAGTTCCGAGAACTGGCCTCAAGGAAATGAGAACAAACAGACCATGGAATGGTTTTCTGTACCTAAAACAATTAAGATGACCCTGGTCAGATCACCAGTGACCAATTTCAAGGTGACTGCCAGAGCTGACTGCATTGTATGCAGAGTTGCATGCAGAGTTTCTGCATTGTAGCCCCTTCCTTTCATCTATGAAAACTCTTGCTCCCTTATTTTCAGAGTGGGGGAGTCAGCCTTTGGGCTCCACCCTCTGCCCCAGTTGCTGGCATCCAGAATAAGGCAAACTTTCCTTTCCACCGACTTGGCCTCTTTAATGGCTTTTGAGCAGTGAGCAATCGGACCCCACTTTTGGCCACACTATCACAGGTCCTGGTGGCTCAGACAATAAAGAACCTGCTTGCAATATAGGAGACTTGGGTTTGATCACTGGATCAGGAAGATCCCCTGGAGAAGGAAATGGCAACCCACTTCAGTATTCTTGCCTGGAAAATCCCATGGACAGAAGAGCCTGGCAGGCCACAATCCATGGGGTCACAAAGAGTCAGACATGAATAATACTTCAATCACTTCACCACAGGCCGAGGAAGCATGGCCCTGCCAACACCTTGATTTTGGACTCTTGGCCTCCAGAGAGTAAACGATGTTTTAAGCCACCCAATTTGTGGCACTTTGTTAAAGCAGACCTAGGAAACTAATGGGGCTTCCCAGGTAGCTCAGTGGAAAGGAATCTGCCTGCCAATGCAGGAGACACAGGTGACATGGGGTTTGATCCTCGGGAAGATCCCCTGGAGGAAACGGCAACGCACTCCAGTATTCTTGCCTGGAAAATCCCACTGGCAGAGGAGCCTGGTGGGCTATAGTCCATGGGGTTGCAAAGACTCTGACTTGACCGAGCAACTGAGCACACAAGCAGGTAACTAATGCAATAACAGAGAAAGGAAATGGAAAGTGCCTGTATCCCTAGTGATCAAATAGAGAGCATCTGCATGTACAGCTGGACCACTTATCCGAGGACACTTACCTGAGTAAGGTCCATACTTCTACATTCTTTTAACTGGTACATTTTTGAGTATCTGTTATAGCAATTTAAATTTTTTTTTACCCTACTAATGATCTTTACAGGGCTTCCCTTGTGGCTCAGACAGTAAAGAATTCACCCGAAATACAGGAGACCTGAGTTCAATCCCTGGGTTGGGCAGATCCACTGGAGAAGGGAATGGCTATCTATTACGGTATTCTTACCTGGAGAATCCCATGGACAGAGAAGACTGGTGGGCTACAGTCCATGGGGTCACAAAGAGTCATGATTGAGCGACTGACAGAATTTCTCTTGAGTCTCCCTCCCACCTCCCACCCTATCCCGCCTATATTAATGATCTTTACATCATGGAACACTAAGATTTCTTTCTTCCAGAAGCTGCTCTTTGATTTTCTTCCTTCTTGCCTTTCTTTCTTTCTTCTCATTTCATCTGTTTTGAAAAACTAACTTTCTCCCATCTTGGAATATCTCTTGTTTGCTACTCTAGTTTTGTGACTGACTGCTTTTGAGTATTGCCTTTGAAGGAGAATTATAAAAGTTGTAAGAGATGTATGTGACAAATTTGGCACTCTGTAACACCAATCAGATTACTAGTGTTTTGGGGTAGGTTTTGGAGAAAACAGCATGAATCAACCCAATTATTTGTAAGTAAAATTAGAGTAGTTTCAAGCTGTCACTTTTTTCTGCCTTACACACATTATTTGAATAAGTTGGCAGAAGAACAGTGTTTGGGTTTGTGTTGGGGAATCATGGGGACACAAACCTGGGTTTAAATTAGTGAAGTTTTAAACAGAAAGTCTTTAATTCTTTTTCAAAATTAATTTATTATTTGTCTGCCCCTGGTCTTAGTTTCAGCATGCAGGATCTTTAGTTGCAGCATGTGGAATCTAGTTTCCTGACCAGCAGAGATTGAACCCAGGCCCCCTGCATTGAGGGCATGGAGTCTTAGCCACCGGACTATCAGGAATGTCCCAGAAAATCCTTTAATTCTTAGAGGCAGTATAGTATGGCCATCGAGAGGGCAGACTCTGATGTTGGGCTGTCTGTTACATCTTATCTCTAGCATTTCCTGGCTGTTAAACCTTGAGATTACACCTTAACTTCAATGTGCCTCATTTTCCTCACCTGTTAGTGGGGATTATCTTAGTTCAGGACCCCTTGAGACAAGGACTTGGGCTCAAGTTGTTTATCTGGAAGATGTCAAAGAAAAATTGCACCGGACAGTGTTAAACAGGCTGCTGCTGCTGCTAAGTCACTTCAGTTGTGTCCGACTCTGTGCAACCCCATAGACGGCAGCCCACCAGGTTCCCCCGTCCCTGGGATTCTCCAGGCAAGAACACTGGAGTGGGTTGCCATTTCCTTCTCCAATGCAGGAAAGTGAAAAGTGAAAGTGAAGTCTCTCAGTCGTGTCTGACTCTTCATGACCCCATGGACTGCAGCCTACCAGGCTCCTCCGTCCATGGGATTTTTCAGGCAAGAGTACTGGAGTGGGGTGCCATTGCCTTCTCCAGTTAAACAGGCAAGGAAGATTTTATTCAAGACTATGGCAATAGAGGAGAGAGATTGACCTCAACTCCTAATACAGGGAGGAGAGCTGGTAGTTTATAGCCAATGGGTGCAGTGAGGGAATCGGTTACTAAGTTACTAAGAGGATCTGCGTTATGTGTCAAGCTGGGGAGATTCTTGTTCAACTGGACTCAGTAGGACAAGGACAAGGGCTGGCCAGAAAGAGAGTTCAGAGGAGCCTAAGTAAAGTTTGGTCAAAGAGAGGGGTCCTTGTCAGAGGTGACCCCAGGGATGAGGAGTGAAAGAGCTGGAAGAATACAACCGAGAAGGGGGAAAAGCCAAGATGAGGTGTGTTGTGGTCACTGCTGTGGGCCACAGAATAAAGATTTCCCCCAACGATGTCTGTTTGAAAGCTGGAGGTAGGAACATTTATCCTCTGGATCATGTTTTCCATCAGTTGAAGGTCAAAACCTGAAATCTTTCTTTTTAAGCTTTTTAGTTGTATTTTGAAATGATTTTTAGATGTATAGGAAAGTTACAAAAATAGTACAGAGAGTTCTTATACACTTAACCCAGCTTCCCTGAATGTAAGGGCACTAATTCTACTCATGAAGGCTCCACCTTCATGACCTAATCACTTCCCAAAGGCCCCACCTCCCAATATCATCATGTTGTGGGTTAACTTTTTTTCTTAAATTGGAGCTTAGTTGCTTTACTGTGGTGTGTCAGTTTCTGCTGCACTGCAGCGTAAATCAGCTTTAGGTATACACGTTTCCCCTCTTTGTCATCACAGAGCATTGAGCAGAGTTCCCCGTGCTATACAGTAGGTTCGCATTAGTTATCTATTTTATACATAGTAGTGTATATATGTCAATCCCCATCTCCCAATCCATCCCACCCTCTTCCCCCTTTCTACCCTTGGTGTCCATACACTTGTTCTCTATGGGCTTAGATTTTTTTGTTTGTTTGTTTTAAAATGTCTGATTTATTGCTTTTTTTAACACCAACAAAATATTTCATCGTATATATTCTTTTCAAAAAGAAATTTTTAACCTTTTTATTTTATATTGGGGTATAGCTGATTAACAGGGCCTTAGACTCTTAACACATGAAATTTAGAAGGACACAAACTTTCAGTTTACAGCAGCCCGTTTAAGTATATCCTGCTAGGGAACGTGTGATATGATGTGTTGATGTTAATTATGACCAATTGCACCCCACTGATCTTTAACTCCACACTCTTCTCCAACCTGCAGGGTTGGAGAAGGCTGCAGAAAGTGAAATGATGTGTGGTATAGTCTTGAGATGGGACACAGTCAGCAGAAGGTGACTTGAAGCTTGCAGCCTCTGGAGGCTAAAAGCATAAAGGCTGAAGGAAAGGGATGTGCAGCACTCATGGATTTATTACAGAAAGGGTGATAAACCAGTGCATCGGCTCACAAGCATATACCCAAAAGTAAATAGATTAATATGGCACTTTGTACATAGCGAGATCTCCAAGGGTGTTAGCTACTGCTCCAAGACGCTAACACTGAGGCAGTATCTGTCTGAGACCATCAAACTGTGGACCCCACCAGTTTGCTCAAGGGCAGCATCTTTCTTTCTTTCTATTTTTAAAGTTTATTTGGCTGTCCTGGGTCTTTGTTGTGGCATGTAGGACCTCATTCCCTGACTAGGGATTGAACCTGAGCCCCTTGCATTGGGAGCACAGAGTCAACCACTGGACCACCAGGGAAGTCCCAGCATCTTTATTTCTTGGCATTTCCTAAGACCGAGAAGAAGTTAAGTAGTTCCAATAGCATTGAGACCAAACATTTTGTGTCCCTCAAGAAATATTTCTGAAATAATAGAACCAACGAAAGTAAAATGACTAAAGCTGGAAAACTTAGGTAACTTCAACTTCTGCTCCAGCCTTGTAGTAAGTCTATTCTCTACTCAGCAGCCAGAGGGAGCCTTTGTTTTTCCTTTTAGCAAAATTTCACATTTGTATATCTTTTTTTTTTTTTTTTTTGCTTTTAAAGATTGAAATTCACAAAACATAAAATCAACCATGTAAAAATGAACAATTCAGTGGCATTTAGTACATTCACAGGGTTGTGTAATTGTAAGCAGATAGGGTAGGGAGTCCCTGGAGAAAAAGGACCAGACATATCCTTCTTTCTTTCAAATTTATTTATTTGATCTTGTTGGGTCTTACTTGCGTTGCGGCAAGAGAGCCCACGGGCTCCATAGTTACCCTGTGGCAGGAGGGATCTTAGTTCCCCTACCAGGGATTGAAAGGAGGATTCTTAACCACTGGATCACTAGGGGAGTCCCCAGGAATGGCTTTCTTGACATAAGTGAAGCCTTTTCTAGCCTAAGCCATTTGGGGATCTAAGCCTGGTTGCAATGCTTACTTTGACCAGGTCTCAGTTATGGCACCCCACCCCAGTACTTTTGCCTGGAAAATCCCATGGACGGAGGAGCCTGGTAGGCTCCAGTCTGTGGGGTCACTAAGAGTCGGACACGACTGAGCGACTTCACTTTGACTTTTCACTTTCATGCATTGGAGAAGGAAATGGCAACCCACTCCAGTGTTCTTGCCTGGAGAATCCCAGGGACAGGGGAGCCTGGTGAGCTTCCGTATATGGGGTCGCACAGAGTCGGACACGACTGAAGCGACTTAGCAGCAGCAGCAGCAGCAGTTATGAGTGAGAGAATGCGGGAACACAGGAAAAGCAGCCAAGAAACAAGAGGTTAGCAACAAAACAGAGTCCTAGTTCCACCTGTAGGGATATATTACACATAACAATCTGATACATGTCTTTGAGTTCAGTAGGAACTAAGCACCCAGCTCCAGGTAGAGGATGGTGTGATGACATTGACCCTCGTGACTTCAATCACAAGGCTTGAACTTTGTTGACCTTTGCTCCAATTCCATGTTGAGTTCTTCTCTGCTCAAGTCGCTTCATGAATATGCATGTACCCTTAGCTTAAAACTTCCTCATTTTTGCTATTTGGGAAAGATCCCCAGTGTTCTCTTTACTTGCTACAGAAAATAAATCCTTCCTTATTCCAATCTTTGACTTGATTTTGTCCTTTGACTCAACACGCATCAAGAGGCACCCAGTTTTGGGGTTGCACAACCGTCACCTCTATCTAATTCCAGAACACTTTGATCACCCAAAAGGAAACTCTGTACACAAAATTGAATGCAATAGCCAGAACCTCCATAGTGTGGGGGCTACTTGAAAGGTTTTTTTTATGCCTTGTGGGTGGGCTGCATCCTTTGTCATACCCTTGTATTACTCAGCTTTGCTTTTCTTCCTCTTCTCATTTAGGTGTGAGCTGAGTAGACAATTAACTAAATCACTCATTGATTTGTTTGAGGACAATCATTTATTTTGCGTCAGGTGCTGGACCAGATGGTGAAACTACAGGGATGGAAAAACTTGCCCTTGCCTCAAGGTAGTTGTACTTGATAGAGGAGATGAAGCAATTCAAACGTGGTAAATATCAGAGGCTGGCAAACTATGGCCCCAAGGCCAAATCTGACCCACCACCTGGGTTTGTAAATAAAGTTTTATTGGAACACAGACACGCCCATTTATTTACTTATTTTCTATGGTTAACTTTCATGCTACAAGGGCAGAGCTGAGTCATTTAGAAAGACACCATCTGACCTGGTCATTTGGGTTTGCCAACCCTTGTTATATATATTTAAGGCAGATTTAAAATGTGGATAGAGAGCCTTGGAGACTGAGGAAGGGTAGATAGTTGGGGGTGAGAAAGATTGCAGGGGTAAAAAAAAAAAAAAAAAAGGGTTGCTGGTGGGACTTCTCTGGTGCTCCAGTGGCAAAGACTCCATGCTTGCAATAGAGGGGACGCAGGTTCAATGCCCGGTCAGGGAATGAGATCCCACATGCCGCAAGGAACAATGCTGCCACTAAAGATCTTGAATGCTGCAAAGAAGATAGAGGATTCTCATGTGCTCCAATTAAGACCTGGTGCAGCCAAATAAATAAATAACTTAAAAAAAGAAAATAATTCAGTTAAAAATAAAAGGCTTGCTGGTGATAAGACTTAGGTCCATAAATGGATAAATCTTAAGCATACAGCTTGATGAATTTTTACATTTATATGCACCTAAAAACTCAGCAGTGGCCACAAGATTGGAAAAGGTCAGTTTTCATCCCAATCCCAAAGAAAGGCAATGCCAAAGAATGCTCAAACTACCGCACAATTGCACTCATCTCACATGCTAGTAAAGTAATGCTCAAAATTCTCCAAGCCAGGCTTCAGCAATATGTGAACCGTGAACTTCCTGATGTTCAAGCTGGTTTTCGAAAAGGCAGAGGAACTAGAGATCAAATTGCCAACATCCGCTGGATCATGGAAAAAGCAAGAGAGTTCCAGAAAAACATCTATTTCTGCTTTATTGACTATGCCAAAGCCTTTGACTGTGTAGATCACAATAAACTGTGGAAAATTCTGAAAGAGATGGGACTAACAGACCACCTGATCTGCCTCTTGAGAAATCTGTATGCAGGTCACGAAGCAACAGTTAGAACTGGTCATGGAACAACAGACTGGTTCCAAATAGGAAAAGGAGTACGTCAAGGCTGCATATTGTCACTATGTTTATTTAACTTATATGCAGAGTACATCATGAGAAATGCTGGACTAGAAGAAACAGAAGTTGGAATCAAGATTGCTGGGAGAAATATCAATAACCTCAGATATGCAGATGACACCACTCTTATAGCAGAAAGTGAAGAGGGGCTAAAAAGCCTCTTGATGAAAGTGAAAGTGGAGAGTGAAAAGGTTGGCTTAAAGCTCAACATTCAGAAAACGAAGATCATGGCATCTGGTCCCATCACTACATGGGAAATAGATGGAGAAACAGTGGAAACAGTGTCAGAATTTATTTTTCTGGGTTCCAAAATCACTGCAGATGGTGACTGCAGCCATGAAATTAAAAGATGCTTACTCCTTGGAAGGAAAGTTATGACCAACCTAGATAGCATATTCAAAAGCAGAGACATTACTTTGCCAACAAAGGTTCGCCTAGTCAAGGCTATGGTCTTTCCTGTGGTCATGTATGGATGTGAGAGCTGGACTGTGAAGAAGGCTGAGCGCCCAAGAATTGATGCTTTTGAACTGTGGTGTTGGAGAAGACTCTTGAGAGTCCCTTGGACTGCAAGGAGATCCAACCAGTCCATTCTGAAGGAGATCAGCCCTGGGATTTCTTTGGAAGGAGTGATGCTCAAGCTGAAACTCCAGTATTTTGGCCACCTCATGCGAAGAGTTGACTCATTGGAGAAGACTCTGATGCTGGGAGGGATTGGGGGCAGGAGGAGAAGGGGATGACAGAGGATGAGATGGCTGGATGGCATCACTGACTCGATGGATGTGAGTCTGAGTGACCTCCGGGAGTTGGTGATGGACAGGGAGGCCTGGCGTGCTGCAGTTCATGGGGTCGCAAAGAGTCCGACACGACTGAGCGACTGATCTGATCTGATCTGAAGTAACCACTTGGAGAAGGCAATGGCAACCCACTCCAGTACTCTTGCCTAGGAAATCCCATGGACAGAGGAGCCTGGTAGGCTACAATCCACGGGGTCTCGAAGAGTCAGACATGACTGAGTGACTTCACTTTCACTTTTCACTTTCATGCACTGGAGAAGGAAATGGCAACCCACTCCAGTGTTCTTGCCTGGAGAATCCCAGGGGGAGCCTGGTGGGCTGCTGTCTACGGGATCGCACAGAGTTGGACATGACTGATGTGACTTAGCAGCAGCAAGTAACCACTTGGAGAAGGACATGACAACCCACTCCAGTATTCTTGCCTGGAGAATTCCATGGACAGGGGAGCCTGGTGGACTACAGTCCATGGGGGTCGCAAAAAGTCAGACACAACCGAGCCAATAAACAACAACAAAGTGACCACTACCAGGATCCAGAGATAGGACATTTCCAGCCTCTAAGAGGCTCACATCTTTGGTGTAAAGGGCACTGTGTTCTGAGTCGCTTCATTCAGCTTTTCATTTGCTCTCTCCTGCTGTGTCTTTCCAGCTCGCTCACCTCACCGCTGCCTGGAATTCCAACAGCAGATGCTTGGATGTTCCCTGTGTGTGAAACTCAGAGCCCCTGTCGTTCTCACCTTTGAACTGCATTGCCTCCTGCGGCGCAGCACACCCACAGGAGGGCGCAGGAAATCTGTCATTACACCCAGATACTAGACATAGTCTCAGAAAGAGTTCTTGAAATTCCTCGGTTGTCCAGCGGTTGAGAATCCTCCTGCCAACAGTAGAGATGCAGACATAGAGAAAAGACTTATGGACACAGGCCAGCATGGAGGTGGCCAGGGAAGGAGAGGGTGGGTGGGACGAATGGAGAGAATAACACAGAAGCATATACACTACCATGTGTACAATAGATAGCCAATGGGAATCTGCTGTGTGACTCAAGGAACTCAAACCAGAGCTCTGTAATAATCTAGAGGGGTGGGAAGGAGTGGGAGGTGGGAGGGAGGTTAAAAGGGAGTGGACACATGTCTGTCTGTGGCTGACTCATGTTGAGGTGTGGCAGAGGCCAAATGGCGAAGTAATGTTCCTTTAAATAAGTTTGGAAAAAAAAAGAAAAATGGAATCCGACTGCCAATGCACGGGACACAGGTTTGATCCCTGATTTGGGTAGATCCTACATGCTGTGGAGCAACTAAGCCTGAGCCCCATGACTACGGAGCCTGCGCTCTAGAGCCCGCCCGTGGTAACTACTGAGCCCCGTTGCCTAGAGCCTGTGCTCGCAACAGCAGAAGCCACTGTGATGAGAAACCTGTGCCCGTCAACAAAGAATAGCCCCTGTGCAACGACAAAGGCCTAACAAAGCCAAAAAGAAAATAAATTAATACATTTTAAAAACAGGTCTTTACTTCCCCTTTACTTCTTTTTTTAAAAAGATTATTTATTTGGCTGCTCTGCATCTCTGTTGCTGTGCTTGGGCTTTTCTCTAGTTATAAGGAGCAGGGGCTACTCTCTAGTCATGGTTCAAGGCCTTCTCATTGAGCTGGATTCTCTTGTGGCGTGTCCAAGCTCTAGGCCGCGTGGGCTTCAGTAGCTGTGGTATACGGGTTTAACTGTCCCACAGCATGTGGTATCTTCCCAGACCAGGGATCGAACCCATGTCCCCTGCATTGGCAGACGGACTCTTAACCATTAGACCATGAGGGAAGTCCAACCATCTCTTTTACTGGGCTCTAGCACTCAGGGCCACTATCCATTTGTCCTAGTCAACCCAGGTGTAGGTATTGGACAGCTAGGGGCAGCACTTATGCCCAGAGACTGCTGAAATTACTCCAGCTAGTCGATCTGAAGTCTGTTTACTCTGCTTCACTTGCTTCCTTCAAAGGAAGCATGGCTTGGCGTGAACCCCTTCCACCTGGGAACTTTGGGAGATAAGCCATTTTGTCAATGGAAATCACTTTCAGATCTGTCGGCCTTACTATATGTCAAGCTTTCTGCAACACACTATACTTTAAAACTCAAGGGGCAAGAACTCTGCCTCTAGTGAGTGTGACAGTAAAGTTCCACAGTGCAGGGTATGGGTTGGGGAGGAGTGAATAAATGAGACCAGGGCATTTCCCTGGTGGTCCAGTGGCTCAGATGATAAAGAATCTGCCTGGAATGCAGGAGACCTGGGTTTGATCTCTGAGTTGGGAAGATCCTCTGGAGGAGGAAATGGCTACTCCCTCCAGTATTCTTGCCTGGAGAATCCCATGGACAGAGGAGGCTGGTGGGCTGCAGTCCATGGGGGCACAGAGTCAGACATGACTGAGTGACTAACACCTTCTCACTAAGACTCCCCACTCCCAATGCAGGGGATCTGGGTTCGATCCCTGGTCAGGGAACTAGATCCTACAGGTTGCAACTAAGATTTCGGATGCTGTAACTAAAGATCCTGCGTGCTGCAACAACGATTGAAGATGGGAGACTGTGCATGCCACAGCTAAGACACAGTCTAGTCATACAAGGAAAGAGAGAGAGAAAGAGTGAAGCAATGAGACCAGTAGTTCAATCCACCACACTTGTTACTACTCTTGCTCTCATTGGACTACAAGCCTTCAGGGGCAGGAACTGGCAGAATCCTCTGTTTTCCAAAGCTTAGCATAGCACCTAGAACATAAATGTAAATCAAACAAATCAATTAATAATAGGAAGCCTGACTATTCTGGTATCCTGTTAGTCTTGGACAAGGTAGTATTGCTTCTTACACAGCTGAGAAAGTGTCCTGGTTTCACAGCTGGGCTTTTTGAGCCAGATTTGAAAAGAGAGAAAAAGGGTATGTTTTCATGCACCATTTCCACCCTCTCTCATTTTCTCAAAATCTCCGCTTGACATTCAATCACTCTGGGCTGTCGAGGTCCCCATGTGACATTTGCCTGAGATGCTGTGAAAGGGCGTTTTGAACATCTTTATTTCAGGATTTTGACAGCATTGCCTTCCCACCCATCAACTCCCTCCACTCAATCTGTTCCCACCAGGGCAGAGACATTTCTACTTATGCCGTCTGTTGACCGGGAGTTGCAGATACCTACTTTGTCTTGCAGATATTTTGTGTGTGTGTGTGTTTTTCTCACCAGCTTCAAAATAGTCTAACAACCCACACTCCAAGATTCGCATCTATCCTAAAGTTCCCTGGCCATGAAATGGATTATGCAAATCTTGAAGGCATTCTGACTTTCAGAGGAGGAAAATGGCTCTCTAAACAGGACCACACAATATTGTTGAATAAATGCTTGTAGGGAGAGATGAAAAATATAGATTATCTATGGCAAATGTGTAGCAATAACCAAATATTTTTTTAAAATCTCCACTCTTCTTCCTCTGTTTCCTTTATAAAGCTCTAATTAAGGGAGCATTTTGAAACATAAATCCCTTCAGTGCAGTTCAGTTCAGTTCAGTGTCTCAGTCGTGTCCGACTCTTTGCAACCCCATGAATCGCAGCATGCCAGGCCTCCCTGTCCATCACCAACTCCCGGGGTTCACTCAAACTCATCTCCATCGAGTCAGTGATGCCATCCAGCCATCTCATTCTCTGTCATCCCCTTCTCCTCCTGCTCCCAATCCATCCCAGCATCAGGGTCTTTTCCAATGAGTCAACTCTTTGCATGAGGTGGCCAAAGTTTCAGCTTTAGCATCATTCCTTCCAAAGAAATCCCAGGGCTGATCTGCTTCAGGATGGACTGGTTGGATCTCCTTGCAGTCCAAGGGACTCTCAAGAGTCTTCTCCAACACCACAGTTCAAAAGCATCAATTCTTCGGCGCTCAGCTTTCTGCACAGTCCAACTCTCACATCCATACATGACCACTGGAAAAACCATAGCCTTGACTAGATGGACCTTCGTTGGCAAAGTAATGTCTCTGCTTTTAAATATGCTATCTAGGTTGGTCATAACTTTCCTTCCAAGGAGTAAGCGTCTTTTAATTTCATGGCTGAAGTCATCATCCAGTGATTTTGGAGCCCCCCCAAAATAAAGTCTGACACAGTTTCCTCTGTTTCCCCATCTATTTCCCATGAAATGATGGGACCAGATGCCATGATCTTTGTTTTCTGAATGTTGAGCTTTAAGCCAACCTTTTCACTCTCCACTTTCACTTTCATCAAGAGGCTTTTGAGTTCCTCCTCTTCACTTTCTGCCATAAGGGTGGTGTCATCTGCATATCTGAGGTTATTGATATTTCTCCCAGCAATCTTGATTCCAGCTTGTACTTCTTTCTCATGATGTATTCTGCATATAAGTTAAATAAGCAGGGTGACAATATACAGCCTTGACGTACTCCTTTTCCTATTTGGAACCAGTCTGTTGTTCCATGTCCAGTTCTAACTGTTGCTTCCTGACCTGCATATAGGTTTCTCAAGAGGCAGGTCAGGTGGTCTGGTATTCCCATCTCTTTCAGAATTTTCCACAGTTTATTGTGATCCACACAGGCAAAGGCTTTGTCATAGTCAATAAAGCAGAAATAGATGTTTTTCCGGAACTCTCTTGCTTTTCCGATGATCCAGCGGATGTTGGCAATTTGATCTCTGGTTCCTCTGTCTTTTCTAAAACCAGCTTGAACATCTAGAAGTTCACAGTTCTTAAAATTCTGGCAATAGGGCTTCTCCAGTGGTCCAGTGGTTGACAATCCACCTGCCAATGAAGAGGACGAGTTCAATCCCAGGTTTGGGAAGATTCCACATGCTACTGGGCAACTAAGCCTGTGTGCCACCATACCGAACCCACACTCTAAGATCCGTGAGCCATAAATGCCGAGCCCATGCGCCCTAGAGCCTGTGATCCACAGGAGAAGCCATCACAATGATAAGCCTGCACAGCACAACTAGAGAGTAGCCCCCACTCGCTGCAACTGGAAAAGCCCACACGCAGCAACAAGGACCCAGCACAGCCAAAAATAAACAAGTAAACAAAATTGTAAAACTTTGGCAATAGATTAGGTGACTTGTTTTCCTAACATTTTATTTTGAAAATGTTCAGACCTTTTGTTTGAAATGTTCACAAATTTTCAAATACAGAAAAATTATAAGAATGGTACGATGAACATCCACAAACTCTTCACCCATACCCCCTAGTTATTACCATTTCTGTTCTGCTTTCATCTTTACCTCTGTGTCTTTCTATGTAAGTGTATGTAAGTGTCTTTCTATGTAAGTGTATACATGCACACACACTTATTTTTTCTATGAGTTTGTTTTAATTAATTTATTTTAATTGAATGCTAATTACTTTACAAAATTGTGGTAATTTTTGCCCAACATTGACATGAATCAGCCACGGGTCTACATTGTCATATATGCATTAAGGTACTGTATTGGTGTTTTTCTTTCTGACTTACTTCACTCTGTATAATAGGCTCTAGTTTCATCCACCTCATTAGAACTGACTCAAATGTGCTCTTTTTTATAGCTGAAGAAGCCTCTTGATGAAAATGAAAGAGGAGAGTGAAAAAGTTGGCTTAAAGCTCAACATTCAGAAAACAAAGATTGTGGCATCTGGTCCCATCATTTCATGGGAAATAGATGGGAAAACAGGGGAAACAGTGTCAGGCTTTAGTTTTGGGGGCTCCAAAATCACTGCAGATGGTGATTGCAGCCATGAAATTAAAAGACGCTTATTCCTTGGAAGAAAAGTTATCACCAACCTAGATAGCATGTTCAAAAGCAGAGACATTACTTTGCCAACAAAGGTCCATCTAGTCAAGGCTATGGTTTTTCCAGTGGTCATGTATGGATGTGAGAGTTGGACTGTGAAGAAAGCTGAGCGCTGAAGAACTGATGCTTTTGAACTGTGATGTTGGAGAAGACTCTTGAGAGTCCCTTGAACCGCAAGGAGATCCAACCAGTCCATTCTGAAGGAGATCAGTCCTAGGATTTCTTTGGAAGGAATGATCTTGAGGCTGAAACTCTAATACTTTGGCCATCTCCTGCGAAGAGTTGACTCATTGGAAAAGACTCTGATGCTGGGAGGGATTGGGGGCAGGAGGAGAAGGGGATGACAGAGGATGAGATGGCTGGATGGCATTACCAACTCGATGCACATGAATTTGGGTGAACTCTGGGAGTTGGTGATGGACAGGGAGGCCTGGCGTGCTGTGATTCATGGGGTCGCAAAAGTTGGACATGACTGAGCAACTGAACTGAACTGAACATACTTTATCAGAGAAGGCAATGGCAACTCACTCCAGTACTCTTGCCTGGAGAATCCCGTGGGCAGAGGAGCCTGGTGGGCTGCAGTCTGTGGGGTCTCGAAGAGTCAGACACAATTGAGCAACTTCACTTTCACTTTTCAGTTTCATGCACTGGAGAAGGAAATGGCAACCCACTCCAGTGTTCTTGCCTGGAGAATCCCAGGGATGGTGGAGCCTGGTGGGCTGCCGTCTATGGGGTCACACAGAGTTGGACACGACTGAAGCGACATAGCAGCAGCAGCAACATACTTTATGGGCTTCCCAGGTGACGCTAGTGGTAAAGGACCCGCCTGCCTATGCAGGAGATATAAGGGATGCGGTTTTGATCCCTAGGTCAGGAAGTCCCTCTGGAGGAGAGCCAGCAACCCACTCCAATATTCTTGCCTGGAGAATCCCACAGATTCAGAAGCCTGGCAGGCTGCAGTCCATAGGGTCACACAGAGTCAGACACGACTGAAGTGACTTAGCATGCATGCAACATACTTTATGTCTCATATTTATTATCTACCACCACCCCCTACTTGAATTGAAGTCCCATGAGGTTAGCTTTGTTTAGTAGATGCTCAGACATCTAGAAAGTACTTCAACCATAGTACGTACACAACACACATTGTTGAAGGAATGGATGGATGGATAAATGAATGACTTGCTATACAATATCTGGCTTATGGAATTTTTAGAATATTTAACTTTGGAATATATCGGTGTTGACTTTTTAATAGGTTTTCATTTCCTCCCTATAATATCCTGTTTGAGTTCAAATGCCATCCTTGGTCCTCTAGAATTCTCTCCACCCACAGACATCACACTGTGGCTCTGACGGTAAAGAATCTGCCTAAAGTGCGGGAGACTCAGGTTTGATCCCTGGGTCAGGAAGATCCCCCGGAGAAGGGAATGGCCACCCACTCCAGTGTTCTCACCTGGAGAATTCCATGGACAGAGGAACCTGGTGGGCTACAGTCCACAGGGTCGCAGAGTCCAACACAACTGAGCAACGATAACACTTTCAACACAGATATACAACCCAACATTCCCACAAAAATGACTCTTTTAGTTAAAAACAACAGTACTAGTCCAGGTGGGAGATGATGGAGGCTCAGACCAGGATGTTAACGATTTGTGCTATTTTTCACTTCTAAGGCTATGCCTCATGGCATTAATAAGGAGGAAACACCAGACAAACCCAAACTGAGGGGCATTCTACAAAGTACTCAACCTGCACTGTTCAAAAGAATCAAGGTCACGGAAGAAAAGGAAGGCTAGGAAGCTGTCCCAGCCTGAAAGAGACTGTAGGGATCCAGTGACTAAATGCAACAATTGATGACCCTGAATGGGACCTTCTGACCTAAAGCAGCAGTCCCCAACATTTTTGGCGATAGGGATGGGTTTCATGGAAGACAGTTTTTCCATGGACAAGGGTGAGGGGATGGTTTCAGGATGATTCTCAAAAGGGGCAGGAACCTAGATCCCTCACACGTTTGGTTCAGAGTAGGGTTCACGCTCCCATGAGAATCTAATAGCGCTAATGATCTGACAGGAAGTGGAGCTCGAGGCTATAAATGCAGATTAAGTTCCGCTTGTGCGCTTGCTCGCCCGCCGCTCACCTCCTGCTTTTCGACTTGGTCTCTAACAGGGGCTTAGAGACCCCTGCCCTAAAGGACATCAATGGGGCTTGTGGTTCAGTTCAGTTCAGTTCAGTTGCTCAGTCATGTCCGACTCTTTGCAACCCCATGAATCGCAGCATGCCAGGCCTCCCTGTCCATCACCAACTCCCGGAGGTCGCTCAAACTCACGTCCATCGAGTCAGTGATACCATCCAGCCATCTCATCCTCTGTCGTCCCCTTCTCCTCCTGCCCCCAATCCCTCCCAGCATCAGAGTCTTTTCCAATGAGTCAACTCTTCGCATGAGGTGCCCAAAGTATTGGAGTTTCAGCCTTAGCATCATTCCTTCCAAAGAAATCCCAGAACTGATCTCCTTTAGAATGGACTGGTTGGATCTCCTTGCAGTCCAAGGGACTCTCAAGAGTCCACTAGTACTATTAGTGGTCCTAGTACACCGAACATGGACAGGCCAGAGGGCATTTTGCTAAGTGGAGTAAGTCAGACAGAGAAAGACAAAGACTGTATGATTTCATTTATATGTGGAATCTCAAAAAAAGAGAGAGAGACCACAGATACAGAGAACGGATTGATGGCTGCTACAGGCAGGAAGAGGAATGGGTGAAAGGATGGAGGTGATCGAAAGTCATAAAGTTCCATTTATAATAAGTTCTGGGGATGTTATGTACCGCATGGTGACTAAAGCTCTGTATCATATATTTGAAAGCAAGAGCTAATGGAGTAAATCTTAAAAGTTCTCTTCAGAAGAAAAAGATTTCAAAATATATGAGATGATGGATGTTAGCTAAACTTACTGTGGTAATCATTTCACAACATATACATATATCAACCAACAGGGGTCTACTATCTACAGAGGGAATTGTACTTGATACTTTGTAGTAACCTATAAAGAAAAAGAACCTGAAAATAATTTATATATATATGTATGATTGCATGTGTGCTAAGTCACTTCAGTTATGTGTGATTCTTTTGAGACCCTGTAGACTGTGGCCTGCCAGACTCCCCTGTCCATGGGATTCTCCAAGCAAGAATACTGGAGTGGGTTGCCGTGCCGTCCTCCAAGGGATCTTCCCAACCCAGGATAGAACCACATTGCCTGTTCTTTACCACTAGCACCACCTAGGAAGCCCCATATATATGATTATATATATATATATTTAACTATATTATGTGCTGTGCCTAATCGCTCAGTCATGTCCAACTCTTTGCAACCCCATGGACTATATAGCCCGCCAGGCTCTTCTATTCATGGGATTCTCCATGCAACGATACTGGAGGGGGTTCCCTTCTCCAGGGATTGAACTTGTATCTCTTGCATTGGCAGACAGATTCTTTACCACTGAGCCATCAGGGAAGTCCTTAAATATATATATATAATCGTTTTGTACACCTGAAACTTATACAGTGTTATATGTCAATGAAACTGTAAAAAAATGTGTGTCCTGAGGAAACCAGAATTGAAAGAGACACATGTACCCCAATGTTCATTGCAGCACTGTTTACAATAGCTAGGACATGGAACCAACCTCGATGTACATTGGCAGATTAATGGATAAGAAAGTTGTGGTACATATACACAATGGAATATTCAGTTCATTTCAGTTCAGTCACTCAGTCGTGTCCGCCAACTTTTTCACTCTCCACTTTCACTTTCATCAAGAGACTTTTTAGTTCCTCTTCACTTTCTGCCATAAGGGTGGTGTCATCTGCATATCTGAGGTTATTGATATTTCTCCCAGCAATCTTGATTCCAGCTTGTGTTTCTTCCAGTCCAGCGTTTCTCATGATGTACTCTGCATATAAGTTAAATAAACAGGGTGACAATATACAGCCTTGATGAACTCCTTTTCCTATTTGGAACCAGTCTGTTGTTCCATGTCCAGTTCTAACTGTTGCTTCCTGACCTGCATACAAATTTCTCAAGAGGCAGATCAGGTGGTCTGGTATTCCCATCTCTTTCAGAATTGGCCAGGAGGAGCAACCCCATGCCTGAGGCCAGGGGCGGTGGCCGGGAGGACCAACCCCGCGTCCAAGGAGCCATGGCTGCGCGGGCACAGGAGGGCTTAGAGGAGCTATCCCGCGTTGAAGGTCAGGAAAGGCGGCAGTGAGGAGATACCCCTCATCCAAGGTAAAGAGCAGTGGCTGCGCTTTGCTGGAGCCCCTTGGGCATGGGGTGAAGAGATACCCCATGCCCAAGGTAAGAGAAACCCAAGTAAGACAGTAGGTGTTGCAAGAGGGCATCAGAGGGCAAACACACTGAAACCATACTCAGAAAACTAGTTCCCCAACCAGGGCTCAAACCCACACCCCCAGCAGTGGAAGTGTGGAGTCCTAACCACTGGACCACCAGGTAAGTCCCAATTTGTGTTATTTTAGATCATTATTTTTCACCTTTTGCATTTTTGTATGATAGCTGCCTTATTATGTGTTACAAATTTACTGGAATGGTCTGGGCAAAAGTAAGTATGTGCTGCAAAGGAGCTCAGGTGGTTAAAAAAGTCCATTGTTGCTAAATTTAATATACGTACAACTCGAGGACTGTGCCCAAGCTGTTATTATAATTATTTTTCTTCTGCAAAAGTTTTCTTCCTCCTTATCCTGCCTCAGGCATTCAGGCATTTACATGAAATGTCTGCGTGCCAACCTGTCATATTCTAATTTGATGAATGTGACCTTTGAAGCTGAGGACACAACATAACAGCAGAAAGGAGAGGAAAAACTGGAAGTAAATTTGGGTACAATCAGTTACACGCGTGGAAAACTGTTACGGCACTGAGGCAGACCAAACATAAGCAAACAAGCCGTTTGTTAATTTCAGTGAGTTTCTTGGCAGAAAGAGGCTTGAGGGTGTTGCCAAAGTCTCTGCCAAGTTTAAATTTAGGACAGCAGGTTCCTCAGGAGTAGAGAAGTTTTAGAATTCTTGCTCCCATTTTCACTATAATCCTTTTTTTTTGGGTGATCTTCAGGGGGTTGCTACATGGAGGGGAATTATTTCCAAATTTCCTCTTTTCCTCCCTTCTCCCCTTCCCTGGGTTACTCAGACAGACATTAAAAGAATTTTTATTTCTTTTATTTTTGGCTGCACTGTGTCTTCACTGCTGCAAGCGGGCTTTCTCTAGTTGTGTTGAGCAGGTGTTGCTCTTGGTTGTGGTGCTCAGGCTTCTCATTGCGGTGGCTTCTCCTGTTGTGGAACGTGGGCTCGAGGTGTGTAGGCTTCAACAGTTGCAGCACACGGGCTCAATAGTTGTGGCTCCCTGGCTCTGGAGCTCAGACTCAGGAGTTTGGTACGTCGGCTTAGCTGTTCCAATGCATGCGGGATCTTCCCGAATGAGGGACTGAACTGGAGTTCCCTGAATTGGCAGAGGGAACTCTTAACCACTAGACCACCAGGGAAGCCCTAAAATCAAGGACATTTTTAAATGAAAGGATGGATTGCAGAGACTCTCCTAGTCGTCCTTCCAAATGGGGAAAGTGATGGCCATATTGGCAAAGTGACTTACGTGCACTCCTTCTAGAAGAGGCTCTTGGCTATAGTCCCTTTAAAGAGACTCGGTGGCATTCATTATGTAATAGATGATTTCTCCTCTCTCATGAAAACAAAGGCCACCAGCAAACTGCTGCATACTGATCTTAATTCTTCACTAAGTTTTGTGAAATAATAATTTAGAAAACGAATTATGCAAATTGTAGTTGGGGAAAAATGATATGTAATGTCTGCAAAACTTTCCTGAGAATTCTCCCTTTGTCCAGAAAGCAGGCTTGTTAGTCAGGATAAGGCTCTGTTCAGTGGTGATAACAAAGAAACCGGAAACTGTAATGGCTGCACCCCGCTCGAGTTTGTTTCTTGTTCCCTTGAAGCTGGCTAGCAGGGCTCTTGTCCAAGCAGTGACTCAGAGACCCAACCTTCCTCCATTGAGCAGGAGCACCGTCTCTCACATGGCTTCCAAAGCTACCCTGAGAGGAGAAGAGAAGGATAGAGGGAGCATACCAGCTGTTAACTGCCTCCGCCTGGTAGTGATAATCCATTGGCTAGAATGAATCGCACAGGTCTGCTCTAACTGTGAGGGAGTCTGGGAAATGTAGGACAACATCTGGGTGAACACCCTACACTCCTGATTATTTCCGTTAGAGAAAAGAGACAGACTTGCCTTTCAGTACCTTGAATATGGCAACAGAATTGTTTGGATACTACCAGAGTAATAAAAAGAGCCAAAACACTTTTCCCTTTTGAAGCAGACAGGTAGACATGCCACTGATCTTTTAATTTCTGTTTTAAGACTGCAGTAGAGGGACCTGATGGTGGCTAAGATTCCACGCTCCCATTACAGGTGGCTGGGTTTGATTTCTCATCAGGGAACTAGATTCCACACGCTGCCACTAAGAGTTAAAGATCCTGGGTGCAGCAACTAAGAGCTGGCACAGCTAAATAAGATAAATATCCAAAAGATACACAACGAAAACATTAATAATTGCAGTATAGTTGATGTACAATATTATATGTTTCAGGCGTACAGTATAGTGAATCACAACTTTTAAAAGTTATAGTTTATTTATAGTTATTTTATTGGCTATGTTCTCTGTGTTGCATTGTATATCCTTGCAGCTTATTCATTTCATACATAATAGTTTGTCCCTCTTAATTCCCTACTCCTGTCTTCCCTATCCCCACTTCCCTCTCCCCACTGGTAACAGCTAGTTTGCTGTCTATACCTGTGAGACTTGTTTCTTTTTTGTGGTAGCCCCTAGTTAGCTTTATTTTTTAGATTCCACCTATAAGCTGAAGTTGCAGAACTAAGAGTCAAATGTAGGTGGTCAGAGGCTGTGGAGGAATGGAATCTCTCATTCATCTCTGGAGGGAACATAAAATGATAAGACAACCCTGGAGAAGCTTTGGCAGTTCCTTTTAAAACTAAAAGTAGACTTAGCATATAGCCGAGCAATTATGCTTGTGGGCATATACCTAAGAGAAATGAAAACTTTCATGCAGAAACTTGTACATGAATGTTCACAGCATCTTTATTTGTAATAATCAAAGACCAAAAACTACCGAGATGTCTTTTGGTGGGTGAATGGGTAAATAAATTATGGTATGCAGGTCAGGAAGCAACAGTTAGAACTGGTCATGGAACAACAGACTGGTTCCAAATAGGAAAAGGAGTACGTCAAGGCTGCATATTGTCACCATGTTTATTTAACTTATATGCAGAGTACATCATGAGAAATGCTGGACTGGAAGAAACACAAGTTGGAATCAAGATTGCCAGGAGAAATATCAATAACCTCAGATATGCAGATGACACCACTCTTATGGCAGAAAGTGAAGAGGGGCTAAAAAGCCTCTTGATGAAAGTGAAAGTGGAGAGTGAAAAGGTTGGCTTAAAGCTCAACATTCAGAAAACGAAGATCATGGCATCTGGTCCCATCACTGCATGGGAAATAGATGGAGAAACAGTGAAAACAGTGTCAGACTTTGTTTTTCTGGGCTCCAAAATCACTGCAGATGGTGACTGCAGCCATGAAATTAAAAGACGCTTACTCCTTGGAAGGAAAGTTATGACCAACCTAGATAGCATATTCAAAAGCAGAGACATTACTTTGCCAACAAAGGTTCGCCTAGTCAAGGCTATGGTCTTTCCTGTGGTCATGTATGGATGTGAGAGCTGGACTGTGAAGAAGGCTGAGTGCCGAAGAATTGATGCTTTTAAACTGTGGTGTTGGAGAAGACTCTTGAGAGTCCCTTGGACTGCAAGGAGATCCAACCAGTCCATTCTGAAGGAGATCAGCCCTGGAATTTCTTTAGAAGGAATGATGCTAAAGCTGAAACTCCAGTATTTTGGCCACCTCATGAGAAGAGTTGACTCATTGGAGAAGACTCTGATGCTGGGAGGGATTGGGGGCAAGAGGAGAAGGGGACGACAGAGGATGAGATGGCTGGATGGCATCACTGACTCGATGGATGCGAGTCTGAGTGACCTCCGGGAGCTGGTGATGGACAGGGAGGCCTGGCGTGCTGCGGTTCATGGGGTAGCAAAGAGTCCGACATGACTGAGCGACTGATCTGATCTGATCTGATCTGATACTCATACTATGAAATACTATTCAACAGTAAAAAATATGAGCCATTGATGCATGCGGCAACTCAGATGAACTCTAAGGAAATCATGTGAATGAAAAAAATCAGCTTCAGAGGATACATTTTGTGTGATTCCATTAATATAACATTAATAAAATAACATAATTACAGATATGGAGAACAGATTAGTGGCTGTAAAAGGGCAGAAAGAGAGTCTTGTGGTGATGGTACAGTAAACTTTCTTTGTACACACATACAAAGACACACACACGTGCACACACATGTGCACACACACATTCGTGAATGCATAGGTAACTGATGAAATCTGAATAAGCTCTGTGAATTGTACCCTCATCACTTTCTTCTTTTGATATTGCGTTATAGGTCTGCAAGCTATTAGCCTTATGGGAGGAGAGTGAAGAGTGTGTGGAAACTCCTTGTACATTTCTTTACAACTTCCTGGCCATCTATAATTATTTCAACATCAAAAGATGAAAAACAACTGGGTTTTAAAGCTTGTCTTATTCTGCAAGGATTTAATCACAAGATCCTCATCTTTACCACCACCAGAGACCCAAGCAAACATACAAACAAATCACACGGAAGAATGCTGCAATCTAAGCACAACTATCTGATAGGAAGTCTGCCCAAAAGCAGTTGTAATAGTAGTGTGATGGGATTAAGGATATTAGTCTTTCCCCATTTATTTCTTCTCTTTTCTTTTATTCCACCTTCTTTCTTCCTTTCCCCATTCCTTCTTCCTTCCCTCCCCCACCTTCCCTTTTCCTTCCTTCCTTTCTTTTTTTTTTTTTTTCTAGTTTGAGTTCCTCTCAAAGCAGATCCTGAGACAAGGATTTGAGGTCAAATAGTTATTAGGGAGGTGACCCCCAGAAACATCAATGGAGGGGAGAGGACGGGAAGGAAGACAGTGAAGGGTGTGTTTCATGTATTTTCCTGCTGGAGCAACTGGAGCTTAATTCTACTGGGGACCTCTGGGAGATAGCTTAAGGCATGAGCCTTTCAGAAATGTCCCACTGAAGGGCGAGAGAGCAGAGATATTTACCCACCAGCTCCTGTCGGTTACTGGTTGAGGGCTGTTCCCCAAGGTATTAATTCTGCGGATTGTGCATGGCAAAACAAGATTCAGCAGCAAACAAAAGCCTCCATATTTGGCACTTGGAAGATAGGCTACTATGTACTGAAGGGTAAAGGCAAGAGGGCATGGGCCAGAAATCCTGTGTAAGAAATAGAAATCAGAAGGGAAACGGAGCCTCCTTATTGTGGCAGAGATTGCTTGCTTGTTACATGCTCAGTAAAAATCCTCTATTCTTTGTTCTAACAGAGTTCCCCGTTTTCATTGAGAGTGACAATGTGCTCAGCTAAAAACACATTTCCTAACCTTTAATGCAGATCGCAGTGGCCTCATGAAATACAAATGAAGGTTATTGAGGGGAGAGCTTCTAGTAAACTCTTAAATGATGATGACTCATTTGGCACATATTCCCCAGCTCTTTGCCTCTTAACATTGCATGGGGTATGGATATGATGGCTGGAGGTGTAGCACCCATTTTGTGGCCATGAGGTTGGGGAAGCCAAGGATGAGAGAGCAAAAAGTTAAAAGACCCTTCAGATCAGATCAGTCACTCAGTCATGTTCGACCCTTTGCGACCCCATGAATCGCAGCACACCAGGCCTCCCTGTCCATCACCAACTCCAGGAGTTCACTCAGACTCATCTCCATCGAGTCAGTGATGCCATCCAGCCATCTCATCCTCTGTTGTCCCCTTCTCCTCTTGCCCCCAATCCCTCCCAGCATCAGAGTCTTTTCCAATGAGTCAACTCTTCACATGAGGTGGCCAAAGTATTGGAATTTCAGCTTTAGCATCATTCCTTTCAAAGAAATCCCAGGGCTGATCTCCTTCAGAATGGACTGGTTGGATCTCCTTGCAGTCCAAGGGACTCTCAAGAGTCTTCTCCAACACCACAGTTCAAAGGCATCAATTCTTCGGTGCTCAGCCTTCTTCACAGTCCGACTCTCACATCCATACATGACCACAGGAAAAATCATAGCCTTGACTAGATGGACCTTTGTTGGCAAAGTAATGTCTCTGCTTTTGAATATGCTGTCTAGGTTGGTCATAACTTTCCTTCCAAGGAGTAAGCATCTTTTAATTTCATGGCTGCAGTCACCATCTGCAGTGATTTTGGAGCCCCAGAAAATAATGTCTGACACTGTTTCCACTATTTCCCCATCTATTTCCCATGAAGTGATGGGACTGGATGCCAACCCACTATTATTTCAGTTTCCTGATCTGTGCAGCAGAATTGAATTCTAACTGATAGATGGACTTAGTCACATACTGAAAGGGAAAAAGATTACTACTGAAATACTTCGTCCTTCTCCTCTTTTACTAAAATGTGCTATAAAGGGCCTGGATGTCCAGTTGCCTCTTCTGCTGCTACTGCTAAGTCACTTCAGTCGTGCCCGACTCGGTGCGACCGCATAGACGGAAGCCCACCAGGCTCTCCCGTCCCTGGGATTCTCCAGGCAAGAATACTGGAGTGGATTGCCATTTCCTTCTCCAATGCATGAAAGTGAAAAGTGAAAGTGAAGTCACTCAGTCTTGTCCGACTCTTAGCGACCCCATGGACTGGAGCCTACCAGGATCCTCTGTCCATGGGATTTTCCAGGCAAAAGTACTGGGGTGGGGTGCCATTGCCTTCCCCTGCCTCTTCTAGGGAACACTGGTAATCAGAACCTGACTTGTTGGATACTGGCTAGGATCCTGTGAAATAATGGACCTGAAGCACACAGAACAGTGACTCAGAAAGGATCTAGAAATGGACAGTCCCTACTTACTATTCCAAAGTAGGAAAAGTCAATCAGAAGGGACACTTCCTGACAGCAGAATACTTTTTAGGGTACTATGCTCTGTGTTTGATTAATATGTGGCTCAGTGTGACTATCTTAGAGGAAATTATGTACCATATTGCTTTTCAAAAATCCTTGGTGCTTGGCTATTTATTCTCGTTGTGTGAAACTTCCAGTCTGTTTATTTAATTGCTCTGGTCAGAGCTGTAAGAAATTGCATTGAACGTCTGTAAGCAAGGTTTTTATAACATGGGATTTTTGGCTAACAAGAGTAGGATCTTATCCTAGCTTTGACCAGTGGGAGGTCCTTCAAGCTAGTTTGTGTATTTTTTGACAAAACTTTGTCTTTAAAAGCCCCTTTCTTGCTTTCTGACCCAAGTAGATAATCTAAGCTCACCTTGTTCATATCCAGGGTGAAGATTGTCTGTTTTGTTCCTTTCTGTATCCCCATTAACCAGAAGAGAACCTGGTGCTGAATGAATGAACTCTTGCACTTTACTCATTTTTCTGCTGTTTCCCCAATAACTCTCAATTTACAACCTCTGCTAAGTCAGGCATCATAACTTGCACATTATAAAGATGCTTAAAATCATCTCTGACGTGAGACATACCCATCAATATGTTTTCACTGCAGCTAAGTCTAGCCTGGTCACAGCCTAGATCCCAAGGTTAAAAATAGCTCAATGCCGCCTCAACAGCTTCCAGCATCTTGATTATTTTTAGGACAGAGGAGAGGGTGAAGGAAAAATGTGACCAAGAGTCACCTCCAGGGAGGAACATTCCTTTCTGGTGGCTCAAAACTAGGGGTGTGACCCCTGCCTGGAGATGTTCAGTCCTGTGAATGTTTCAAGCCTGAGAAGTAGAGGATCACGAGATACGGTTTTCCCCAATACTGGATGGTGAGTGCTAGGCAGATTTCTCACTCTGCTGGGGATGCAAAGAAATGCAGTGCTTCAGGGTCAAATCAGAGAAACCTTTAAGACTCTGCATAGGCTCTAGGCTTGTACTATCAACTGCTGAAGAATAAATATTCCATAATTCATGAAATATACGAATCAGTTCATTCATTCAATTCTGTAGCAGGTGCTGGGCTAGGTACTGGTGTTACAGCAGCAACTACTGAAATCAATCAAAGTTCCTGCCTTCATGAGACTGGACCTAGTCTGGGAGTCAGTCAATAAAGTAAAAAAGGAAGCTATATAGTTTTTAAAATATTTTTTTGCCACACCATGTGGCATATGGGATCTTAGTTCCCCGACCAGGGATTGAAACTATATCTCTTGCATTTGAAAGGTGGAGTCTTAATGAGGAAAGCACCAGGGAAGTCCCTAAACTCCTACAGTTTTGTTAATTGATATGGAGAAAAACAATGCAGTAAAGAGAAACAGAGCTGAATTTTTTTTTTTAATTTTTATTTATTGGCTGCACTGGGCCTTAGTTGTCGTATGTGGGATCTTCCATCTTTGTTGCAGCATGCGATATCTTTAGTTACAGCATGATAACTCTTAGTTGCGGCATGTGGGATCTATTTCCCTGACCAGGAATTGAACCCAAGACCCCTGCATTGGGAGCACAGACTCTTAGCCACTAGACCACCAGGAAGTCCCTCAATCAGGGTTTTAGTCTGCACACATGCAAAAGAAATAGATTCTGTTCATATTATTAATACATTTAAAAGATGACTTTTGTGGGAATAGTATCAGAGGCTCAGAGAATGGACTGAAAGTTGTAGAAATATTCTTGGAGAAAGGGGAGAAACTGAGGGACCTTTGCGGGGGTCTAGTGGGTGCCATCGGAGAAGGCGGTGGCACCCCACTCCAATACTCTTGCCTGGAAAATCCCATGGATGGAGGAGCCTGGTAGGCTGCAGTCCATGGGGTCGCGAAGAGTCGGACACGACTGAGCGACTTCCCTTTCACTTTTCACTTTCATGAATTGGAGAAGGAAATGGCAACCCACTCCAGTGTTCTTGCCTGGAGAATCCCAGGGACAGGGGAGCGTGGCGGGCCACTGTCTATGGGGTTGCACAGAGTCGGACACGATTGAAGCAACCTGCAGCAGCAGCAGCAGCAGTGGGCACCATGAGGGTTGTGAATTGCTGATGCTACTGTTGCACAACTGTAACCTTTGGTAGATACTCCCAGCTGCTGCTGTTTGCATCTTTTTGCTCAACAGGCTTCTCTAAAGTTGCCAAAGGCTGCACAGTAGGTTAGAAGTGCCTGGGAATGGACATCGAACAGCTGTATCCCCACCCCTGCCATGACCAGCAGCAATCAGCCAACAACTGATGGGAACTCGTGGATCAATGCCCCAGCTCCCCTGCCCTCAGGTGGGATGACTCTGAGGGGCATGTCCTATACAGTCTCCTAGAGTTTCCTAGCCATTTGGGGCCATAGAAGAAAACCTGGTTATCTGTAGCACCAGTATGGGGCAGCCTCCCTTTCTTTATCACATCCCTAAATCCCTACTGGTGTTTCCTGGGGTCACCTCCCAAATAAATGACTCATTCAGGAGACTTGGGGTCAGTATGTGCTTCCCAGGGGAACCTGAGCAAAGACAGTTACCTTCCATGGCAGAAGAAATTTAGAACCCACGTGGAGAGCGAAGGGCTGAGAAATGCTAATACTGGCATCTTGAAGTTTCCTTAGAATCTCCCAGTCACCTGGAGACAGTGGTCCCAGAGACAGGAGCTGGGTGCAGCAGCTTTGCCCAGCTCTGCGAGCACAGCTCTGTCCACATTTCTTCTTTCTAACCAGCTAATGGCTTTCCCTCGGGGAAGGCAATGGCACCCCACCCCAGTACTTTTGCCTGGAAAATCCCATGGATGGAGGAGCCTGGTGGGCCGCCGTCTATGGGGTCGCCTAATGGCCTTCCCAAGTAGTGCTTCCCAGTGGTAAAGAACCCGCCTGCCAATGCAGGAGACGTAAGAGATGTGAGTTTGATATCTGGGTCAGGAAGATCCCCTGGAAGAGGGTATGGCAACTCACTCCACTATTTGCCTGGAGAATCCCCATGGACAGAGGAGGCTGGTGGGCTACAGTCCATAGAGTGGCAAAGAGTCAGACATGACGGAAGTAACTTAGCACGCACACACCCAGCTAATACTTTCACGTTGTGGGGAGAGGAGAAATCCTGGTGGGGCTCAGGACATTCCTTCTCCTGATCACTCTTGTGTTATTGCAGGACATCTGTGAACTTTCCTGCTGAAGAGAAAGTTCACAGGAAGTTCACCCTCAGCATATCTGTCTTACATGAGCCTTTCTCCTTAGGGGCCAGCAAGAGGATTCAGAACCAAGGTCTCAGAGCTGGTGGACAGCTCTGGCCACGCACTACCCCTGCCCTTGTCCTCAGACACTTCCAAATGACCCTGGACCATTCACTCAGAAGTCAAAACAATGGGACTTAGGTTGGCCAAGCATGGCTCCGCTCCCATGCCTGTCCCTGGTGGGGAGGCTAGTGTTGGAACAGTCCTTATGTTAAGACTATTCTCAGTGGGGAATTTCCCCCTGAAAAGGAGAGCAAGATGATCATAGGAAGATGGCAGGTTAAAAGAGAGGTAGCTAGAAGTATAGCCAACGTCAGCTCCCCAAGGGAAGGAGGTGCTGTCGCCCTTTTTTTTTTTTTTTCTTTTTTTTTAAAAATTATTTACTTATTTAATTTTGGGCTGCACTGGGTCTTCCTTGCTGTGCGTGGGCTTTCTCTATTTGTGGTGAGGAGGGGCTACTCTCAGTTGTAGAGCTTGGGCTTCTCGTTGTGCGGGCTTCTGCTGTGGATCTCGGGCTCTAGAGCGCATGGGCACCAACATTTGTGGTTGCTCTGAGGCATGTGGATTCTTCCCAGACTAGGGATCGAACCCTCATCCCCTTCATTGGCAGGTGGATTCTTAACCACTGAGCCCCCAGGGAAGTCCCAACCCTCATAATTTCTTGGTTGCATTTGCAAGACATTTCCAGAGATAAAAAGATTCTACCATAGCAGATGCTGATGGTGCTGCTACTGCCTTGGAGGTCACTTGAAAACAGTTCCCTTTTATACCAACCACTGCCTTCAACTCTGACTGTTTTGGTTCCCTAAAGCAGGCCATAACAATTGACCGTGTATGCTCCTTTTGCCTCAGGTCATGTCTGACTCTTTTGTGACCTCATGGATTGAAGCCCACCAGGCTTCTCTATCCTTGGTATTCTCCAGGCAAGAATATTGGAGGGGGGTTGCCGTTTGCTTCTCCGGGGGGATCTTTCTGACCTAGGGGTCAAAGCTGGGTCTCCTGCATTGCAGGCAGAGTCTTTACAGTCTGAGCCACTGTTGAGGCAGGGCAGCCGAACAAGTGACCATAGGGGCTTCAAAACCAGAAAGCTATAAGTTCTGGAGGCCAGGGGTCCAAAATCCAGGTATCGGTGGTGCTGGTTTCTTCTGGAGGCTCTGAGGGAGAATCCACATCCTGCCTCTCCCAGATTCCAGCAGTTTCCAGCAGTCCTTGGCATTTCTTGGCCTTTAGCTGCATAATTCCAATCTTTACTTCTATTATCATGTGGTCTTCTCTATATGTGTCTCTCTGGGTTATCTTCTCTCAAAAAATAAGGCTGACCATACAGTAGACGGGAGAAGGGCACCCCACTCCAGTACTCGGAATCCATGGACGGAGGAGCCTGGGGTGAGCAGGGGGCAGAGACGAGACCTCCTCACTTTTATTTTAGAGAAAAGGAAATGGACTATTGTGGGGTTCGGCTGTGGGCAACGGGTCGGACACACATGAAGGGGACTTCACACACACACATACAGTATGACAAACCCAGACAGTGTGTTGAAAAACAGAGGCATTACTCTGCTGACAGTGGTCAGTACAGTCAAAGCTATAGTCTTCCCAGTGGTCACATATGGTTGTGAGAGTTGGACTGTTAACAAGGTTGACTGCCAAAGAATTAATGCCTTCAAACTGTGGTGCTGGAGAAAACTCCTGAAAGTCCCTTGGACTGCAAGGAAATCAAACCTGTCAATCTTAAGGGAGATCCACCCTTAAGAAGGACTGATGCTGAAGCTGAAACTCCAGTATTTTGGTCCTCTGATGTGAAGAGCTGACTCATTGGAAAAGACCCTAGATGCTGGGAAAGATTGAGAGCAGACAAAGAGGGCATCAGAGGATGAGGTGGCTGGATGGCATCACCAATGCAATGCACATGAACTTGGGCAAACTCCAGGAGATGGTGAGGGACAGGGAGGCCTGGCGTACTGCATCCTCAAGGTCTCAAAGAGTCAAGCCACTGACCAACATGTAGCATATGAGATCTTAGTTTCTTCACCAGGAATCAAACTCACACCCCTTGCAGTGCAAGAGCTGAGTCTTAAGGACTGGACCACCAGGGAAGTCCTGAGATGGAATTGGATTAGGCTGTAGGGTAGCTCTGAGGGATTTGACACAGTCACTGAGCTCATTTGCTTGTTCCAAAGGAGTTCTAGTCTCCCAGGACATGGCCTGCCTCAGTGTCCTTGCCCTGCTCGGTCCCTGGTGGGGGCAGCCTGTGGGAAGCATGGCCTCAGCATCAATGTGGTGCTGGGTTTCAGAATCCCACTGGTGTTCTTCCTCCACAAAATGTGTGCTAGATATTCATAGCAGGATTCTTCACAATTGCCATGAGGTGGAAGCAACCCAAGTGTCCCTCATCGGAGGAATGAGTAAACAATATGTAGCATATCCATGAGCTCAGATGCTCAGTCGTGTCCGACGCTTTGCAGCCCCATGGACTTTAGCCTGCTGGGCTCCTCTGTCCATGGAATTTCTCAGGTGAAAATACTGGAGTGGGTTGCCATTTCCTTCTCCAGGGCATCGTTCTGACCCAGGAATCGAATCCAGTCTCTTACATCTCCTGCATTGGCAGGCAGATTCTTTACCACTAGCATCACCTGAGAAGTCCAGTATTGTCCATACAATGGGATATTATTCAGCCTTAAGAAGAAATGAAGTTTTGAAAGGTGCTACAGCATGGATGAATCTTGAGGACATTGAGCCAGTCACAAAAGGATAAGTACCATATCATTCCACTTACTTGAGGTCCCTAAAGAAGTCAAATTCATAGAGACATAAAATAGAATGCTGGATGCCAGAGGCTGAGCAATCAGTGTTTAATGGGTATAGAGTTTCAGTTTTACAAGATGAAAAGTGTTCTGGGGATGGATGGTGGTTACCCAAAATCTGAGTGTATTTAATGCACTGAGAGTGTTAGTCTCTATGTTGTGTTTGACTCTTTGTGACTCCATGGACTGTAGCCATTCCATGGACAACTCCTTTGTCCATGGAATTCTCCAGGCCAGAATACTGGAGTGGGCTGCCTTTCCTTTCTCTGGGGGATCTTCCTGACCCAGGGATGGAACCCAGGTCTCCTGCATTGCAGGCAGATTCTTTCCTGTCTGAGCCACCAGGGCAGCCCACTGAGAGGCTCATCTAAAAATGGTTAAGATAGTAAATCTCACGTTATGCATTTTGAACCGCAACTGAAAAAAGAAAGGTTTTTTCCTCCTCCTGCAAGTTAACCACGCCGGGCCCATTTTAGCTTTCTATTCATCATTCAAGTGATGGGCCACAAAAGCTTGTTGTTGCTTATGTGGCTAGATTCTCACCCCCTGAAGCTTGAGGGTTTCCCCTCTTCCTTGACAGTCTAGTGAACACTGGCTCCATTTCCTCTCACCCCTGAAGCTTGAGGGTTTCCCTCTCCCTTGACACTCTGGTGAACACTGACCCCATTTCCAGCTACCAGGACTGGTATCTCTTTGATCAGAAGCTTTCTCTTGCAAACAGAGTCTGTTTTGTCTTCACAGTGGCAGCCAGAAGTGCTTAGAAATCAAAGTCCCCACTGAGAGCAGCCTTCTACAAATGACTGACAGGAGTTGGTGGGTCAATACCCCAGCTCTTTCACCCTTCAATTTGACCCTGACTGCCAGACTTCCAGAAGGATTAAGCTCTAGTAACTCACGGCAGTAACTCTCTCACCAATACATCATTTACTGTCTATCTTGTCTTCCATCTCTATAATCTACTGATACTTTCTGGAACTACTTTCTAAATAGTGGATTTATTCTCAAATCTTTGTCTCAGCTTCTGGGGCAATTAAAATTAAGATGCTGTCCAAGTGGATCGAATATATTGTCTATCCAACTTGCACTTGTGTGTGTGTGTAGAAAGCACATTTTATTTTTTAGCATTTTTAAATTAATTAATTAATTTGGATGCCTCAGTGTTAGTTGTGGCACTAGGGATATTCATTGCATCTGCGGGATCTTTGGCTGTGGTGTGAGGACTCCCTTGTGGCCTGCAGGCTCAGTAGTTGTGGTGTGCAGGCTTAGTTGCTCTGCAACACGTAGGATCTTCCCCGACCAGGGACTGAACCTTTGTTCCTTGGCCTGCAAGGCAGATTCTTAGCCCCTGAACCAACAGCGAAGTCCCAGAAGCACAGTTTCGAAAAACAAAACTTTACAAGGAGTTGGCATTGCCCCAACAAAGACATTGTCTTGACATCTCCTATGGCACGTGGACTAGGAGTCCAGTAGAGCCATGCCTCCTAGAAAGAGCTGAATTGCTTTGGGATTTGACGCAGGGGAAGAAAACCAAAGAATTGTGTTTGCCATCAACCCAGGACTGCTAATCATTCTTTTAATATTTTTGAAGCAGGTTATGGAGGAGCGGACAGCTTCCCATCTCTCTTCTGTGTGCAACTGGATGGAACCATAGACATTTCTGAGTGCAAAGAGCAAATGCACAGATATTACGTGCTCATGGACCCCATCCAAGGAGAATTTCCATTTTCTGACCCCACTTTGGAATTGACAAGGCCTTCGATATCTGTAAAAGGTTGAACAATTTTCCTAACAAACATAAGCTTCGACTGGAAGCAATCTCTCAGTCTTCTAGCTCAGGAGCATCTGTGATGCTTGACAGCACACCTGGCTTGGCTGCTTTGGAGATTATGGAGTGGCTCGTGCCCTCCTGATTCACAGCCTCTCTGTAGGCACTGCCAACCCGCTGATAAGCACATCATTGCTCCCGTGACAACCACTGACGTCCACAGGACTTGAGTCACTACCTCTTCTAGGAGTTGGTCAAGAAATAGAAGCAGAAAATGGATTCTTTTTTTACTGCACTGAAGTTGGCTGGATTTCAAGGCAAATGCTTTTAAGACAGATGCTTGATTGGGCTCTGGGTGGAAGTTTCTGTTTTTTTTTTCTTCTCACTGTCAGAGCAGTGATCTCACTGACAGGGAAATCAACCAGGGCTGAGCAATAGTTTGGAATCATCTGAACAAGGGGGAAATCAAAGCCCTGTGTTTACCATTATGGATTTTGTGAAAACCCAGGAAGTCTTTTGATCAAACTGCCAGGCTGTGAGAGGAGATTGGAGGCTAACTCTGTGGAAATTTCCAAGTCTAGCAGAAGACTTCTTCAGCCTGGTGTGCAGGGTCAGAAATCTGCAGATATACAATTATAATTCAATTTCTCCATTATCTCTTATTGATACAGCAGTGGAGTATCTTGAAGTGTTTTTACCAACCAGACCTAGACTCCAGCTCTGTATACACATCACCCAGCTTCTTCAAGCTTACCTGCTACTTGCTCACACCTGTGGCCTTCCGGGAGAAGACAATGGCACCTCACTCCAGTACTCTTGCCTGGAAAATCCCATGGACAGAGGAGCCTGGTAGGCTGCAGTCCATGGGGTCTCGAAGAGTCGGACACGACTGAGCCACTTTACTTTCACTTTTCACTTTCCTGCTTTGGAGAAGAAAATGGCAACCCACTCTGGTGTTCTTGCCTGGAGAATCCCAGGGACGGGGGAGCCTGGTGGGCTGTCATCTCTGGGGTCGCACAGAGTTGGACATTACTGAAGCAACTTAGCAGCAGCAGTGGCCTTCAGAGGGTTGCTCATACCTGTGGCCTTCAGAGGGTTGCTCTTTAGCTCTGGAGCCACCCTGCTCATACTGGAGGACCATAAGTGCCTGGGAGTTTATCTCACTTCCCCATCTTGGTGTCCAGCTACTGATGGTTTAGGAGTTTGTTGTGGGACCAAAAGTTTGTACTCCCTGCATCCCCGAATTTATATATTGAAGCCCTAACCCCCAATATGAATACATTTGGAGATGGAAACGTTATGAGGAAATTAAGGTTAAATGTAGTATTAATGGTGGGGCCCTGATCAGATAGGATTTGTGTCATTATAGGAAGAGGAGGAGGGTCTTCCTTGGTGATCAGTGGCTAAGACTCCATGCTCCCAATGCAGGGGACTCAGGTTCTATCCCTGGTCTGGGAACTAGATCTCACATACTCCAGCTGAAAATACCAAATGCCCCAACTAAGACCCAGTGCAACCAAATAAATAAATCTTTTTTTAAAAGAAGAGGAGGTGATATCAGATAGCTTGCTCTTCACACATGCGCTGAGGAAAGGCCACATGAGCACACAGTGAGAAGGTGGCTATCTGCAACCATTATTTGACATCCACTCAAGGTGAAAGAGGAGAGTGAAAAAGCTGGCTTAAAACTCAACATTCAAAAAATGAAGATCATGGCATCCAGTTCCATCATTTCATGGCAAATAGATGGGGAAAAATGGAAACAGTGACACCCTTTATATTCTTGGGCTCCAAAATCACTGCAGACAGTGACTGCAGTCATGAAACTAAAAGACACTTGTTCCTTTGAAGAAAAGCTATGACAAACCTAGACAGCATCTTAAAAAGCAGAAGCATCACTTTGCTGACAAAGGTCCATATAGTCAAAGCTATGGTTTTTTCAGTAGTCAAGTACGGAAGTTAGGGTTGACCATAGCGGAGGGCTGAGGGCTGAAGAATTGATGCTTTCAAATTGTGGCTTTGGAGAAGACTCTTCCGAGTCCCTTGAACAACAAGGACATCAAACCAGTCAATCCTAAAGGAAATCAACCCTAACTATTCATTGGAAGGACTGATGCTGAAGCTAAAGATCTAATACTTTGGCCACCTGATACAAAGAGCTGGCTCATTGGAAAAGACTCTGATGCTGGAAAAGATTGAGGGCTGGAGGTGAAGGGAGTGACAGAGAATGAGATGGTTGGATGGCATAACCGACTCAGTGGACATGAATCTGAGCAAACTCAGGGAGACAGTGAAGGACAGGGAAGCCTGGTGTGCTTCAGTTCATGGGGTCACAAAGAGTTGGACATGGATGAGCAACCGGACAACTCTTGGCACCTTGATCTTGGACTTCCAGCCTCTAAAATTGTGAGAAAGAAATTTCTTTTGTTGAAGCCACTCAGTCTGTGGTGCTAAAGGGTTGAAAAAACAGGCTCCTGGACTTCTCTGGTGGTCCAGCTGTTAAGAATGCATCTGCCAATGCAGGGGACACAGGCTCAATGCCTGAGTATTCCATATGCTGAGGAATAACTAAGCCCATGTGCCACAACTGCTGAGCCCGAGCTTTAGCATCTGTAAGCTGCAACTGCTGAAGCCTGGGCACCCTAGAGCCTCTGCTGACAAGAGAAGCCATTGCAACGAGAGGCCCGTGCACTGCACACCTAGAGAGTAGCCCCCACCCACTTGCCACAACTAGAGAAAACCCCTGCGCAACAATGAAGACCCAGCACAGCCAAAAAATAAACAAAAATTAAAAACAAAAACAAACAAAAACCCAGGCTCCTTTGCCTGGGGGTATACTTTATGTCCGGGGAAGGCAATGGCACCCCCACCCCAGTACTTTTGCCTGGAAAATCCCATGGACGGAGGATCCTGGTAGGCTGCAGTTCATGGGGTCGCTAAGAGTCGGACACGACTGAGCGACTTCACTTTCACTTTTCACTTTCAGGCATTGGAGAAGGAAATGGCAACCCACTCCAGTGTTCTTGCCTGGAGAATCCCAGGGACGGGGGGAGCCTGGTGAGCTTCCGTCTATGGGGTCGCACAGAGTCGGACACGACTGAAGTGACTTAGCAGCAGCAGCAGCATACTTTATGTCCTAGAACTCCCTGCTGGATAAGTCTGAATTTGGGACTTCACCAGACATCACACTCTGTGTGTGGCTTCTTCCTTTCACTGTTCTACTTCTCCTACTCCCTTAATGGTTATCCTGTGAGTGATTTGTAATAAGTCACTTGCACCTGAATATTTATTTATTGGGTTATTTGGCTGCATCAAAGCTTAGTTACAGACATGGGATCTAGTTCCCTGACCAGGGATTGAACCCAGGCCCCCTGCATTGGGAGTGCAGAGTCTTAACTGCTGGAGAAGTCCTAACCTGAATCTTTGTTTCAGGTTTTGCTTCTGGGAAAATCTGACCTAAGAAATCAGTGATGCAGAACTTTGCCAAAGCGAAGCCCAATTCTGAGTTGATGACACAGAAACTGCTGGGACAAACTTGCAGAGCTCTGGTAGTTTCTATTAATGGGATTCTAATTGTCCTTAGGTATTAGATTAAGCAATGCAGCTGCTACAATAGGCAAGCCCTGAAGTCTTAGTGGCTTAACACAGTAAATGTTTATTTCTCACTTTTGTGCTGTTGAAGTACGTTAAGCAACTCTCTTCCATCTTGTAGCTGCACCAAATGGCTTCCAATGGAACATATGGCTTCCAAGGCTGTCAGAGGAGAAACACCAGTTCTTAACTGCTTCAGTCTGAAAATGACATGCATCATTTCTGCTCACAGTCCATTGGCCAAAACTAGTCACATGACCCTAATCAAACTACAAGGGATGTTGGGAAATGTGGAAAAGCACATGGGATATGTGGGGAACCATAGTTTGTTCTTATAGTGGAGTTGCACCTTATACAGCGCGTAGGTTCTGAAGGGCTTCTCAGGTGGCACTGGTAGTAAAAAAAAAAATCTGTCTGCCAATGCAAGAGACACGAGAAGCACGGTTTTGATCCCTTGGTCAGGAATATCCCCTGGAGTAGGGAATGGCCACGCCAGTATTCTTGCCTGTAAAATTCCCTGGACAGAAGAGCCTACAGTTGGCTACAGTCCAAAAGATCGAAAAGTGCTGGACATGACTGAGTGACTGAGCACAGCACAGGTTCTGAAGGCAGTGAAAAAATTAAACATCACATACGACCCAAATTGCCTTTGAAAATCTTTTAGGAAGGTATCATCAACATGAGTTGCAGATTCTTACTTTCTTTTTTTTTTTTTTGTCTTTCAAACTTTTATTTAAGGGCACTGAACCATGATGGATTTTAGATCTTGTTGAATGCAGCCACATCCATAGACTGTACATACTCATCGAAAGCAGTGATCTGCTCCTCCAACATGTCTGTCCCAACTTTGTCATCTTCAACTACACACTGTATTTGAAGTTTTTTAATGCCATACCCAACTGGAACTAGTTTAGAAGAGCCCCAGACCAAGCCGTCTGCTTGAATGCTTCTGACGCACTCCTCTAGTTTTGCCATATCCGTCTCATCATCCCAAGGTTTCACGTCTAATAAGATGGAAGACTTGGCGACAAGTGCTGGTTTTTTGGCTTTCTTTGACTCATACTGGGCAAGGCGTTCTTCTCTTAGCCTCTTGGCTTCTTCACTTTCCTCCTCCTCATCGGATCCAAAGAGATCAATGTCATCATCATCTTTACTATCTGTAGCTCCACTTTCTGTGGTGTCTTCCACATTAGCAGGGCCATACTTGCCCAAAGCTTTCTTCACTCCTGGCAGGCTGGCCTTTTCCTTCTCATAAGATTTGATGTGATTATACCAACGGAGGGCATGACACAAGTCGGCAGGTGGTGGGCCGGAGACGGCTTCAAACACTGCCACATCTGCTTGTGATGGCACATACCCCTCTATGTAACTCTTGTCCACCAAGTAGTCGTTGAGCACCTGGAGGCCAGCGGGGCTTTTCAGGTAGCCAAAACCCATGGCGAAGGCTAATCTAGAACTGGGAGGCAGCGAAGAAAAAGAGGCGCGCAACCGGTCAGCGCCCAGCGCTAAGAGGAAAAAAAAGAGATTCTTACTTTCATTACAGAGAAATAATTGATAACAGAAAATGTCTCCCTCACATTTCAGGCAAAAGTCAATAAATGCTTCTGAAGCTTCTGAAATTTCGCTAATAAAACAAAATTAAAATTTGAATGTATTTTTGTAAATTTCAATGAGAAGGTTTATTATTGGTTTGAATAAGAAGCTGAATTAGACCCACCCCAAAGACACTAAACATCAAAGAAAATACTGACAAATTAGACTTCATTAAGATTAAGAAATTCTCTTCATCAAAAGACCCTATTAAGAGAGTGAAACTTGGGGAATTCCCTGGTGGTCCATTGATTGACACTCTGGGCTGTCACTGCAGGGATCTGGGTTTGATTCCTGGTCTTTGGGCTTCCCTGATGGCTCAGAGGGAAAAGAATCCTCTTGCAATGCAGGAGATACAGGAGATGTGGGTTTGATTCATGGGTTGGAAAGATCCCCTGGAGGAGGAAATGGCAACCCACTCCAGTATTCTTGCCTGGAAAATCCCAGGGACAGAGAAACAGACTCCAGAGCCTGTGGGCTTTGGTAGTTGTGGCACATGAGCTCCACTGTGTGCAGGCTTAGTTGTTCTGCAGCAAATGGGACCTTAGTTCTCTGACAAGGGATCGAACCTGTCTCCCCTGAAATGCAAGGCAGATTCTTAATCACTGGACCACCAGGGAAGTCCCCACTCCAATTTTATTTATTTTTATGTTTTTAAAAATATATTTTTGGAGTATATTTGATTTACAATGTTGTGTTAGTTTCAGGTGAAAAGCAAAATGATTCAGTTATGCATATACATATCTATCTATCAATAGATAGATATCTCCATTCTTTTTTGGATTCTTTTCTCATTAAGTTCATCACAGAATATTGAGTAGAGTTCCCAGTGCTATACAGTAGGTCCTTGTTGGTTATCCGTTGTTCCATTCCAACTTTTAATTTGAGAGCAATGAGTACTGAAAATTCTGACTCAAAACACTTGCAGTAAAGAACATATGTCCTGATTATCACTGTATGCCAGGTACTGTGATAAGCACTTTACTTGTTATTAATTCATTTATCACTCATGACAAACCTGCAAGGTAGGTGCTATTAACAATTTGCATTTTATGGATAAAGATAGAGAGGTTCTGTGTGAAAAAGTAATTCTTCAGTGGTTATATAGTCACTGTAGTGCTCAGTTTGGAATTAATTTCAAAACATTCTAGGAAGCATTCATTAATAGTTGCCTGTGAACACAGACACAGAAAATAAATTTATGGTTACCAAAGGAGAAAGTGTGGAGGGAGGGAAAATTAGGAGTTTGGGATTAACAGATACACATTACTTTATATACAATAGATAACCAACAGGTCCTACTATATTAGCACAGGGAACTATATTTAATATCTTGTAATAACCTATAATGGAAAATAATCTTTAAAAGAATATATATGTGTATAACTGAATCACTTTGCTGTACGTTGGAGAGTAGCACAACACTGTAAATCAACTATTCTTTAATAAAAAATATTTGCCTGTAAAAGTAGATGAGGAAGGCTTATGGCTTTATACTGTTGTTTTTTTATACCATGAAGGAAATTAGTTTCCATTGCATTAAAATAAAGAATGTTTATGTGAAAAGATGTACCTTTTGAAAGGAAGGAACCATAGCTCTCAGATTTCCAAAGGAACTGTGACTCCAAAAATTATAAACCACTGAATTACAGGCAGTAGGCTGCAACAATGAATTAGTTCCTAGATAAATTTGCAAAGTGAACTCTGGGGTACTGTTGATGAGTGTAGCCATATATTTTTTACTTTCTCTTTTGGTGCATTTAAAAATTAGGTTTTGTTTCTTTTGCTGGTATCAGCTGTGGGAGCAGATGATGCATAATAATCTTGCAATTGAAAGGTAGGTGGTTGTGGATAATGACTCAGTTGCCATGTGGCTTCTGGATGCTAAAGCCATACTTTTTGTATCAATCAGCTATAAGTACCATGATGCAATATAACAAGCTGCCCAAAACTTAGTGGCTTATTCCAAGTAAGTGTTCATTATTTTTTTAAAGAATGTCTTTTATTGAAGTGTAGTTGATGGACAGCACTGTGTTCATTTCTACTGTATAGTGGGCTTCTCTGGTGACTCAGATGGTAAAGAATCTGCCTGGCAATGCGGGAGATCCAGGTTCGATCCCTGAGTCAGGAAGATGCCCTGGAGATGGGAATGGCTACCCACTCCAGTATTCTTGCCTAGAGAATCCCATGAACAGAGGAGCCTGTTGGCCTACATTCCACGGGGTCACATAGAGTTGGACACTACTGACTAACACACACACACTGCGATATAGCACAGGGGTTCAGATATACAGAAATATACATATATTTTTTTCATGTTCTTTTCCATTGTAATCTATCATAGGATACTGAATATAGTTCCCTGTGCTAAATAGTAGGACTTCGTTGTTTATCCATTCTACATATAAATTTGCGTCTGCTAATCCCAAACTCCCAGTCTATTCCTCCCCCACTATATCCATAAGTCTGTTTCAGCTTTGTATATAACTTCATTTGTGTCAAATTTTCTATTCCACATATAAGTGATATCACATGATATCTGTCTTTCTCCTGATTTCACTTAGTATGGCAAATTCTAAGTTCATACATGTTCTGCAAATGGCATTATTTCCTTCTTTGGAATAAACTTTTATTCTTATGCTTGTGGGTCTGCATGTAAAGATTGGTTCAGAATTGATCTGTTCAAGGCGTGGCTGGCTGACCTTGCTTCAAGTTGTGGATTGGTTGGGCTCAAATGGGAAGGGTTGGCTTTACTCTGACCCACATTTGTCAAATCTGTGGTCCACGATGCTACCTCAAAATGTGTGTTGTGGGTGAGGGGCCTGGTGTAACTCTCTCAGTTTTGAGGCATTTCCTTTCTCTGATTACCAGCTTGTGGTTAGTCACTCAGTCATGTCCAACTTTTTGTGATGCCATGAACAGTAGCGCATCAGGCTCCTCTGTCCACGGGATTCTCCAGGTAAGAATACCAGAGTGGGTTGTCATTTCCTTCTCCAGTTAGCAGCTTGCTTATAGGTAAGTAACTCCTTGCTAAAAACTAGCAAGGGGCACTCTTTCTGTCTCCTTCTGATGTCTGTCAGAAGCTTTCACTATCTCTTTTATACTGTAATAAAACTTTTTATACTTTAAAGTTTTATACTTTAATAAAACTTTGCTACACACACACACACACACACACACACACACACAATCTGTGGCCCAGGAGAAAAGGGAAGCAACTTCGGGTGCATGCTATTCTCCTAACAAAATAACACGAGCTACACTAAATCATGCAGACACATTTAAAGCCTTTGTTCACATCTGCTAACATTCCATTGGCCAAAGCAGGTCATATGGTCAAGCCCAGTATCAATGTAATAGGGAAATACATTCTACCTATGAGGCAGGATGTTGCACTTTTACATGCAAAGGGTCTAGAGGTGTTGCATTTCTAGAAATTCACCCCACCTACCCAGAGCTGTCATGGTTAGATTACGGGAGGGAGGAAGGGTGGTACTTCTCCAGTGGACAGCAGATCTGAGAGAAAAAGTGAGTTCTGATGACAACTTTGACAATGCTGGGCCTAGTCATGCTGGGAGACTGATACGTCTTTGGACTTCCCAGAGTCACCAAGAAATAACCATCCGTGCCACTTCCCCACTTCCCTATTTTTTGGCCATGCCACACGACTTGTGGGATCTTAGTTCCCTGTCCAGGGACTGAACTCAGATTCTCAGCAGGGACAGCTGGAGTCCTAACTACTAGACTGCCAGAAAATTCTGCACTGCCCACCCCCCTGCCCTTTTTTAAAGGGTGATCAAGAAGTACAGTTTATTTAAAAGAAAAGAAAACCCAATAATTCTATATCTTAACATCCCGAAAGACTATTTCGCAATTTATTTGGTAAAGAAGAAGCTAGAACTCAAGTACATGAAGACTAGCTGTTATCATCCAGATTAGAAGGTGAGTCACACTTTGAGGTAGGGAATTCTTTCAGGTTTTATGGAATCCTTTTATTCAGATGCTCTGGGGAAAACAAACAGCAATGTGGACTGCTGTCTGACCAGAGGCCAAAAACAGAAGCAGAAAAGAAAAAGATATTTTTTCCTTCCAGACTGGATGGCTCTTGGTTAGCGAGCAAATAGTGGATGAAGTGGTAACCACGTGACAGTGGAATATTGTACTCCAGTAAAGCTCCCTCTGGCTCCCCTCTGGCCAGCAGCCCTCATGGCCTCGACTGACTCCTGATTCTGACCTTCTTTTGCAAACGCTCGAACTCACTTGTCCTTCCCCTGGGTCGCACACAACCCTGCAGGCTGCTTCTATGCCCCAGGACCTAGTTCCCCTAAAACAAGGGCTTTGATTTGGTCGCTGGCCTGTCCTTGGTCTGTACGGCACCGGGCAGTGGGAGTGGCCGTCCTCCTCAGCACGTGCTCATGACTGCGGTGCATTGTCCCGTCTGAGTTCTGCCGTCCTTTGCTGGGAGTTTTCCCATTGGTATCGTGAGTAGCTAGAGAGAGAGCCTGGTGATAGCTTCCTCCGGAATCTGCAGTGTCCTGGTGTCACTTCTTGGCAAGTGGGTCCTGACCTCACGCCTCACCCTTGACCCTGGCTGAGGTGGCCTAGGTCCCCCATATTTGGGGTGAACCCCGAGACAGCAAACACCTCTTTCCTGAATGAGGGACCTGTGGGGCTGTGAGAAATCCTAGACCCCCAATTCCCATTATGATTAAATGATTTTTAAAAAGGATTTTTTTTGGTATGGACCATTTTTAAAATCTTTATGGAATTGGTTACAGTACTGACTCTTGTGGTTTTTTTGTTTTGTTTTGTTTTGTTTTTTGGCTGTGAGGCATGTGGGGTGTTTAGTTCCCTGATCAGGGATCGAACCTATACCCTCTGCATAGAAAGGTTAAGTCTTAACCATTGGACCACCAGGGAAGTCCCCAATTAAACAGTTTTGAATCAGGTCTTGTCACCTGCAACCACATGATTCCCAGTAGGTAGGTACTCTCTTTACAGTAAATTAGAGTGCTCATTTCTTCTTACCAACTACAGCACGCCTGCTAAGTGGCTTCAGTAGTGTCTGATTCTTTGTGACCCTATGGACTCTAGGCCCCCAGGCTTCTCTGTCCATGGGATTCTCTAGGCAAGAATACTAGAGTGGAGCCCTCCACCAGGGGATCTTCCAGACCCAGAGACCGAACCTGCATCTCTTGCGTCTCCTTCATTGGCAGGTGGGTTATCACTAGCGCCTCCTGGGAAGCCCACCTAGACAACAACAGCACTGGGTGTTAATATTTCATTATCGTTTTTTCCAATTTTCCAGTGAAGAATGGTATACCTTGTTTAAACTTCATTTATTTGCCAGTAATATTGAATGGCTCCACACACTTAGTGGCCATTTATATTTCTCGTTTGTGAACTGAATTTAGCTTACTTTGGCGATGTGCTGATTTTTCAAGCTGGAGCTGGGTTTGCATAGGGAGACAGTTCCCAAGTGTTTTGGGTGTTGAAATGGTTTTTGCTGTTGATTATAACATCCCTCCAGGCTGAGGGTGTTTCTACCTTCATGTAGTCGATGTTTCCTGGGGAAATGAGCACATAATGACTTGTGCTACCTTTCCCACAGCCTCGATGAATGTTATTTTGGGTTAGAGAGCTAGAGTAAGAAAAGACAGAAGGTAAGACAGCTGTCACAAGGTCTCTAGAAAGTGGCATCATATTTCACAACTTCACAGTGCCCTGAAAGAAGGCATGGCAACCCACTCCAGTATGCCTGCCTGGAGAATGCCACGGACAGAGGAGCCTGGCAGGCTATAGTCCATGGGGTCGTGAAGAGTTGGACGTGACTGAAGTGACTTACCATGCACGCGTACTCTGTGAAGCATGACAACGAGAAATCTGATGCTCGAAATAAAATTTGCCTATTAAAACAACCTGAATTGATGAATCCAACTAATTTCCAGGAGTGGAGAACAGCACAGAAAGGGAAACATTTTTTTTTTCTTTTTAGGATGCTCTTCATTATCATTTGGAAATCTGAGACTAGAATTCTGGGATCTGGAAGTTTAGCTCCTAAATCCTAGGGGAGGCAGAGGAGTGCAGTGGTTGAAATCCTTGCTCCACAAATTGTGATTTGTGGCTTAGCAGCATCAGTACCACCTGGAACTTTCTAGAAACTTGAAAACTCCACCTCTGCCCCAGACTTACCAAATCAGAACCTTCTGCATGGGCTTTCGGAGCATGATAATCCCAGCTTCCAATTCTGTTTGCACCACTTATTGGTCTCAGGATTTGGGGCAAATTATATATTTAGTTATTATTAAAAAAATTAATTTTGGCTGGCCTGGGTCTTTGTTGCAGCTCAAGGGCTTTCTCTAGTTGTGGTGAGTGGGCTTCTCCTTGCGGTGGTTTCTCTTGTTTTGGAGCATGGTCTCTAGAGTGTGGGGTCAGTAGTTGTGGCACTTGGGCTTGGTTGCCCTGTGGCATGCTGAATCTTAGTTCCCGGACCATGCATTGAACACATGTCCTCTGCACTGGCAGGCAGATTCTTCTTCTTTTTAAAATCCTTAATTCTCACATTATTGTTATTATTATTCCCATTTTACAGATGAATAAACCAAAGCACACAGAGAATCAACTAGCTAGCCCAAAGTCACATAGCCAGTAACCGAAAAAACTGGGATGTGAATCTGTGTTTGCTTGATGATACCAAAGCCTGTTCCTTTCACAGCAAACTGCGAGGTCCAGGGGCAGACAGATTCTTAACCACTGGACCAGTGGAAGTCCTGAGTCTCATTTTCTTTATCTGCAAAATGGGACTGATAAAAGTAGCCAACTCACTGGATGGTTGTGAGGATTAAATGAACTAGCCTATTGGATTACGGTATAGGTTAAGACGCTATAACAAAAAGGATCCCTCAGTACAGTAGCTTAAGAGAGCACAGACCAGTGCTTGTCCTTCCCATGGCAGTCTTTCATGAGCCCTCTTGTCAGGGCAGAGCTGTTCCACACACCATCATTTCCAGGATCCTGCTTCTTTCCCTTCTTGTTGCTCTGCCATTCCTTATGGCATTGCCTTCATCGGATAGATTCAGACTTGATTATAGGCGCATCTACATTCCAATTCTTGGACAAGCCACTCATCACTTTGGCTCACATTTCATTGGCAAGATCTTACTCATATGGCCACACCCAGCTCCAGGGGGAGGCAGAGAAATGGAGTCTTCAATCTGAGCACCCCTGAGCTCTCTCTAGACTCCTCCACAGCACCTGCATCAGAGTCTTCCCACAGAGTCTGGCTTGATGAATTTCAGCCTCTGCTGTTGCATTATTATTATTTACTGTGATGTTTCTCAGCTGAGAAGCACTTTCGACCTTTGATCCTGCCACACGACTTGTGGTAACATCACAGGTTGTGATATATCACTGCCTCTGCTATTTGGAGGAGGCAATTATCCAGTTCTTTCTAATTACCTGGTCAGAAGGGAGATGAATAGTCTTGCAGTCACCAGGGGATTTAGCAGCCATGGTGGATTTAGGATACTTCCCCATGTGTGGGTGGCTGATTAGCTATATTTGCCAAGTACCTAACAGCTGCTATTAGTGTTTAATGATCTTAATTCCCCAAGTGGCTTGGTGGCAGAAAAGCTGTTCTCTGGATTTTTCCCTGCCAAGGTTCCCAGGGGACAAATATTTGCTCTCAGCATCTGTATGTTAGGGACCAGGAAGGAGTGTTCTCCGGATCCTGAAAATTTCTATCCAAGGAAATTTGTAATAGAGCCCACATTTGGTGGAAAGATTAAACCCTGAGATTGAAACTGCTCTGACTTTCATCCCAGCGGCAAGTGGATTATGTTCTCTCAAAGCATTTGCCTCTGGAGATGAACCAGGGAAATTTTTTTTTCCCCTCTATATTCAATAAGAGTTTGGCCTCTTAGTACTAAACTGCAAATCGTTACTTTGCTAGCTTTCTTGTTCACAGTCTTAGGAATGTCCTTACTAGTCCCCCAAAGAATTACTTTGCAGATAAACACAAAGTAATGTTTGGAAATGGATTTTCTTAAGATTTTCAGCTAGAGTTTTAAAACTTCAGCTATACTACTTACTGGCTGTGGGTCACTGGTCCCATCACTTAGTCTTTCTAGACCTTTATTTTTTTGTTTATAAAATGAGATTAACAATAGGAACTACTTCATAGAGTTGAAGATAAAATGAATTAATACAAATAAAATATTGGGTTTGTCAAAAAGTTAGTTTGGATTTTCCCATAACATCTTATGGAAACTCAAAAGAACTATATGGCTAACACAATACTCAGAATGGTGCCTGGCATAGCATATGTAAATATTAGTTATATTATTACTGTTAGTAAAAACAAATGTAAGTAAATCCCAGCATGCTCTTATCCCCTTCCTTCCATGGCAGGCACTGTCTTTGGTGTCTCCAGTTTCACCAAGATAAGCTTAACCATATATTTTTTTAATTTATTCTGTTTGGTATATGTTATGCTTCTTGAATCAGAGGATTAATTTTTCATAAGTTTTAGAAAATTTGTAGTTCTTGATCTCATTAAGTGTTGCCTTTCCTCCCTTTTCTCTTTTTGACCCTCCTGGGTCTTTGATTAGATGTGCCTTGGGTTTAATCATTTTATTCTTCGTTTCTCTTATTCTATCAGATCAGATCAGATCAGTCGCTCAGTCGTGTCCGACTCTTTGCGACCCCATGAACTGCAGCACGCCAGGCCTCCCTATCCATCACCAGCTCTCGGAGGTCACTCAGACCCACATTCATTGAGTCAGTGATGCCATCCAGCCATCTCATCCTCTGTCGTCCCCTTCTCCTCCTGCCCTCAATCCCTCCCAGCATCAGAGTCTTCTCCAATGAGTCAACCCTTCTCATGAGGTGGCCAAAATACTGGAGTTTCAGCTTGAGCATCACTCCTTCCAAAGAAATCCCAGGTCTGATCTCCTTCAGAATGGACCGGCTGGATCTCCTTGCAGTCCAAGGGACTCTCAAGAGTCTTCTCCAACACCACAGTTCAAAAGCATCAATTCTTCGGTGCTCAGCCTTCTTCACAGTCCAGCTCTCACATCCATACATGACCACAGGAAAGACCATAGCCTTGACTAGGCAAACCTTTGTTGGCAAAGTGATGTCTCTGCTTTTGAATATGCTATCTAGGTTGGTCATAACTTTCCTTCCAAGGAGTAAGCGTCTTTTAATTTCATGGCTGCAGTCACCATCTGTAGTGATTTTGGAGCCCGGAAAAAGAAAGTCTGACACTGTTTCCACTGTTTCTCCATCCATTTCCCATGTAGTGATGGGACCAGATGCCATGATTTTCGTTTTCTGAATGTTGAGCTTTAAGCCAACCTTTTCACTCTCCACTTTGACTTTCATCAAGAGGCTTTTTAGTTCCTCTTCACTTTCTGCCATAAGGGTGGTATCACCTGCATATCTGAGGTTATTGATATTTCTCCTGGCGATCTTGATTCCAGCTTGTGTTTCCTCCAGTCCAGCATTTCTCATGATGTACTCTGCATATAAGTTAAATAAACATGGTGACAATATACAGCCTTGACGTACTCCTTTTCCTATTTGGAACCAGTCTGTTGTTCCATGACCAGTTCTAACTGTTGCTTCCTGACCTGCATACAGATTTCTCAAGAGGCAGATCAGGTGGTCCGGTATTCCCATCTCTCTCAGAATTTTCCACAGTTTATTGTGATCTACACAGTCAAAGGCTTTGGCATAGTCATAGTCATTCTATATCTTATCTTTTTTTTGTGTTACGGTCCAGTTTATTTCCTCAGCTGTGTCTCCCAGTTCACTCATTTTCTCTTGGGTTGTGTTTAACCTGCTTTTAATTAGTTGAGTTTTATATTTTTTTTATTTTTACAGATTTTATTTTAAAAACTCTATTTCCGCCTCAACTTTCTTGTTTTTTGATCATCTTTGTGACTACATCCTTCATTTTATTTTTACTATTTCATCTGTTGTTGTTCTTTGTACCTGACAATTCCAGTATCTGAGGACCTTGGAAAGGGGTTCAAGTCTGTTGCTGATTATTTCTCCAATCTTTTGGTCAGAACAGTTTCTCATGGCTTTGGACTTTTGACAATTTTGAAATTAAAGTATGAATTTAAAACTACTCATCTAGTGCTGTGCCTGTGTATAAGATTCCTGGGACTGAATCAGTTCTTCACCACTTGCCAGCAGTGTGAACTCTATTTTTCTGTGTCTTGGCTCCCTATCCAAAGATGGAGTGAGTAAGGGCAGCTCATAAGGGTGTTTCTGAGTTTCATGAGTTGATAACTGCAAAGGGTTTACAACAGTGCCTGACACATACTTAGTCCTCATCAAGGTGACACTTTGTTTATACCAATACTCATTTATTGAATGAATGATAAATGGTTGAATGCAGTCTTAGTTTTCTCACCTTAAAATAAAGGAGTTACATTAAACAAATTGGCTGTACAGCCCTTTCAAGTTTAAAATTTATTGGTTTCCATATTTAATATGTATGGCTTGTAATATTTCTGCAGGCATATGAGCAAATACATGTGATATTTTATGAACAACATTTGTTAATAAAATTCACAAGGAATAAAGGATAATATAACTTAACTAAAGGCACAGGCTATGCCCCAAATGGAACTTGGCTGCATTGCACCTTTGGGCTTAAGTTTCCCTATCTGTAAATGTAGGGATAATGATGTTCATATCAGTCAGTCAGTCAGTTCAGTCACTCAGTTGTGTCCAACTCTTTGCGACCCCACGAATCACAGCATGCCAGGCCTCCCTGTCCAGTACCAACTCCTGGAGTTCACCCAGACTCACGCCCATCGAGTCAGTGATGCCATTCAGCCATCTCATCCTCTGTCGTCTCCTTCTCCTCCTGCCCCTAATCCCTCCCAGCATCAGAGTCTTTTCCAATGAGTCAACTCTTCACATGAGGTGGCCAAAGTATTGGAGTTTCAGCTTCAGCATCATTCCTTCCAAAGAAATCCCAGGGCTGATCTCCTTCAGAATGGACTGGTTGGATCTCCTTGCAGTCCAAGGGACTCTCAAGAGTCTTATCACTGAGGATTAAATCTATTATGCTAAGAACGCAATGATATTATTCAAAGGAGTGAAAATTGGGTTGCATGTTTGAAAATGGAACAGAAGTAGCAGGACAGAGACGCTGGGAAGTGAGAGAGGAAAGGATGGTTAGGGAAAGGAGTGAGAGCTCTTCCAGTGCCCTGAAATAAAGCCCTGCTACATCAGATAGCTCCCCTGTCTCAGTTACTCATAAATTAACATGAAGTCTTTAAATTTATCAAAATTACTCTGGTTTTGAAGGTGAATGATATCAATGCGATATGAGTGATGTTTCATGCAGAAATCAGAGTCCCTCACCCAATGGAACGGTCCAGGTTGGCAAGGCAGTTCCCAGTGGTCACTCAGGTTCCCAGGTTCCTCTTCTTTCTTCATCCTCTCTAAGGCATTAGTTCCTATCCTGACCACACACTGAAATCACCTGGAAAGGTATTTTCTTTCTGGCTGCTTTAAAGATCTTCCCTCAGTCTTTGGTGTTTACAGTTAGGGTTAAGCTTAGGGTTAGGTATAAAAACATATGGATGCCTGACCCTACCATTAGAGATTCTGAATTAATTGGTCTGCAGTGGGATCTGAGCATAGGTTTTTTTTTAAAGCTCCCCAAGAGATTTAATGTATTTAATGCTGTGTTTATGACCTACTTTCCTGTGCTGCTACTGCTGCTAAGTCGCTTCAGTCGTGTCCGACTCTGTGCGACCCCATAGACGGAAGCTCACCAGGCTCCCCTGTCCCTGGGATTCTCCAGGCAAGAACACTGGAGTGGGTTGCCATTTCCTTCTCCAATGTATGAAAGTGAAAAGTTAAAGTGAAGTCGCTCAGTTGTGTCCAACTCTCAGCGACCCCATGGACTGGAGCCCACCAGGCTCCTCCGTCCATGGGATTCTCCAGGCAAAAGTACTGGGGTGGGGTGCCATTGCCTTCCCCGTAGCATTACTGTATTCCTCTGATCAACACGGGGTCACCATTACATCTCAGTTCTAGCCAGTAGGAAGGAGAAAGAGAGCACACCGGAAATGTGTGTGTTGTCCATAAGATTCAAGCCAGGGAGTGAAATATGTCACTTCCCCTCATGCCCCATTGGTGGGAACTCAGTCACATGGCCTCACCTAGCTGCAAGGGAGGCTGGGAAATGTCTAACTGGGCAGTTATGTTCCTGGCTACCATTCTTTATTTATTTTTTAACAATAATTTTACTTATTTATTTTTTGGCTGTCCTGGGTCTTTGCTGCTTTGCACAGGCTTTCTCTAGTTGCAGTGAGCGGGGGGCCACTCTTTGTTGCCATGCTTGGGCTTCTCATTGTGGTGGCTGCACTTGTTGTGGAGCACAAGCTCTAGGGCATGCAGGCTTCAGCAGCTGTTGCCTGAGGGCCCAGTGGTTGTGCTTCCCAGGCTCTAGCGCGCAGGCTCAGTACTTGTAGTGCATGGGCTTAACTGCTCAGGGGCATGTGGAATCTTCCTAGACCAGGGATTGAATCCGAGTCTCCTGCATTGGCAGGCAGATTCTTCACCACGGAAGCCCCATCCTCTTCTCTTTTTAGAAGGACACCAGGGACTTCCCTGGTGGTTGTGCAGTTAAGACTTTGCCTTCCAAGGCAGGGAGTATGGTTCCAATCCCTGGTTGGGGAACTAAGATCCCACATGCCTCGTGGACAAAACAAAACAAAACAAAACAAAACAAAACAAAACAAAACAGAAGCAATATTGTAACAGATTCAATAAAGACTTTAAAAATGGTCCACATTACAAAAAATCTTAAAAAATGGGCAACAGTCATATCTACAATGACCCTAATAAGGTCATAATTTGAGGTACTGAGGTCTAGGACTTAGACATTTTGTTGTTGTTGTTGTTGAGGATCACAATTCAATCCACAGCAGCCAGGAAGCAAGAACGAAAATGATGAGGCACCTTTCAATGTGGCCATCACAGAAAGACAGTGACTTCGCAACTTATCCTTCCTTTCTCTGTGCCTCATCCCCATCCTAGGCACCGTGTGAGGCCCAGAAAACTAAGATGACACCAAGAAAAAGCACCCCACCAAGCAGAAGAGAACCCTAAAGTGTCTGAGATGAAGTTTCCCATCGCACAGAATCAGGGTTGGAACTAGTCACGAAAGTGAAAGTGCTAGTTGCTTAGTCGTGCGTTGTGACTCCATGGTCTGTAACCCATAAGCTCCTCTGTCCATGAGATTTTTCAGGCAAGAATACTGGAATTGGTTGCCATTCCCGTCTCCAGGGGATCTTCCTGACCCAGGGATCAAACACATGCTTTACCATCTGAGCCACCAAATTGTTACCAAAAAACAATTAACATCTCTCAGGTATGTAAATTGGGCACTGAAATTGACATAGGCAACATCCTCAAGGGTTCAACAGAACAAAGTGTTAAATTCCCAGATCAGGTGTTGGCAAACTATGACTCACCTGCCAAATTTGCCCGCTACCTATTTTTGTAAATAAAGTTTTACTGACACACAGCCGCACCCATTCATATACCTAGTGCTTATGGCTGTTTTTTAAAATAACAGTTAACATTTATTTATTTATTTGTGTTTGGCTGTGCTGAGTCTTGGTTGCTGCGCGTGGGCTTTCCCCAGTTGCGTTGTGCAGGCTTCTTATTGTGGTGGTTTCTCTGGCTGCACAGCATGGGCTCTGGGGTGTATGTACTTCAGTAGTGGCAGCGTGTGGGCTCTAGAGCACAGGTTAAGCAGTGACACAGGGGGTTAGTCTCCCCAAGTCATGTGGGATCTTCCTGGACCATGGATCGAACCCATGTCCCCTGTATTGGCAGGTGGATTTTTAACCACTGGGCCACCAGGGAAGTTACCTATGGCTGTTTTTAATGCTATAAAGTTAGGTTTAAGTCATCTCGACAGAGACTGTACAACCTGCAAAGCCCAGAATATTTATTATCTGGTCCTTTACAGGAGTTTGCCAATTCCAGTCTGGATCAAGCTTTCAGATCCTCTACAATTTAAGACCAGTTTTTCAAACATATACTCCAGTACTCTTCCACCTAAACCTTCCAATATATTAAAACTAGTATCTGCAATATAGGTACTTCCTATTTTCATAGCAGCACTATTCACAAGTGGCAAGACATGAAAGCAATCTACATGTCCACTGACAATGGATAAAGAAGATGTGGTACATGTGTATGTGAGAATACTACTCAGCTATAGAAAAGAATAAAATAGTGTCATTGTCAGCAACACAGATGGAACTAGAGATTATCATGGTAAGTGAAGTAAGTCAGAGGGAGAAAGATAAATATCATGTGATATCACTTACACATGGAATCTAAAATACGACACAAATGCACTTATCTAGGAAAGAGACCCACAGATACAGAGATCAGCTTTGTGGTTGCCAGGGCGAAGAGGGTGGAGGAAGGAGCAGTTGGGAGTTTGGGGTTAACAGATGCAAACTATTATACACAGAATGGATAAACAACAAGGTCCTACGGTATAGCACAGGGAACCATTTCAATGTGCTGCGATAAACTGTAAGAAGGCCTTGTGTTAGCTAGTTGTGTCTGACTCTGTGACCCCATGGACTGTAGCCTACCAGGCTCCTCTGTCCATGGAATTCACCAGGTTCCTGTGAAACCTGTATGAAGGTCAAGAGGCAATAGTTAAAACTGGACACAGAGCAACACACTGGTTCAAAATTGGGAAAGGAGTATGTCAAGGATGTATATTGTCACCCTGCTTATTTAACTTATATGCAGAGCACATCATGAGAAACACTGGGCTGGAAGAAGCACAAGCTAGAATCAAGATTGCTGGGAGAAATATCAATAACCTCAGATACGCCGATGACACAACCCTTATGGCAGAAAGTGAAGAGGAACTAAAGAGCTTCTTGATGAGAGTGAAAGAGGAGAGTGAAAAGGCTGGCTTAAAGCTCAACATTCAAACAACAAAGATCATGGCATCTGGTCCCATCACTTGATGGCAAATAGATGGGGAAACAATGGAAACAGTGATGGACTTTACTTTCTTGGGCTCCAAAATCACAGCAGATGATGACTGCAGCCACGAGATTAAAAGACACTTGCTCCTTGGAGGAAAAGCTATGACAAACCTAGACAGTGTACTAAAAGGCAGAGACATTATTTTGCCAACAAAGGTCCGTCTAGTCAAAGTTATGGTTTTTCCAGGAGTCATGTATGGATGTGAGAGCTGAACCATAAAGAAGGCTGAGTGCTGAAGACTTGATGATTTTGAACTGTGGTGTTGGAGAAGACTCTTGAGAGTCCCTTGAACTGCAAGGAGATCAAACCAGTCAACCCTAAAAGAAATCAATCCTGAATATTTATTAAAAGGACTGATGCTGAAGCTGAAGCTCCAATACTTTGTCCACCTGATGTAAGGAGCCTGTCCAACATACATTTCTCTTTCTTCTGTTAATATATTTCTTCTGACTTTCTGTTTGGGGAATCATTGTCATTAGAAAAGAACCTGATGCTGGGAAAGATTGAAAATAGGAGGAGAAGGGGATGACAGAGGACAAGATGGTTGGATAGCATCACTGACTCAATGGATATGAGTTTGAGCAAGCTCCAGGAGACGGTGAAAGAGAGGGAAGCCTGGTGTGCTGCTGCTGCTGCTGCTGCTAAGTCACTTCAGTCGTGTCCGACTCTGTGCGATTCCATAGACGGCAGCCCACCAGCCTCCCGCGTCCCTGGGATTCTCCAGGCAAGAACACTGGAGTGGGTTGCCATTTCCTTCTCCGTGCTGCAGTGCATCGGGTCACAAAAAATCGGACACGACTGAGTGACTGAACAGCAACAGCCACAAGAATACTGGAGTGGGTAGCCATTCCCTTCCCCAGGGGATCTTCTCGACTCAGGGATCGAACCTGGGTCTCCTGCATTGCAGGCGGATTTTTTTAACATCTGAGCCACCGGGGAAGCTGATGATAAACCATAGTGGATATTAAAAAGGAATATATATATATATATATGTATAACTCAATCACTTTGCTGTACATCAGAAATTAAGACATTTAAATCAACTATGTTTCAACTGAAAAATTAAAAAATAACTGATATCTATAAAGCCCTTTAAATCCATTATCTCAAGAAAAATTTTTGTTCCCCCGGAGAGAATCAAGACCCCACCTCTTCCCACCATCCAGTGGATGACAGTTGGATGGTTAAGAAGACATGTCATCCTAAACACATCCTAAAACTTGGGTAATAGTGTGTACATATGCTTTAGCAGTAAGAGGGAGAAGGCAATGGCATCCCACTCCAATACTTTTGCCTGGAAAATCCCGTGGACGGAGGAGCCTGGTAGGCTGCAGTCCATGGGGTCGCTAGAGTCGGACACGACTGAGCGACTTCACTTTCACGCATTGGAGAAGGAAATGGCAACCCACTCCAGTGTTCTTGCCTGGAGAATCCCAGGGACGGGGGAGCGTGGTGGGCTTCCATCTATGGGGTCGGACAGAGTCGGACACGACTGAAGCGACTTAGCAGCAGCAGCAGCAGCAGTAAGAGTAGAGCTCCTCTTTTCACTCCATACATATATGACTTAAAGTCTACTTATTGAAAAATTATAGGCCAAAAGTACTGCTGATGCAAATGAGTGTTATTAAATACTGTAGGATTTGCCAAACAACCCACGACAAATTAAACTGATAATAACAAGCTAAACCCACAGTAATTTATCATTAGCTTAGCAAAAAGAACAGCATTCAAAAACCATGGCCAACTCAAGAGAAAATACAAGGGCAAAATGTTCCTTCAGGGAATTATGGAAATTCCTGCTATTGGTGTATACATGTGTGTGTGTGATACTGTGCGTTATTATTTGGCAGCCAGACTTCTAGGTGGAATACCAAGTAAAAATGCTCAGTTAACTGTAGTGACTTGCTCTTTTAAATTTATGAACATTGTGTTTTAGTAAGTCTCAATGACTCACTTAGCATACATAGGCATAATGGATATCTGTTGGGTTTGCCTGATCAGCACACATTTCTCTTTCTTCTGTTAATATGTTTCTTCTGATTTTCTTTTGGGGAATCATTGTCTCATTCCATTTTTTTTTTTTTAAATTTATTTGGCTGCACCAGGTCTTAGCTGTGGCACACGGAATCTTTGTCATGGAATCATGTGATCCTGCCACATGCAGGATCTTTGCTTCGCCATGAGGATCTTCTATTGTGGCATGCAGGCTCTTAATTGCAGCATGTGGGATCTTAGTTCCCTGACCAGGGGTCGAACCCAGGCTCCCCTGCATTGTGAGTGTGGAGTCTTAACCACCGGACCACCAGGGAAGTCCCCATTGTCCCCTTCTTATCCATGTGACTTGAGAAGGGCCAGCTTTAGAATTGGGCCTAGAACCAAGACTGGCCACTCAGTGTATGACATCTCTTTGTTCATAGTTCAGCCATGAGCACATATCTCAAGGTGATGAGACTTGCTTCCAGGATTTCTGCCATAGTTGCTAAGCTTGGAGAATGGAACTGCCCTACAGCAGGGAGAACCAGACAGCTAATGGAGACAACATAAAGGGAAGCAGGGCCAGGAATGGACAGATTCCTGACACTGTTTGAGCACCTGCATCCAGCCAAGCCTGAAGCCTTAGGTGAAGTCTCCCTAAAGGATCAAGGGATTTGTACTTTTGTAGGTGTCTCAAGGGGCTTCCCTGGTAGCTCAGCTGGTAAAGAATTCTCCTGCAATGTGGGAGACCTGGGTTCAATCCCTGGGTTGGGAAGATCCCCTGCAGGAGGGCATGGCAATCCACTCCAGTACTCTTGCCTTGAGAATCCCCACGGAAGAGTCGGACATGACTGAGCAACTAAGCACAGCCCAGCACAGGTGTTGCAAGATCATACTCTGAAAAAATTCTAACCTGCACATGCTGAAACCATGTGCAAGCCCCTGTGTCTTTGTCTTTTGAAGTAAAATGCTGACTCAAGAATGAATGAGTGGGAAATGTGAAGGTGATGAAACAAAGAGTAACTAGAGTTGGGCTAGGGAACTGGTAACAATTTAGACAATAATTTCAATGCGTAGCAGAATCACTGAATTCCCAGTTCCCTGAAAGATATAGATAAAGGCCTGGCACACATTCCTAAGTTGCTTTTACAGGAAGCAGACCCCCTCCAGATGAAAACTGCTTACCACAGGAACACAGACCCCAGACTGGATGAAACCAGAAGGTTGATGAGGCTTGAAACTTTACCTTGATGCCAACCAATCCAAGAACTGTCCATGAGCTGATCATCCCCCTGCTCCTTGAACGCTATAAAACTCCTTGCTACCCGCTCCAGGGTGGGTCACATGATCTTCAGGGCATTAGCCCACTGTGGAGAAGGCAGTGACACCCCACTCCAGTACTCTTGCCTGGAAAATCCCATGGACAGAGGAGCTTGGTAGGCTGCAGTCCATGGGGTCGCTAAGAGTCAGACATGACTGAGTGACTTCACTTTCACTTTTCACTCTCATGCATTGGAGAAGGAAATGGCAACCCACTCCAGTGTTCTTGCCTGGAGAATCCCAGGGATGGGGGAGCCTGGTGGGCTGCCGTCTATGGGATCGCACAGAGTCGGACATGACTGATGCGACTTAGCAGCAGCAGCCCACTGTGGCCCCGTGTGCCTGGCAAAGGAATAAAAGCTGCTCTTTGCTACTTCACCCCAAACTCACTCTGTGTGTTTCTGTTCGGCACCTGTGAACAGAGGCCAAGTTTCAGCAGCAATGCCGATAAAGTCATATTTTATTTTTTAAAATTTATGTGGCCATGCGGAGTCATAGTTGCGGCATATGGAATCTTTGGTTGTGGCACACGGGCTTAGCTGTGGGCCCTGGGCCCCCACATTGGGAGCTCAAAGCCTTAACCACTGGACCACCAGGGAGGTCCCTAAGTCACATTTTATAACTGAGGTTTTATGTTGGAGAAATAAACCCCAGATGGGTTTTTTTTTTTTTTTTAATGTTTGCTATTGGTTGTTGAATGAAATTCAAGAGCATTTCTTCTTCCCTGAGATTATGAGGGAAAAATAAGCATACCTCCTCCTGTAAGCCAGTTTTCTGATGTGAAATGAGCTCAAAACTTTAGGCTTCAGGATATGATAATAAATGATAAAAGCAAATCGCCCAGAGAAAAAGAGAAACAGAGAGAGAGAAGATGAGAGTGGAGTGACTGTGTTTTGAGAGGTCACTTGACAGTTATTTTTCCAGTTGTTCCAAAATGTTCATTACAGATGTTAGACAAGGCTTGGCAAACATGTGCTTCAAATTTCCTGTGTGGTTGTGTTTGTTTGCTAGGATTGCCGTAACAAAGTGCCATAAGCTCAGGGGCTTAACAGCAGGGATTTATTGTCTCATAGTTCTGGAGGCTGAAATCTGGGATCAAGGTGTCAGCGGGTTCTTTTTTCTTTCTAATAATTTTATTTCTTTAGTTTTGGCTATGGTGGGTCTTCATTTCTGAGCACGTTTTTTCCTCTAGTTGCAGCAAGTGGGGGTTACTCTCTCGTGGCAGGGGCTTCTCTTTGCGGTGGCTCTAGGGCTCGTGGGCTTCAGGAGTTGCGGTTCCCAGGCCCTAGAGCACAGGCTCAGTAGTTGTGGCGCAGGATTAGTTACTCCCAGGCATCTTCCCGGGCCAGGGATGGAACGGGTGTCTTCTGCATTGACAGGCGGATTCTTTCCCACTGAGCCAACCAGGCAAGCCCTGCACTGATTCTTTCTGCAGGTCATGAAGGAGAACCTGTCTCATGTCTCTCGCCTTACTTTTAGTGACTTGCTAGCAATCATTGGTGTTCCTTGACTTGTAGAAGCATCTCCCCAATCTCTGCCTTCATCTTCATAATGGTGTTCCTCTTGAGTGTGTTTGTATGGGGTGTGTGTGTCTGTCCAAATTTCTCCCTTTTCTAAGGACACCGGTCATATTGGATTAGGAGCCCACCCTAGTTCAGTAATGGGGCTTCCCTGGTGGCTCAAACAGTAAAGAATCTGCTTGCAGTGCATGAGATGAAAGTGATGTGGGTTTGATCCCTGGGTCAAGAAGATGCTCTAGAGCAAGAAATGGCAACCCACTCCAGTATGCTTGCCCGGAGAATCCCATGAACAGAGGAGTCTGGTGGACTACAGTCCGTAGGGTCGCAAAGAGTTGGACACGACTGAGTGACTAACACACTAGCCCAGTAGGACCTTAACTAATCACATCTGCCATGACCCTATTTCCAAATAAATTCCCATTCTGAAGTATTGGGGGTTAGGACTCCAGCATATCTTTTTTTTTTTTTTAAATTTAAAAAATGTGTTTATTTTTTATCTGGATGCTCCAAGTCTTAGTTACGGCACTCAGGGTCTTCATTGCCACGTGGGGAGTCTTCCTTGCAGCTTGCAGTCTCTTTAGCTGCAGCATCAAGGTATCTAATTCCCTGACCAGGGACCAAACCCAGGTTCCCTGCATTGGGAGCACAGTTTTATCCAATGGACCAAAATGGAAGTCTGCTAATTTACCTTTTTTTTTTTTTTTTTTTGGCAGGGGGACACAATTCAACCCAGAATTCTCATTTGTAATTCTCCATCTCATTTTATAAAGTCTTCAGTATAGCTGTGCTATCTCAGGGATACATTTGAGGGGTTTTGTAGAGCTGGACTCTCTCATCCATTGGTTTCTCCAGCCTCCCATGTTTGCCTCCCTGGAAAGCCTTGTCCTGCTTTGGTCAGTGGGGTTCAATGTAGCATGTGTTGTGCTGTGCTTAGTGGCTCCATCGTGTCTGACTCTTTGCAACCCCATGGACTGTAGCCCACTAGGTTCCTCTGTGGATGGGGATTCTTCAGGCAAGAACACTGGAGCGGGTTGCCAAGCCCTCCTCCAGAGGATCTTCCCAACCCAGGGATCGAACCCAGGTCTCCCGCATTGTAGGCTGATTCTTTACCAGCTGAGCCATCAGGGAAGCCCCCAAATGTCAGTGTATGTCTCCCCAAATGAGTAGGAGGATCCTTTCCCCAAGGACCTTGGCTCATTCAGGAATACCCCTCCAACAGCCAGGAATATAACCTCAGGTGACAGAAAGTCCTCTCTTGTCTGTGCATCTAAACCACTCATGGATTTTTTTGGAGGGGGGTAGTTTTTAAACTTTCCTTTTGTATGCAAAGAGCTAATATTGTTTCCACATAAGATAGATGTGCTGAATGATCTATCCAAGGAACTTCAGTTAGTCTGATTTAACAAAGCCAACATCCTTCATGTACTGGTGGAAATACTGGTGGCACATACTGAGGCAGTGTTTCCGGATCAGACTGTGCCTATTTGAGCAGACCCGGCAAGAGCGAGAACCTTCATTGAATTTTCTCAAATGGCCCCTATAGAGCTGCTGGTGACCCGCGTTGCTTTCTTGACTGCAGTGAGGCAAAAGGCTCACATATTTTTTAAATGAAACACATTAAGTTGTAGTCAACTACATGTCACACACCACTTTAAAGTGTATACAATGCAGTGGCATTTACTACTTTCACAATGTTCTGCAGCTCTCACCTCCATCTAGTTCCAAAACATTTTCATCACACCAAGAGGAAGCTCCATACGATTTAGCACTCCCCGCCCAGTCCCTGTCAACCACTCATCAGCTTTCTGTCCTTATGGATTTATCCTGAATGTTTCAATAAATGGAATCACTCAATATGTGACCTTTTTTGAGTGGCTTCTTTCACTTAGCAAAACGTTTTTGAGGTTCATCCACACTGTACCAGGTATCAATGCCTCTTTTCTTGTGGAGACTTTTTGGTTTTATTAATTTTGCTTGGAGTACAATTGCTTTACCATGCTGTTAGCTTCTGCCATGCAGCAAAGTGAATCAGTTATATGTAGACATGTACCCACTCTTTTTTTTTAAGAATTCCTTCCCATTTAGGTCACCACAGAGCACTGAGTAGAGTTCCCTGTGCTATATGGTAGGTTTTCATTTGTTATCTATTTTATACATTCAGTTCAGTTCAGTCGCTCAGTCGTGTCGGACTCTTTGCGACCCCATGAATCGCAGCACGCCAGGCATCCCTGTCCGTCACCAACTCCCGGGGTTCACCCAAACCCACATCCATCGAGTCAGTGATGCCATCCAGCCATCTCATCCTCTGTTGTCCCCTTCTCCTCCTGCCGCCAATCCCTCCCAGCATCAGAGTCTTCAATGAGTCAACTCTTCACATGAGGTGGCCAAAATACTGGAGTTTCAGCTTTAGCATCATTCCTTCCAAAGAACACCCAGAGCTGATCTCCTTCAGAATGGACTGGTTGGATCTCCTTGCAGTCCAAGGGACTCTCAAGAGTCTTCTCCAACACCACAGTTCAAAAGCATCAATTCTTCGGCGCTCGGCTTTCTTCACAGTCCAACTCTCACATCCGTACATGTTTTTATACATGCTGCTGCTAAGTCGTTTCAGTCGTGTCCGACTCTGTGCAACCCCATAGATGGCAGCCCACCAGGCTTCCCCGTCCCTGGGATTCTCCAGGCAAGAACACTGGAGTGGGTTGCCACTTCCTTCTCCAATGCATGAAAGTGAAAAGTGAAAGTGAAGTCAGTCAGTCATGTCCGACTCTAGTGACCCCATGGACTACAGCCCACCAGGCTCCTCGATCCATGGGATTTTCCAAGCAAAAGTACTGGAGTGGAGTGCCATTGCCTTCTCCATAGTGGTATATATATGTCAGTCCCAATCTCCCAATTCATCCCATCTCCTCTTCTCCCTTGGTAACCCTAAGTTTGTCCTCTAAATCTGTGACTCTATTTCAGCTTTGCAAATAAGTTCATCTGTACCATTTTTCTAGATTGCCTTGTGTAGCTTTTTAAAGACACACTTGCCTAGACAAATACATCTAGATAAGGGTTGAAAAACTATGCCCGATGGGGGGTGGGGCTTCCGAGTATGGCTCACTGCCTCTTTATATAGCCTGTGAATTAAGAATGACTTTTACCTTTTAAAATCATTTTAGAAAGTTAAGTGAAGAATAGTCCATGGTGAGAATGATATAAATCTGAAATTTCCGTGTCTACAAAGTTTTTCTGAACCATAGCTACTCCTATTTGTTTCCATTTTGTCTATGGCCCCTTTCAAGCTACCAAGACAGAGTACAAGACAGAGGTCAAGACTGGTCCAAAGGTGGTGAGTTATCTCAATTGATTGTTCATAGTCAGTTACAGATCGAACTCCTCGTTCTACTCTTCCCCCTCTTCTCACTACTGCACTTGACTAGAAAAAGAAAAGAAAAGAAAAGAAAAAAAGAAGGACACAGACACAACAAAGACAGAGTTAAGACGGAGATGGTCTGGCCCCCAAACTAATGATACTGACCACTTGGCCCTTTAAGGAAAGTCAGCAGATCACTGCCCCAGGGGATGGACACCACCTAAATTTTCATCCATTCCTTATAAGGGACTCTTTCTCTTTTCCCTCATCTTCCTCCCCAACAAATGAAGCCAAACTCCTCCCAGAATCCACTTGGAGACCCCTCAGTTAGAAAGATTTGTTCATATCCATACATATCAGTTTGCTATACACTTGAAACTAACACAACATTGTAAATTAATTATATTTCTGGGAATTCCCTGTCAGTCCAGTGGTTAGGACTCCAAGTTTCCATTGCAGGTGACATGAGTTCAATCCCTGGCAGGGGAACTAAGGTCCTACATGCTGTGAGGTGCAGCCAAAAAAAAAAAAAAAGAACAATGATAGAGTAGAATCAGAGGATCAGAGGACCTGGTTTAGAACGAGGAGATAAAATAAGCCTCTCTCCAAAGAAGAATTTTGATTCTGATGATTCTGATACTAATTCCAATGTGTGGCTTCCCCCTCTCCCCCTATGCTGCTGCTGCTGCTGCTGCTAAGTCGCTTCAGTCATGTCGGACTCTGTGCGACCCCGTAGACGGCAGCCCACCAAGCTCCCCTGTCCCTGGGATTCTCCAGGCAAGAACACTGGAGTGGGTTGCCATTTCCTTCTCCAATGCATGAAAGTGAAAAGTGAAAGTGAAGTCACTCAGTCATGTCTGACTCTTAGCGACCCCATGGACTGCAGCCTACCAGGCTCCTCCGTCCATGGGATTCTCCAGGCAAGAGTACTGGAGTTGGGTGCCATTGCCTTCTCCCTCTCTCCCTCTATACCACCAAGCAATTTTCCAATGTACTGGGTGTCCTACATTTCCACTCAATTCTGACACAACCTGCAGATAGCATCAGGGTCCACAGGTTAAGGACTCGATCCCCTACGACTGCCCCCACCGCAGATGCCGAGCACAGTTCCAGGTTGTTACCTGTGTTTCTGACCAACTGGGTATAAATCAGAGGTTCCCATTGAGTTAGGAGATGGATGAACCCCCGGAGGAAACAGTTAGAGTTGGTTCTCTGTGGACCGATACTCTAAGAAGAAAATAGTAGGACAATTGACGGAGGTTAAGCCCTGCCCAGATCGAAGATAAAAGCACCACGTATTTCTCATTCTCGAAGTCAAGGAAACTCACTTGATTAGAAAGCTCCTTGGAGGTAAAAATATGGAGGGAGTGTCACCCCCATAGTAAGTGATACAAACTACCCATTGGCCTCTTCGATGGGATATATCTTGACTGAGAGATGTTCACGCACACATAGGGGCATCCTGAGATATACCACATATAGACTCAGAAGCAGGTGAATCAAAATGATTGGCCGAAGGAAACCCTGGAACGAATGCCCCTTAAAAGTGACTGACTACCAGAAAGGGGTGACTCTCTCTCTGAGTCTGCCCATGAGACTACCCACATGTACTGTACTCTTTTCTTCCTCCTAGTAAACACTTGTTTCACTGTGTGCTGTGCTCAGTGCTTCAGTCACGTCTGGCTCTTTGTGACCCCACAGACTGTAGTCTGCCAGGCTCCTCTGTCCATGGAATCCTCCAGGCAAGAATACTGGAGTGGGTTGCCATACTCTTCTTCAGAGTATGTTCCTGACCCAGGGATGGAACTCGGGTCTCCTGCATTGCGGGCGGATTCTTTTCCTTCTGAGCCACCAGGGAAGCCCCACTTGTTTCACTACTTTCTGTCTTTGTGGGAATTCTTTTTCTGCAAAGTTGAAGAGCCAGGGTCTTGTCACTGGCCTCTGGTCTAGCGGCTAGGATTTGGTGCTCTCACCATTGTGACCCAATCCCAATCTCTGGCGGGGAACTGAAACCCTGTTTTGAGGAGCTGCAGGACGAGGCCATCTGAGATCACCATGACTCCCTTCTTGGATTTGATTAATTTCCTACAGTGGCTCACTGAACTCAGAATACTAGAGTTTACTCACTAGATCATTTGTTTATTACAGTGAGACTCCAACAGCCAGATGCAGAGAGATACACAGGGCAAGATCCTGAACAAAGGAACTTCTGAAAGTGTTCTGGTTCACCAACCTAGAAGTTCTAGAACCTAGAACCCCTATCTTTGAGTTTTTATGGAAGCTTCATTACATAGATATGATTGATTAAGTCCTTGATCATTGGTGATTGAACTCAATCACCCCAGAGGTTGGGAAGTGGGAGTGAAATTTTCAACCCTCTAATAACAAAGTTGGTTCCATTGGCAACCCACCCACATCTCTGTGTGCTTTCCCCAGTGCTTGGGGTTTCTCTAGTTGCGGAGAGTGGGAACTACTCTCTAGTTGCAGTGCACGGGCTTCTCACTATGGTGACTTCTCTTGTTGTGGAGCAGGGCCCTAGAGAGTGGGCTCAGTAGTTGCGGCACATGAGCTTAGTTGCTCCAAACCATGTGGATCTTCCTGGACCAGGGATTGAGCCCATGTCTCCTGCATTGGCAGGCAGATTCTTAACCACTGGACCACCGGGGAAGTCTCAAATATATGTATTTCTTATTATAAATCACAATATCACAGATTTCAAGCTTCCCTTCCTTGACTTGTCAATCCCAGAAAATTCCCATGATTTTCTGCCTGCCCATAAAGTATTTGGAATTGTCGATGGCCAGCTGCCTTATCACCTTAGGAAATCCTTGTGTAAACTCTCTTTCCCCCGACGAGTGAGAAACGTGGTCTCCATGGCAGCGAGGTTAAAGTTCTCTCAGATTTCATGTCACTTCATTGGCAGTTTAATTGCCCAGGACAAGAAAAAAACAAAACACCAGACGCCTTATACTCATGTGTGTACAACACAGATTTTGAATAATGCCCCTGAGGGAAATATTTCTACCTTTCTTTTCTGTTGCTCCATAATAAATTCTCAAAAATATTTCCCTGAAGCAATGTGCTGCAGTGCCTAAAATCTGCCTTAACATCTAGTGGAAATGAGACAGGAGGGAAGGGGGCAGGACACAGCCTTTAAAAGAATGACATAATGGCTGAGGATACAACAAAAACTGATTAAAACTAATTAGCCCCAAGATGACAGGCTGCCCTGGGGGCTCAGATGGTGAAGAATCCACCTGCAATGTGGGAGACCTGGGTTCAATCCCTGGGTTGGGAAGATGCCCTGGAGAAGGGAATGGCTACCCACTCCAGTATTCTTGCCTGGAGAATTCCATGGGCAGAAGAGCCTGGAGGGCTACAGCCCTGGTGGGCTACACTCCACAGGGCCACAAAGAGTCAGACCCAACTGAGCAAATAACACTGTATAGCACAGGGAACAATATTCAATATTCTGTGATAAACCATAACAGAAATATGTGTGTAACTGAATCACTTTTACTATACAGCATATACTGCCACAATAAAATTTCTTGGGGGGAGGAGCTAAGATGGTGGATGAGTAGGACGGGGAGAATACTTTCTCCTCCACAAATCCATTAAAAGAACATCTGAATGCTGAATAAATTCTACAAAACAACTTCTGAATGCCGGCAGAGGACATCAGGCACTTAGAAAGACAATTCATTGTCTTCAAAAGGAGATTACGAGCCCTGCGGTAACTCCTTTTGTGGAGAAGCAGCGCGGACACCAGCATTTGCTATTAGCAAGCGGGGGCTGGGCTAGGAGGAGTGGCGCGGCCTGCATCGCTTTGAGAAAGGATTTGGCCTGGCTATCTCGAGCACTATCTGAGCGAAATAACCAGACTGTCTGTTATCTACTACATCAAAAGCCAGCCCTAACTTAAGACACCACCAGGACTACGTACGGAACAAAGGACTGCACAGAGATGGCCGGCTGCAGGCCCTCCCACTCCGGTGACAGGAAGCCAGGGCTGGAGGCGGGCAATCACAGCCCTAGAGAGACACTGTCTATAGAACTGTAAGTAGGTTTCCGTGCTGACTCATGCTTCTTGGGGCTCTGGATGGTCAACATCTGCCTGAGAAAGTGCGCCGGTTGTATACCCAGAAAACTGAGCAGCGGGGAGGCGATAAGTCGCAGCAGCTGTGCTCGCTAGACACTTCATCACCTGCGCTACTCGGATCTGGGAAGGGCATAAAACGCAGACTCAATCGAGTCTATGCTTCTGAGGATTATCTGAGTGTCTGAACCTGGCTGGCTTAGATTTGGGTGTTCATCTCCGCCCCCTCTGTAACAGGGCAGAGATCAGATATTGAAAAGACCAGTAAACCGCCTCAATAAAGAGAATTCAACAAACTACCAGAATATAGTAAGGACACTCTAAACTTGGCAATTTTAACAAAATGAAGAGACAAAAGAATACCCAGCAGCTAAAGGAACAGGATAGATGCCCACCAAACCAAACCAAAGAGGAAGAGAGAGGGAATCTACCTGATAAAGAATTCCGAATAATGATAGTGAAATTAATCCAAAATTTCGAAATCAAAATGGAATCACAGTTAAAGAGTCTGGAGACAAGGATTGAGAAGATGCAAGAAAGGTTTAACAAGGACCTAGAAGAAATAAAAAAGAGTCAACACATAATGAATAATGCAATAAATGAGATCCAAAACACCCTGGAGGCAACAAATAGTAGAATAACAGAGGCAGAAGATAGGATTAGTGAATTAGAAGATAGAATCCTAGAAATAAATGAATCAGAGGAGAACAAAGAAAAACGAATCAAAAGAAATGAGGACAATCTCAGAGACCTCCAGGATAACATTAAACGCTACAACATTCGAATCATAGGAGTTCCAGAAGAAGAAGATAAAAAGAAAGACCATGAGGAAATACTCGAGGAGATAATAGTTGAAAACTTCCCTAAAATGGAGAAGGAAATTACCACTCAAGTTCAAGAAATCCAGAGAGTCCCTAACAGGATAAACCCAAGGCGAAACACTCCAAGACACATATTAATCAAATTAACAAAGATTAAATATAAAGAACAAATATATTAAAGCAGCAAGGGAAAAACATCAAATAACTCACAAGGGAATTCCCATAAGGATAACAGCTGATCTTTCAATAGAAACTCTCCAAGCCAGGAAGGAATGGCAAGCCATAATTAAAGTGATGAAAGAAAATAACTTACAGCCTAGATTATTGTATCCAGCAAGGATCTCATTCAAATATGAAGGAGAAATCAAAAGCTTCACAGATAAGCAAAAGTTGAGAGAATTTAGCAACACTAAACCATTTCTCCAACAAAAACTAAAGGACATTCTCTAGATAGGAATCACTAAAAGGGTGTATAAATTCGAACCCAAAACAATAAAGTAAATCCTATTTATCAATAATTGCTTTAAACGTTAATGGGCTGAATGCCCTAATCAACAGACAAAGACTGGGCGAATTGATACAAAAACAAGACCGCTACATACCTTGTATATCAGAGACAACCAAAAGACTAAAACGGGTCAAATGGATACAAAAACTAGACCCCTATATATGTTGTCTACAAGAGAACCACCTTAAAATAGGGGATATATACTGACTGAAAATGAAGGTCTGGAAAAAGATTTTCTATGCAAATATGGACCAAAAGAAAACAGGAGTAGCAATACTCATATCAGATAAAATTGACTTTAAAGATCCTGAAGAGGAGACAATCAAGGTTACACATAACGACTTAAAGGAACAATCCAAAAAGAAGTTCTAACAATTATAAATATATATGCACCCAACATTGGAGCATTGATATATCTAAGACAAACATTAATTAGTATGATAGAAGAAATATGCAACAATACAATAATAGTGGGAGACTTTAATACCCCACTCATACAATCTGGCTGTAATAGACAAAGTAAAGAGGAAAACATATTAACTTATGAGCCTCAAAAAATTCAGTTCACTCAGGAGAGTTAAAAAAAAATAGACTTATTTGTTCACTCTGTAAATGTTTATCGACTATTTTATGGGTCTGGTACCACTTTGGGTAGTACGGAGGAAGAAGTGACAAATGTGATCCTGTCCTAAATAATATATTGTGGTAAAGATAGACCTACCAATACAAAATACCAAGATGTGCCTAAGATGAGGACACCCAAACTGGACTTTTAGTTTCCTGAACTTTTCATTTCCAGATCAAACCTCCTAATATAGGATGAATTCAACATGATTTTTTAAACTGTTCTTTGTGATTAAAAACAGAAAGCCATTAGTTAAGAAATTACATATACTCCTCCCCACCATCACTCCCCTTCTTTCTTCCCATTTCCCTCCCACCCTCATTGATTCTTTCCTTTGTCCATTTTCCCCTGCAAAAAAAAATTAAAATAAAAAAGAAAGAAAAAATAAATAAAATTTCTTTAAAAGTCAGCCAATCTGAGATATTCTGTTATAGCAGCCCAAACAGACTAAGAGTTTCTGTAATGGAAGAATTACTATTAAAAAAAGAACTCCACCTTGCTTTTATATCCTTCAGGTCTATGTCCTTGTGGGCAATGTGTCACTTGGAAAATCCCGTGATCCAGATGGGAACAAAAGTTCCCAGCTGTAGACAACTGGCTTCCTAAATTGAGACTAGATGTTTGGATTTGCTTCTCTGGTGGCTCAGATGGTAAAGAGTCCACCTGCAATGTGGGAGACCTGGGTTCGATTCCTGGGTTGGGAAGATGCCCTGGAGAAGGGAATGGCTGCCCACTCCAGTATTCTGGCCTGGAGAGTTCCATGGACAGAGGCGGCTGGCAGGCTACAGTCCATGGGGTCTCAAAGAGTTGCACACAAGTGAGTGACTTTCACTTTCAGAGGTACCATGTGTACCCGGGCTGATCACTAGTTTCTAAGGCTGTTCAATTTCTTAGTACATGTGATGCTGAAATTCTGTGATGTTCTGCCGCTGGAAAGACACTCAGCCATGGGATTCTGAGAGATACTCTGTGGTTTTCATGGGAGCACTCCAGGCAGAAGAGACGATCAGTTCCTAGAGTTAGGAAAAAGCTGTCCTCATAGAGTTAAGAGAGAGTGAAGGGCATCAGGAAGAAATTTAATGTTCAGAATGGCTAGCTGAAGTGAAGCCAGAAAGAAAAACAAATGCCATATGATATCACTTACATATGGGGCTTCCCAAGTGGTGTAGTGGTAAAGAATCCATCTGCCAGTGAAGGAGATGCAGGAGACGTGGGTTCAATCCTTAGGTTGGGAGGGATCCCCTGGAGTAGGAAATGGCACCCCACTCCAGTATTTCTGCCTGGGAAAATCCCATGGACAGAGAAGTCTGGCAGCCTACAGTCCATGGAGTCACAAAGAGTCAGACACAAATGAGCAGCTGAAAACACACACACACATATATATATACACACACAAGCACACACACACACACATATATATATATGTGTGTGTGTGTGTTCTTTTATCAGATTACTGATATGTATGTATGTATGTATATGTATCTGCATGTGTGCTCAGTCATGCCCGTCTCTTTGTGACCCCATAGAATTTTCCAGGCAAGACCTGGAGTGGGTTTCCATTTCTTACTCCAATATATATGTGACTGAATCACTGTGCTGTACACCTTAAACTAAAATGATATTATAAGTCAACCATACTTCAATTAAAGAAAAGAAAAAAACATTATTATTAGAGCACTAGTTCTTAAACTTTTTGGTCTCAGGCCCCTCTCTGCACTCTTAAAGTTACTGAGGACCCTACAGAGCTTTCTTAAATGTAAGTTGTAGCTATCAATACTTACTGTTTAAACATTAAAATTGAGAAAATTTACAAAGTGCATTTAAAATTTACTTAAAATAATAAAACCCATTGAATGGTAACATGAACAACATATTGTATTACATTTTCCAAACCAAAAAATGAAGTTAGAAGAGTAGCGTTGCTTTACTTATTTGCAAATCTCCTAGAAGACAGTTGTATTCTCATTTGTGAGACTGCCTTATTACTCTGTTGTGAAATGTCATTTTAGTCCAAGTCTATGAAGAAAACTTACAAGCATCTAGCTGAAAAAAGTATTTCAATAGACTTCTCAGGAACTCAAGAATTCTTCTTTAATGCTCTACTAAAACTTGAAAAACTGGTAATTAGTCAAGGTTAGTTGTAGTGGGGAATCTCCATTTCAGTGAGTTCTATTTTATTAAAATCTATTTGTCTACCTTGCACTTTTCATGTATTTCTTTTTTTTTTCCCGTATCACAGACATGTGGGATCTTAATTCCCTGACCAGGGATCAAATCCATGCCCCCTGCATTGGAAGCACAGTGTCTTAATCACTAGACTGATAGGAGAAGTCCTACCTTGCACTTTTTATGACTCGTTCATTGGTCTTTTGAATAATATTACTTCACTAAGTCATACAGATCTTCCAAACAGTAACACATTTCAGTACATAATATTTTACAAACTCCATTTGTTAACATCACCACCAGTTTCAGAAAAGTCTTTCAGCGTTGAAACATGGCAACAAACAGGTATCTTCCAAAATTAAAATTTTCTCTTGAAAGCTCAATTTTACCACTGGCAACAAACACTGTTAGTTGTTTTCCTTGAAGTGGCAAGTTCATTTCATTCATTTTTGAGAAAATTTCTGCCAGAATCCAAGTTGAATCCTCATAGACTGTCAGTTTTTTCCAATAAATTATAGTTCATGGAAAACTGGCGAATTCAACTCTTAAAACACTCACACAACTGTGGTCCTCAAAGTATCTGCTGCTGCTGCTGCTGCTAAGTCGCTTCCGTCGTGTCCGACTCTGTGCGACCCCATAGACGGCAGCCCACTAGGCTCCGCAGTCCCTGGGATTCTCCAGGCAAGAACACTGGAGTGGGTTGCCATTGCCTTCTCCATTGTGTGAAAGTGAAAAGGGAAAGTGAATTCGCTCAGTCGCGTCCGACTCCTAGCGACCCCATGGACTGCAGCCTACCGGGCTCCTCCATCCATGGGATTTTCTAGGCAAGAGTAACTGGAGTGGCTTGCCATTGCCTTCTCCGTCAAAGTATCTACTATCTGTCTATTGTGACTAGCTCAGAGGGTGTCATGTGATAAAGGCTGGGCCAATCAGAATGCATCTTAGAACAAAGAATTTCTATCTCCTTCCCTGAAGTTTGAAGCTTCAGGGCTACTGGCAGACAGCTTTTGACGATAGGGTTGGCCAACCATCGTTTGAAGCCAACATCGTGAAGGGCACAGCAGAGAGACAGGAAGAAACTAGATTATTGATCACATCACTGAGCCAGAATACCAAGTCGTTCTTAAAAACACATCTTACTTTTTCATTTATGATGTCTGCTTGGGTGTATCATCCACTGGGTGACGTAAATAACCGACATTTAATTCTTATAGTTCTGAGGCTAAAAACCCAACATCAGTGTTCCAGTCAATCAGGTTTCTAGTGAGGGCTCTGTTTTTGATTTTCCGATGGCCTCCTTCTTGCTATATCCGCACATGACCTTTCCTTGTTTCAAGAACATAGTTGTTTGGTCACTCTGTCGTGTCCCACTCTTTGCAACCCTGTAGACTGCAGTGTGGAGAAGGCAATGGCGCCCCACTCCAGTACTCTTGCCTGGAAAATCCCATGGGTGGAGGAGCCTGGTAGGCTGCAGTCCATGGGGTCGCTAAGAGTTGGACACGACTGAGCGAATTCACTTTCCCTTTTCACTTTCATGCATTGGAGAAAGAAATGGCAACCCATTCCAGTGTTCTTGCCTGGAGAATCCCAGGGACGGAGGAGCCTGGTGGGCTGCCGTCTATGAGGTCGCACAGAGTCGGACACGACTGAAGCGATGCAGCAGCAGCAGCAGCAGCAGCAGCCGCAGTAGACTGCAGTGTGACAGGCTTCCCCATCCTTCACCATCTCCCGGAGTTTGCTCAAACTCAGATCCATTGAGTCAATGATGCCAACCATCCAACCATCCAACCGTCTCATTTTCTATTGCCCCCTTCTCCTCCTGCCCTCAATCTTTCCCAGCATCAGGGTCTTTTCAAGAACATAGAGACAGTGTGATTTCTCTCTCTTCCTCTTTTAAAAATGTTTTATTTATTTATTATTTTTGTCTGTGCTGGGTCTTCATTGCTGCACAGGCTTTCTCTGGTTGTGGTGAGTGGGGGCTACGACCTAGCTGAGGTGTGTGGGCTTCTCATTGTGGTGGCTTCTCTTGTTGTGGAGCACGGGTTCTGGGGAACACAGGTTCCGGAATTGCAGCATGCAGGCTTAGCTGCCCTATGGCAAGTGGGATCTTCCTGGACCAGGGATTGAACCTTTGTCCCCTGCACTGCATTGGCAGGGAGATTCTTAATCACTAGACCACCAGAGAGGTCCCTCTCTTTGTATTAGGACTGCAGCTTTACTGAATTAGGCCCCACCTTTACGGCTTTATTTAGCCTTGGAAGTGAAAACTGTTAGTTGCTCAGTCACATCCAACTCTTTGCCACCCAAGAACTTGCAGCCCATCAGGCTCCTCTGTCCATGGAATTCTCCGGAATTCTGGAATAGAGTCCAATATTGGACTAGAAGTCATAGAATACCTGGAATAGAAGAATACTGAAATAGATAGTCATTCTCTTTCTCCAGGGGATGTTCCCAACCTAGAGATTAAAATCAGGCCTCTTTCCTTGCAGGCATATTCTTTACCGTAATTGCTTCCTAAAAGCCCTAATCCAAATACAGTCAAGTTGGGGGTTAGGGCTTTAGCATATGAATTTTAAAAGGATGCAATTTGGCCCATGGCAGCTAATGCTATGTCCAGTTAAGTTTGTGATTTTACTTAGGCACAACCAGAAGTATCCTAAACAATGCAGTGGAAACTTAAGTGATTTTTACTAAGTTTGAGCCTCAGTTTTCTCATCTGCAGAATGTTTAAAAGCAGGAGATCCTTGTCATCCTCATCTACCACGCAGATTAAGTGAAACAACAAATTTGTGAATATTTGGAATAATATAAAGCTCATGGAAGATATTAATTAAAATTAACAAGAAGGTTGGAGGACTTCCCTGGCAGTCCAGTGGTTAAGAATTCATGCTTCCAATACAGGGGGTGTGTGTTCAATCCCTAGTCTGGAACTGGGATCCTGCATGCTTCATGGTGGGGTCAGAAAAATAAGCAAATAAAATAAAGAAGGCTGCCAGACCAAAGGTCAGAGGTAGGCACAGCAAGGTGAGGAAAAAAAGAGAGAAATGATAACCCTGTTTTTCTAAAGAGATAGATAAATAGTGATAGGAGCATGCATACTTGGAATATGCATGCCTGTCTCAGAAATACAAAAATAAACCTTCAGACCCTAAATGGGGAGAGTAATTATAAATATATCAATATTAGCTGTGAGTGACAAGCCCAATTAGAGAACGTAAAGATGATTTAGAAGGTCTTCAAGCAAAGCATCTTGAGTTGCTGTAAAAATATTTGATATTTACAGCTCAAGAAAGAGATGAAAATTAAGAGAAGATAGTTCAGGATCTGACTGTTGATCTGCTCTGTTGTAGGTGCTGTCAATGCCCAGTTTTTTTCTTCTCACTGTCAGTCATTACACCCTGGCCCAACTTCCAAAAGCCAGCTGTGCTGAGCTGTGCTCAGTCACTCAGTCGCGTCTGACTCTTTGGGGGCCCATGGGCTGTAGCCAGCCAGGTTCCTCTGCCCGTGGGATTTTCCAGGCAAGAATACCGGAGTGGGGTGCCATTTCCTACACCAGGGAGTCTTTCTGATCCGGGGATTGAACTCGTGTCTGTTGAGTCTCCTGCGGATACTTTACCACTAGCACCACCTGGGAAGCCTTTCCAAAGACCGGCCTCTGTATTCGTTTGCCTGAAGACATTCTCTGGCTTCTGAGGTCACGCTGTGATCTACACAGTCAGGCCCAGAAATACCAGGGAAAGAATGCACTGTGAGTACAGTCAACCAGTGACTGGTAGGAGGTGGTAGATAAATACCCCAGCTCTCTTGCCCATCAGATGCGCAATACAGAGATCTGTATTCTATGCTGCTTCCCAGAGGCTCCCTCTGTGTTCCAGTTTCCCACTGTGGTAACTTGCTTGATAACATGCCCTGTACTGTCTGCCTACCTTCCCTGCTTCACGTTCCATTCCCTTCCTGCTTTACCTGGTGTGTGTGTGTGTGTGTGTGCTTAATCACTCAGTCATGTCCAACTCTTTGCGACCCCAGGACTTGCCAGTCTCCTCTGTCCATGGTATTTCCCAGGCAAGCATACTGGAGTGGTTGCCATTTCCTTCTCCGGGGATCTTCCCCACCCAGGGATTGAACCTGCATCTCTTGTGTCTCCTGCACTGGAATCAGATTCTTTACCTGCTGAGCCATCGGGAAAGCCATCAGTGTCGCCTGGAACCACTATTAAAGTGGTTGGCATTGGAATGAAAACTGACCTTTTCCAGTCTGGTGGCCACTGCTGAGTTTTCCAAATTTGCTGACATTGAGTGAAGCACTTGAACAGCATCATCTTTTAGGATTTGAAATAGCTCAGCTGGAATTCCATCACCTCCACTAGCTTTGTTTGTAGTAATGCTTCCTAAGGCAAACTTGACTTCACACTCCAGGATGTCCGGCTCTAGGTGAGTGATCAGACTGTCGTGACTATCCTGGTCATTAAGATCTTTTTTGTACAATTCTGTGTATTCTTGCTACCACCTTTTCCTTTTAATCTCTTCTGCTTCTGTTAGGTCCTTACCATTTTTGTCGTTTATTGTGCTTGCTTCATCCTTGCGTGAAATGTTCCCTTGGTATCTCTAATTTTCTTGAAGAGATCTCTAGTCTTTCCCATTCTGTTGTTTTCCTCTACTTCTTTGCACTGTTCACTTAGGAAGGCTTTCTTCTCGCTCCTTGCTATTCTCGGGAACTCTGCATTCAGATGGGTGTATCTTTCCCATTCTCTCTTGCTTTTCACTTCTCTTATTTCCTTGGCTATTAGTAAAGCCTTACCAGACAATCACTTTGCCCTCTTGCATTTCTCTTTTGTGGGGATGGTTTTGGTCACTGCCTCCTGTACAATGTTAACGATCCTCTGTCCATAGTTCTTCAGGTACTCTGTCTATCATATCTAATCCCTTGAATCTATTTGTCACTTCCACTGTATAATCATAAGGATTTGATTTAGGTCACTCCTGAATGGCCTACTGGTTTTCCCTACTTTCTTCAATTTAAACCTCAATTTTGCAAAAAGGAGCTGATGATCTGAGCCACAGTCAGCTTCCAGTGTTATTTTTGATGACAAGACAACTTAGAGCTTCTCCATCTTCAGCTGCAAAGAACATGATCAATCTGATTTCGATACTGTCCGTTTGGTGATGTTCATGTGTAGAGCCATCTCTTGTGTTGTTGAAAAATGGTGTTTGCTATGACCAGTGTGTTCTGTTGGCAGAATTCTATTAGCTTTTGCTCTGCTTAATTTTGTACACCAAGGCCAAATTTGCATGTTACTCTAAGTGCCTCTTGACTTTTTGCTTTTGCATTCCAGTCCCCTATGATGAAAAGGACATCTTTTGTGTGTGTGTGTGTTAGTTCTGGAAGATCTTGTAAGTCTTCATAGAACTGGCCAACTTCAGCTCCTTTGGCATCAGTGGTTGGGGCATAGATTTGGAGTACTGTGATATTGAATGGTTTGCCTTGGAAACAAACCAGATCATTCTGTTGTTTTTGAAATTGCACCCAAATACCTGCATTTGGACTCTTCTGTTGACTTTGAGGGCTACTCCATTTCTTCTAAGGGATCCTTGCCCACAGCAGTAGATATAATGATCGTCTGAATTAAGTTCACCCATTCCCATTCATTTTAGTTCACTGATTCACTCTTGCCATCTCCTGCTTGATCACGTCCAATTTACCTTGATTTATGGACCTAACATTCCAGGTACCTATGCGATATTCTTATTTACAGCATTGGACTTTACTTTCATCACCAGATACATCCACAACTGTCATTTCCACTTTGGCCCATCCGCTTCACTCTTTCTGGGGCTATTAGTAATTGCCCTCCACTGTTCGCTGGTAGCATATTGGACATTTTCCAACATGGGGGACTCATTTTTCGGTGTCATATCTGTTTGCTTTTTTATGCTGTTCATCGGGTTCTTGTGGCAAGAATACTAGAGTGGTTTGCCATTCCCTCCTCCAGTGGACTACATTTTGTTAGAGCTCTCCACCATGACCCACCCATCTTGGGTGGCCCTGCACAGCATGGCTCATAGCTTGAGTTCCACAAGCCCCTTGGCCACAACAAGGCTGTGATCCATGAAGGGGACATACACCATACTTTCATTTATATGATCTCCTGGTGATGACAAGACTGTAGGGACAGATTGCTATGGGTTGGAGATGCTGGGAGGAGTCAATTACAAAGGGTCTCGAGGGAACTGCTTGGGGCTGATGGAACTCTTCTATATCTTGATTTTGGAGATGGTTCCACAGCTGCATGCATTTTTCAAAACTCAAAGGACTGTACACTAATCAAGGGTGAATTTGGCTGGATGTAAATTAAGCCTCAATAGAAAAGGTCACTTAAAGAAAGAGCATTCATCATCATTGTCTTAGCTGGTTGTCATGACAACCCGGCAACAATCAGGCATGATTATTCATTTTTTTCAGCCAACTGTTTTGAGCCTATCTGCACTTTGCAATGCCGCGTCCTTCTAAACCTGCTACTGATTGCTTTCCAGCCCACCAGTCCTCTCAAATTGTTCTTGTCGAGGTCATTAGTGACCGCATATTTGCTCAAGCCTGTGGTTAATTTTCAGCTCTCACTTCCTTGGATTTTTTTCTTTCTTCCTTCCTCCCCTTCTTTCCTTTCTTTTTTTATTTTTTTCAAGAAACAATCTCAATTTTTTAAAATGTTATTTTAAATTTTAATTGGAGGCTAATTACTTTACAATATTGTGGTGATTGTTGCCATACATTCACATGAATCAGCCTTCGGTGTACATGTGTTCCCCATCCTGACCCTCCTTCCCACCTCCCTCCCCATCCCATCCCTCAGGGTCAAGGTCATTTATTTATTTGGCTGCACTGGGTCCTAGTTACAGCAGGTGAGGTATTTTAGTCACAGCACACAGAATCTTTTGTTGGGGCCCACAGACTCTTAGTTGCGGCATGTTGGGATCTTGTTCCCTGCCCGAGGGTCAAGCCCAGTCCTCATGTATTGGGATCAGGGAGTTTTAGGCCTTGGACCACCAGGGAAGTCCCTCCTTCTTTCTTTTTATCTCTCTTTCTTTCTTTCTTTCTCTCTCCTTCTCTCTCCCTCTCCCTCCCTCTCTCTCTCACTATCTTTCATTCTTTCTTTCCCACTTGGCATCCCAGATGCTCACACCACAGCTCCGTCTCCTCCAGCCCGCAGCTTTCTCGATGCTGCTCTTTCCTGCTCTGCCTTTGACTGTCCTCAATTTCTTCTTTACCCCATCCCTCCCCATTCACCTGCTTTTCCTCTCCTCCCCACCTCCCTAGGGGAGCACATCCAGCCTTTTGGCACCAGATAGCTCTTAGATACTCATAACTGCCAAATCTGGTTTGCATCTTATCCCCTTCCTTCCTGCGTACCTGGATTTCCAGTGTAATTTTCGTCAGTTGATTTTGCAGTCTCCAAAAATGACATTAAATCAGGGAAGCTTTGACTCGCAGCTCAGTGCTGCTGCCACTAGGTTTCAGGCCACTTACTTTACTTCACATTTTCTTTATCCGTTTGTTTGTTGATGGACATTTAGCTTGTTTTCATATCTTGGTGGTTGTGAATAATACTGCAATGAACATGTGAGCTCAGATATCTCAAGACCCAGATTTCTTTTTCTCTGGATATACACCCGGAAGTGGGATTGCTGTCTCACAGGCTAGTTCTATTTTTAATTTCTTGAGAAACCTCCATGCTGTTTTCTGTGATGGCTGCACCAATTTGTATTTCCTCCAACAGTGCACAAGTGTTGCTTTTCTCTACACCGTTGCCAACACTTGGTATGGCCTGTCTTTTTGAGAATAGCAAAGGTTCATAATCTCGACCTCAACTGGCTAAAGACAACACTGTCCTGAATAAAGCTGATTAAAAGAGCACTATTTCATCTTCTTTTGAATTTTTATCGCCGTAAAAGCTATACACTTCAAAAATGCAAAAACTGGAGACTGATGATCTTCATTAATCTCTCATCCAGAGCTCACCCATATTTGTATCTGTTGTTCAGTGGCTAAGTCATGTCTGACTCTTTGTAACCCCGTGTACTACAGAACGATAGGGTCCCCTGTCCATCACTATCTCCCAGGGTTTGCTCAAACCCATGTCCATTGAGTTGGTGATACCATCCAACCATCTCATCTTCTGCCACCCCCTTCTCCTTTTGCCTTCAATCTTTCCCAGCATCAGAGTCTTTTCCAATGAGTCAGTTCTTTGCATCAGATGGCCAAAGTATTGAAACTTCGGCTTCAGCACCAGTTCTGCTGCTGCTGCTGCTGCTGCGTCGCTTCAGTTGTGTCCAACTCTATGCGACCCCATAAACAGCAGCCCACCAGTCTCCCCCGTCCCTGGGATTCTCCAGGCAAGAATACTGGAGTGGGTTGCCATTTCCTTCTCCAGTGCATGAAAGTGAAAAGTGAAAGTGAAGTCGCTCAGTCATGTCCGACCCTTAGCATGGACTGCAGCCTACCAGGCTCCTCCGTCCATGGGATTTTCCAGGCAAGAGTACTGGAGTGGGGTGCCATTGCCTTCTCCGCAGCACCAGTTCTTCTGTGAATATTCAGGGTTGATTCCCTTTAGGATTGACTGGCTTGATCTCCTTGCTGTCCAAGGGACTGTCAAGAGTCTTCTCCAGCACTACAATTAGAAAGCATCAATTCTTCAGTGCTCAGCCTTCTTTATGGTCCAACTCTCACATCTGTTCATGATTACTGGAAAAACCATATTAGTGATTTGCAATTAATCCTCTCAAACATTTATTCATATATGCCAGTTTTAAAAATCAGAACATGTTATACATTCTGTTCTATCTGATTTATTTACTTGATAAGATATATTGGCTGTCTAGTGATTTGGTAATTGATTAATTAATTGTATATTTTTGGTTGCTTTGGATTCTCAAAGCTCAACATTCAGAAAACGAAGATCATGGCATCCGGTCCCATCACTACATGGGAAATAGATGGGGAAACAGTGGAAATAGTGTCAGACTTTATTTTTCTGGGCTCCAAAATCACTACAGATGGTGACTGCAGCCATGAAATTAAAAGACACTTACTTCTTGGAAGGAAAGTTATGACCAACCTAGATAGCATATTGAAAAGCAGAGACATTATCTAGTCAAGTCTATGGTTTTTCCTGTGGTCACGTATGGATGTGAGAGCTGGACTGTGAAGAAGGCTGAGTGCCGAAGAATCGATGCTTTTGAACTGTGGTGTTGGAGAAGACTCTTGAGAGTCCCTTGGACTGCAAGGAGATCCAACCAGTCCATTCTGAAGGAGATCAACCCTGGGATTTCTTTGGAAGGAATGATGCTAAAGCTGAAACTCCAGTACTTTGGCCACCTCCTGAGAAGAGTTGACTCATTGGAGAAGACTCTGATGCTGGGAGGGATTGGGGGCAAGAGGAGAAGCAGATGACAGAGGATGAGATGGCTGGATGGCATCACTGACTCGATGGACGTGGGTCTGAGTGAACTCCGGGAGTTGGTGATGGACAGGGAGGCCTGGCGTGCTGCGATTCATGGGGTCGCAAAGAGTCGGACACGACTGAGCGACTGATCTGATCTGATCTGATCTGGATTCTCATTGCACGTGGGCTTTCTCCAGTTGTTGGGAGCGGGGCTACTTTTTGTTGTGGTGCGTGGGCTTCTCATTGCAGTGGCTTCTCTTGTTGAGGAAACAGGCTCTAGGTGTGCAGATTTCAGAAGTTGCAGTACGTGGGCTCAGTAGTTGTGGCTCACGGGCTCTGGAGAGCAAGCTCAGTAGCTGTGGTGCTCAAGGGCTCAGCTGCTTCTTGGCATGCGCAATCCTCCCAGACCAGGGATCAAACCTGTGTCCTCTGCATTGACAGGTGGATTCTTATCCACTGTGCCACCAGGGAAGTCCAGAGACAGAATGTCTTTTAATTTTTGCCTCTACTCAGTGTTTCTCAATGGGGGAGAGTTGTCTCCCATAGAGCATTCAGCATAGAGGCTGAATATGCTATTAGATGGAAACATCTTACAGAGAACAAGACAGCCCTGCCCACCCCTCCACCACAAAGAGATATCCTGGATTATCCAAGTGGTTCCAAATGTAATCATGTGCATGCATGTATGCTCTGTTGCTTTAGTCGTGTCCAACTCTTTGCAATCCCATGAACTGTAGCCCACTAAGCTCTTCTGTCCATGAGATTCTCCAGGCAAGAATACTGGAGTGGGTGTCATGCCCTCCAGAGGATCTTCCCAACCCAGGGATCAAATCTGGGTCTCCTGCATTGCAGGCAGATTCTTTACTGCTGAGTCACTAGGGAAGTCCAATGTAATCACAAGTGTCTTTATAGTAACAAGGGGCAGGAGATCAGAGGCAATGTGATGATGGAAGAAGAGGGAGAAAGGTACCTGAAGATACTACACTGCTGCCTTTGAAAATGGAGGAAGGGGACATGAGTCAAGGGATACAAGAAATGCATCTCTAGAACCTGGAAACGTCGAGGAAGTATGTTCTCTTCTAGAGCTTCCAGAGACAAGCACAGCCCTATCGATACTTTGATTTCAGGTCAGTGGAATTCAGCTGTGAAGTTAAAAGATGCTTGCTCCTTGGAAGAAAAATTATGATGAACCTAGACAGCATATAAAAAAGCAGAGACATCACTTTACCAACAAAGGTCCATGTAGTCAAAGCTATGGATTTTCCAGTGGTCATGTATGGATGTGAGAGCTGGACCATAAAGAAGGCTCAGCACTGAAGAATTAATGCGTTTAAACTATGGTGTTGGAAAATACTCTTAGAAGTCCTTTGAACAGCAAGGACTTCATGCTTCTCTTTTGCCAGTCACTTTGTAACATCTTATTATTTTTTAATTTTAATTAAAAATTATTTATTAATTTATTTTTGGTTGCACTGACTCTTTGTTGCTGCACAAGGGCTTTCTCTAGTTGTGGTGAGTGGGGGCTGCTCTCTGTTGTGGTACATGAGCTTCCCATTGCAGCGGCTCCTCTTGTTGGGGAGCGCCCTGGGAATGTGTGCTGCTCAGTAGTTTGCTGGCTTTAGAGCTTGGGCTCAGTAGTTGTGGCACATGGTCTCAGCTGCTCTGAGGCACGTGGAAACTTCCCAGACCAGGGATCAAACCTGTTTTCCCTGCTTTGGCAGGTGGGTTCTTAATCACTAGACTACCAGGCAAGTCCTAGCATCCTGCTGCTTTTACTGTGGGTTTGGCTATATGACTTGCTTTGGGTCAATGGCATGTTGGTTAAGAACATGCTTGAAATGTCCCTATGTGACTAGGCTAACTCTTGCACCACTGACATCACCAAAGGACACACTGGGAATAGCCTTCAGGAGAGTGAGAGACTTGCGGCGGCACAAGACTTGCTCTTGTGACTCCAAGGTCAGCCAGTTAACCATCAGTCATGTGAACAAAAAGAGCTAAGATCAGCAAAACCATTTGATCCTCCACTGACCCCAGACATATGTGCAACAAATTTACTGTCGTAAGCCATTGATCACTATGCAGGCTTTCTTATCTCTCCTTGCTATTCTTAGGAACTCTGCGTTCAGATAGGTAAACCTTTCCTTTTCTCCTTTGCCTTTAGCTTCTCTTCTTTTCTCAGCTATTTGTAAGGCCTCCTCAGACAACCATTTTGCCTTTTTGCATTTCTTTTTCTTGGGGATGGTCTTGATCACTGCCTCCTGTACAATGTCACAACCTCGGTCCAGAGTTCTTCAGGCACTCCATCAGACCTAATCCCTTGAATCTATTTGTCACTTCCATTATATAATCGTAAGGGATTTGACTTAGGTCAAACCTGAATGGTCTAGTGGTTTTCCCTGCTTTCTTCAATTTAAGTGTGACTTTTACAATAAGGAGTTCATGGTCGGAGCCACAGTCTGCACCAGGTCTTCTTTTTGCTGACTGTATAGAGCTTCTCCATCTTCAGCTGCAAAGATTATAGTCAATCTGATTTCTGTATTGACCATCTTGTGATGTCCATGTGTAGAGTCACCTCTTGTGTTGTTGGAAGAGGCAAAGGAGAAACAGAAAGATATACCCATGTTAATGCAGAGTTCCAAAGAATAGCAAGGAGAGATGAGAAAGCCTTCCTAAGTGATCAATGAAAAGAAATAGAGGAAAACAATAGAATGGAAAAGACTCTTCAAGAAAATTAGAGATACCAAGGGAACATTTCATGCAAAGATGGGCACAATAAAGAACAGAAATGGTATGGACCTAACAGAAAGAAAAGGTGGCAAGAATACACATAAAAACTATACAAAAAAGATCTTAATGACCCAGATAACCACAATGATGTGATCACTCACCTAGAGCCAGACATCTTGGAGTATGAGGTCAAGTGGGCCTTGGGAAACATCATTACGAACAAAACTACTGGAGTGATGGAATTCCAGATGAGCTATTTCAAATCCTAAAAGATGATGCTGTTAAAATGCTGCACTCAGTATGCCAGCAAATTTGGAAAACTCAGCAGTGGCCACAGGACTGGAAAAGGTCAGTTTTCATTCCAATCGCAAAGAAGGGCAATGCCAAAGAATGTTCAAACTACTGCACAATTGCACTCATCTCACACACTAGCAAAGTAATGCTCAAAATCCTCCAAGTGAGTCTTCAACAGTATGTGAACCATGAACTTCCAGATGTTCAAGCTTGATTTAGAAAAGGCAGAGGAACCAGAGATCAAGTTGCCTACATCCCTTGGATTATAGAAAAGCAAGAGACTTCCAGAAAAACATCTGCTTTTGCTTCACTGACTATGCCAAAACCTTGACTGTGTGGATCACAACAAACAGTGGAAAATTCTGCAAGAGATGGGACCAGACCACCTTACCTGCCTCCTGAGAAATCTATATGCAGGTCAAGAAGCAACAGTTAGAATCGGACATGGAACAACAGACTGGTTCCAAATTTCAAAAGGAGTACATATAGGCTGTATACCGTCACCCTGCTTTTTTTTAACTTATATGCAGAGTACATCATGAGAAATGCTAGGCTGGATGAAGCAAAGCTAGAATCAAGATTGCTGGGAGGAATATCAATAACCTCAGATATGCAGATGACACCACTCTTATAGCAGAAAGTGAAGAGGAACTAAAAAGCCCCTTGATGAAAGTGAAAGAGAAAAGTGAAAAGGCTGGCTTAAAACTCAACATTCAGGGACTTCCCTGATGGTCCAGTGGTGAAGACTCCAAGCTCCCAATGCAGGGGGCCTGGGTTTGATCCCTGGTCAGGGAACTAGATCCCATGAAACCAAGACCTGATGCAGCCAAGTAAATATATATATATATGAACTCAACATTCAAAAAATCAAAGATCATGGCATATGGCCCCATCACTTCATGGCAAATAGATGGGGAAACAATGGAAACAGTGACAGACTTTATTTCCTTGGACTCCAAAATCACTTCAGATGGTGACTGCAGCTATGAAATTAAAAGGAGCTTGTTCCTTGGAAGAAAAGCTATGACAAACCTAGACAGGATATTAAAAAGCAGAGATATTACTTTGCCAACAAAGGTCCACCTAGTCAAAGCTATGGTTTTTCCAGTAGTCATAAATGGATGTGAAAGTTGGACCATAAAGAAAGCTGAGCACCAAAGAATTGATGCTTTTGAACTGTGGTGTTGGAGAAGACTCTTGAGAGTCCCTTAGACTGCAAGGAGAGCAAACCAGTCAATCCTAGAGGAAATCAGTCTTGAATATTCAATGGAAGGACTAATGTTGAAGGTGAAGCTCCAATACTTTGGCCAGCTGATGTGAAGAACTGACTCATTGGAAAAGACCCTGATGCTGGGAAATATTGAAGACAGGAGGAGAAGGGGATGACAGAGGATGAGATGGTTGGATGGAATCACTGACTCTATGGATATGAATTTGAGCAAGCTCCAGGAGTTGGTGATGGACAGGGAAGCCTGGCGTGCTGCAGTCCGTGGGGTTCACAAAGAGTCAGACACAACTGAATGACTAAACTGATGCCACTGATATTTTGTGCTTATTTGTTACACAATGTTATCATAGAAATAGGTAACTGATACAAGCTTGTTCTGAACATTTTTTGCAATTATCTCTCTGGGTTAGGGTCAATGTCAGAAATGAAATGTTGAGAAATTGGATGTCATAGTGGATATCTTTTGGAGTATCTGCTGCTGCTGCTGCTAAGTCACATCAGTCATGTCTGACTCTGTGCGACCCCATAGATGGCAGCCCACCAGGCTCCCCGTCTCTGGGATTCTCCAGGCAAGAACACTGGAGTGGGTTGCCATTTCCTTCTCCAGTGCATGAAAGTGAAAAGTGAAAGTGAAGTCGCTCAGTCCTGTCCTACTCTTCTCAACCCCATGGACTGTAGCCTACCAGGCTCCTCCATCCATGGGATTTCCCAGGCAAGAGTATTGGACTGGGGTGCCTACTTGTCCACAGTCCACTAACCTCCACCAGTCTCTTTGGGAATCATTCTCCCATCCAAAGGAATGGTTCAGGAAGCCATGTTGGTGCAATGTGATCGCTCTTTCCTCCTAAATTCCAGACACAATTGATTAGATTTGGAAGTGTATCTCACCCAAACTATTTTAATATTTCTCCTTTGTAATTGGGACTAAAAGATTTCTTGGTTTAATGTACGCTTGTCCATTGATTGAAAAGCACCATGGAAAGGGGATTATTTTTATTTCATTCCCAATATACTGCATATAAGAAAAGAATCACCAACCACAGGGAGTGACTACTGTGTTCCAGTCATTCTGCATTTATTATCTAATTTTCTCACACCAGCCTTATTATTCAAGTCCCATGGTTATTCCCAATTTGCAGATGAGAAAACTGAGACTTAGATTAAATACTTTGCCCAAGAGCACATGTGAGAAAGAAGCAGAGACAGATCTGCCTCTCACATAGCCAACCACAGTGCTGTGTATTCTGCCAGCACGTGGCAGGTGGTCAATAAATATTTGAACATGAAAGAAGGGATGGAATCTTTTTTTTTGATGTTAATTCTAGCAGGTCCTGTAGGTCTACATAGAATTGTTCAACTTCAGCTTCTTTGACATTAGTGATTGGGGCATAGACTTGGATTACTATGATGCTGAATGGTTTGCCTTGGAAACAAACCAAGATCATTCTGTCATTTGTGAGGCTGACCCCAAGTACTGCATTTCGAATTATTTTGTTGACTATGTGGGCTACTCCATTTCTTCTGAAGGATTCTTGACCGCAGTAGTAGGTATAATGGTCATCAGAATTAAATTTTCTGTTTCTGTCCATTTTAGTTCAACTGGTTCCTACAATGTCAGTATTCACTCTTGCCATCTCTTGCCTGATCACATCCGGTTTACCTTGATTCATGGACCTAATATTCCAGGTTCCCATGCAATATTGTTCTTTAAAGCATCAGACTTTACTATCACCACCAGACACATCCACAGCTGGGTGTTGTTTCTGCTTTTGCCCAGCCCCTTCATTCTTTCTCGAGCTATTTCTCTGCTCTTCTCCAGTGGCATATTGGACATCTAGGGGGGCTCATCTTCCGGTGTCATATCTTTTTTGCCTTTTCATACTGTTCATGGGGTGCTTGAGGCAAGAATACTGGAGTGGTTTGCCATTCCCTTCTCCAGTGGACCACATTTCATCACCGACTCAATGCACGTGAGTTTGAGCCAACTTTGGGAAATAGTGAAGGATGGGGGAGCCTGGTGTGCTGTAGTCCATGGGGTCACAGTTGGACGTGACTTAGCGACTGAGCCACAGCAATAGGGATGGATGCAGAGTGAGAAGACTGCAGCTAATGTGCAGGTATTGAAGACCTACCAGGTTGTGATGATTTTTTGAGGATGGGTCCTAGTTCCTCTGAGAGGAAAATTTGTTCTGCATTATATGAGGTAAGGCACGTCCTTCCCTTTTAACATCATTATCAGCATAATCATAATTTTGCTTAAGCTACCTTTATTTAGCTTATGCTAAGAACCTCTAAAAAATAAATAAACATAAGATGCATATTTAGGTTTTAAATAATGTTTCTGTAATATAAATGCTAATAATATTAATATAACCTTGCCCTCGCAACAGTTTATAACAATGTTTACTCCCACAACAGCATAAATTAATGTCTGTCTTTCCACATCCTAGCCCACACTAGATACTACCAATTTTTAAAATTTTTAATTTACTTTTTATCTAAAAAATATTTATTTATTAATTTGACTCTGCTGGGTCTCAGTGGCAGCATGCAAGATCTTTAGTTGCAGTGTCCAGGATCTTAGTTCCCTGGCCAGGGATCTAACCCTGGGCCCCCCTGCATTGGGAGCGTGGAGTCTTAGCCACTGGACCACCAGGGAAGTCTTTCAATTTTTTTTTTTTTTGATGTACAGGGAAGAGACAGGCTTCCTTTTATTTTCCCTGGGCTGGTAGATAAAGTTCTCCTGGTACCCATTCTCTAGGGTACTACCTGGGCCCACCGGAGTTCTAGCTCTATGTGGAAAATGTCAATTGCTATTTATCTGTTCACTCAGGACATGAGGCCTCTTCTCTCACCTTGCAGAGTCAGTAAAGCCCCTAATACTTCCTCTACAAGCTCTACATTATGCTCTACAAGCTTTCTTGGTGCCATGTTGAGTGCTTACCTCCTGACTCTCAGCTGTCTCTTTTCTGACTTCTAGGTAACCTTTTATTTCTTTTAAAAGTTGTATTTATTGTTTATTTTTGGCTGCACTGGGTCCTTGTTGCTGTGAAAGGGCTTTCTCTAGTTGCGGCGAGGTGGGCTACTGTCTAGTTAAGGTGCGAGGGCTTCTCATCATGGTAGCTTCTCTTGTTGTGGAGCATGGGCTCTAGAGTATGGAGGCTTCAGTAGCTGTGGCACATGGATTTAGTTGCCCCTTGGCACGTGGGATCTTCCCAGACCAGGAATCGAACCCATGTCTCCTGCACTGGCAGGGAATTCTCAGCCACTGGACCACCAGGGATGTCTCTTCTATTACTTTAAAGCTCACTTGTGTGTGTATGGGGCTTCCCAGGTGGCTCAGTGGTAAAGAATCCACCTGCCAATGCCGGAACCACAGGAGACTCTGGTTCAATCCCTGGGTCGGGAAGATCCCCTAGAGGAGCAAATGACAATCCACTCCAGTATTGCCTGGATAATTCCACGGACAGAGGAGCCTGGTGGGCTACAGTCCATAGGGTCACAGAGTCAGATATGACTGAACACGAATGCAGAGACACACACGTGTCTATTTGTATGGCATCATTGAACATTAGGGAAATGCAAAATGAGAACCCCAGCAAGATTTGACTACACACTCATCAGAATGACTATCATCTAAAGGATGGATGATGCCAATTGCTGGCAAGGCTGGGGAGTGTCGTGCCCACTGCTGGTGGAAAGCAGTATGGTACAAGCTTTTTTATGGAGTTAAATGTATGCTCACCAGATGGTATTTCCAAAACTGAGTACTTACCCAGGATAAATGAAAACACATGTCCACACCAGAGCTTGTATGTGATTGTTCACAGCAGCTCTGTTTGTGATAGGCAAACACTAGCAGCAAGCCAAACGTCTGTCAACAGGTGAGCAGACAAACTGTGGTCCAGCCATACAATGGAATATAATACAAAGGAACAGAAACTGCTACACAGACCAATGTGGATGAATCTCAAAAGCATTATGTTTCGTGAAAGGAGCCAGACACAAAAGAGGAGTTCATTTGTGTAAAATTATAGAATAGATGAGTTTACCCTATAGTGACAGAGAATAGGTCAGTGGTGACTTGGAGGCAGGGATGGGGTGTTGATAATAAAGGGGCAAGAGGGAACTTTTGGGGTGATGGAAATGTTGTGAATGTTGATGGTGTTGGTGGTGGTTACAGGTGGTGTACACTAGTAAAAACTCATCAAACTGTATACGTCAGATGGATGCATTGTATTGTAGGCAATTTCTATCTCCATAACACTGATTACAGTGTGTTCTGTGTTATCTGGTAGGGACTCAATATATTGTCCGGGTTTTCTCCATCAGACTCCACCTGGAGGTCTTCAGCATATCTTTTACCAGACCAACCTTTTTTAAGGACCCACTTTATGGGGGACAGTAAAATGATGTCTTTTAAAAAATAATTGTATTTATTCATATATTTTTGGCTGTGCTGAGTCTTCATTGCTGCGCATGGACTTTCTCTCTAGTTGAGAACAGCTGGGGTCGCTCTCTAGTTGTGGTGTGCAGGCTTCTCATCGCAGTGACAACTCTTGTTGCAGAATATGGACTCTAGGTGTGTGGGCTTCAGTAGTTGTGACTTCTGGGTTCTAGAGCACAGGCTAGATAGTTGTGGCCAATGGGCTTAGTTGCTCTGTGACATGTGGGATCTTCCTGGATCGAGGATGGAACCCGTGTCTCCTGCATTGGCAGGCAAATTCTTTACCACTGAGCCACCAGGCAAGCCCCATAAAGTGCTTTCTTATTTCATAATCCCTTCATCATGATTATCCATTCAAGCTTCTTAATTTTATAAGGCTTCATAGTAACTATTATGGATTGAATAATTTTTCCCCACAGTCTTAGACCCTTTAGGCTGCTATGCTGCTGCTAAGTCGCTTCAGTCGTGTCCGACTCTGTGCGACCCCATAGACAGAAGCTCATCGCTCCCCTGTCCCTGGGATTCTCCAGGCAAGAACACTGGAGTGGGTTGCCATTTCCTTCTCCAATGAATGAAAAGTGAAAAGTGAAAGTGAAGTCGCTCAGTCGTGTCTGAATCTTAGTGACCCCATGGACTGGAGCCTACCAGGATCCTCCGTCCGTGGGATTTTCCAGGCAAGAGTACTGGGGTGGGGTGCCATTGCCTTCCCCGTAGGCTGCTATAACAGAATATAATAGTCTGGATAGCTTAAAAACAACAGAATTTATTTCTCCCCGTTGTGGAGGTTGGGAAGTTCAAGATCAAGGCACTTATGGACTCAGTACCCAGAGAAGGCAATGGCACCCCACTCCAGTACTCTTGCCTGGAAAATCCCATGGACGGAGGAGCCTGATGGGATGCAGTCCATGGGATCGCTTAGAGTGGACTCACTTTTCACTTTCATGCATTGGAGAGGAAAGGCAATCCCACTCCAGTGTTCTTGCCTGGAGAATCCCAGGGACGGGGGAGCCTGGTGGGCTGCCATCTCTGGGGTCGCACAGAGTGGACATGACGAGCGTAGCGCAACAGCAGCAGCAGACTCAGTACCTGTCGAGGGCCTGCTTCCTAGATGGCCAACTTCTCCTGTGTTCTCAGGGGGCAGAAGGGATGAGGGAGCCCCAGGGTCTCTTCTTAAAAGGACAGGAATCAGGACTTCCCTGGTGGTCCAGTGGTTAAGAATCCACCTTGCAATGCAAGGGACACCGGTTCAACCTCTGGCCCAGGAACTAAGATCCCACATGTTGCAGAGCAGCTAAGCCCGTGTGCCACTGCTGCTGAGCCAGCACTCTAGAGCTCGGAAGCCACAGCTACTGAGCCCACGTGCTACAGCTCCTGAAGCCTGCGCACCCTAGAGCCCACGCTCCACAACAAGAGAAACCACTGCAATGAGAAGCCCGCGCATGGCTATGAATAGTGCCCTAGCTTTCTGAACTGAAGAAAGCTAACATGTAGCAATGAACACCCAACACAGCCAATAAATAAATGAATCTAAAACAAAAAAGGACATGAATCTGAATCCCACTCTAGAAGGCTCCACCCTGATAACCTAATTGCCACCCAAAGATCTCCTACCCACAATACCATCACATTGGGATGAGGATTTCAACATATGACTTTTGGAGGAGTACATTCAGCCCATAGCATATTTGAAAGTCTTACCTTGAAGCCCTATCTCCCAGAACATGGGAATCTGACCTTATTTGGAAATAAGGTCATTGCAGATGTAACTGGTTAAAATGAGGTCATTAGAGTGGACTCTAATCCAATATGACTGATGTCCTTGTAAAAAGTGGGAATCACAGTCACAGCCATGCCTATAGGGAGGATGCCAGGTGAGCATGAAGACAGCCATCTAGGAGCCAAGGAGAGAGGCTGGAGCGGACTCTTCCCTCACAGCTCTCAGAAAGAACCAGTGCTGATGCCAGCTTGAGTTTGGACTTTTAGTCTCCAGCACCATGAGTGAACAGTTTGATTGTTTAAACGTCCCAGGCTTCCTTCAGTATCTTTGGGGCATTCATTTCAGCAGTCCCACGGGTACCAAAACTCAGGGATGTTCAAATCCCTTACAGTTGGATTTATGAATTCATGGGTTCCCAAATCTGAGGATTGGTTGAATCCCTGGAATCCCTAGAACCCACGTATGCCGAGGCCAATTGCAGTTCATCCTGGCTGACCTAGAAAACTAAAACAGCAACTTAGGATTCACTTTGTTATACAGCAGAAACCAACACACCATTGTAAATCAACTATATCCAATAAAATTAATTATACCACATACACACACACAAACATGTATATATATATATAAATCACTAAGATAGAATGTGCCAAAGCTTGGGGTCTGACCACAGATTCGATTCCAGAGTTTGACTGCTTTCACCGTGTCCTTTCTTGGTTAAATGTTTGGCTCATACGAGTAAGGGAAGGGGGCATTTCATCTAGCATTTTGGTCTCGCTTTCCTCTCTCCTGATTGCCTCCTCCTCACTTTACCAAGAGATCGGACTTTGCCCAGGATTTATAAGCAGCAATTCTCCAGCCTGGGAGGCTGGCAAAGACATTCACCATGTGGGTGGTGGATGGTGTCAGAGTGTCGTATTTCCCAGCAGCTCCGTGTGTGCAGTTTCAGCTATGGGACTCAGAGAGTGACCTCCACCATTCTGGAGGGCATGATGTGTTTGGCCAGCTGCCTGCTTTTTCTGCCAAGGGAAACATGATTGGGAGAACATAAATAGAGTAATGACCTTCTTCCTTTGGGAGAGCTGGCTTAACCAGAGAGATCACTATAGATATAAATGTGTATGTGGAACAGTTCTTAAGATTTATTGGGGGTGGGTGGATGGATTGAGAGATTGGGATTGATATATATACGCTGCTATATATAAAATAGATAACTAATGAGAACCTACTGTATAGCACAGGGAACTCTACTCAATGCTCTGTGGGGACCTAAATGGGAAGGAAATCCAAGGAACAGGGGATATATATACACACTTGTGGCTTCACTTTGCTGCGTAACAGAAATTAACACAACATTGCCGAGCAACTGCTGCTGCTGCTGCTAAGTCGCTTCAGTCATGTCCGACTCTGTGTGACCCCATAGACTGCAGCCCACTAGGCTCCTCTGTCCCTGGGATTCTCCAGGCAAGAATACTGGAGTGGGTTGCCATTTCCTTCTCCAATGCATGAAAGTGAAAAGTGAAAGTGAAGTCGCTCAATCGTGTCCGACTCTTAGTGACCCCATGCACTGCAGCCCACCAGGCTCCTCCGTCCATGGGATTTTCCAGGCAAGAGTACTGGAGTGGGGTGCTGTTGCCTTCTCCAGCAACTACACCCCAATAAAAATGATTTACTGGGGATTCCTTGGAGAATGTATTTTCCCTTTTGTATCTGTTCCCTTTGGTAGCCAGTGAAGAAACAAAATCAGGTCAAGCACACAGCTGAGAAAAATGACCCGAATCACAGGGATTCAGAAAGTAATTGATGGTGCTCTGACAATAAACAACTCGTTAAAAAAAATGGTAAAACTCCGTTTGCCATCCGGTTCCACTCTCTCCTGTTCTACACCTTGTTCTGTGTCATTGGAGGCTAACCAGTAAGAATGACATCAGTGGGTTTATTGTCTCCTGGCGTACTGGTCAATGTTCTCCTGAGTAACAACCAATGTGGTTGTTGTTCGGTCACTAAGCTATGTCCGATTCTTTGCAACCCCATGGACTGCAGCATGTGAGACTTTCCTGTCCTTCACTATCTCCTGGAGTTTGCGCAAACTCATGTCCATTGAGTCTGCGATGCCATCCAACCATCTCATCCTCTGTCACCCCCTTCTTCTCTTGCCCCCAGTTTTCCCCAGTGTCAGGATCTTTTCCAGTGAGTTGGCTCTTCACATCAGGTGGTCAAAGTATTAGAGCTTTAGCTGCAGCATCAGTCCTTCCAATGAATATTCAGGACTGATTTCCTTTAGGATTGACGGGTTTGATCTCCTTGCAGTCCAAGGGACTCTGGAGTCTTCTCCAGCACCACAGTTTGAAAGCATCACTTCTTCCGCACTGAGTCTTATTTATAGTCCAACTCTCACATCCATCCATACATGACTACTGGAAAAACCATGGCTTGACTAAAGAGCCTCTTAATGAGGGTAAAACAGGAGAGTGAAAAAGCTGGCTTAAAAGTCAATGTTCAAAAAACTAAGATCATAGCATTTGGTCCCATCACTTCATGGCAAATAGAAGGGGAAAAAATGGAAACAGTGACAGATTTTACTTTCTTGGGCTCCAAAATCACTGTGAATGGTGACTGTAGCCATTAAATTAAACGATGCTGTTTTTCAGGTGAGGTACAGAAATGACCTCTCTGAGTGAGTGATATTGTTAATGAAAGCGGGGGTCTGGCTGCTCACTGCTCACAAGTGCATAAAGGGGCAAAGTCGGTGGAAGGGAAAGTTTACTTTATCTGGGATGCTGGCAACTGAAGTGGATCAGGGAGGTGGGTCCAAAGGCTGACCTCCTCCTTCCACACTCCACCACTTTCCACCTGAGCCTCACTTTCCCCCTCTCACACGCCCCCCGCCCCAGTCATGGCCACTGACAGTCAGTGGGCAAGAGCTTTTATAGAGGGAGGGAGGGGAATACATGCAGAAAAAGCACAGTCAGCTCTGACAATCATCTTGAAATTGTTCATGCAGTCTGACAAATATCATCTTGATTTTTTTTTTTTTTTTGGGGGGCCCTGCCTCACAGCTTGTGGGATCTTAGTTCCCTGCCCAGTGATTGAACTTGGGGCCTCAGGAGAGAAAGCACAGCACCCTAACCACTGCATGGCTAAGGAATTCTCCCATCTTGATTGTTTTAAGTTGAGTTGATCTTCAGTTCCAGGATCAGTTTGTCTCCGTTTCCTTGAGGCCAGTTCTTGGAACTGTGGAAGTTTATGTCATGGCTAAAGTCTGGTCATCATGTCGTTAACTTCTTCCACCGGGTGGGGATTTCAGTATCTACCAGACAGCTCACAGAATGTGGCTCAGAATATTATCTGTAGCCCTTGGAAAGGAACTAAAGGGCCTTGACTTTGGTTACTGACTAAACTATTGTGTAGTCCTGTTTGACTCCTTGTCTTTGTTTCTGCATTTTCTTGCTTCTCTGATTAAACTTACTCTGTGGGTAAAGTTTTTTCACAAAAGGCAGGTGGAGGACATGGTGGGAAGGACCATAGGGTCCCACTCCAGTACAGTATTATATCAGAGACCTGAACAGGTGATAGGGTGAGCTTGTGGGTTCCCTGAGACAAGGGAATTTCAGGCAGAGGGAACAGCTGCCTAGAGGCCTAGATTTTTGGCTAAATGTTCAGTGGGGAGAACACGTTTATTGAACACCTTAGCATCTCGCAGAAACTTTATTAAGTGATCTCACCACACATTAAATCATTCCAGCAATGACTGCTGAGCATTTATCGAAATCCACCCCCTCTTCTCAGGGATGCAGCCAGAATACATTCTCCAGCCTTTCTTGCAGTGGATGCAGCTGATTCAAGTGGGAATTAAATGAAGTACCATCCTGGATATGTCTGAACTGGCTGACCATTATCCTCCCAGTCTTCTGATTGGCTCAGCACGTTACACTGCCTTCTAAAACGTCTTCCGTCATCATTTTTTGTGGGCAGAATTGGAAAACCAGTGGAAATTGTTGAGAAGGTACCCAGACTTTATCTATTGGGCCAACTTCATCTTTCTTTGGGCTTCCCTGATGAGATGGCTGGATGGCATCACTGACTCGATGGATGCAAGTCTGATCTGATCTGATAGCTCAGTTGGTAAAGAGTCTGCCTCCAATGCAGGAGATCCAGTTCAATTCCTGGATTGGGAAGATCTGCTGGAGAAGGGAAAGGCTACCCACTCCAGTGTTCTTGGGCTTCCCTTGTGGCTCAGCTGGTAAAAATCCTTCTGCAGTATTGGAGACCTGGGTTTGATCCCTGGGTTGGGAAGATTCCCTGGAGAAGGGAATGGCAACCCACTCCAAAATTCTGGCCTGGAGAATTCCCTGGCCTGTAATATAGTCGATGGGGTCTCCAAGAGTTGGATACAACTGAGTGACTTTCATCTTTCTTCCTTTGAAATTCTGTTTTAAACTTTTTAATTGGAGGATAATTGTTTTACAATGTTGTGTTGGTTTCTGCTGTACAACAATGCGAATCAGCCATAAGAATATATATATATCCCCTCCCTCTTGAGTACCCCTCCCCCCCACCCCCATCCTACCCTTCTAGGTGGTCACAGAGTGCCAGGCTGGGCTCCCCGTGTTATATAGCAGTTTCCCATTACTTATCTATTTTACACATGAATGAGTGAAGTCGCTCAGTCGTGTCCGACTCTTTGCGATCCCATGGACAGTAGCCTACCAGGCTCCTCGGTCCATGGGATTTTCCAGGCAAGAATACTGGAGTGGGCTGCCATTTCCTTCTTCAGGGGATCTTCCCAACCCAGGGATCAAACCCGGGTCTCCTGCATTGCAGACAGACGCTTTACCGTCTGAGCCACTAGGGAAGCCCTATTTTACACACAGTAGTGTATATATATCAATGCTGCTGCTGCTGCTGCTGCTAAGTCGCTTCGATCAATGCTACTTCCTCTATTAGTCCCACTTTCTCTTTTCCCTGTTGTGTTCTCAAGTCCATTTTCTGCATCTGCATCTCTATTCCTGCCCTGCAAATAGTTTCATCAGCACCATTTTTCTAGATTTCGTATATATATATGTGTGTGTGTGCATTAATATACAATATTTGTTTTTCTCTTTATAACTTACTTCACTCTGTATAACAGGCTCTAGGTTAATCCACTTCAGTTCAGTTCAACTGACTCATCAATACTTTAATAAGTCTACGTAAAAATTCACTCTAGGTGCCTTGATTACACGCTGCTTATATAGAATGTTTAGACACGGAAGCAATATCTAGACCATGCAAAAGAGGTGAAATGGTTACTCCATCTCAATATACATTGCTTTTTTACCCCATGCATATAACTGCTCATAGCATGGAGAAACTGTCACAACAAATCAATAGGAAGCATCTTTCTTTTTACTTGTAAGAAGGAAAAAGAAAATTAAAAGTAATTTTTTTTCTGAAGAAGTAAATTTCTTTTTTTAATTAATTATTTTTTTGTTTGTAAAATTTTTACAGTTTTGTGTTGGTTTCTGCCATAAAACAACGTGAATCAGCCATAGGTACACAGATATCCCCTGCCTTTTGAACCTCCCTCCCATGTCCCTCCCCATCCCACCCCTCTAGGTTGCTACAGAGCCCCTGTTTGACTTTCCAGAGCCACACAGCAAATTCCCATTGGCTATCTATTTTGCATATGATAATGTAAGTTTCCATGTTACTCTTTCCATACATCTCACCCTCTTCTCCCCTCTCCCTATGTCCATAATTCTATTCTCTATGTCTGATTCTCCACTGCTGCCCTGTAAATAAATTCTTCAGTACCATTTTTCTAGATTCTGTATATATGCATTATAATATGATATTTATCTTTATCTTTCTGACTTACTTCACTGTATAATAAGTTCCAGGTTCATCCACCTCATCAGAACTAACTCAAATGCATTCCTTTTTATGGCTGAGTAATTTTCCACTGTGTATATGTACCAAACTTCTTTATCCATTCATATGTTGATGGACGTCTAGGTTGCTTCCATGTTCTAGCTATTGTAAATAGTGCTGCAATGAACAATGGGATACATGTCTCTTTTTCCATTTTGGTTTCCTCAAGGTATGTGCCTAGGAGTGGAACTGCTGGGTCATATGGTGGTTTTATTCCTAGTTTTTTAAGGACTCTCCATACCATCTCCCATAGTGGCTGTATCAATTTACATTCCTACAGATAGTGCAAGAACTTTCCCTTTTCTCCATACCCTCTCCAGCATTTATTGTTTGTAGACTTTTTGATGATGGCCATTCTGACTGGTGTGAGGTGATATCTCACTGTGGTTTTGATTTGCATTTCTCTAATAATGAGCGACGCTGAGCATCTTTTCATGTGTTTGTTAGCCATCTGTATGTCTTCTTTGGCGAAATGTCTGTTTAGGTTTTTTTCCTACTTTTTGATTGGGTTGTTTGTTTTTCTGGTATTGAGTTGTATGAGCTGCTTGTATATTTTGGAAATTAATCCTTTGTCAGGTGTTTCATTTGCTATTAGTTTCTCTCAAAAGGGTTGTCTTTTCACCTTGCTTGTAGTTTCCTTTGCTGTGCAAAAGCTTTTAAGTTTAATCAGTCCCACTTGTTTACTTTTGTTTTTATTTCCATTACTCTAGGAGGTGAGTCACAGAGGATCTTGCTTTGATTCATGGCATCGAGTGTTCTGCCTATGTTTTCCTCTAAGAGTTTTATAGTTTCTGGTCTTACATTTGGGTCTTTAATGCATTTGGAGTTTATCTTTGTGTTTGATGTTAGGAAGTGTTTTAATTTCATTCTTTTACATGTACCTGTCCAGTTTTCCCAGAACCATTTATTGAAGATGCTGTCTTTGCCTCATTGTATATTCTTTTCTCCTTTGTCAACAGTAAGGTACCCATGAGGGCACCTTGCACCGCAAATGCCTGCCCAGTGGCACAACCCTGGGTGGTTGGCCCAGCCGACAGGTCTTACCAGTTAGCACGGGTAGCTCACTCAGAACACGTACACTCTGAATAGATTTACTGTCAGATCCAAATGTGTTGTGTGGTCAAGTCTCAGAAACACATGGTCTAAATGTGAGATTTTGGAAATAACTGAACAGGGCACAAAGGTTTTGGACCTTTCAAATGGCATAGAGGAGGTGGTGAACCTTGAGATGTCTAGAACGGCATACCCAAATTGGATAAGAGTCCATATGAGAAAAGAGGCCTGGAGATGATAGAGATTTAACTGTTGATCTGTATGTGTGATCAGTCAGTCCAAAGCTGCTCTAAAATAAGTGCCATCTTCACCAGACCAACAAAAATATTTGAGGAAATTGAGAGCTGTAGACACAAGAAGTTGTCATGTTTGAAAACTTTGTGTTGAAAACAAAACAGATCTTATACTGTCTGTGTTGTGTATTTATAGTGCTATTTCTGTGTATGTGGAGTTGAGATGTTTCCTCTCCCTTTAAATATGTCATCTTTCTAATCAGTTGGGAGGATTTATTTTGCTAAACAGTTTGCTAACATATTACTCACATTGCAAAAAAAAAAAGAGTATTTTGGTTTCTTCTGAATAATAATGTTTAAAATAGAAAATTATAGGTTTCTGACAATCATATTATATGATACTACTTCCGGGGATGGCTTTGTTAGCAGCAACTCCTTCAAAATTTTTGTTTTGTTTCTGAAGCTTTGCTGTTTCAGTTTGACTAATACTCTGTTTGAATTTTAGATGTATACTAATATGACACAAGATTTGAATAAAGTTTGTCCTTAAAAGTAAAAAAAAAAAAAAAAAAAGGTATTCATAGGTGCATGGGTTTATTTCTGGGCTTTCTATCTTGTTCCATTGGTCAATATTTCTGTTTTTGTGACAGTACCATACTGTCTTGTTGACTGTAGCTTTATAGTATAATCTGAAGTCAGGAAGGTTGATTCCTCCAGCTCCGTTCTTCTTTTTCAAGACTGCTTTGGCTATTCGGGATCATTTGTGTTTCCATGTGAATTGTGAATTTTTTTGTTCTAGTTCTGTGAAAAATGTCATTGGTAATTTGATAGGGGTCTCATTGAATCTGTAGATTGCATTTGGTAGTACAGTCATTTTCACAATATTGATTCTTCCTACCCAGGAGCATGGAATCTCTCTCCATCTGTTTATGTCATCCTTGATTTCTTTGATTGGTGTCTTATACTTTTATGTGTACAGTTCTTTTGTCTCCTGAGGTAAGTTTATTCCTAGATATTTAATTCTTTTTGTTGCAATGTTGAATGGGATTGATTCCTTAATTTCTCTTTTTGATTTTTCATTGTTAGTATATAGAAATGCAAGTGATTTCTGTGTATTGATTTTGTATCCTGTAACTTTGCTAAATTCACTGATTAGCTCTAGTAATTTTCTGACACTATCTTTAGGGTTTTCTATGTACAGTATCATGTCATCTGCAAACAGGGAGAGCTTTACTAGTCCTTTTATTTCTTTTTCTTCTCTGATTGCTGTAGCTGGGACTTCCAGAACTATGTTGAATAATAGTTGTAACAGTGAACACCTTTGTCTTGTTCCTGATCTTAAGGGGAATGTTTTCAGTTTTTCACCATTGAGAATAATGTTTGCTGTAGGCTTATCATATATGGCCTTTACTATGTTGAGGTAGGTTCCTTCTATGCTCATTTTTTGAAGAGTTTCAACCATAAATGGGTGCTGAATTTTGTCAAAGGCTTCTTCTGCATCTATTGAGATTATCATATGGTTTTTATCTTTCAATTTGTTAATATGGTATATCATATTGATTGATTTGCATATATTTAGGAATCCTTGCATCCCTGGAACAAATCCAAGTTGATCATGGACTATAAGCTTTTTCACGTGTTGCTGAATTCTGTTTGCAAAAATTGTGTTGAGGATTTTTGCACCTATGCTCATCAGTGATGTTGGCCTGTAGTTTTCTTTTTTTGTGTCTTGTCTTTGTCTGGTTTTGATATCAGGGTAATGGTGGCCTTGTAGAATGAGTTTGGAAGTGCTCCTTCCTCTGCAATTTTTTGAAAGAGTTTTAGAAGGATAGGCATTGGCTCTTCTCTAAATGTTTGGTAGAATTCTCCTGATGAAGCCATCTGGTCCTGGGCTTTTGTTTTTTGGGAGATTTTTGATCACAGCTTCAATTTCAGTACTTATAACAGGGTTGTCCATAACTTCTATTTCTTCCTGGTTCAATCTTGGAAGATTCAATTTTTCTAAGAATCTGTGCACTTCTTTCAGTTTATCCATTTTATTGCCATATAGTTGTTCATAATAGTCTCTATAATCCTTTGTATTTCTTCACTGTCTGTTTTAATCTCTCCTTTTTCATTTCTAACTTTGTTAATTTGATTCTTCTCTCTTTTTTTTGTTGATGAGTCTGGCTAAAGGTTTGTCAATTTTGTTTATTTTCTCAAAGAACCAGCTTTCAATTTTATTAATGTTTACTATTGTTTCTTTCATTTCTTTTTCATTTATTTCTGCTCTGATCTGTATTATTTCTTTCCTTCTACTAATTTTGGGTGTGTGTGTGTGTGTGTTTGGTTCTTTTTCCAGTTGTTTTAGGTATAAAGTTAGGTTGTCTATTCAATGTTTTTCTTGTTTCTTGAGGTAGGATTGTATTACTATAAACTTCCCTCTTAGAATGTGCTTTTGCTGCATCCCATAGGTTTTTGAGTTGTCATGTTTTCATTGTCATTTGTTTCTAGAAATTTTTTTACTTCCCTTTGATTTCTCCAGTAACCTATTGGTTATTCAGAAATGTATTGTTTAATCTCCATGTGTTTGTATTTCTTACAATTTTTTCTTGTAATTGCATTCTGGTTGGAGAAGATGCTTGATACGATTTCAATTTTCTTAAATTTACTGAGGTTTGATTTGTGACCTAAGATGTGGTCTATCCTGGAGAATGTTCCATGTGCACTTGAGAAGAAGGTGTATTCTTCTGCATTGGGATGGACTGTCCTGAAGATATCAATGAGAATCCATCTCATCTAATGTATCATTTAAGACTTGTGTTTCCTTATTAATTTTCTGTTTTGATGATCTGTCTGTTGGTGTGAGTCGGGTGTTAAAGTCTCCTATTATTATTGTGTTCCTGTCAGTTTCTCCTTTTACGTCTGTTAGTGTTTGTCTTATGTATTGAGGTGCTCCTATGTTGGGTGCATGCTATGCTAAGTCACTTCAGTCGTGTCCGACTCTGTGGGACCCCACAGACGGCAGCCCACCAGGCTTCCCCATCCCTGGGATTCTCCAGGCAAGAACACTGGAATGGGTTGCCATTTCCCTCTCCAATGCATGAAAGTGAAAAGAGAAAGTGAAGTCGCTCAGTCATGTCCGACTCTCAGCGACCCCATGGACTGCAGCCCACCAGGCTCCTCCATCCGTGGGATTCTCCAGGCAAGAGCACTGGAGTGGGGTGCCACTGCCCTCTCTGTGTTGGGTGCATAGATATTTACAATTGTTATGTGTTCCTCTTGGACTGATCCCTTGATCATTATCTCTTGTAATCTTCTTTATTTTAAGGTCTATTTTGTCTGATATGAGGGATTTTACTCCAGCTTTCTTTTCCTTCCCATTTGCATGGAATATATTTTCCCATCCTCTCACTTTCAGTTTATATGTGTCTTTATTCCTGAAGTGGGTTTCTTGTAGACAGCATATACATGGGTCTTGTTTTTGTATCCATTCAGCCAGTCTGTGTCTTTTGGTTGGAGCATTTAATCCATTTATATTTAAAGTAATTATTGATATATATGTTCCTATTACCATTTTCTTAATTGTTTAGGGTTGATTTTGTAGAATTTTTTTCTTCTCTTGTATTTCTTGACTATATAGGTCCCTTTAATATTTGCTGTAAAGCTGGTTTGGTGGTACTGAATTCTCTTAACTTCTGCTTGTCTGAAAACCTTTTTATTTCTCAATCAATTTTGAATGAGATCCTTGCCAGGTACCGTAATCCTAGTTGTAGGTTTTTCCCTTTCAGTACTTTAAATATATCCTGCCATTCCCTTCTGGCCTGCAGAGTTTCTGCTGAAAGATCAGCTGTTAAATGTACTGGGTTTCTCTTGTATGTTACTTGTTGCTTTTCCCTTGCTACTTTTAATATTCTTTCTTTGTGTTTAGTCTTTGTTAGTTTGATTAGTATATGTCTTGGTGTGTTTCTCCTTGGGTTTATCCTATATGGGATTCTTTGTTCCTCTTGGACTTGATTGAATATTTCCATTTCCATGTTGGGGAAATTTTCAACTATAATCTCTTAAAAAATTTTCCTATACCCTTTCTTTTTCTCTTCTTCTTCTTCTGGGACCCCCTATAACACGAATGTTGGTGCATTTGATGTTGTCCCAGAGGCCTCTGAGACTATCCTCAGTTCTTTTCATTCTTTCTACTCTATTCTGTTCTTCAGAAGTTATTTCCACCATTTTCTCTTCCAGCTCAATGATTCATTCTTCTGCTTCAGATATTCTGCTATTGATTCCTTCTAGAGTATTTTTAATTTCAGTAATCGTGTTGTTTGTCTCTGTATGTTTATTCTTTAATTCTTCTAGGTCTTTGTTAATTGATTCTTGCTTCTCCATTCTGTTTTCAAGGTTTTTGATAATCTTTACTATCATTATTCTGAATTATTTTTCAGGTACTTTGCCTATTTACTCTTCATTTATTTGGACTTATGTGTTTCTAGTTTGTTCATTTTCATTATTATTTTTTTAACTTATTGTGTTTGAGGTCTCCTTTTCCCAGGCTTCAAGTTTGAATTCTTTCTTCCTTTTGGTTTCTGCCCTCCTAAGCTTGGTCCTGTGGTTTGTGTAAGTTTCATATAGGGTGAGATTTGTGCTGAGTTTTTTTGTTTGTTTGTATGTTTTTCCTCTGATGTGCAACATTGAGTGAGGTGGTAATCCTGTCTGCTGATGATTTGGTTTGTATTTTTGTTTTGTTTGTTGTTTAGATGAGGTGTGCTGCACAGGGTGCTACCAGTAGTTGGGTAATGCCAGGTCTTATATTCAAGTGGTTTCCTTTCTATGAGTTCTCACTATTTGATCCTCCCTAGGGTTAGTTCTCTGGTAGTCTAGGGTCTTGGAGTCAGTGCTCCCATTCAAAAGGCTCAAGGCTTGATCTCTGGTCTTAAGACTCAGTGAAGTGAAGTCACTCAGTCGTGTCCGACTCTTTGCAACCCCATGGGCTATAGCCTACCAGGCTCTGAGGAGCCTCTCAGTCCATGGAATTTTCCCGGCAAGAATACTGGAGTGGGTTGCCATTTCCTTCTCCAGGAGATTTTCCCAACCCAGGGATCGAAGCTGGGTCTCCCGCACTGCAGGCAGACGCTTTACTGTCTGAGCCACCAGGGAAGCCTATAAGACTCAGATCAGATCAGATCAGATCAGTCGCTCAGTCGTGTCCGACTCTTTGCGACCCCATGAACTGCAACACGCCAGGCCTCCCTGTCCATCACCAGCTCCCGGAGGTCACTCAGACTCGCATCCATCGGGTCAGTGATGCCATCCAGCCATCTCATCCTCTGTCGTCCCCTTCTCCTCCTGCCCCCAATCCCTCCCAGCATCAGAGTCTTCTCCAATGAGTCAACTCTTCGCATGAGGTGGCCAAAATACTGGAGTTTCAGCTTTAGCATCATTCCTTCCAAAGAAATTCCAGGACTGATCTCCTTCAGAATGGACTGGTTGGATATCCTTGGAGTCCAAGGGACTCTCAAGAGTCTTCTCCAACACCACAGTTCAAAAGCATCAATTCTTCGGCGCTCAGCCTTCTTCACAGTCCAGCTCTCACATCCATACATGACCACAGGAAAGACCATAGCCTTGACTAGGCGAACCTTTGTTGGCAAAGTGATGTCTCTGCTTTTGAATATGCTATCTAGGTTGGTCATAACTTTCCTTCCAAGGAGTAAGCATCTTTTAATTTCATGGCTGCAATCACCATCTGCAGACTCAGAGGGAGGAGCAAATATGAAAGGCTAAAGCTGAAATACAGTGAAAGTCTATCTTCATTAAATTCTTTTACCCACAGATCCTATGTCTAGGAGCTATCTTCATATGATTCAGCAACTTTCTGTGGGTCTCACTTTGTTGCCAAAAATATAGTCATTGCTTTTACATCCTTCATTAAAGAGACAAAAATCCATGGATTGGGATAACAAGCAGCACAGGCCTCTTTACATGGGATTTGGGACAAAAGCAAGTTCTACAGAGTATTAGAAGGGACAATGCAGAAGTGGGGCACCAGAAGTATTTTTAATCCAGTCTCATTGTGCTTGAATTGCACAGGCTTTGGGCTTCTTCTCTGGGCCAGTGGATCAGGTGTTGTTCAGTTGCTCAGTCATGCCTGACTCTTTGCGACCCCATGGACTGCAGCATGCCAGGCTTCCCTGTCCTACACCGTCTCCTGGAGTTTCTCAAACTCATGTCCATTGAGTTGGTGATGCCAACTCAATGCTAACCATCTCATCCTCTGTCACCCCTTCTCCTCCTGCCTTCCATCTTTCCCAGCGTCAGGGTCTTTTTCAATGAGTCAGCTCTTTGTATCAGGTGGCCAAAGTATTGGAGCTTCAGCTTCAGCAGCAGTCCTCCTAGTGAATATTCAGGGTTAATTTCCTTTAGGATTGACTGGTTTGATCTTGCAGTCCATGGGACTCTCAAGAGATTGTTGCAATTGTGCTGCATTACAAACTACCCCAAAGCTCAGTGAAGGGAAGTGAAGAGAAGTGAAGTGTTTGTTGCTCAGCCATGTCTGACTCTTTTTGACCACCTGGAATGTAGCCTGCCAGGTGACTCTGTCCATGGGATTCTCCAGGCAAGAATACTAGAGTAGTAGTCATTCTCTTCTCCAGGGGATCTTCCTGATCCAGGGATTGAATCTGGGTCTCCCACATTGTCAGTATTCTTTACCATTTGAGCCACCAGAGAAACCTAAAGCTCAGTGGCTTAAAGCAATAGACATATATACCCATGCACCTCTGAGTCTGCTGGGTTGGCCAATCTGGATAGGGTTCGACTGGTTGACTCAGCTCCATTGGTCCTTTATCTTTATTCTGGGATAGTTGTGCTCATGCTGACAACTCTTTTGAGAAGCAAGAGGGCAGGTGGGGCATGGGAGGTCTCTTTAGACCCAGGCTTGGAACTGGCTTATTGCCACTTCCGCCCACATGCTGTTGATCAAAGCAAGTCCAAAGTCAAGGGTTGAGGAAATACATGACGCTCACAATAAGCTGTGACAAAGAGGGATACAGGAAGGAGTGAATAATTGAGGCCAACCTATTATTCATGGTCACCAACTCTTGCAAAAGGCACAAGAGTTTAAAAGTTGGTTGACTCAGGATGGCCTCATTTGCATAAAGGAAAAAGCAGAACTTTTTGACATTTTCAAAGGACTTTTAAAGAAACCAGGATGGCTATTTATGTTCATCATGAAGTGACTCATACAAGTCATGTGATTTAAAAATAGGAAAATTCAATGCTAATTGCATAGACTTATGGCTTCTGGCATAACAATAATAACATCTTACATTGTAGGCATTTTTCAGCACACAATGCCTTTTCATATCAGATGTCTCATTTTAGACCCAAAACAGTCCTCCTCAAGTGTTATTATCCTGGTTTTGAACAGGAGGTGATGGAGGCTTAAGTGACTTACTCAAGGTCACACAGCTTGCCACAGCTCAGCTCTGTCCTCCACACTCTGGCTTTTCTTTGAGTTACTTTGAAGCCTGGGGGTTCACCTAGTTGCTGAACTGAGGTTCCCGTCTCCCACAAAGAAGCCCCATCTACCCCACTTCTGTTGGTCCAAACCCACCTTCATGGGCTGCATTTTTCCTATTTAATGTTTACCTCCATCTCTTTAAAAAAAGACCATTTTAAGCACAAAGCAAAGAGAATACAATGAAAATAACACAGTGGACCCTTTGTCCCCATAAGCCAGCGTCTTCAGTGAGCAGTGTTGTGTGGGTCATGTTTATTTTCCCCTCCCTTTTGCACTGCATTAAAAAGATTTGGTGGGAAATTCCTTTCACATGAAATTAACCTTTTTATTTATTTATAGTTTTTTTTTTTTTCCTGGCTGTGCCAGGTCTTAGCTGATCCAACTACCTGACCAGGGATTGAACTTCAGGCCCTCTCCACTGGGACTCTGGAGCCTTAGCCGATGGACCACCAGGGAAGTTCCTAAAGATTTTTCTGATGTGGATCATTTTTAAAGTCTTTATTGAGTTTTTTTTTTCAATATTGCTTCTGTTTTATGGGGGTTTTTGTTTGTTTTTTGGCCCTTGAGGCATGTGGGATTTTAGCTCCCTGACCAGCTAGGGATTGAACCTGGCTGGTTTGAAGCCCCTGCCCTGGAAGGCAAAGTTTTAACCACTGGACCACCAGGGAAGTCTCTGACCCTTTGAAAGACAACAATTCAGAGCATTTAGTACATTCACAGCATCATGCCACTTTTCTATCTCATTTTAGAACATTTCCATCACCTCAAAATGCAACCCTATACCCACCAGCAGGCACCCCCTATCTCCCCATCCCCCTGCTCCTGGCAACTGCCAATCTACTTTCTGTCTCTGTGGATTTGCCTATTCTGGATATTTCATATAAAGGGAATCATACACTACGTGACATTTTGTGTCTAGCTTCTTTCGCTCGGCATCATGTTTTCGAGGTTCAGCCATGTTGTAGTATGTCTCAGTGCTCCTTTATTTTTAATGTGTGTGTGTTAATCACTCAGTCATGTCTGACTCTTTGAGATCCTATGGACTGTACCCCTCCAGGCTCCTCTGTCCATGGAATTCCCCAGGCAAGGATACTAGAGTGGGTTGCCATTCCCTTCTCCATCATATCTTTCTGACCAGGGATTGAACCTGATTCTCCCACATTTCAAGCAGATTCTTTACAGCTGAGCCATCAGGGAACCATTATTTTTAATGACTGAACACTATTCCACTGTACAGAGGTGTTACTGAATCCAAGCTCCTACTGCTTGCTGCACAACAGGCCAATAAATCAAGAAAAAAGTTGTGGGGCAAGCAATATCGACTTTATTTGGAAAGCCAGCAAACTGAGAAGATGGTGGGCTAATATCCCAAAGAACCACCTTCCTTGAGTTAGAATTCAGGCTTCTTTGATACTGAAAGGGGAGGAGGTGTGATTGGTTGCTGCAAACTTCTTGATGTCAAGAATCTTTTGTTCTTGCAGCTGTCTGGGTAGGTCAGGCCACTATGTTCAAGTAAACCTCCAGCAAGACAAATGTCATTCTCTGTTCTGCAACTTTGGGGTGTGTGTGTGCAAACTGTGTTTATTGTAGTCTAGGAGAAGGCAATGGCACCCCACTCCAGTACTTTTGCCTGGAAAATCCCATGGATGGAGGAGCCTGGTAGGCTGCAGTCCATGGGGTCGCTAAGAGTCGGACATGACTGAATGACTTCACTTTCACTTTTCACCTTCATGCATTGGAGAAGGAAATGGCAACCCACTCCAGTGTTCTTGCCTGGAGAATCTCAAGGATGGGGGAGCCTGGTGGGCTTCCGTCTATGGGGTTGCACAGAGTCAGACACGACTGAAGCGACTTAGCAGTAGCAGCAGCAGGGCTTATAAAAAGAGATTGGAAAACACGTGGAATTAGAAAAAACCATTTAAACAGCAAACATTGGTAAACACAGTACATCTGTGGCTACAAGGGTGGAAATCCATGGACATTTGGCCAGAGTACACTGTTTGGGGCAGGCACTCAACAGGGGGTCTTTCCAGCGGAGCATGAGAACCAATGGCTAGAAGCGTACCCAGTACTGACTCCGGTCAGGGCGAGCTGGTATGTGTATCCAAACCAAGCAAGTTCAGTCGGAGGAATCCAAGCACATATTCAGCAGAATGTGCCAGCTGCCCTCTGAAACAGGTGTTACATAATCATTTATAAAACAGGGGGCAAGAGCGGGAGGCTGTGGGGCAAGAAGGCCTGACCACGCCATCTTGGCTAATTTGCTCTCTCCCCACAAAAAGAGGAAATTGTAGGAAGGCAGGAGGAATCAGCGTTTTCAAGAAGCCAGATCTGCATATCCTGTGATTCCCATCAGCAATGTCAACCCATCTTGTTGCGATTGTTGTTTAGTCGATAAGTTGTATTCTACTCTTTACAACCCTATGGACTGTAGCCCACCAGGCTCCTCTATGCATGGAACTTCCCAGGCAAGAATACTGGAGAGGGTTGCCATTTCCTTCTCCACATTCTGCAACTTTTTATTTCTATGTGAATGGGAAAGTGTTATCCCTTTAAAGGTCAGAGGCTTGAAAATGTGCTATCCAGTATATTTCAGGCTATAGGCAACATTATTGTAGCAAAAGCAATAGACTACAAAGGTTAAAGTAAAAGATTCAATATGGAGTCACATTTCTTCTTCCCTATTACAGAGGATCTGAAATTTTGTTTATTCATTCATTACTCCTGGAAATGACTTATCACTTTAAGCATAAATACTTCAGTATGCATCCCTAATACATAAAGACTTTAAAAAACAACATAATCAAAATACTGGGCTTCCCAGGTGGTAATAGTGGTAAAGAATCCACCTGCCAATGCAGGAGACACAAGGGATATGAGTTTGATTCCTGGGTAGGGAAGATCCCCTGGAGTAGAAAGTGGCAACCCACTCCAGTATTCTTGCCTGGAAAATCCCATGGTCAGATGAGCCTGGCGGGCTACAGTCCATGGGGCAGCAAAGAGTCAGACAGGACTGAGCACAATCAAAATACTAAGAAACTTTATAAAAAGAACACTAATTCTTTAATATCCCTTAACACCCAGCCCAGGTTTAATTGCTCCTGTCTAAACAGCCTAGCATAGCAAACAATGTTTCTTTCCCCAGAGAGGTAAATCCTCCCATTTTGATTCCACCTTAACGAAAAACATGAGGCTTCTCTCTGCCCTAGATGCCTTTTTATAAGACATACAGCTCATCTTTAAAAGGAGCCTCCTTTAAAAGGAGAAAGGGGGTCACCCCAGTTTTGGAAACCTAAGTCTAGGCATGCAGCAAACAAACCTGTGAAGCTTGCCATCAATTGCCTTTTGCATCCAAAGACTCAAATTTTCTTCTTGCTGCCTTTGTATTCAAATCATACAACTCCCTTTGCCTTAAAGGGGTGGGAGGAAGCTCAAAGAAAAGCTATTTCGCCAGAGATGAGAAGAGGCTGGGGGTGGGGTGGGGTTAGCAGCTGTCCTCTAATTAGTGTTTTTGTAAGGGCATCAATAATTTAGGTAATCTGGCGGAGGGGAGATGGTTAAATTATAAGTGTGATTCCACATCCCTGCTGCTTCCCGCCTGCTACACACGCCCCTTCCGCAAACCCACTAAGTAGGAGAGACAGAGCCTTTCCTGGCTCCTTAAAAGAAGCTGCTCTGGAAGAAGGTAGAGAGGTGATACACAGCACCCTTCCAGAGAGTCCTGCCCCATGCTGGGAGGTCACAATCCAGTGTTAAGGGGCAGAGAGAGGAGAGTAAGAGTTCCCTTTTATTTTCCCCTGAGGAGCACTGTGGATGGGAGGCTAGATAGTCTCCCTGTGCGGGGTTCCCGAACAGTAAGTACTTTGCTGGAGATGATCAGGGGCTGATGACACGTTAGTCCTCCCCTGTCTCCTCCCAACATTAGGGAAACCTCCTCCTCTTCCTTCTCCCTTTCCCCCCTGTCAGCTGGCACAGAAGCCCCATTTGGCATCTGCCTTTGTGGGGAGCCCTCAGCTCCGAGCTTGGCTGCACTTGGCATCCCCTTTCCCTCTCCTTTCTCCGGGGCCCCCTTTTCCTTTCCACTGGGCAGGCAATGGATGCGTGGGCATCTGCTGGCTTGGACCTCTGGGCGCTGACAAGGTGGGACCCTCAGGACAGCCGGAGGACTCGCTGCGCTGCCCACTAACCACACAGCCTGAGCGCCAGAGCCCATGCCACACAGGTGAGTGAGCGATAAAATCTGGGGGGCAGAGTTCTGCAAGGAGTCTAATCTTTATTTCCTTGCTGCAACCTTACCTGTATAGGCAAAGGTAAGAACCCAATGACCCCCCTCCTTCCTCTGAATAGCTTTTCTTTGGGGGTGGGCAGTTTATTTTTCTCCACAGTTTCTCTTGCTGGGGGCAGACCCCCCTGATTTCCAGCTTTTACTTCTTGCTGAAATATTCATTTTCTCTCGACTGCCCTTAGCACTCGTCTAGTACTTGATGTCTCTGCCACCTGCTCTGGGCCTGTGACACTTCCCCAATGATGATAGTTTCTAAGCTAAGTCTAATTCTACTTTTTTTTTAATGTCTCCCCCAACCCGGTCTCCTGTCCTCCGCCCCGCCCCCGGCCATCACTCAAGTCTAAATTAGTCTCTTTTTGCTTTAAGATCCAGGCAGGCTGGACTAAGTGACGAGCTTAGAGGCTTGCGCGCCTTCCCCTCCCCCATCGCCTACGACTTTGTTGTGGGGTGGGGGGACGGGGTGGTTGTCCCAGAAACAAAAGTTCACATTGCCCGTGTCGCCGGTCCTTGTTTGCTGTGCTCTAAGCAGCGTGAATGCGTTTGGAAAAAGGGAGATGGCAGATGGCTGTTGAGGATAATTACGCCGTCTTAGGCAACCTCTTGTTCTGTTTAATATTTAATATTCTGCCCTCCGTTGCTCCAAATGAAAAGCAGAGACAGTGCTTGGCACCCCTCTAGACCAACCCCTCCCTTTAGGAAATGTTTGGACAGAGCTGACTCTCCGGGTGGCTTTTATTTCTCAAGAAATGAGAGAAATCACTCTTCTTTCTGGCTCTCGCCCGCTGACAGCTTCTGAAAACACGTGGCTGGTGGGGGCGGGAGGGGGAAGCACCCCGCGGGCTGGGCTCCTCTGCCTTTTCCAGGGGCTCGGGCTTTGAGGGTTCCTGAGGGACTGAGCTGGAAGAAGGAATTAAAAGGAAATGTAAACAGGAGGACAAAATAGCTTCCAGGAGGCAGTGGCCTCCGCGGTGGCTGAACAGACAAGAGGGGGCGCTCTTCCCTGGACCGCCGCCTCATTCCTTAGCTCATAGGTGCGGGGGTGGGAGTTGGGTAGGGATCTCCACTAGGTATTCCGGCTCCATCCTGTTTCCTGTTCAGAGTCGCCAACTTCAGGGCTGACGTGCCATTTCCCCTGCGGGGTCTTTCAGGGATAGTCTTAGGTCTCTGGGGGATGGGGGAGGGTTGGGGAGGGGTGTGGGGAGGTGGGGAGAAAGGCACTCTCCTGTGTCTATGGCTGACTCTGGCCCCTCACCCCCGACTTGGCTTCTAGACTTTCCAAACCCAAGCCCCGGGTTTGCAGGAAAGCTCCCAACTCCAGAGGTCTTAGTAGCTGACTATCCTATTGATGTTTTCCTCTAAAACACTGGGATATGCAGGCACGCATAAAGGTGTTCCAGCCAATGCATGGTGCCTAACTCTGCTTTTTGTAGAAGGAAATGGAAACCCACGCCAATATTTTTGACTGGAGAATTCCATGGACAGAGAAACCTGGCGGGCTATACAGTCCATGGGGTTGCAAAGAGTCGGAAACGACCGAGTCATTGAGCACATAAAGATGCTACTTGAGGCAAATGCCATCATCCCTCTAGATAAGACTGGGTACTTCAGTGCTGCCCCTCTTGCTCCACCAAAGTAAGTGGAAAGATCAGAACTAAGGTTCTGGAGGCAAAGGACAGATTTTTTTTTTTCTTAAGGTGTTTTTTTGGGGGGTGGGGTAGGGTGGGGTGGGGTGGGCAGCCCTGGTATGTGGGATCTTAGTTCTCCCAGCAGGGATCAAACCCATGTCTCCTGCAGTGGAAGTGTACAGTCTTAACCACTGGACTTCCAGGGAAGTCCCCCAAGGGTGGATTTGACATTGAACAAATTACTGGGTAAATGACCAGCAAAGTAATGCCAAGTGCAGCTCTTGAACATCATAGCACCAGCAGAAGGTTTGACTTACTTGTTTTCTTATTCTTTTCAAAATGCTAGCTTACAGGACAAGAGGGCCCTTAGTGGCCAAGGGCAAGTGAGAGAAGATCCTATTCCAGGATCTTTCAAGCCAACTGTCTTCACAGTGACAGGCGAGGGCCCTTGGCATGCTCTCCTAACCCCCTCCCGGCAAGGCCAAGCCTGTCTGATGGCGGTCAGCGAGACTGACTTAACTGAGCGGAGGAGGGGAGGGGAGCTGGTCAGAATCCTCAGACCTTCATCTCAAAGTGCAGATCCTGGACTGGCAGCATATTCTGGGAATGCAGAGTCTCAGGCCCCACCCAGGCCTATTGAGTTAGAATCTGCATTTCAGCTGGATTCCAGGGCAGATTCAGTTTCTTAGAAACTGGGGGCATAAGTCTGTGCATCAGTGTTCCTAGTTGACAGGCCAGTTGTGGCATCCCAATAGTAGAGGTCCTGGGAGACCAGGCCAGGTGATGCTCAGTGCTGGGCACATAGTAAGTATTCACTAAATCTTGGCTACTTGTTTGTTGTTGATATTCTTGCAAGAGTTGATTAATGGATGTAATGTGGTTTTGTAAAGTTTCGTTTATTACGGGCTTCCTGGGTGGCTCAGTGAAAGAATCTGTCTGCCAGTGCAGGAGATGTAGGAGATGCATTTTCAATCTGTGGGTCAGGAAGATCCCCTGGAGGAGGAAATGGCACCCACTCCAGTATTCTTGCCTGGGAAATCCCATGGACTGAAGAGCTTGGTGGGCTACAGTCCATGGAGTCACAAAGAGTTGGACACTGAGTGACTGACTTGTTGTTTAGTTGCGAAGTTGTGTTCGATTCTTCACTACTCCATGGACTGCAGCACCCCAAGCTTCCCTGTCCCTCACCATCTCCCACAGTTTGCCCAAGTTCATGTGCATTGAATTGGTGGTGCCATCCAACCATCTCAATTGTCTGTCACCCTCTTCTTCTGCCTTCAATCTACCCAGCATCAGGGTCTTTTCCTCTTTTCCAGTGAGTCAGCTGTTCCCCTCAGGTGGCCAAAGTACTGCAGCTTCAGCATTAATCCTTCCAAAGAGTATTCAGGGTTGACTTCCTTTTGGATTGACTGGTTTGATCTCCTTGCTTTTCAAGGGACTCTCAAGAGTCTTCTCTAGCACCACAGCTCAAAGGCATCGGTTCTTCAGTGCTCTACCTTCTTTATTGTCCAGCGCTCACATCTGTACAAGACTGTGGAAAGATCATAGCCTTGACTATATGGACCTTTGTCAGCAAAGTGATGTCTTTGCTTTTGAACACACTGTCTAGGTTTGTCATAGCTTTCCCCAAGAAGCAACTGTCTTCTAATTTCATGACTGTATGCACCATCCACAGTGATTTTAGAACTCAAGAACAGGAAATCTATCATTGCTTACACCTTTTCCCCTTCTATTTGCCATGAAGTGATGGGACTGGATGCCATGATCTTAGTTTAATATGGAGTTTTAAGCCCGCTTTTTCACTCTCCTCCTTCACCCTTAACAAGAGGCTCTTTGGTTCCTCTTCATTTTCTGCCATTAGAGTGGTATCATCCACATATCTGAGGTTTTTGACATTTCTCAACTTATCCAGCTTGGCGTTTCCCATGATGTTCTCTGCATATAAGTTAAATAAACAGGGTGACAATAAACAGCCTTGTCGTACTCCTTTCTCAATCCTGAACCAGTCAGTTCCGTATAGGATTCTAACTGTTGCTTCTTGGCCTGCATAGAGGTTTTTAGGAAGATAGGTAATATGGTCTCATATCCCCCATCTCTTTAAGAATTTTCCACAGTTTGTTATGATCCACAGTTTACACAGTCAAAGGCTTTAGTGTAGTCAATGAAACAGAAGTCGATGTTTTTCTAGAATGCCCCTGGTTTCTCTATGATCCAGCAAATGTTGGCAATTTGATCTCTGGTTCCTGTGTCTTTTCTAAACCCACCTTGGACATATGGAAGTTCTCAGTGCACATAATGCTGAAGTGTAGCATGCAGGATTTTGAGCATGACCTTTCTAGCATGGGAGATGAGTACAATTGTCCGGTGGTGTGAACATTCTTTGATACTGTCCTTCTTGGGAACTGGGATGCAGTCTGACCTTTTCCAGTCTTATGGCCACTGCTGGGTTTTCCAATTTGCAGACATATTGAGTGCAGCACTTTAATAGCATCATCTTTTAGGATTTTAAATAGCTCTGCTGGAATTCCGGCACCTCCAATAGCTTTACTGGTAGCAGTGCTTCCTAAGGCCCACTTGACTTCACACTCCAGAATGTCTGGCTGTACAAAAAGATCTTAATGACCCAGATAACACAAGGGTGTAGTCTCTCACTCAGAGCCAGAATGAACGATTTAGCACAAACTTATTTATTACCTTTTTAATCATTAAAAAATTGAAGTATAGTTATTTTACAGTGTTGTTAATTTACAGTGTTGTGTTAGTTTTAGGCGTACAGCAAAGTAATTTATATATATATATATACACACACATAATGCAGGAGACCCTGGTTTGAATTCTGGGGTCGGGAAGATTCCCTGGAGAAGTGATAGGCTACCCACTCCAGTATTCTTGGGCTTCCCTTATGGCTCAGCTGGTAATTATCCACCTTCAATGTGGGAGACCTGGGTTTGATCCCTGAGTTGGGAAGATCCCTGGAGGAGGTCATGGCATCTCATTCTAGTATTCTTGCCTGGAGAATCCCCATGGACAGAGGAGCCTGGTAGGTTATAGTCCAGGGGGTCTCAAAGAGTCAGACACGACTGAGTGACTAAACACAGCACAGCATATATATGTATATATATTCTTTCTCAGATTCTTTTCCACTCTAGGTTATTACAAGATATTGATCACAGTTCTCTGTGCTAATTTTGGCTACTTTTAAATTTCTCTCCAGAGGAACGATGTGTATCCAGTTCCTTTTCTAACTTAAAATACACCCAACATAAAGTGTACTGTTTTCACCATTTTAATTTCACCAGTTAAGCAGTATTGGTATATTTGTAATGTTGTGCCACCATTACCTCTATTTATTAATAGTTCCAGAATTTTCTGTTCATTTCAAAGGGAAACTCTCTACCATGAAACAGTTGCTCTCATTCCTCAATCCCCTGGCACCTGGCAGCCACCTACCGGCTTCCTCTCTTTATGGATTTCCCTCTTCGCCATACTTCATAGAAATGTGTCTGGCTTCTTTTCACTTCTGATTTCTTTTGTAGCTCAGACTTCAACTTCCCCTTTCTTTCATGTGTCCCACCTACCCCTCCCTTAGAGCATGCAGGTCAGATGAGTATTGGAAACATATCCTAAACCCTACTATTTCACACATTCATTCTTTTTTATTTTGAACTTTTAAAAAAAATTGACGTAGAGCCGATTACCCTACTCCAGTACTCTTGCTTGGAAAATCCCATGGACGGAGGAGCCTATTAGGCTGCAATCCATGGGGTCGCTAAGAGTCAGACACGACTGAGCGACTTCACTTTTACTTTTCACTTTCATGCATTGGAGAAGGAAATGGCAACCCACTCCAGTGTTCTTGCCTGGAGAATCCCAGGGACGGGGGAGCCTGGTGGGCTGCCGTCTATGGGGTCGCACAGAGTCGGACACTACTGAAGTGACTTAGCATAGCATAGCATAGAGCCAATTAATGTTGTGATAGTTTCAGATGAACAATGAAGGGACTCAGCCATACATATTCATGTATCCATTCTCCCCACACCCCTTCCCATCCAAGCTGCCACATCTCATTGAGCAGAGCTCCCTGTGCTCTACAATAAGTTCTTGCTGATTATCCATTTTAAATACAGCAGTGTGTACATGACCATCTCAAACTCTCTAACTATCCCTTCCTCCTGGCAACCGTAAGTCTGTTTTCTAAGTCTGTGAGTCTCTTTCTATTTTGTAAGTAAGTTCGTTTGTATCATTTCTTTTTAGATTCCACAAATAATAGATGTCATACGCTATTTCTCATTCTCAGTCTGAATTGCTTCACTCAATATGACATCTCTAGGTACATCCACGTTGCCATGAATGGCATTATTTCATTCTTTTTAATGGCCGACTAATAGTCCATTGTGTATATGTACCACATTTTCTTCATATATTCCTCTGTCAATGGACATTTAGGTTGCTTCCATGCCTCGGCTGTTGTAAATAGTTCTGAAAGAATGTTGGAGTGCATGCATCCCTTCGGATCATGTTTTTCTCTGGATATATGCCCTGGAATGAGATTGCAGGGTCATATAGTAGTTCTAGTTTTGGTTTCTTAAAGAACCTCCGTCCTGTTCTCCATAGTGTATGCACCAATGTACATTCCCACTAACAGTCACATGTCCATTCTTAGTGAGCAAGAACAATGTAGGGAGGCTCAGTCTTCAAATGTTTTTTCAGGACCGGACGCCCAGACTACTTTCTTTTTCTTTTTCTAAAAGTGATTCCGATTTTGGTATCCAGCTCTTTCCCTCCATCCATCACTATAATTTCTTTCAGCCCCAGTGGGGAGGCAGTTTCTAGATGATATCTTGAGAGTTTTAAGCTCTCAAGGTGTGGAATAATTGAGTCACAGTGCCACACAGTTGGTACTCAGTAAATATTTGCTGAACAAACGATGTATGTCAGCACTGACAATTACCATCATAATGGATTTATGTCTTCACGTAGTAATATGTTGATAACCATCCACAGCCGCTGGTTGGTCAAAGGGGCAGAAAGAATGAGAGAGATCATGAAGTTCCTACTAATGCTAAATGCCAAGTCAAAAAAACATGTAGTGGGGACTTCCCTGGTTCGTCAATGGCTAAGACTCCGTGCTCCTAATGCAGGGGCTTCTCACTGCAGTGGTTTCTCCTGTTGCAGAGCACAGGTTCTCAGTTTGCAGGCTTCAGTGGTTGTGGCCCACAGGCTTTGTCGCTCTGAGGCATGTGGGATTCTCCCGGACCAGGGATCAAATGTGTGTCCCCTGCATAAGCTGGTGTTTTCTTAACCACAATTTGTCATTGTTGTTCAGTTGCTCAGTGTGTCTGACTCTGCAACCCCATGGACTGCAGCACGCCAGGCTTCCCTGCCCTTCACTATCCCCTGGAGTTTGCTTAAACTCATGCCCATTGAGTTGATGATGCCATCCAACCATGTCATCCTTTGTTGCCCTCTTCTCCTCCTGCCCTCAATTGCCACCCGTTAACCACTAGACCACCAAGGAAGCCCCAGAAACATCTTTAAAAAAAAAAAAAAAAACACTACAATTCCTCTTTTATTTATTTATTTTGGCTGTGCCCAGGGGCATGGAAGATCTTTAGTTCCCTGACCAGGGATCAAACCTATGCCCCCTGGCACTGGGAGCATGCAGTCTCACCCACTGGACTGCCAGGGAAGATACACAGAAACACCTTTTCAGCTGGACTTTGGAGGTGGGGAGATAGAAGGATATTCAGGATGGAGGCAAAGAGGTGTGGAAGTTAGGATGTGTTTAGGATCTGCAGTGGAAAGTCTTTTGGGGATTGGCCAACAATTAACCTGATAGGCTATGATGAATTGAAGTGAGAGTTAGGGCTCAGAACACAGAGGAAAAGATTACAGTCCCTCTGCATGGATCGAATGAGGGTCTGAACTTTGGCAAGTGAAAGAGAAGTATGAAGCAGAGTCAGTAGCCCTGATGATGAGTAGAATGTGGGGTGAAGGAGGAAGAGAGGGAGCCCCACAATGGTTGGGTGATCACTTCTGTGACTTTTTGGGTTTCTTACAAATCTGACCTCCAGGGGGAGCCTGAGAACACCTGAGTCAGGTCATGTCCCTCCTCTGCTTAGAATCTTCAGATCAGTTCAGTCGTTCAATCTGACTCCTTGTGACCCCATGGACTGCAGCACACCAGGCCTCCCTGTCCATCACCCACTCCCGGAGTTTACTCAAACTCATGTCCTTTGAATTGGTGATGCCATCCAACCACCTCATCCTCTGTCATACCTTTCTCTTCCCACCTTCAATCTTTCCCAGCATCAGGGTCTTTTCAAGTGAATCAGCTCTTCTCATCAGGTGGCCAAAGTGTTGGAGTTTCAGCTTCAACATCAGTCCTTCCAATGGACATTCAGGACTGACTTCCTTTAGGATGGACTGGTTGGACCTCCTTGCAGTCCAAGGGATTCTCAAGAATATTCTCCAACAGTTCAAAAGCATCAATTCTTCAGTGCTCAGCTTTCTTTATAGTCCAACTCTCACATTCATACATGACTACTGGAAAAACCATAGCCTTGACTAGACGGACCTTTGTTGGCAAAGTCATGTCTCTGCTTTTTAATATGCTAAGTTGGTCATAACTTTTCTTCCAAGGAGTAAGCATCTTTTAATTTCATGGCTGAAGTCACCATCTGCAGTGATTTTGGAGCCCCCCAAAATAAAGTCTGTCACTGTTTCCATTGTTTCCCCATCTATTTGCCATGAAGTGATGGGACTGAATGCCATGATCTTAGTTCTTTGAATGTTGAGTTTTAAGCCAACTTTTTCACTCTTCTCTTTCACTTTCATAAAAAAACACAAAAACAACAACAGCAAAATCCTATGTCCTCTCTGTAATCCACAAGGCTCTCTACCATCTATCCCTGTCACCTTCCTCTATCAGCTTACTCGCTCACTCTATTCCAGCCACACAGGCCTCATTGTTCCTTTAACTCTCCAGGCACGCTCCAGCCATGAGGGCTTTGCACGGGCTGTTCCCTCTGCCTGGACCACTCTCTCCCCTTCCTCCCCCGACCCTCATGGCTCTTCCCTCACCTCCTTCAGAACTTTGCTCAAATGGATTTTTCCCACAAGGGTCCTTTCTGACCACCTCCTTATTCTTCTTTAAATTATTATTATTATTTTATTTTGGCTGTGTGAGGTCTTTTTTGCTACGTGTGGGCTTCTCTAATTGTGGAGCATGGTCTCTGGCTCAATAATTGGGACATGCAGACTTAGTTGCCCCACAGCAATGTGGGATCTTAGTTCCCCAGCCATAGATGGAACCCGTGTCCCCTGCATTGGAAAGCGGATTCTTAACCGCTGGACCACCAGGGAAATCCTACCTTCTGTAAATGACATTCCGCTTCCCCTTCCTTTTCCTCCTCTTCTGTTTTCTTTCCTCTGTCTGCATAATTTTACGTGTTTATCTTGCTTCTTGTCTGTCTCGCTTACTAGAATGTCAGTTCCATAACGGCAGGGAATCCATACTGCCTTTTGTTTACATATTCTCTTTGGGTCTCCTACGACAGACACATAGTAGATGCTCAATAAATATCACTGGCTAGATGAATGAATGAATGATGGAAAGGATAATGGAGCCATGAAACTATAATTGGGAGGAAGAATTCAGCTTGCAGTATTTCCCTGGTGGTCAAGTGGTTAAGAATCCACCATTGCAGGGGATGGGTTTGATCCCTGGTTGGAGAACTAAGATCCCACATGCTGTGGGGCAGCTAAGCCTGCGAGCCTCAGCTAGAGAGGCTGCTTGCTGCAACTACAGAGGCTGTGCACTCTGGGGTCCGAGAATCACAACTGGAGGGAAGCCCATGCCCTGATAGTACGACCTGATGCAGCCATAAATAAATAAATATCAGTGGTTCACATGGATGTTGCCCAGAAGCCTGTACCCCAAGGGTTTCCCCTCCTTTCTCCTTCCTAAAGCCGAGTCAGTGTCCAGAGGCTGCTGTAAAAAAAAAATCATCCAGCAATCCCAGGGGATTTGTTCATCCTGGTGGGAGGGAGTGTGTGTCTCCCTGCACTGCGATGAGCAACTGAGCAAGCAGGTGATGAACAAGCCCAGCTGCGACATAGTTCCTTCTCCCCAGGGGAGGGACCTTTGCAGCTGTACTTAGAGCTATGCTGGCCTGCTGGTCTCAGCCTAGCCTTCAGCCTTTGCCATCTGGCTTGGCATTTTCTTTAGCTCTGTTCTCGTGTATGTGGGGCAGTTCTGGAGTTTGGCCCCAAGGAACAAGAGCTCCTATTGGCCCTGGCTTTTTCATTTCACCTTTCTCTTAGCTTCTCTTGGCGTAGGTGGGGTATGGGGTGAATTCACTCTGCCTTAGACAGAGTGGCTTTGGGTTGTCTGAATTAGCATGAAAGCTCTGATCTATGTCTAGATCTACTTATTGGTGCCCTCAATAAGTGGATGTCTGCACTGCTATATTTAAAATGGATAACCAGCAAGTGCCTACTGTACAACACAGGGCGCTCAGCTCACTCCGCTCATTATTATGTAACAACCTAAATGAGGAAAGAGTTTGAAAAAGAAGAGACACATGTATATGTATAACTGAATCACTTTGCTGTATACCTGAAATGAACACAACATTGTTAATCAGCTACACTCCAGTATAAAAGAAAAAGTTTAAAAAGAGGGTATTTTAAAAAATCAATTTATTTTTGACTGTGCTGGGTCTTTGTTGCTGCGGTCAGACTTTCTCCAGTTGCAGCGATGGGGGTCTTCTCGCTGTGGTTGTTTCTCTTGTTCCGAAGCACTGGGTCTAGGCAGGCTGGCTTCAGTAATTGCAGGATGCAGACTCAGCAGTTGCAACTCAAGGGCTCTAGAGTGCTGGCTTAATAGTTGTGGCACATGGGGTTAGTTGCTCCGAGGTGTGTGGGATCCTTCTGAACCAGGGTTTGAACCCAGGTCCCCTGCACCGGCCGCTAGATTCTTGACCACTGGATCACAGGTAAGTCCCATAAGTGGGCATTTGATGCTGTAAGACAAGTAGGCTGAAATGCTGGAGCAACTGGGAATAGTTAAGTACCTCCAAGAAGATGAGTGGACATTTTTCGATCACTTGTTAAAAAAGTTTTTCCTATACGTTTTTTTGGGGGTAAGATAGACATATCATTTACCCGTTTAACAATTTTTCGGTGGTGTTATGTGAAAGTGAACGTCACTCAGTTTGTCCGTCTCTTTGCCACCCCATGGACTATACAGTCTATGGAATTCTCCAGGCCAGAGTACTGGAGTGGGTAGCCTTTCCCTTCTCCAGGGGATCTTCCCAACCCAAGGATCAAACCCAGGTATCCCACATTGCAGGCAGATTCTTTACCAGCTGAGCCACAAGGGAAGCCCAAGAATACTGGAGTGGGTAGCCTATGCCTTCTCCAGCGGATCTTCCCTACCCAGGAATTGAACCAGGGTCTCCTGCATTGCAGGTGGATTCTTTACCAACTGAGCTATCAGGGAATTACGTACATTCATAATATTTTGCATCATCACTATTCATCTCCACGACTCTTCATCTTCTCAAGCGGAAACTCTGTCCCCATTAAACATTATACCCCATTTGTCCTCCTCCCAGCCCCTGGCAACCCACCATTCTAATTTCTGTCTCTATAATTTGGCCTCATATAAGTGGAATCACAATAAACTGTGGAAAATTCTGAAAGAGATGGGAATACCAGACCACCTGACCTACCTCTTGAGAAAACTATATGTAGGTCAGGAAGCAACAGTTAGAACTGGACATGGAACAACAGACTGGTTCCAAATAGGAAAAGGAGTACATCAAGGCTGTATATTGTCACCCTGCTTATTTAACTTCTATGCAGAGCACATCATGAGAAACGCTGGGCTGGAAGAAGCACAAGCTGGAATCAAGATTGCCAGGAGACATATCAATAACCTCAGATATGCAGATGACATCACCCTTATGGCAGAAAGTGAAGAGGAACTAAAAAGCCTCTTGACGAAAGTGAAAGAGGAGAGTGAAAAAGTTGGCTTAGAGCTCAACATTCAGAAAACTAAGATCATGACATCTGATCCCATCACTTCATGGCAAATAGATGGGGAAACAGTGGAAACAGTGTCAGACTTTATTTTTTTGGGCTCCAAAATCACTGCAGACAGTGATTGCAGTCATGAAATTAAAAGACACTCCTTGGAAGGAAAGTTATGACCAACCTAGATAGCATATTCAAAAGCAGAGACATTACTTGCCAACAAAGGTCCGTCTAGACAAGGCTATGGTTTTTCCAGTGGTCATGTATGGATGTGAGAGCTGGATGGTGAAGAAATCTGAATGCCGAAGAATTGATGCTTTTGAACTGTGGAGCTGGAGAAGACTCTTGAGAGTCCCTTGGACTGCATCCTAAAGGAGACCAGTCCTGGGTGTTCATTGGAAGGATTGATGCTGAGGCTGAAACTCTAATACTTTGGCCACCTCATGCAAAGAGTTGACTCATTGGAAAAGACCTTGATGCTGGGAGTGATTGGGGGCAGGAGGAGAAGGGGACGACAGAGGATGAGATGGCTGGATGGCATCACCAACTTGATGGACGTGAGTTTGGATGAACTCTGGGAGTTGGTGATGGACAGGGAGGCCTGGCGAGCTGCGATTCATGGGGTTGCAAAGAGTCGGACACGACTGAGCGACTGAACTGAACTGAAGTGAAGTGGAATCATACAGCACTGTCCTCTTGTGACTGGTCTCTTTCATTGAGCATAATATTCTCAAGGTGCATTCATGTTGTAGCACGTGTCTGGATTTTCCTTCCTTCTCAAAGCCAAAAAACATCCCATTGGATATTTCGTTTGTCTTCATCTATCGATGGACATTTGGATTATTTCCCCGTTACCTTTCAGCTCTTCCACCAATAGTGCACGAGGGTTCGCTTTTCTCTGTATCCTTGCCATCACTTGTCATCTCTTATCCTTTTAAAAATAATTTTATTTATTTCTTTATTGGTTGTGCTGGGTCTTCGTGGCTACTCAGGCTTTTCTCTAGTTGGGGTGAGCAGGGGCTACTCTGTAGTGGTGCAGACTTCTCCTTGTGATGGCTTTTCATTGTGGACCATGGGCTCAAGGGCACGAGAGTTTCAGTAGTGGAGGCACATGGGCTTAGTAGGTGCGACTCCTGGGCTCTGCAGCACAGGCTCAGTAGTTTTGGCGCACAGGGTTAGTTGCTCCTCGGCAGTGGTATCGTCCTGTATCAGGGGTCGCACCCATGTCTCCTGCGTTGGTAGAAGGATTCTCTACCACTGAGCTGCCAGGGAAACCCTCTTGTCTTTTTGATGGTAGTGATTCTACACAGCGTGAAACAATATCTCATTGTGGTTTTGATTTGCATCTCCATGAGAATTAGTGATGTTGAGCACATTTTCATTTGACTGTTGGCCATTTGGATGTCTCTTTTAGAAAAATGTCTATGTAGTGCCTCTGTTGATTTTTTTTTTTTTTAAACTATGTTTTGACTGCACTGCAAAGCATGGGGCATCTTCATTCCCTAACCAGGGATCAAACCCATGCCCCCTGCAGTGGAATGATGAACTCTTATTAATCACTGGCTGCTGCTGCTAAGTCACTTCAGTCGTATCCGACTCTGTGCGACCCCATAGATGGCAGCCCACCAGGCTCTGCCGTCCCTGGGATTCTCCAGGCAAGAACACTGGAGTGGGTTGCCATTTCCTTCTCTAATGCAGGAAAGGGAAAAATGAAAGTGAAGTTGCTCAGTCGTGTCCGACCCTCAGCGACCCCATGGACTGCAGCCTTCCAGGCTCCTCCGTCCATGGGATTATCCAGGCAAGAGTACTGGAGTGGGGTGCCATTGCCTTCTCCTTTAATCACTGGGCCACCAGAGAAATCCCCTCCGCCAAATTTTTTAATTAAAATTTTTATTTTGTATTGGAGTTTAGCTGATGAACAGTGTTGTGATAGTTTCAGGTGGACAGCAAAGGCACTCAGCCATACAATCATTTTTTTTTTAAGCTATTGAGTTGTATGAGTTCTTTACAAATTTTGGATACCAACCCCATATATGATGTATGGGGCTTCCCAAGTGATGCTGGTGGTAAAAAAAATCCACCTGCCAATGCAGCTAGATTTGAAAGACCCAGGTTCTATTCCTGGGTCTGGAAGATCCCCTGGAAAAGGAAATGGCAACCCACTCCAGTATTCTTGCCTGGAGAATCCCGTGGACAGAGGCGCCTGGTGGGCTACAGTCCTTAGGGTCGCACAGAGTTGGACACGACTGAAGCGACTTAGCACTCACATCCGATGCATAATTGGCAAGTATCTGCTCCTGTTCTATAGATTGTCCTTTCGTTTTGTTGATGATTCCTTTTGATGTACAAAATCTTTTTAGTTTGATGCAGTCCCACTTACCGATTTTTGTTTTTGTTGCTCCCTGCTTTTTTTAATTTGAAGAATTATTTTTAAGTCTTTTTATCTTCCCATTTTAAAAAAGTTTTAATTGAAGGATAATTGCTTTACAATATTGTGTTGGTTTGTGCCATACATCAACATGGCACATAGGTATACATATGTTCCCTACCCCTTGAACCTCCTTCATCTTTTTTTTTTTGGCCTCACCGCATGGCATGTAGGATCTTCCCTGACCAGGCTTCAAACCCATGCCCTCTGCATTGGAAGTGTGGAGTCTTAACCATTGGATGGCCAGGGAAGTCCTTTTTTTTCGTTGTAAGTTTTTACTTCTAGGTAGAACCCTGCACTTGTCCCTTACCTGTTCCGGAGATTGTTTAGGGTCCATAAATCACTTTTTTCAGATCAGATCAGATCAGTCACTCAGTCGTGTCCGACTCTTTGCGACCCCATGAACCGCAGCACACCAGGCCTCCCTGTCCATCACCAACTCCCGGAGGTCACTCAGACTCACATCCATCAAGTCAGTGGTGCCATCCAGCCATCTCATCCTCTGTCGTCCCCTTCTCCTCCTGCCCCCAATCCCTCCCAGCATCAGAGTCTTCTCCAATGAGTCAACACTTCGCATGAGGTGGCCAAAATACTGGAGTTTCAGCTTTAGCATCATTCCTTCCAAAGAAATCCCAGGGCTGATCTCCTTCAGAATGGACTGGTTGGATCTCCTTGCAGTCCAAGGGACTCTCAAGAGTCTTCTCCAACACCACAGTTCAAAAGCATCAATTCTTCGGCGCTCAGCCTTCTTCACAGTCCAGCTCTCACATCCATACATGACCACAGGAAAGACCATAGCCTTGACTAGGCGAACCTTTGTTGGCAAAGTAATGTCTCTGCTTTTGAATATGCTATCTAGGTTGGTCATAACTTTCCTTCCAAGGAGTAAGCGTCTTTTAATTTCATGGCTGCAGTCACCATCTGTAGTGATTTTGGAGCCCAGAAAAATAAAGTCTGACACTGTTTCCACTGTTTCCCCATCTATTTCCCATGCAGTGATGGGACCGGATGCCATGATCTTCATTTTCTGAATGTTGAGCTTTAAGCCAACCTTTTCACTCTCCACTTTCACTTTCATCAAGAGGCTTTTTAGTTCCTCTTCACTTTCTGCCATAAGGGTGGTGTCATCTGCATATCTGAGGTTATTGCAATCTTGATTCCAACTTGTGTTTCTTCCAGTCCAGTGTTTCTCATGATGTACTCTGCATAGAAGTTAAATAAACAGGGTGACAATGTACAGCCTTGAGGTACTCCTTTTCCTATTTGGAACCAGTCTGTTGGTCCATGTCCAGTTCTAACTGTTGCTTCCTGACCTGCATACAGATTTCTCAAGAGGCAGATCAGGTGGTCTGTTATTCCCATCTCTTTCAGAATTTTCCACAGTTTATTGTGATCTACACAGTCAAAGGCTTTGGCATAGTCAATAAAGCAGAAATAGATGTTTTTTTGGAACTCTCTTGCTTTTTCCATGATCCAGTGGGATGTTGGCAATTTGATCTCTGGCTCCTCTGCCTTTTCTAAAACCAGCTTGAACATCAAGAAGTTCACGGTTCACATATTGCTGAAGCCTGGTTTGGAGAATTTTGAGCATTACTTTACTAGCGTGTGAGATGAGTGCAATTGTGCGGGAGTTTGAGCATTCTTTGGCATTGCCTTTCTTTGGGATTAGGATGAAAACTGACCTTTTCCAATCTTGTGGCCACTGCTGAGTTTTCCAAATTTGCTGGCATATTGAGTGTAGCACTTTCACAGCATCATCTTTCAGGATTTGGAATAGCTCAACTGGAATTCCATCACCTCCACTAGCTTTGTTCATAGTGATGCCTTCTAAGGCCCACTTGACTTCACATTCCAGGATGTCTGGCTCTAGGTCAGTGATCACACCATCATGATTATCTGGGTCGTGAAGCTCTTTTTTGTACAGTTCTTCTGTGTATTCTTTCCATCTCTTCTTAATATCTTCTGCTTCTGTTAGGTCCATACCATTTCTGTCCTTTATCGAGCCCATCTTTGCATGAAATGTTCCTTTGGTATCTCTGATTTTCTTGAAGAGATCCCTAGTCTTTCCCATTCTGTTGTTTTCCTCTTATTTCTTTGCATTGATCACTGAAGAAGGCTTTCTTATCTCTTCTTGCTATTTTTTGGAACTCTGCGTTCAGATATTTATATCTTTGCTTTTCTCCTTTGTTTTTCGCTTCTCTTCTTTTCACAGCTATTTGTAAGGCCTCCCCAGACAGCTATTTTGCTTTTTTGCATTTTACTATCAGTCAAATAAAACATCTAGAAAGCGATGAATGCATTTGAAGGGCAGTTGAAAATGACATTTGAATTAGCTTCATCCTGGCTATTAGAATCCACGGTCTGTTGACTTTCATACTCTTCAGCCTAGAACTCAGGAAGAGATACCTTTTTTTCCATAGGTCTTAGCAACACTTGTTTAGCCTGGGGATAGTTAAGATGCCTTGTTAACAGAGATCTTAGCACACAGAGCAATACAGGAAGGCCTGAAACTACCTAAGAGAGCTCAAACAGCAAGTAGAAGAAAGAGAACGAAGGCTGAGTGAGAGGGCAAGAGGGAAGAGGTGAGAGCAGATGATTTTGTGCAGAGATGCTATCTTTAGCTATCTTTTTAATGAACGGTTTGGTGTTCTCAACAGGACTCCACACCTGTGTGGATTCTCCTTGAATGCAAAGCTTTCAAGGCATCAGAAAAAACATTCATTGAATGAAACCAGTGTTGCTTCTGTGAAGTAGTATATCAGTTGTGTGTGTTAGTCACTCAGTTGTGTCTGGCTGTTTGCAGCCCCATGGACTGTAGCCTACCAGGCTCTTCTGTCCATGGAATTCTCCGGGTAAGAATATTGGAGTGGGTTGCCATTTCCTTCTCCAGGGGATCTTCTTGACCCAGGGATCAAACCCAGGTCTCCTCTATTGCAGGCAGATTCTTTACCATTAGAGAAATGGTATGTACTGGCTGATGTCCCCCTAAATTCATATCTTGAAGTCTCTAACTTCAAACGGGATGCTATTTGGAGATGGAAGGTCATGAGGTTTAAGTGAGATCAGGAGGTTGGGGCCCTCGTGATAGGATTGTTGTTGTTCAGTTGCTGAGTTGTGTCCGACTCTGTGACCCCATGGACTGTAGCCAACCAGGCTCCTCTGTCCATGGGATTTTCCCAGCAAGAGTGCTTGAGTAGGTTGCCATTTCCTTCTCCAGGAATTACTGCCCGTATAAGAAGAGACACCAGAAAACACAGTCTCTTTCTTTCTCCTCCATGTAAGGACACAGAGAGAAGGTGGTCATCTACACACCAGGAAGCAAACCCTCCTCAGGAACTGACCTGGTCTTGGACTTCCAGCTTCCCAAACTGCGAGAAAATAAGCGTTTGTTATTTAAGCCACTTGGTCTACGTTATTTTATTATAGCAGCCAAGCTAAGACAGGAATCCCACAGCAACAAATAGGCCCCCAATTGGGTGAAAAGTTAAAGGAAGAAGTTTGTTTCTAACTCACCTGATTACCCTGGAAGGCTGTTTCTGGTCCGTGGATGACGCTCCTCCTCCACATGGTGACTCAAGGACCCAGGTCCCCACCTTTTCATGGCTCCAGCACACACAGGGCCCTTACTGTCTCCCATGTCTAGCCAGCAGAGGAGAAAAGAAACTTGTCGAGGGCATGCCTGCTCCTTAAAGCTTTGACCCAGGGTGACACTTTTCACTGCTGCTCACATTCCATGGGTGAAGATGAGTCACACGGCCACGCCAATTCAAGAGGAGCTGGGAAGGTAGTACCTGGCCACTGTTTGTTCCCCAGGGTATTGCCTTGATTTTGGTTGCAATATCTGTCAAATTTTCTTTTCTTTTACAATTTGATTGGTTGATTGATTTTTGGCTGCACTGGGTTTTCATTGGTGCATGCTGGCTCTCTCTGTTTGTGGCGAGTGGCGGCTACTCTTTAGTTGAGGTAAACGGGCTTCTCACTGCGGTGGCTTCTCTTGCTGCAGAGCAGAGCTCTAGGGCTCCCAGGCTTCAGTAGCTGTGGCTGACGGACTCGATAGTTGTGGCTCCCAGGCTCTGGGGCACAGGCACAATAGCTGTTGTGCACGGGCTTAGTTGCTCTGTACCACGAGGGATCTTCCTGGATCAGGGATGGAAACTGCGTCTCCTGTATTGGCAGGCAAATTCTTTATCACTGAACCACCAGGGAAGCCCTTCTGTCAAAATTTAAAATGCACACAATCTTTGAAGCAGCAATGCTTCTTCTAGAATTCATTTTATAGAAATACTTGTAGCATGGACTTCCCTGATGGTCCAGTGGTGAAGACTCTGCACGTCCAGTGCAGGGGCACAGGTTCAATCCCTGGTCAGGGAACTGGGTCCTGCATACTGCATGACATGGCCAAGAAATAAAAATAAATAAGAAAAGGAAAGAAGTTAATAAAAGAAATACTTGCAGCAGCTTCATGGGGATTTATACATAAAATGATGGCTACAACATTTTGAGGAATAGAAAAAAATGAAAAGATCCAGATGTCCACACTAGATAAATTCTATGGGTTCATAGAAAACTATAGGAACTGGTGTAGAATGTTGTTTAAGATATATTATTAAGTGCAAAAAAATTCAGACTTTTATGTATATACACATACATAAAACATGTATATATGTGTTTATATAGACAACTATGTGTATATGTCTGTGTGACTATATGTATATATATGTATATGTGTGGTCAGTTGGGCCCGACTCTTTGTGACCCCATGGACTGTGGCTGACCCACCAGGCTCCTCTGTCCATGGCATTTTCCAGGCAAGAACACTGGAGTGGGTTGGCATGCCCTCCTCCGGGGGATCTTCCTGTCTCAGTGATTGAACCAGAGTCTCTATGTCTTCTGCACTGGCAGGTGGGTTCTTTCGCATTGCACCACCTGGGGAGCACCCGTATATGTATATATATAATCTCACTTTTTTTGGGCTGAACCACATGGCATGGGGGATCTTAGTTCCCTGACCAGGGATTGAACTTTTGCCCCTGCAGTGGAAGCGTGGAGTCCTAACCACTGGACTGGCAGGGAATTTCCTTTTTTTTTTAAATCTCACATTTTTTAAAAAAACAATTGCTTGTACAGTTCATTTTGTACACATATGGGATTGTGTATTATTTTTTCTATGCTGCCATATCCAATTACCACAAATTGAGTGGCTTACCAACAGCATGCCGTTTCCATGGGTTGGAAGTCTGATAGGCTTGACTGGGTTGCAGTCAAGGTATTGGTGGGCTGTGTGCTTTTCTGGACGCTAGGGAGAATCTGTTTCCTTGTTCATTCAGGCTGTTGGCAGAAGGTGGTTTCAAGCTCTTGCGACTGACCTGGGGTCCTGTTTCCTTGCCGGCTGGCAGCTGGATGTTGTTCTTAGCTTCTGGAGGCCACCAGCATTCCTTGGCCGGTGGCTCCTTCATCTCAGAAGTAATGACCCAGGGTCAAGTCCCTCTCTCTCCCATGCTTCAAATCTCTCCTGCCTCATCTTCTGGTGCATTGCTGGCCTATTCTTCTGCTTCCCTCTTACTTTTTTCTTTTCTTTTTTTTTCCTTTTCTCTGTCTCTCTCTCTCTCTTTTTTTTTTTCAGTTTATTTTCAGCCTGGTGTTGAGGGCTGCCTTTCAATAGATCGCAGCGAGGGAGCTTCTGTGCTACCTCTGAAACTCTGACCTCTTTTACTTTTTTAAAAAAATTTAACTTATTTTCAGCTGGATCTTTGTTGCTGCCTTTTTTTCGAGCTGTGGCGAGTGGGGGGCTACGCTGTAGTTGCAGTGCTTGGGCTTCTCACTGTGGGGGTTTCTCCTGTTGGGGAGCATGGGCTCTAGAGTGCAGGCTCAGAAGTTGTGGCTCACAGGCTCAGTTCCCCCTTGGCATGTTGAATCTTCCCGGACCAGGGAACAAACCTGTGCCCCTGCATTGGCAGGTGGATTCTTAACCACTAGGCCACCAGGGACGTCCTGCCTCTTCTTTTAAAGACCCATGTGATGAGCTTGGGCCCACAGGAATAACCCAGGGTATGCTCCCTATTTTAAAGTGTGTAACCTAGGACCAGTTTCTTTCACCATGTAATGTAACATACAAGGTGCCAAGATCATGGGGGACACACTCTTGTCTACCACAGATTATGCTTTGGGAGAAGTGTTCTTGGTAAGAAAAAGGCTTAGTGCCACACTCTGGGTTGGACCTCAGAGAGAGGTGTTAGGAACCCCGAGAAACCTAGATGTGTATCCCTGGCCTGTTTGCTCCAGGCTGTGGGACCTTTGGTGAGCGGTTGCACCTCTCTGAACCTCAGTCTTATCTGTAACACAAGGGAGTAGATTTACCACTTCCTCTGGGGCTTGTGTTTGGGTGGGGAGATTTGGCTAATATCCCTTTTTCTGCCCAACTCAAAGCTTAGTTGTAGGGAGGAAGGGCATATCTACTTGCTCTTAGTGAATTTAATATGATTATTTTGCCTTTAAAAATATATTTTGGTATTGTCGTTCAATCACTTCCTGTCTGACTCTTTGTGACCCTTATGGACTGCTGCATACCAGGCTTCCTTGTCCTTCACTATCTCCTGGAGGTTGCTTAAACTCATGTCCATTGATTCAGTGATGCCATCCAATCATCTCATTGTCTATTATCCCCTTCTCCTCCTGCCCTCAATCTTTCCCAGCATCAGAGTCTTTTCCAGTGAGCTGGCTCTTCGCATCAGGTGGCCAAAGTATTGGAGCTTCAGCTGCAGCATCACTCCTTCCAATGATATTGAGGGCTGATTTCCTTTACAACTGACTGGTTTGATGTTGTAGTCCAAAGGACTCTCAAAAATCTTCTCCAGCACCACAGTTTGAAAGCATCAATTGTTTGGCACTCAGCCCTCTTTATGGTACAACTCTCACATCCGTACACAACTACTGGAAAAATGATAGCTCTAACTACATGGATATCTCTGCTTTTTAATACACTGTCTAGGTTTATCATAGCTTTTCTTCCAAGGAGCAAGCGTCTTTTAATTTCAACAAACATGCAGAAAAATGCACAAATGAATTTTTACACAGATCTATATGCTATGTTCCTACCAGGACCCCACGTAAAGAGTTAAGGAATTTCCAACGCTCAGTGGGCTTTCAGTTTAAACAAATTAAAAAATATAGAGAACACGTAGTTAAATTTGAATTTCAGATAAATTGTGAATAGATTTTGAACTTCCTATCAGTGGAATCACACAGTAGGTCCTCTGTGTCGTTCTGTGAGATTCATCCACGCTGGTGCCTGTAATGCTTTCTCTTTCATTGATGTGTAGTGTTCCACTATACAGATACACCACACTATGTTTTCCTATTTTCTTATTAATAGACCTTTGGGTTGCTTCTAGTTTTAACCTACTAAAAATAGAGCTTTGTGAACGTGACTTTCAGTGGCTAGATGCACTTAGGAGTGAAACTACTGGCCATTTTTAGTTTAACAATTCTCCTCCCAGATGGGAGAAAAAGACATCCTCCCACACCAGTGAATAAATTGAAGTCTTGTAGGTTACATTCCAGCGCCCAGCCTGGTCTTATTTTTATTTCCTGAATGAAGGACCTTGTGAGTATTTTGAGTTTCCATCTTCTCTAATGGGTCTAAGGAGCCTGTGAAGCTTTGTTTTTTCTCTACTTTTAATTTTATTTTCAGTTTTGTAATTGAAGTATAATTGATTTACAATGTTATGTTAGTTTCAGGTATATGGAAAAGTGATACAGTTTCAAAGTGATTCAGGAACATGTCCTTCGGTCACTAAGTTGTCTTTGGACCCCGTGGTACTCTGGGCTTCTCTGTCCTTCACCATGTCCCGGAGTTTGTTCAGACTCACATCTATTGAGTCAGTGATGCTATCCAACCATCTGTCCTCTGTCGCCCCACTTCTCCTCCTGCTCTCAATCTTTCCCAGCTTCAGGGTCTATTTTCAGTGAATCAGCTCTTTGTATGGTGGTCAAATACCTTTTCAGATTCTTTTCCTGTATAGGTTATTACAAGATAACTGAGTATAGATCCCTGTTCTATACAGTAGGTTCTTGTTGCTTATCTGGTGTTGTATGTTACTCTCAAACTCCTAATTTATCCCTCCCCTCCCCGCTACGTTTCCCCTTTGGTAGCCTTAAGTCCTCTAATTTTAGGGGCCATATCTTTTAGTGATTTTTAGGAGAGAGAAGGCTGCTTCAGCAGTTATTGGTACTTGTTTAACCCATGGATGGTGAAGCCTGGTGCCTAGCGCAGCCATGTAACTGTCCCTGTCCAAGTGGGGGTGGTGCACAGAAGCCACGCAGACTGCCTTGCAGTCCCTGCCTCCCTGCTCCCCTTCCCGTAGCTTCTCAACCAGCTATATTCATCAGGAGCATCTCCAGGTGCCATCTGGTTGCTATGGCAACTCAGGCTGGTCCAGGCTTGGCAGTGGGGGTCGACCCCCATCTTGGCTGCAGTTCCAATTTGGATTTAGGGAAATAGATACACGTGATACCTGATGCTTTGAGGAAGTCCTGTTCTGATTACATTAACAGTAGGATTTTTTTTGTGGTCTCAGGCATAATGCCGCTTCTTTTCTTCTATTTGCTTTACCTCCATTGTCATCTCTTTGCACCGTCTGTTCGTGAAACCTGGCCGCTTCTAAGGGATGCAAACCCCATGCGCTTTGCCGTTTCCTCTGTGCTGTGGTTGAGCAAACAGAGGGAGCAGCACACCTGGTCACAAGGCCCCGCAGGCGCCAGGAACGGACCCCCGGCTGGAAGCGCCCGTGGGCTGGGGATGTGTTTGCTTCTTGTGTGTACACACGGGGCAGCTGGGGCTCTGTTGTTGGAAGCGCGTGTGATGGCTCTGCAGAGTGAGCTCCTTGGTGTTGCTTTAGCAGCCGTCCCCATCGCCCCCTACCCTGCCCCGACCCATCCAGCTTCCGGGCTCCACCCACCTGCCACAATATCAACCTGAGAGCCAGTGTTGTCCAAGCACTTTCCATGGCCTGGCACTGTGATCAGAGCTCCGACAGGCACCCACTGACCCCTCATTATGGCTCCCTGTACTACTTATCCTTATCCCCACCTTGTGCAGGAGAAAGAGACTCAGAGGATTAAATAATGTTGGGGAACACACAGCTAGTTGATTATGTGCTGGAGTCCGACAGGCCTGGCTCTGGAATAAATCTTCTTTCCCACCACAATTCATCTCTTCCCTGCCCTAGACCCAAGGCAGCAGTGTTCTATGTGCTTGGTGATGTTTTCTTGGGTAGACTCATCCTTAAGATATTCATCCACTCAGAATGCATGCAAGCTCAGTCGCTCAGTTGGGTCTGACTCTTTGCAACCTCATGGACTGTAGCCCACCAGTCTCCTCTGTCCATGGGATTCTCCAGGCAAGAATACTAGAGTGGGTTGCTATTTCTTCCTCCTTGGGATCTTCCCGACCTAGGAATGGAACCAGCATCACCCGAGTTGGCACATAGATCCTTTACCATTGAGTCACCTGGGAAGCCCAAGTTGTCAGGGACCCAGTGGCAAGCAACATAGATCAAGATCCTTGTATACATAACACTGACGGCCTACAGAGGCCACCAAAAGCCCACAAGGAAGACCTCATTGGAGGATGTGATGAGGAGTGCCTACATCCGACCTCAGCCTGAATAATGAGAGGGAGCCGACCCATCACAGATGAGGGGAAGAGCATTCTAGGAAGTGGCCTGTCTGCATGCTTGCTCAGTCATGTCTGACTCTGTGACCCCATGGACTCTAGCCCACCAGTCTCCTCTGCCCATGGGATTCTCCACACAAGAAATACTGGAGTGGGTTGCCATTTCCTACTCCAGGGTTTGAACCCGTGTCTCTTGCAGCTCTTGTGTCTCCTGCACTGGCAGACAAATTGTTTAGCACTGCTCCACTAGGAAGAGGAAACAGCAATTGCAAAGATGGAATGAGCTTGGCAGAGACCAGGAGTGGCAAGGCCAGTGACTCTAGATCTTAGAGGCAAAAGGGGGAAGGGGAGGGGTTGGGGCAGCCTATAGGGAGTGGCTTTTATTTCTCTAAGAGCAAAAGAATGACTGGCTCTTTTCAGAAGCTTCCCCATTGATTGCAGAGCAGAATGCAGGCTGGACAGTGGGGAGTGAGAAAACCAGCTGGCCCAGGAGAGGCAACTGCCCAAGTCCAGGCCAGCAGTGAGGGAGGCTTTGCCATGGAGGGAAGTGGTTGCATATAGGATCTATTTTGGAGGTGAATGGATGGCACCAGCTGATGGCTTTCAGTCAGAGAGTGAAGGGAAAGGGAGAGTCATGTGATTTTGGCACCGAGTTAAATTGGGAGGCCTGTGATGAGATGGGGGATATTGGGAGCAAAGGGCTGTAGAAAAGGAGCAGGGAAGGGAGGTTGCTATCTTGAGCCTGTGGGACCAGCAGGTGGATGTCTCAAAAAGATGTAACTTGTGCCTCTGCCTTAGGTTTTGTCTTTCCCACTCCGTCTCCCATCTTCCCAGGTACAAACCCCTCTTCTCTAGGTGCCTGAAGCTTTTTCCATCAAGCCTGGGCTCTGGGGTTTTAGTTGCATTGGGGATACTACACAGAACATCCAAGTTGTAAGTTAGGTTCTTTCATTTTGAAAAGTATGATTGATTTTCAATGTTGTGTTAGTATTGAAACAGGAATCTGAATTCGTGTTCACAGAGCTGAAGAATAAACTTAACAAACATGCAATCAATCACAGTAGCAAGCAAATAGGATTTATTTTAAAGAGATGAAAAGAACAAAGCTCTCAGCATAGACACAGAGACACTGAAGTGCCCCCAAATGTGGGACTTACAGCATTTATAAGCATTAAAATGCTTACAGCACTTAACAGCATTCTATCCTTTCTAGTATCAGTCTGTACTTTTTTGGTTGGCTCTTGTCCTTAACGTATGTCATTTCTAGCCAATCAGTTTAAAGGTTTCAGCGTTTAACTTGGCATCTTTATGGCTTCTTTTGATCCCCAGTTTCTAAGTCTCCGAGCATTTTCAGTCACCATCGTGTGACCCTGTCTTACGACCCCTGGCCATTTCGCAGAGGATCAGATATGGGCCAAAAGTTGATGGCCTACCTGTTGCTTTTCTTTTAGATAAGAGGGCCAGGAGTTAATGGTTGTCCTGTCCTGCATCTGGGTGTTGATGATCTACCAGACCAAGGACGCATTCCTCTGAAAGTCAGGTGGAACAAAGGATAGAGCTTTAGGTTAGTAGAGTGAGATGTTTATTGAAAAAAAGACTGAGGTCTCCGTCTTACACTGACTGCCTAGCAATTTCTACCTCAGTTTCAGGTATACAGCCCAGGGATTCAGGTTTATAGTCTGTGTCTATATCTATTCCTTTCCAGATTCTTTTCTCTTATAGGTTATCACAAAAATATTGAATATAGTTCCCTATGGTGAATTCTTTCTTTAATTTGACACAGTAAGCACATTTTGGGGAATGGGAGGGGTGACTCCAGGAAGTAGAAATGGAACAAGTAGCAAGACATTTGAACCTTCCTTTCATCCTCAGTTTTTTAAGTGTGTGTGTGTGTGTGTGTGTACACACACGTATATTTATTTTGGCTGCGCCAAGTCTTAGTTGAAACATGCAGGATCTTTTTTAATTGCAGCATGCAAACTTTTTTTTCAGATCTGGCATGTGGGATCTAGTTCCCTGACCAGGGATCAAACCCAGGCCCCTTGCATTGGGAGCGAGGAGTCTTAGCCACTGGACCACCTGGGAAGTCCCAGTCTTCAGTTTTATTTCTATAAAATGGGAAGGAAAATGCCTTTGAGGCATAAGTGCTTATAAAAGGAATAAAAGGCTTTTTTTTTTCAATGCGAAGGGAATGTATTTAGAAAAACACAAAAGGCTTTATAAATTCACGATTGTAGGCGATTAAGAGTAAGTTTTCATGGGAGTAAATTGAACCTTAAAGGCGTCATGAAGATAGGCCTATTAAACTCCATTAGTTACAAGATTTGAAAAAAGAAACCTCCCTGGAGGGAAACAGTGTTCATTAAACTGATATTGAGTTGATCTACTTAGGAGAGGCTTACTTAGGGGAGGGAACGTTCTTACTTCTTGGAAGCCTTCAAGCAGAGCAAGAAGAAATAGTCAGCAGGGAGATAAGCCTCCACTCCCACTCCTGTTTCTTTGCACCATCTTCTTCCACCTCTGGGTGTTGAGGTGACTCTTGCAATGTTTATGCATGGGATTTAGGCTCCTAATTCTTTGTCATTCAGGCTGGCCTTCCTGTGGATTTCCTTTTCTTGGACAGACACTGGAAGGCTAGTGATGGGGGGCTGTTAGGTAGAAAAACTCAGTTTGGGGTTGAAAATATGCTGTTGGGTAAGCTGTGGATCTGAACACCATGGGCTATCTCACTCCTAGAAGGAACAAGAAAACTTTTCTTTCCATGGCTCACAAGGTCCTGTGTGATCTGCTCCATCACCTCCCCACCCTCAACCCTATTACGCTTCTCCTCACTCACAGCCACTCAGGCCTCCTTATTGTTCCTTGAGCAAATCATACACAGCCCTGCCTCAGGACCTTTGCACATGCTGTTCTCTGCCTGGAATGCTCTTCTCTCAGATACCCAGCATGGCTACTGCTTCAAGTCCTCCAGGTCTCTCTGTTCAGATGTCACTTCCTCAGAGAGGCCATCTCTGACCCCCTATTTAATACAATGGCCCACCCACCACTTCCTGTCATCCTCTGTGGTGAGCAGAATTGTGTCTCCTGTCCCCAAATTCATGTGGTGCAGTTCTAACCCACAGTAGCATGAGACTGTGGTGTTTGTTTGTTTTTTTTTAAGATTTTTTTTTTTCTTTTGACATGGGCCATTTTTAAAGTCTTTATTGAATTTGTTACAATATTGCTTCTGTTTTATGTTCTGGCTTTTTGGCCCCAGGGTATGTGGGATCTTAGCTCCCTGACCAGGGATGGAACCCAGCCCCCCTGCGTTGGAAGGCAAAGTCTTAACCAGTAGACTGCCAGGGAAGTCCCAGCATGGGACCATATTTGGAGATAGAGCCTTTAAAGACATAATTAAGGCTCCTCTGCCCTGGCCACACTCCTGCTAGGTCTCCACATGAATCTCTTGTGTCCTGCCTTGGCCTGGTCAGCTTGGGATGCCCTGTAGATCCTGGAGGTGGGTGCTGTAGGGCCGTAGGAACCTGGTGGGCTGAGGCTGTCTGCCCCCTGGCCTGCCTGGCTGCGCCTGCTGCTGGAGATCCAGGTCGAAAGCCCAAGGATGCTGGTGTTCAATTTCCCTTGACTTTGAGGACCTGGGAAGGTCATATGCACCACGGGTATGACTAGTGTCAGATTGCCCAGCAGTATTTTAAGAAAGCCAGATGCCTGGATTGGAGACTGCAGACACCTTCACACAGACACTGTGCTTTCCTGTAATTGAGACTTCTATTTTTCTAGTACAAAGTTAAATGCATGATATTATAAAACTTTTTTTTTTCTTTTTTTTTTTGCCACATGTCAAAGCTTGCAGGATCTTGGTTCCCTGACCAGGGATGGAAACCAGGCCCCCTGCAGTGGAAGTACAGGAAGTGTGGATTCCTAACCACTGGACCACCAGGGAATTCCCATAAAATACTCTTTTATAACATCATCTCACTGAGATCTCCAGGGCTTTTATGTTCATTTTTTAAAAGTTTTTTAAAGAATTTTTTTTTGATGTGGACCATGTTTTTTAAAAGTCTTTATTGAATTTGTTACAGTATTGCTTCTGTACTATTTTATTCTAAGTTTTTGTTGTGAAGCATGTGGGATCTTAACTCACTGACTAGGGATTGAACCCATACCTCCTACCTTGGAAGACGGTCTTAACCACTAGACCACCAGGGACGTTCCCCCAAGGCTTTTAATATCTTCAGAATCTATATTCCCACTTTTCAAAAGACTCAAAAGTCATATAAAGTCTAGGAAATCTACTAAAAAGATGATGAAAAAAATCAGAAGATGAAGGACACTCCGATGAAGACTGTGACCATAAATGAGATGAGTGAGCAGGGAGAGAAGCCTGAGGACAAACCCAGGGTGGTCAGAGACAATCTTTATTAGGTGAAAGTAGTGTAGTCTTTCCATAGGATGTTATCCTGAAGCCAGACCCAGAGAGTGGAAGAAATAAAGTGAACCCTCCAAAGGTGGACTCAGGCTGAACAGGGGAAAAATTACGGAAGACGAGAAGGGTGAAAGTGGCTTTTCTAAAGGGAGAGGATAAAGAAGCAGAAACAGAGATGGTGATGTGGATTCTCCGGAAAAAAAAAAAAAAAGTGTTTAAAGAGAAGACCGACAGAAATACCGAGTGGCACTACGACAGTGGAAAAAGTAAAGTTGCCTAAAAAGAATATGCTCAAGTAAATGAATTGTTCTTAGCAATAAACCTGCTTTCTAGTGGTGGGGGAAAGGGCCAGGTTAAAAAAGAGGATTTTTCTTAAAATTAAGTTCTCCTATCATTTGGAGGGGGAAGGAAAAAAGAAAAAAAAATGAGAGAGGAAAAAAGAGACAATTAGGGGCTTCCCAGGTCATGCTTGTGGTAAAGAACCCGGCTGCCAATACAGGAAATGTAAGAGGCTCCGGTTTGACCCCTGGGTTGGGAAGATTCCCTGGAGGAGCGCATGAAAACCCACTCCAGTATTCTTGCTTGGGGAATCCCATGGACGGAGCAGCCTGGTGGGCTACAGTCCATAGGGTTGCAAGAAGTCGGGCACGACTGAAGCAGTTTAGCAGGCACATATGCAAGGTATATTTATTTAACTTATATGCAGAGTACATCATGAGAAACGCTGGACTGGAAGAAGCACAAGCTGGAATCAAGATTGCTGGGAGAAATATCAATAACCTCAGATATGCAGATGACACCACCCTTATGGCAGAAAGTGAAGAGGAACTAAAAAGCCTCTTGATGAAAGTGAAGTGGAGAGTGAAAAAGTTGGCTTAAAGCTCAACATTCAGAAAACAAAGATCATGGCATCCCGTCCCATCACTTCATGGGAAATAGATGGGGAAACAGTGTCAGACTTTATTTTTCTGGGCTCCAGAATCACTATAGATGGTGACTGCAGCCATGAAATTAAAAGACACTTACTCCTTGGAAGGAAAGTTATGACCAACCTAGATAGCATATTCAAAAGCAGAGACATTACTTTGCCAACAAAGGTTCGTCTAGTCAAGGCTATGGTCTTTCCTATGGTTATGTGGATGTGAGAGCTGGACTGTGAAGAAGGCTGAGGGCCAAAGCATTGATGCTTTTGAACTGTGGTGTTGGAGAAGACTCTTGAGAGTCCCTTGGACTGCAAGGAGATCCAACCAGTCCATTGTGAAGGAGATCAGCCCTGGGATTTCTTTGGAAGGAATGATGCTAAAGCTGAAACTCCAGTACTTTGGCCACCCCATGTGAAGAGTTGACTCACTGGAAAAGACTCTGATGCTGAGAGGGATTGGGGGCAGGAGGAGAAGGGGACGACAGAGGATGAGATGGCTGGATGGCATTACTGACTCGATGGATGTGAGTCTGAGTGACCTCCGGGAGTTGGTGATGGACAGGGAGGCCTGGCGTGCTGCAGTTCATGGGGTCGCAAAGAGTCGGACACGACTAAGCAGCTGATCTGATCTGATGCAAAGTAAAGTTAGAAGGACATTAAGACACAGACATACCCCGAGGGGAGACCATGAGAAGACACAGGGAGAAGATGGCAGTCTACAAGCCAAGGAGAGAGGCCTCCAGAGAAACCAGCCTTGCTGACCCCTTGATCTCCAACTGTAGCCTTCAGAACTGGGAGGAAATAGATTTCTGTTGTTTAAGGCACCCTGCATGTGGTACTTTGTTACGGCAAATGAATATACCTCTCCTGCTAAATTGCCCTCCACGGCACTTTAAAAATTTTTTTATTTATTCATTTGGCTGTGCTGGGTCTCCGTTGCTGCCTGGGCTTTTCTCTAGTTGCGGCAAGCAGGGGGCTACTCTTTAGTTGTGGCGCTTGGGCTTCACGCTGTTTGAGGCTTCTCTTGTTTTGGAGCATGAGCTCTGGGTGCGTGGGTCTCCATAGCTGCAGACAGTGGGCTCGGTATTTGCGGCTCCCGGGCTCTAGAGCACAGGCTCAGTAGTTGTGGGGCATGGGCTTAGCTGCTCCGCTGCATGTGGAGTCTTCCCAGATCAGGGATCCAACAAGTGTCCCCTGCATTCAAGGGTGGATTCATATCCGCTGGGCTACCAGGGAAGTCCCTCCACTGCTGCTGCTGCTGCTAAGTCGCTTCAGTCGTGTCCGACTCTGTGCGACCCCATAGACGGAAGCTCACCAGGCTCCCCCGTCCCTGGGATTCTCTAGGCAAGAACACTGGAGTGGGTTGCCATTTCCTTCTCCAATGCATGAAAGTGAAAAGTGAAAGTGAAGTCGCTCAGTTGTGTCCGAGTCCTAGCGACCCCATGGACTGCAGCCCACCAGGCTCCTCCATCCGTGGGATTCTCCAGGCAAAAGCACTGGGGTGGGATGCCACTGCCTTCCCCGAGTCCCTCCACAGCACTTTTCAACTCCCAGGCTCCACATGAAGTATTTGTTTTGTCCATAGTCTGCCTCCCCTTCTAGAACCTCCATTCCAGCATAAGGGTGACATTTGTTTGTCTCATCCACACTGTGTCCCCGGCAGCCAGCGCAAGACCTGCACACAGCGGCTGCTCACTTGGTGTTTGTTGAGTGAATAAGTGAATGACATGGAGACAAAGCTTTTTCCTGGCTCTCAGACCCTCTGGGGTTTAACCACCTGATACATTCTTAAAGGGCAAGAACTCTGTCCCTTTGCTCTTTTATTAAAATTTTTTAAATTTATTTTTCTTTGGCTATGCCTCAGAGCATGTGGGATCTGAGTTCCCAGACCAGGGATCGAAACCACATCCTCTGCAATGGAAGTGTCCACCCCAGGGAAGTCCCCATTTTCTCTTTTTAAGAAACCAGCCAAGGTGGCAAAGCGCAGGGCTCACTCACAGATGGCCATATCCTGTGTGGGTTTTAAAGCCAACCCGTAAACTCCCCCTTTTAGTTTTCTAAGTGACTCTCTGGAGCTCAGAGGAACCAGGGACCAGAGGAGAGTGAACAAGTAGGCTCCTGGCGGCCCATTTTGCAGAGAATGCTGAGATGCTGAGAAATCACCAGAACCACCCTCGGTGGCCGGCACCTGGGAAGTGGAGCGAGTGTCCTGCGACACAGCCTCCGCGGTCTTTTGCGCCACGGTGCTGCCTTGGTTGCCGGGCAGCTCCTAAGAACTGGCTTCCCAGGCCTGAGTTGCCAAGGAAATACTAATTCCCGTTGGGCCGGTCCTGGGGTGTTTTTTGACTTCCTGTGAAGGAGGCTGGTCGCCTGTGCGGTCCTGGTCCCCTGAGCGCCCTTCTCTCTGCATCTCTCTTACCCTTCCTCTTTCTCGCTCTCTCCTGTCTCCTCCTCTAGTTTCCTCCCGGGCTGGAGGCAGAAGACCCTGGGATTTCTGAGTGAGGCCCATGGATGTCGAAGTCCTCCCGGGTCCTGGACCCCATGTTCTCGCCCCGCAGTTACTATGATGCCCTGTACGACCGCGGCTTGGGCCCCTCAGGTCCGGACGGCGCCCCCGCGGGCAGAGCCCGCGCCCCGCCGGACGCGCGGTCCCACCTGATGAGCGGCGGCGGCTTCGAGGGGCCCCCTCTGAAGCGACGGGGCGGCGTGGTGGACCACCGCGATGTCATCTTGGCCCACCAGGCGCACAAAATCCACAGCACCCCGCAGGCCAGAAGGAAAGAATGGGAGTGAGTATGCACGGGGTGGGCGACCGACCCCCAGCATCCCGGGATGGGGAGCAGCAGTAAACCGGGGTCTCTTGGGGTCAGGAAACGCCTATTTCTGACAAGCTTCTGGGGCGGGGGAGCGGGGGGCGGAGGGCATTCGTATGGCTGGTTGCTGAAGTCTCCAATTCCTCTCCTGCCAGTTGATCGAATAGCCGCTGCCTTGAGTCCCTTCGGTGAACCCCCGGGGCACACACGGTGTAGCAGCAAAGGGGTTAATTGTGGGCGTGGCAGGGCGTGCTCAGGATCCTGCTCTGTGAGTGTCCACTCAGAGGGGTCGGCAAATATTTCCCATGGGATGCACATTCCCGAACCACGCTGAGAAATGCTCCTTTCTCGGGAGTGGGAGTGGGGGTGGAGGGGTGGAGTCGGCAGGTGATGGGTGGAAAGAGGAAATCACATTGTTACCTCAAGCCTTCAGTCTAAACCTGAAAAGTGGTGTGGGAGTCGGGGTGGGGGTTTGGGAGGATGTGGTGACTGATCCCGGGTTCCCTTTCTCTTGGCCAGTGACCCTGAAAGTGGGTCTTCTCGTGGAAACCATCATTGGACGGACGAGTGGGGTTAGGAATGGCTCCTCTGGGCTCGCTCTCCACCGTGCAATCTTTCCAGGCTGTTTGAAGATTAAAAGCGGTTTGTGTGAAGAAGGTTCAGTCCCCCATATGGAGGGAGAGCCGGTGCTTTTTTCCTTTCTCTTTTTCTCAAGAGCTTCTTTGGCCAAGGCTTAGAGCTGGGGGAATTCTTGGGCAGACAGCAGACAAGTGGGATGTGAATATGAATTCAAGGCTATTGGAGCTCAGGCCGACAGGGCTGCTGATCACTCTTGTGGCCCCAGAAATCCCTTCTCCCACCCACCTCATGCCTGCCAGGTCTGACCTCTTGGAAACTAGCAACTTCATCACTAGGCTTAGGCTCCGGCCTCCCCCACCTGTGCCCCTCCTCCCCATTTTCTGTCTGCTTGAAGAGGGAACTGGGTTATAATGCCAGTTGGGTTCTGAGTGTAGTGATGCGGGAAGTATAACGACAGAATGCAATGAAAACTGTATTACCAAAATGTTCAGTCACTCAGTCGTGTCCGACTCTTTTTGACTCCATGCACTGTAGCACACCAGGCTTCTCTGTCCTTCACTATCTCCCAGAGCTTGCTCAAACTCCCATCCATTGAATCAGTGACGCCATCCAACCATCTCATTCTCTGTCGTCCCCTTCTCCTCCTGCCTTCAGTCTTTCCCAGCATCAGGGTCTTTTCCAATGAGTCGGCTCTTCGCATCATGTGGCCAAAGTTCTGGAGCTTTAGCTGAAGCATCAGTCCTCCCAGTGAATATTCAGGGTTGATCTTCTTTAGGATTCACTGGTTTGATTATTATCAAAATGAGCCGGTGTTTGTTTTGAATCAGAGGGCTTCAGGTAAGGTGAAAAAGGTGGCGCCAATGTGGACTCTGACATGGTTTCCTGAGGTTAGACTGACATCTGGTGGCATGTTTGGGCATCACATATAAAGGAAATGGGGTAACCAAACAATTTTTTTTGCCCATACTGTCTACCTTTTGACATTCGCTCCTCTCCATCCATACATCTAGCCACCCGCCCACCAACCTTCCTGCTGGACCGTCCATCATCCATTCATTCATCCATCCATCCACTCAGCAATCTTCCTATCCATCTATCCATTTATCCATCTCCCCCCTCCCTTTACCGCCCATATTTCTATCCACCCATCCATCCATTCTTCCATCTGCCCATCCATCCATCCATTTACTCACCCATCTTTTTATGTATCTATCAATTCATCATCACCCTGTCTTTCCTCCCATCCACTCATTAATACATTGGCCTGTCCATGTTTTTATCCGTCCAACCTCTCACCGCCTCCCCCATCCATCTTCCATTTGTTCATCCGACTGAGCGACTTCACTTTCACTTTTCACTTTCATGTATTGGAGAAGGAAATGGCAACCCACTCCAGTGTTCTTGCCTGGAGAATCCCAGGGATGGGGGAGTCTGATGGGCTGCTGTCTATGGGGTCGCACGGAGTCGGACACGACTGAAGCGACTTAGCAGCAGCAGCAGCAGCAGCATGTCATTCATATACCCAGTGATCTATATCTCTGTCTAGTCCTCCATCTCTCTACCCATCCTTCTACTCCTCAATCCATTCATCCATCCATCCACCCACCTATCATTTCATATTTCATAAATAACTGGTGTTTTAGTTGCTAAGTCCTGTCTGACTCTTGCAGCCCCATGGACTGTAGCCCACCAGGCTATTCTGTCCATGGAATTTCCCAGGCAAACATACTGGAGTGGGTTGCCATTTCCTTCTCCAGGGAATCTTCCTGACTCAGGCATTGAACCCACATCTGCATTGAGGGTGGATTCTTTACCGACTGAGCCACCAGGGAAGCCCTAAAGTGTTACTTGCTTAGTTGTTTCTGACTCTTTGCAACCCCATGCACTGTAGCTCACCAGGTTCCTCTGCCCAAGGAATTCTCTGGGCAAGAATACTGGAGTGGGTAGCCATTCCTTTCTCCAGGGGATCTACCTGACCCAGGGATTGAACCCACGTCTCCTGCATTGCAAGCAAATTCTTTACTGTCTGATTCGGCAGGGAAATGATGCATCTAATAAATGCAGCTGCAATGCTAAATACCACTCCTCTATTATTCCCTCTCCGGGCTTCCTTGGGGTCGCTAAGAGTTGGACACGACTGAGTGGCTTCACTTTCACTTTTCGCTTTCATGCATTGGAGAAGGAAATGGCAACCCACTCCAGTGTTCTTGCCTGGAGAATCCCAGGGACAGGGGAGCCTGGTGAGCTTCTGTCTGTGGAGTTGCACAGAGTCGGACACTACTGAAGCAACTTAGCAGCAGCAGCAGCAGCAGCAGCAGTGCTTCCTTGGTGGCTCAGATGATAAAGAATTTGATAGCAATGCCGGAGACCTGGGTTCGGTCCCTGGGTTGGGAAGATGCCCTGCAGAAGGGAACAGCTACCCACTCCAATATTCTGGCCCGGAGAATTCCATGGACTGTATAGTCCATGGGGTCGCAAAGAGTCAGACATGACTGAGCAACTTTCACTTTTTCACTTTCATTATCCCCTCTCTAGGATTCACCTGCTCTCTCCTCTCCTTTCCCATTTATTTCCATTCTCCTCTTATTTTATTTTTTATTGAAAAAGAAATTTGATTAACTTGCAAAGAAACAGCGAAGCTTCTTTAAGGGGTTAGAATGAGTTATTTCAGCTGACCTGCAGAAAAGAGATTTTTAGGATAAGGAAAAGTGTCAGTGAATTAAAAAACCTGTTGCCCAGGGGAAATGATAACTGTAATTTCTAACAATAATGATAGCTAGTGTTTATTGGCCACCTACTGTATGCCAGACACTTAAAAAAAAAATTTGCTTATGGCTGTGCTGGGTCTTCGTTGCTGCGTGGGCTTTTCTCGAGTTGTGGTGAGCGAGGGCTACTCTTGAGTTGTGGTGCTTGGGCTTTTCATTCCTGTGGCTTCTCTTGTTGCAGAGCACAGGTTCAATAGTTGTGGCTCATAGGCTTAGTTGCTCCACGGCCGTGGAATCTCCCCGGATCAGGGATTGAATCCGTGTCTCCTGCATTGGCAGGCAGATTCTTTGCCACTGAGCTACCAGGGAAGCCCTGCCTGATACTTCTTGTCATACCTCTGACCGCTGTAGATTGTGCATTATCTGCACTTTACAGATGAAACCAGAGAGGGTGGGAGAGGCAAAGTAACTTGCTAGAAAGTAGCAGAACTGAGATTCGAACTCCAGCCTGTCAGACTCTGATACTCAAACTCTTTATCATTTGGCCAAAGAGTTTTTACTTGCCAAATAGTAAGTGGCAAGGATTTGCTTTCCACTCACTCAGAAAATAAAGAAAGTCAATCACATCAGGGAGAAAGACAACCGTGGGGTGTTCAGACCTGGCATTAGGTGCCTTGTCTACCACAGCCTCGCTGGATGGTTAACTTCTGCCTCAGCTTGCCATCGCTTTCCCCCAGTCTCTTTCTGGGACCATAAAAAGTCTTGGAGAATCTTTCTAGCCATAATCTCCAAACTTCTGAATGCCTGCCTCTGCCAGCAAAGCCAACACGTTTTCAGCACATGTACGTATTTTTTCAGCTTTACTTATGTTGTTTATTGCCTATTTTTCTTTTCCATTATGGTTTATTATAAGACATTGAACACAGTTCCCTGTGCTGTACAGCAGAACCTTGTTGTTTATCTGTTCTGTGTACAGTAGGTTGCATCTGCTAATCCCAAACTCCCAGTCCTTCCCTCTTCACCTCCCCTCCACCTCGGCTGATGTCTGAGTGTGTTTCTGTTTTGTAAGTTCATTTGTCTCATTTTTTTAGATCCCACGTGTAAGTGATATCATATTGTATTTGTCTTTCTCTTTCTGAGTTGATTCACTTAGTGTGATCATCTCTAGGTCCATTCATGTGGCTGCAAGTGGTGGCATCATTTCACTGTTCGTGACTGAGTAATATTCCATTGTATACGTGTACATCTTTATTTATTCAGTGGTCAGTGGACGTGTAGGTTGCCTCCATGTCCTCACTATTGTGAATAGTGCTGATATGAACATAGGGGTGCGCGTATCTTGTCTTTTCTTTTTAAAAGATTTTATTGGAGTATAGTTGAGTTGCAATGTTGTGTTAGTTTATGCTGTAAGGCAAAGTGAATCGGTTATGCATAGACATATATCCACTCTTTTTTAGATTCTTTTCCTGTGTAGGCCACTACAGCATGTTGAGTAGAGTTCCCTGTGCTATACAGTGGATATTTATTAGTTACCTATTTTATATATATATATATATATATATCAGATCAGATCAGTCGCTCAGTCATGTCCGACTCTTTGCGACCCCATGAATCGCAGCACGCCAGGCCTCCCTATATAGTACTGTATATATGTCAATCCCAATCTCCCAGTTTATCATTTGCCCCCTTACCCCTGGTAACCATGAGTTTGTTCTCTACATCTGTAACTCTATTTGTATTGTAGATAAGTTCATCTGTACCCTTTCTTAGATTCCACATATAAGCGATATCTTAGATTTGTCTTTGTCTGACTTACTTCACTCAGTATGACAATCCCTAGGTTTACCAGTGTTGCTGCAAATGGCAGTATCTTTTTCTTTTTCTTTTTATAGCTGAGTGCCCTTCCACTGTATTTGTGCACCATGTCTTCTTTATCTAGTCCCCTGTTGATGGACGTTGGAGGGTGGTCCCGCGTTCCGGCTGTGGTGGACAGCGCTGCTGTGAACCGTGGGGTGCGTGTATCTCTTGAAATTAGTTTTGCCCAGATAAACGCCCAGGAGTGGCACTGCTGGAGCACATGGAAACTGTTTTTAGCTCATTGAGGAACCTCCGTATGGTTCTCCATAGTGGCTCTTCCAATTACATTCCCATCAACAGTGTCCGAGGGTTCCCCTTTCTCCACACCCTCTACGGCACTTCTTATTTGTAGACTTTTTAATAATGGTCATTTCTGACCAGTGTGGGTGATACTTCATTGTAGTTTTGATTTATATTTCACTAATAATTGGTGATTTTGAACATCTTTTCATTCAGATCAGATCAGATCAGTCGCTCAGTCGTGTCCGACTCTGCGACCCCATGAATCGCAGCACACCAGGCCTCCCTGTCCATCACCAACTCCCAGAGTTCACCGAGACTCATGTCCATCGAGTCAGGGATGCCATCCAGCCATCTCATCCTCTGTCGTCCCCTTCTCCTCTTGCCCCCAATCCCTCCCAGCATCAGAGTCTTTTCCAGTGAGTCAACTCTTCGCATGAGGTGGCCAAAGTACTGGAATTTCAGCTTTAGCATCATTCCTTCCAAAGAAATCCCAGGGCTGATCTCCTTCAGAATGGACTGGTTGGATCTCCTTGCAGTCCAAGGGACTCTCAAGAGTCTTCTCCAACACCACAGTTCAAAAGCATCAATTCTTCGGCGCTCAGCCTTCTTCACAGTCCAGCTTTCACATCCATACATGACCACAGGAAAGACCATAGCCTTGACTAGATGGATCTTTGTTGACAAAGTAATGTCTCTGCTTTTGAATATGCTATCTAGGTTGGTCATAACTTTCCTTCCAAGGAGTAAGCGTCTTTTAATTTCATGGCTGCAGTCACCATCTGTAGTGATTTTGGAGCCCAGAAAAAGAAAGTCTGACACTGTTTCCACTGTGTCCCCATCTATTTCCCATGAAGTGATGGGACCAGATGCCATGATCTTCGTTTTCTGAATGTTGAGCTTTAAGCCAAATTTTTCACTCTCCACTTGCACTTTCATCAAGAGGCTTTTGAGTTCCTCTTCACTTTCTGCCATAAGGGTAGTGTCATCTGCATATCTGAGGTTATTGATATTTTTCCCAGCAATCTTGATTCCAGCTTGTGCTTCTTCCAGCCCTGCATTTCTCATGATGTACTCTGCATATAAGTTAAATAAACAGGGTGACAATATACAGCCTTGACGTACTCCTTTTCCTATTTGGAACCAGTCTGTTGTTCCATGTCCAGCTCTAACTGTTGCTTCCTGACCTGCATACAGATTTCTCAAGAGGAAGATCAGGTGGTCTGGTATTCCCATCTCTCTCAGAATTTTCCACAGTTTATTGTGATCTACATAGTCAAAGGCTTTGGCATAGTCAATAAAGCAGAAATAGATGTTTTTCTGGAACTCTCTTGCTTTTTCCATGATCCAGCGGATGTTGGCAATTTGATCTCTGGTTCCTCTGCCTTTTCTAAAACCAGCTTGAACATCAGGAAGTTCATGGTTCATGTATTGCTGAAGCCTGGCTTGGAGAATTTTGAGCATTCCTTTACTAGCGTGTGAGATGAGTACAATTGTGCGGTAGTTTGAGCATCCTTTGGCATTGCCTTTCTTTGGGATTGGAATGAAAACTGACCTTTTCCAGTCGTGTGGCCACTGCTGAGTTTTCCAAATTTGCTGGCATATTGTGTGCAGCACTTTCACAGCATCATCTTTCAGGATTTGGAATAGCTCAACTGGAATTCCATCACCTCCACTAGCTTTGTTTGTAGTGATGCTTTCTAAGGCCCACTTGACTTCACATTCCAGGATGTCTGGCTCTAGGTCGGTGATCACACCATCATGATTATCTGGGTCGTGAAGATCTTTTTTGTACAGTTCTGTGTATTCTTGCCATCTCTTAATATCTTCTGCTTCTGTTAGGTCCATACCATTTCTGTCCTTTATCGAGCCCATCTTTGCATGAAATGTTCCCTTGGTATCTCTGATTTTCTTGAAGAGATCTCTAGTCTTTCTCATTCTGTTGTTTTCCTCTATATCTTTTCATTAATATATTTTTATTTATGTGTTTATATAAGTATTCCACTAAAATTATTATATGCACTATAAAATCTATAAAAATCAAAATGCTAAAAGGGTGAAACACCAATGAGATAAACATTTTAAAGTGGCTTTAATTTTTGAAAGTTATCCTGTGTTTTGTAAGAGCTTTTAAGGGCTTGCCTGGTGTCACAGTGGTAAAGAATCTGCCTAACAATGTGGGAGACACAGGACATGGGAATTCAAACTCTGGGAAGAGGAAATAGCAAGCCACTCCAGTATTCTTGTCTAGAGAATCCCATGGACAAAGGAGCCTGGAATGCTACAGTCCACGGGGTGGAAAAGAGTCGGACATGCCTGAGCACGCACACATGAGCTTAGTCTGAAAATATTCAAATACACTAAGAACAGAGAGAACCCCACATACCCATTACCCAAATATAATTAGCATTTAGACTTATAAGTCCATTTTTCTCTTTATTTTTGAACTATTTTAAAGCAAATTCCAGACCTCATGTGATTTTACAAACTTCCGTCTACATCTCTTAAAAGCACACAAGTATTTTCTTATTGCTATCACACCGACAAAATTAACAATGATTTTTAAATGTCATCTAATTTCCAGTCCACATTTGGATTCTCCTCCTTGTCTTTTTACAGTCAGTTTCTTTGAATCGGGAATGTCTGTCTCTTTCATTTGGTAGTCGTATCTCTTTTCGCAAATTGTAGTGAAATAGACATAATATAAAATTTGCCATTTTCACCACTCTGAAATGGTGACGTTCAGTACATTGATATTTTTATGTAGCCACCACCGCCATTCATCTCTAGAACTCTATTCATTTTGCAAAACTGAAACTCTGTCCCCATTAAGTAGTAGCTCCCATCCCTCTCCCCCTTCTTTTGGCAACCACCATTCTACTTTCTGTCTCTATGAATGTGGCTGCCCTGGGGACCTCACATAAGTGGGATCATACAATATCTGTCCTTTTAGCACAATGTCCTCAAGGTTCATCCATGTCACACATGTCAGAATTCAGTTCTTTTTTGAGGCTGAATACTATTCCACTGTGTGAATGAACTGCATTTTGTTTATCCATTCATCCACTGATGGACACTTGGGTTCTTTCTGCCTTTTGGTGATTATGAATAATGGTGCTGTGAAAATATGTATATATCTATATCTATCTTTGAGACCCTGCTTTCAACTCCACTGGGTCTGGTACACGGAATGGGAATTGCTGGATCATATGGTAAGTCTGCTGAATCATATGGGCTTCCTAGGTAGCTCAGTGGTAAAGAATGCCTGCCAGTTCAGAAGCTACAGGAGAGGCAGATTCGATCCCTGAGGTGGGAAGATTCCCTGGAAGAGGAAATGGCAGCTGACTCCAGTATTCTTTCCTGGAGAGTTCCCATGGACAGAGGAACCTGGTGGGTTACAGTCCGTGGGGTCTCAGAAGAGTCAGACACATCTGAGTGACTGAGCACACACTCATGGTAATGCTATAGACTTTTATTTTTTTCAGTTTTTTTTTTCAAACGTTTATTTATTTGACTGCATCTGGCTTAGTTGAGGCATGTGTTGTGGCATACGGGCTTCCCTAACTGCAGCACACAGGTCCAGTTGCCCCGAGGCATGTAGAATGCCAGGTTCTTGACCAGGAATCAAATCCGAGTCCCCTGCACTGTAAGGTGGAGTCTTAACCACTGAGCCACCAGGGAAGTCCCCTATATATGTATCTTTGAGACTCTGCAGTGGCCACAAGACTGGAAAAGGTCAGTTTTCATCCCAATCCCAAAGAAAGGCAATACCAAAGAGTGCTCAAACTACCGCACAATTGCACTCATCTCACACGCTAGTGAAGTAATGCTCAAAATTCTCCAAGCCAGGCTTCAGCAATATGTGAACTGTGAACTTCCTGATGTTCAAGCTGGTTTTAGAAAAGGCAGAGGAACCAGAGATCAAATTGCCAACATCCGCTGGATCATGGAAAAAGCAAGAGAGTTCCAGAAAAACATCTATTTCTGCTTTATTGACTATGCCAAAGCCTTTGACTATGTAGATCACAATAAACTGTGGAAAATTCTGAGAGAGATGGGAATACCAGACCACCTGATCTTCCTCTTGAGAAATCTGTATGCAGGTCAGGAAGCAACAGTTAGAGCTGGACATGGAACAACAGACTGGTTCCAAATAGGAAAAGGAGTACGTCAAGGCTGTATATTGTCACCCTGTTTATTTAACTTATATGCAGAGTACATCATGAGAAATGCCGGACTGGAAGAAACACAAGCTGGAATCAAGATTGCTGGGAGAAATATCAATAACCTCAGATATGCAGATGATACCACCCTTATGGCAGAAAGTGAAGAGGAACTAAAAACCCTTTTGATGAAAGTGAAAGTGGAGAGTGAGAAAGTTGGCTTAAAGCTCAACATTCAGAAAACGAAGATCGTGGCATCTGGTCCCATCACTACATGGGAAATAGATGGGGACACAGTGGAAACAGTGTCAGACTTTCTTTCTGGGCTCCAAAATCACTGCAGATGGTGACTGCAGCCATGAAATTAAAAGACGCTTACTCCTTGGAAGGAAAGTTATGACCAACCTAGATAGCATATTCAAAAGCAGAGACATCACTTTGCCAACAAAGGTTCGCCTAGTCAAGGCTATGGTCTTTCCTGTGGTCATGTATGGATGTGAGAGCTGGACTGTGAAGAAGGCTGAGTGCCGAAGAATTGATGCTTTTGAACTGTGGTGTTGGAGAAGACTCTTGAGAGTCCCTTGGACTGCAAGGAGATCCAACCAGTCCATTGTGAAGGAGATCAGCCCTGGAATTTCTTTGGAAGGAATGATGCTAAAGCTGAAACTCCAGTATTTTGGCCACCTCATGCGAAGAGTTGACTCATTGGAGAAGACTCTGATGCTGGGAGGGATTGAGGGCAGGAGGAGAAGGGGACGACAGAGGATGAGATGGCTGGATGGCATCACTGACTCGATGAATGTGAGTCTGAGTGACCTCCGAGAGCTGGTGATGGATAGGGAGGCCTGGCGTGCTGCAGTTCATGGGGTCGCAAAGAGTCGGACACAACTCAGCGACTGATCTGATCTGATCTGATCTGAGACTCTACTTTTAGCTCCTTTGGGTTTGTACACAGAATGGGAGTTGCTGGATGATATAATTCTATGGGCTTCCCGTAATGCTATAGACTTTTTTTTTTTCAGGTTTTTTTTTTTTTCCAAACGTTTATTTATTTGACTGCATCTGGCCTAGTTGAGGCATGTGTTGTGGCGTATGGGCTGCCCTAACTGCAGCACACAGGTCCAGTTGCCCCGAGGCATGTAGAATGCCAGTTTCTTGACCCGGAATCAAATCCGAGTCCCCTGCACTCTAAGGTGGAGTCTTAACCACTGGGCCACCAGGGAAGTCCCCTATATATGTATCTTTGAGACTCTACTTTTAGCTCCTTTGGGTCTGTACACAGAATGGGAGTTGCTGGATGATATAATTCTATGGGCTTCCCGGGTGGCGCTAGTGGTAAAGAACCTGCTTGTCAATGCAGGAGACTAAGAGATGTGTGTTCCATCACTGGGTCAGGTTTCTCAGCCCTGCATCTCTTCCTCCTTTTTTACTACAGCCCCCTCTATCTGCCTCCCTCCTATTCACCCCCTCCTCCCTTCCCCTCTCCACACCCTCCCTCCTCCCTTCTCTCCACCCTTCCCTCCTCCCTTCTCCTCTCCATCCCATCCCTCTTCCCTTACCTCCCCCTCCTCCCTCCTCCTCTCCATTCACCCCATCTCCTTTCCTCACCCCTTCACCCCTCCCTGCCTTCCTCCTCTCTCTCCTTCCACCAGTATTTAGGACACCACCATGCTCAGCTCAGTGAGGGGCTTTGGGGAAGCATCAGTCAACAGTCAGCTCTTTCCAGAATGACACTCTCCAGTCAGCAGCAAAATCCAGCATGAAGCAAATGGTGACAAGCAGGAAGAGTGCCCAGACAGGGGCTGTATAAGAGTCTGAGGGGAGCCGGGGAGTGTCCCCAGGAAGAAGTTTCAAGGCTAGTTCCTCTCACACTTGACTACACTTGTGAACCTCTATGGAGGGTCTTGTTAAATGCAGATTCTGACTCAGCAGATCTGGGCCAGGGCCTGAGACTCTGTGTTTCTAAGAGTCCCCCAGCTGGAATCAGTGCTGTTGACTGTGGACAGTGGTCTGAGTAGCCAATTCTGAGCCATCATTATCATTATCATTATCATTAAACAAAGGATGTGGGTGGGAGAATGGAGGGCAGGGAGAGAAGAGCTAAGCAAACTGCAAAGAGTATCATGAATAATACTTGTGCTGTGATGATAACGATGATAACAAATATTTGTGGAGGACTTAATATCTGCAGGGCACAGTTCCAAGCCCTTTATATATATATTAACTCATTTAATCCTCATCCCCATTGTTATAAATAAGATTGGGCAGCATGCTATTGTTTTCCTAAGCATTTCTAAGTTTCATATCTTACTGCAAGCACACAACAGTCTCATGAAGCAGCCAGGGCAGGCATTTTTGCTGTTATTATTTTTTATCGTGTATTTATTATTATTATTTTGGCTGTTCTTTGATCTTCGTTGTGGGGCTTTCCTGGTGGCTCAGATGATAAAGAATCCTCCTGCAATGCAGGAGGCCCAGTTTCAACCCCAGGGTCAGAAAGACGCCCTGGATAAGGGAATGACAACCCACTCCAGTATTCTTGCCTGGATAGTCCCAGGGACAGAGGAGCCTGGCAGGCTACAGTCCGTGGGGGTCGCAAAGAATTGAACACGACTGGGCTGGAACAGCGCCTGACACAGAATAAGTGTTCTGTAAGCAACCAGCTTTGGTCATTGCGTGGGGAGAAGGAGGCCAGGGGGACCCTACTCTCCCCTGGGTTCACCCCTTTTCACTTGCGGATGCCACAACTAGCCACCAGAAGGCGCTGTGGCTTCCGCGTTTGGAGAGCACAGAACAGAAGCCAGGTGCGGGAAGCGGTCCGCAAACCTTCCACGGTGCCTGCTTCCTGGCTTCATCGTTCCTGCTCTCGATTTCCTGGGTTCATCCTTCCTGCTCTCGGTGAACTGAGAAATGGAAGACAGCCCCAAATCAAGAATCCAGTTCTCCTCAGCTAGGACTCAATCGTTCCATATATAGCGATTTCTTTTCCATACACAAAGTGCTTGGTAAAGACGAAGTGAGAGGACTCGGGGCTTGATTAGCTCCCAGAAGCGCTAAAAGGTTTCAGGTGGGTCCTGGGATCAAGTGTGGGGCCCAGCTGTCTTTGTTCTGGGGTGTGGTTGAATTCCTGGACTAGGAGCCGGACAGCAGGGGTTCAAATCGCAGCTCTGGCCCTCCCTGACTCTGGGAGTATGCTCTGCCTCAGTTTCCTCATCTGTAAAATGGGGATAAGGGTAACACTCGCTTTTGGGCTTCTGACAAAGATGAAATTCAATGCATTATTAGATAGCAAGCATTTAGGACAGTGCAGGTGTATAGTAAGCCTTGATAACCATTTGCTATGGTCTGGAGAAGGGTAGACCTTTAAGCTTCTGGAAGCCTAAGTTAACACACAGTTAGAAGAAAGAATAGCAGGTTGTGAAGACATCAAAACTGAAATCTGGCCTTTAAAGAAGACCTGCTTGAGAATCAGAGCACCTTTTTTCTTTTTTTTTTCCCCCTTTTCTTTTCAGGGAGGCAGTTGGACAATTCTAGCCTAGTTGATATTAAAAAAAAAGAAAAATAGGTCTGGTCCCAGGGAGCTTCTTTTTCAGTGCTGCTGTCTGGTTTTAGTGCAGAAAGACCCTCCTTTTGTCCTTTGAATTAGCAGCTTTGGCTGCAGCGAGCGGTGGAGGGCCTGGCGCAGCCACCCTGCCCCCCAGAGATGGCATCCTTTTTGATCTATCAGATTTTCCACATGGGTCTTTGGAACCCAAGCAGCTGGTGAGATCCTCCCAGAGTCACCATCCTGCTTACCGCTGCCACCATCACTCTGAAAGTCTGTCCTTACAACTGTGCAAGGTTCTTTTGACGGTGTCTGTGCACTTTTGTTCCAGGCTCTCGCAACTGCTTCCACCCATGGGGTCTGTCGGCTTCATCTCTGCCTACGCTTTTACTATTATTATTCTCACTTTTGGCCAAGGCTCACTAGACACCCCGCTGTTCTCTGTATTTGCAAGTGCTTGCTCACCTCAGGACCTTTGCACTGGCTCTTCCCTGACCTGCAGTGCTTTTGCTATGGCTGGCTCCAGCTTGCCTTCCAGTCTCAGCACAGATGTCACCTCACATAAAGCTGCCCCCTCCCCCTCCCCCTCCCAGGGATCATATCACTCTGTTCATTATAGTTAGGTATTTTCTCTTACATTATTAGACTACCAGCAACTTGAGGGCAGGTTTTCTTTTGATCTTTCTTGTCCACTACTATATCCCCAGTGCTTGGGAAAGTGCCCAGAGCATAGAAGGTGCCCGTGTTTGTTGTTCGGTTGCTAAGTCATGTCTGACTCTTTGAGACCCCAGGGACTGCAGCACATCAGACTTCCCTGTCCTTCACTATCTCCTGGAGCTTGCTCAAGCTCTTGTCCATTGATTCAGTGATGCCATCCAACCATCTCCTCCTCTGTCATCCCCTTCTCCTCCTACCCTCAATCTTTCCCAGCATCAGGGTCTTTTCCAACCAGTCGGCTATTTGCATTAGGTGTTTGTTGAGTGAATAGCCAATCAATCCTTGGGAACTCGAACATCTGTATTGATGATCTTTCTATGTCTCTGGCTTAGAGACCTGAAAGCCCCTTAAAACAAGTGAAGCCAATTTTCTTTTTTTAGTTCTCTGCCCGGGGCATCCTCTGGTTCCAGGTTCTACATGCTCTACTCAAGAGGGTCTGCCTAGAAGAGGAGCCACAAGCAGACTAGTGATTGCCTACAATCTCCAGTACACAGGGACCCCTCCCTGTTTATCCCACAACTGCCAAAAGCCCAGCCTTGGGCTGACGAGCTTAAGGTATGGGCTCAAGACGTCTTTACCCCAGCACCCATTTCACAGAGGAGGCAACTGAGGCACAGAAAGAAAAATAATGAATCCAGTAGGGCAGAACCAACCTTGGAACCAGATCTGTTCAAGGCCAGAGCCCAGGTTCTTGATTTCTCTCCTTACATGATCATGAATTTGGAAACACTTGGCACATAGTGGAATGAATGAATGAAGCGTAATCATTAAGTTTCCCCCTGCATTTTAGGTACTCAAATCCATGAAGGCAAAGCCTTTCTCTATTGATCCTTGAATCTTTGGAATTGTTTGCACAGAGCTTTGTGGGTAGAAGGCACACAGTATCTGTTGAACTTGATTGTATCAAGTCTGAGATGGTTTCAGAATGAAATCTATAAAATCCTGAAGGCATGACTCCTTCTCTAAATCCTGGCCACTAGAATGAGCCTGATGAAGGCCAAATTGGGATAAAATGATATAACTTCTTACTTTCTAACATTTCCAACATTTCAAAGCTCCTTTGGATAGGGGCAGGCCTTATAACCCTCAGATGAGCCCAGAGCCACAGATCAGATCAACAACAGTGCAGTTAAAAAATAACTCCATCATCTCCTTGAAATGCCACTTTGCAAAGTCAATGTGTTCTGTGGACTTCCAAGAAGGCTGTTCTTGCCTGTTTAAAGGTTTTCTGGACTCCTCCAGGCAGACCCTCTGGAGTAAATCACACAGGACTTGGAGCCAGAGAATGCCCTGGGCAGAGAACTAAAGAGAAAATAGAGTTCACTTATCTTAAGTGATTTTCAGGTCAGGTCTCTAAGCCAGAGACAGAAAGAGCATCAGTATAGACATTCAGGTTTGCAGGGATTGCCTAGTTATTCACTCAACGAACATTCCCTGGAGAAGGCAATGGCAACCCACTCCAGTATTCTTGCCTGGAAAATCCCATAGACAGGACCATGGTGGGCTACAGTTCATGGGGTCACAAAGAGTTGGACACAACTGAGCAACTGAACACAACATTGTTGCCTTCTATGCACTGGGCACTTCTCTAAGCACTGGGAACACAACAGCGGACAAGAAAGACCAAAAGAAATCCTGTCTTCAAGTTGCTGGCAGTCTTAACGTAGGAGAAAATACCTACCTGGAGAATAACCAGAGTGATATGATCCTCGGGGCGGTGGGTGTGTGTGTGTGCTCTGTATGAGGTGACATCCATGCTGAGATAGCAAGTTTAGGCCAGCCATGACCAAATCACTGCAGGTCAGGGAAGAGCCAGTGCAAAGGTCCTGAGGTGAGCAAGCACTTGCAAATACTGAGAACAGCGGGGTGTCTAGTGAGCCTTGGCCAAAAATGAGAGCAATAATAGTACTGCTTTTCTGGAGGGCCCCAAATTTTGGACAAAGAAGAGATTGGAAAGCAAAAGGAGCTGCCTTCAAATCTGAGACCATCCCATTAGAGGTGGGTGATCCTGAGCAACTGCCACAGCCTCTCTGAGTGCTGGGGGAGGTTACAAAAGTTCCTGGTCCCAGGGAGTGCGTGATGAGGCAGGGCTCAGATCACAGGGTTTTGGAGGAAAATTCACTCTCGTCTTTCCCCCTTTCTGGTCTGTGGACCACCATGTAGCTCCTCCAATTTGCATCTTGGCTTAAGTGGTGCAGAATAAGAGACCTGCACGGCTTAGGGGTTCTGGAGTTAACCTGGCTGGATTTATGCTCTGGTTCTCCTATTTGCTGTGTGACCTTGGACAAGTGACCCCACCTCTCTGAGCGTTGGGAGCATGGAGTCTCAGGCACTACACCACCAGGGAAGTCCCTGAATGTGTTGAGTTTTTCTGCAGCTGTGTGGTTGAAATTCCTTACAAATTGGTGTGGAGCCTGCCTGTGCATTGGGCCTATTGATCAGCCTATTGGAACATTCTGGAACTCTTTAGTTCTTGCTTCCGAATAAGAAGTCCCCATTTAAAAGAGGTTTCATCAAATGAGGCCACACTGGAGAGCTGATTTGGTTTCTTAGCCACGAATTAGTTCCTGTAAGTGCTGCCAACTCTTTAGATCTGTGTCTAAAATCTCCGGTCCTGAGTTGGGTATGTGTGCTGGACTCCAGCTGATCTCAGCAGGTTAGCAGCATGGCAGAGTCTTGGATTTCTTTGGGGTGGAAAAGAGTTTTTGGTGACAGTGCATCCGTGTGGCTTTGGCTGTCCTGCAGGATTATCAGTAGAAATTTTTTAATTCTGGCAGCCTTCACAGCTCTAAGCACTCTTTGTTCTTGTTCAGTCAGTAAGTCATGTCCAGCTCTTTGCGACCCCATGGACTGCAGCATGCCAGGCTTTGCTGTCCTTCACCATCTCCCGGAGTCTGCTCAAACTCATGTCCACTGAGTCGGTGATGCCATCCAACCATCTCGTTCTCTGTCATCCCCTTCTCCTGCCTTCAATCTTTCCCAGCATCAGGGTCTTTTCCAGTGAGTCGACTCTTTGCATCAGATGGCCAAAGTATTGGAGCTTCAGCCTCAGCATTAGTTCCTCCAATGAATATTCAGGGTTTCTTTCCTTTAGGATCGATTGGTTTGATCTCCTTGCTGTCCAAGGGACTCATAAGAGTCTTTTCCAGCACCAGCATTCGAAAGCATCAATTCTTTAGCACTTAGCCTTCTGTATGGTACAACTCTCACATCCATACCCTTTAGAGGGACTGTGAAAAAGACTCAGCTCTGGGGCTTCCCTGGTGGTCCAGTGGTTAAGAATCTGCCTGCAAATGCAGGGGACGCAGGTTCCATCCCTGGTCCGAGAAGATCCCACATGCCATGGAGCAACTAAGCTCATGCGTTTCACAACTACTGAGCCCTCAGGCCTACAGCCCATGCTCTGCAAGAAGAGAAGCCACTGCAAGGAAAAGCCCTCACATCACAGCTAGAGTAGTCCCTGCACGCCACAACCAGAGAAAGCCTGCACACAGCAACGAAGACCCAGCACGGCCAAATAAATAAAGTAAAACAAACAAACAAACCACAGGTATTGCAGGGCCCACTTGGAGTTTTTGATTCAGCAGTTCGGGGGCCTGAGAATCTGCACTTCTTACAAGTTTCCAGGTGATGCTACTGCTGGTCCAGGGAGCACATTTTGAGAAGCATGTATTTCATTAAGTAGTTTCCAGCTTAAATGCACATGAAGATCACCTGGGAAGGAACTTAGTGTGCAGCTAAGACGCCACACTCCCAATGCAGGGGTTCGATCCCTGGTGAGGGAACCAGATCCCACATGCCACAAGTAAGAGATTGCATGCTGCAACTAAAAAAAAAAAAGATCTTGCGTGCTGCAAGCAGGGTCCGGCACAGCCAAATAAATAAATGAATGTTGTTGTTGTCATTCAGTCACTAAGTTGTGTCTGACTCTTTAAGACCCCGTGGATTGTAGCCCACCAGGTTCCTCTGTCCATGGGATTTCCCAGGCAAGAATGCTGGAGTTGGTTGCCTTTCCCTTCTCCAAGGGAATCTATCTGAGTCAGGGATCGAACCCATGTCTCCTGCCTTAGTAGGCAGATTCTTCACCCCTGAGCCAGCTGGGAAATCCCCTTAGGAAGCCCTAAACAAAAAAATATTTTAAAAAACGTTCCTGAAATGTTTTTAAAAATTCCCAGCACCCAGGTGGTACCCCCATTAAATCTCTCTCTGGGGTGGAGTCCAAGCATGGGCACTTTGAAAATTTCCAGGTGATTCTCACTGGCTATTGTGCTTGAGACCAAAGGGTGGGTCATCACTCTTCACTTTGCTCATTATACACTCACAGGAGGCTCCTGGGTTTACACACATCTAGCAAATTAAAAATCTGTTGGGGGGGGTGGTAAAAAAAAAAATCCTGATGTCTAACCATTCCTTAACGTGGAATTATTCTCCTCTGATTGGTGGCTTCGGCTTCAGTGATCTCCTCTTTGTGTATTTAGTAGAGATGTTCAGCTGGGAGACACTGGTATGGCTGATTGTTCAAATATTAGCATAGTTCCATACTGGTTAGTACTCTTGCCTGGAAGCTCCCATGGATGGAGGAGCCTGGTGGGCTGCAGTCCATGGAGTCGCTAAAGAGTCATACACGACTGAGGGACTTCACTTCCACGCATTGGAGAAGGAAATGGTGACCCACTCCAATGTTCTTGCCTGGAGAATCCCAGGGATGGGGGAGCCTGGTGGGCTGTCATCTATAGGGTTGCACAGGATCGGACACGACTGCTGCTAAGTCTCCGACCTAGCATACTGGTTCAGATCAGATCAGATCAGATCAGATCAGTCGCTCAGTCGTGTCCGACTCTTTGCGACCCCATGAACCGCGGAATCAAGATTGCCGGGAGAAATATCAATAACCTCAGATATGCAGATGACACCACTCTTATGGCAGAAAGTGAAGAGGGGCTAAAAAGCCTCTTGATGAAAGTGAAAGTGGAGAGTGAAAAGGCTGGCTTAAAGCTCAACATTCAGAAAACGAAGATCATGGCATCTGGTCCCATTACTGCATGGGAAATAGATGGGGAAACAGTGGAAACAGTGTCAGACTTTGTTTTACTGGGCTCCAAAATCACTGCAGATGGTGACTGCAGCCAAGAAATTAAAAGACGCTTGCTCCTTGGAAGGAAAGCATACTGGTTAGTAAATAGCTATTGCCTGGAGCCCCCGAGTCAGTTCCACGTCCAGCCACATCCCTTCCTGGGTTCTCGTATGCCTCCTGGTAACCCACACTCCAAGGGTGGTGCCTCTTGCTGGTCATTAAGTATTTTGAATTTCTCCACAGTGCATTTGACCTGCTTGCCCATCTCTATATTTTTAGGTTTGGTTTTTTTTGTCTGAGCAAAGGGGTATCTGGAATAAGTAGAAGGTGGGTTTGCAAATTCAGGAATGCGTGAAAGTGCCTTTATGTTTGGAGAGGGACTGGTGCTGATTCCAGTCCAGGCTGTGACCTTGACCTGCTGGGGAAGTCCTCTATGGTCCCTGTGCTTCAGTTTCCCCATATGGTTGGGGGAAATGAATTAATGCATGGACAGGTCTTAGAATGGGACCTGCTCTGTAGTTATCATCATTTAAGTGCTAGATATTTCTGCTTTATTGATTATGCCAAAGCCTTTGACTGTGTGGATCATAATAAACTATGGAAAATTCTGAAAGAGATGGGAATACCAGATCACCTGACCTGCCTCTTGAGAAACCTATATGCAGGTCAGGAAACAACAGTTAGAACTGGACAAGAAACAACAGACTGGTTCCAAATAGGAAAAGGAGTACCTCAAGGCTGTATGTTGTCACCCTGCTTATTTATATGCAGAGTACATCATGAGAAATGCTGGGCTGGAAGAAGCACAACTGGAATCAAGATTGCTGGTAGAAATATCAATAACCTCAGATATGCAGATGATACCACCCTTATGGCAGAAAGTGAAGAGGAACTAAAAAGCCTCTTGATGAAAGTGAAAGAGGAGAGTGAAAAAGTTGGCTTAAAGCTCAACGTTCAGAAAACTAAGATCATGGCATCCGGTCCCATCACTTCATGGCAAATAGATGGGGTAACAGTGGAAACATTATCAGACTTTATTTTCTTGGGCTCCAAAATCACTGCAGATGGTGATTGCAGCCATGAAATTAAAAGACACTTACTCCTTGGAAGGAAAGTTATGACCAACCTAGATAGCATATTCTAAAGCAGAGACATTACTTTGCGTGAAGGTCCATCTAGTCAAGGCTATGGTTTTTCCAGTGGTCAAATATGGATGTGAGAGTTGGGCTGTGAAGAAAACTGAGCGCCAAAGAATTGATGCTTTTGAACTGTGGTGTTGGAGAAGACTCTTGAGAGTCCCTTGGACTGCAAGGAGATCCAACCAGTCCATCCTAAAGGAGATCAGCCCTGGGTGTTCATTGGAAGGACTGACACTGAAGCTGAAACTCCAATACTGTGGCGACCTCATGCGAAGAGTTGACTCATTGGAAAAGACCCTGATGCTGGGAGGAATTGGGGGGCAGGAGGAGAAGGGGACAACAGAGGATGAGATGGCTGGATGGCATCACCGACTCAATAGACATGGGTTTGGGTGAACTCTGGGAGATGGTGATGGACAGGGAGGCCTGGCGTGCTGCGGTTCATGGGGTTGCAAAGAGTGGGACATGACTGAGCGACTGAACTGAACTGAAGTGCTTGTGTTTGTATTAGTTATCTAGTGAACGTGAAAGCGAAGTCGCTCAGTCGTGTCTGATTGTTTGCAACCCCATGGACTGTAGCCTATCAGGCTCCTCCGTCCATGGAATTTTCCAGGCAAAAATGCTGGAGTGGATTGCCATTTCCTTCTCCAGGGGATCTTCCCGACCCAGGGATTGAGCCCGGGTTTCCCGCATTGCAGGAAGACACTTTACTGTCTGAGCCACCAGGGAAGCCCCTTAGTTATCTAGTGCTGGGTAACAAATGGCCATAAACCATGTAACAAATTCCCACAAACTTAGTGACCTTTGTGTGTGTGTGTGGCCATGCCATGTGGCATGCAGATCTTAGTTTCCTAACCAGGGATCGAACCTGTGCCCTGTGCTGTGGAAGTGAAGAGTCTTAACCACTGGACCACCAGGAAAGTCCCTTTAGTGGTTTTAAATAACACATGTTTATTATCTCACAGTTCTTATGGATCAGGGGTGTCCATGTTACCTCACTGGACCCTCTGCTTTTGGATCACTCACAAGGCTATAATCAGGGTATTGGACAGAGTTGGGTCTCATTCAAAGGCTCGACTAGGGAAGGATCTGCCTTCAAGCCACACCTGGCTGTTGGCAATGTTCAATCCTTGCAAATTGTTGAACTAAGGGCCTCAGTTCCTGATTGCTGGACAGAGGCCACCCTGGCTCCTCCCCAATGTGGCAGCTTGCTTTGTCAAAGTCAATATAGAGAGTCTGCTAGCAAGACAAGCTGGAATGTTTTGCAGCCTAATCACAAAAGTGACATATTTTTGATACATGGATACCATGGAATACTGTTGTTTTCTTGTGTTAATCGCTCAGTTGTCTCTGACTCTTTGTGACCCCATGGACTGGAGGCTGCTGGGCTCCTCTGTCCATGGAATTCTCCAGGCAAGGGATACTGGAGTGGGTTGCCATTTCTTTCTCCAGGCGATCTTCCTGACCCAGGGATCGAACCCAGGTCTCCTTCATTGCAAGCAGATTCTTTTACTGTCTGAACCACTAGGGAAGCACACAATGGGATACTGCTCAGCCACAAAAAAGAAGAAAATAATGCCATTTGCAGGAACACAGATGCAATTAGATACTATCTTAGTAAGTGAGGTAAGTCAGACAGGGAAAGACAAATACCATATGATATCACTTATACGTGGAATCTAAAATATGGCACAAATGAGCTTATCTACAAAATAGAAACAGACTCACAGATGCAGAGGTCAGACGTGTGGTTGCCAAGGGGATGGGGTAGGGAGAGGGATGGACTGGGGATTTGGGATTGGTTCAGTTCAGTTCGATCGCTCAGTCATGTCCAACTCTTTGCGACCCCATGAATCGCAGCACGCCAGGCCTCCCTGTCCATCGCCCACTCCCGGAGTTCACTCAAACTCATGTCCATTGAGTCGGTGATGCCATCCAGCCGTCTCATCTTCTGTCATCCCCTTCTCCTGCTGCCCCCAATCCCTCCCAGCATCAGGGTCTTTTCCAATGAGTCAACTCTTGGCATGAGGTGGCCAAAGTACTGGAGTTTCAGCTTTAGAATTGGGGTTGGTAGATGCAAGGTATTACATTGAGAATGGATAAACAACAAAGTCCTACATTGAGAATGGATAAACAACAAAGTCCTACTGTATAGTATAGGGAATTATATCCAGCCTCCTAGGATAAAACATAATGGGAAAGAATATTAAAGAATGTATAAACTGTGTGTTAGTCGCTCAGTCTACACGTGTAAAATGGAGTCACTTTGCTGTACAGCAGATGGCACAACAATGTAAATCAACTCAACTTCAATAAAGAGACGTCGTCTCAATGCTGAGATGTTCCATTGGTCAGAAACAACTTCTTCAGGAACGAGAACTCTGCAGAGCTGTGAGTACAAGCAGGTGGAGTCCATTGGTGCCGTCTTAGAAGTTGCCTTCTGCAATTGTGTTGCAGAAGTTGCCTTCTATATTTTTTTTTTCATTTTTGGATATAGGTAATATAACCCTGGCCTTCCTTGGTGGCTCAGATGGTAAAGAATCTGCCTACAATGAAGGAGACTCAGATTCAGTCCCTGAGTCAGGAACATCTGCTGGAGAAGGGAATGGCAACCCACTCCAGTATTCTTGCCTGGAGAATTTCATGGACAGAGGAGCCTGGCAGCCTACAGTCCATGGGGTCACAAAGAGTTGGACACAACTGAGCAACTAACACACACACATACACACACACTCACACTGTAGCCTCAGTCATCATTTTTCCCTCTTGGGGCCTGGGTATCTTGAGGCAGTATCAAAGCATCCAGAAACCCCTTGAATCACCAGTCCTCACTGGTTACCTTTGAGACCTTCCCACGTCCCAGAATGCAGGGCTCCTTCAAGTTGGAGATTGAATGGCTTCTGAGACAAATTGGGGACCTAGGAATCTTTGGGGTCACCTAGAACTTTTCATGACGGTCTAGCCACCCTGGATACTCCATGCATCCTTCCGCTCTTGGGGAAATTTTTGTGCATGGGGAATCCCCCAACCTCCAAGTCTTCCACTTGCTGACCCTTCAAGGCATCTGGGAACCTTTGGGCACAGCTAATGTAAGTTCCTCAGTGAGTTCAGAATTTCCTAAGAGACAAGGAAGGTGTTGACTTCAAAGCTTTTTTGTCTCTTCTGAGGCAGGAGAACACAGCTTTCTGTAACAGAGAGAAAGATGTTCTGTGTTGGAAGAGACTCATACAGCGAATTTCCACTGGCTATCTATCTTACATATGTTAGTGTATATGTTTCCATGCTACTCTCTCCATCCTATGGGGCTTTTAATGTAATGTAATGTGTTCAGTGCTGTCTGACTCTTAGCGACCCCATGGACTTCACCCTACCAGGCTCCTCCATCCATGGGGTTTTCCAGGCAAGAGTACTGGAGTGGGTTGCCATTGCCTTCTCTGAGTACTCTAGATACTAGTTATTAATTTCCAAAGGGTTCGTAAAACTGGAAGGCAAGGTTAGCCAGAGGGAGACCTGGAAGGAGGAGATGCCTTGTGGCAGTGAAGATAAGGTGGATCTGAGCTGGAACAGTAGTGTGAAGAGCAAAGATTGGAAAGACCCAGAAACATTTCAGATGGAGAATCGATATCATTGACTAGGGCAGAGAGCCTTCACATTTGCTGAGTCATGGAGCCCTACAGGGCCGTCCCCTGTGGCTCAGTTGGTAAAGAATCCACCTGCAATGTGAGAGACCTGGGTTCTATCCCTGGGTCGAGAAGATCCCCTGGAGAAGGGAAAGGCTACCCACTCCAGTATACTGGCCTGGAGAGTTCCGTGGACTGTATAGTCCAAGAGGTCGCAAAGAGCAAGACACAACGGAGCCCTTTGGAGTCCAACGAAGCCCAGGAACCCTTTCCCAGAATTGCGGATTTTTTTTTTTTCGGTCATGCTATGCAGCATCCAGGATCTTGGTTCCCCAACCAGGGATCGATCCCTTGACCCCATGCAGTGGAAGCGCAGAGTCTTAACCACTGGACCATCAGGTAAGTCCCCAGAATTGTGTTTAAATGCATAAAATCAAACACAAATAAGACCAATGATATTGAAAATTCGTTATCAAAATATCTTTAAGTGGTGGATTTGCATACGTAACTAATGTGCTTCTTTAATAACCCGTGAGAAACAAGACCTGATGACAGATCCAACAATTTCAAGTAGTGATGAGAAGCCATGATATTTTAAGATACCTACAATGATTGTAATGTAACATAAACAGACACTTTCTGTCTATGACAAAGTCACAGGTGCTGCTAACACTGTTAATACGACTGCAATTTGTTACCCCCATTCATAGTTTCGGCTAGAGGTAGTGAAAATTAAGATGTGATTTTTTTTTTCCCCAACCAAAGTCGCAGACTCCTTGAATTAAAAACGAGTTCAGTACCACTTCGTCTTGGAAGTGAAGGAAGAAGTAGGCTTCAGAGGGAACTCTGGGGAAGATCATGGTGGAGTTACCCAGCAACCTGTTAGAAATTACAGAAGAGAGCATAATGGTTAAACCTGTGGGCTTGGGAGCCTGAATGCCTGGGTTCAAATCCTGACCCAGTTTCTTATCAGCTTTATAATCATAGTGTGTTCAACAGCACTCCACTTCTGGTCCCAAATCTAGACTCCACTGGCTTGTATATGCATTACTGGCTCAACCTCTTGTGCCTCAGTTTACCCAACTGTAAAATGGGGTGATAATGGTACCACCTACCTTCTAGAGGTAGTACAGCATCAAATGAGTGAATTCACACATGCGAAGCATTTGGCACACAAGTACTGTAAGTTCTTGGCACCTAATAAGTACTGTGTATGCTTGCTCATTCACTCAGTCGTGTCTGACCTTTTTGTGACGCCATGGACTGTAGCCCAGCAGGCTCCTCTGTCAGTGGGATTCTTCAGGCAAGAATATTGGAGTGGGTTGCCATTTTCTCCTCCACGGGATCTTCCCGACCCAGGGATCAAACTTGCATCTCCTGTGTCTCCTGTATTGGCAGGTGGGTTCTTTACTACGGAGCCACTAGGGAAGTCCCCAGTAAGTACTCTACAGACATAGCCATTATTATTAAAAGGAACGGAAGCGGATGTTTATTCATTAATCACTCATTCAACACATATTCATTGGATACTTTGAGATAGAGGACAAATCAGACAAGGACCCTACTCTGATGGGGTTTAAATTCCCTAAGGGGAGACAGATGATATGTAAGTAAATAGACGATGGAATAATTTTAGAAAGTGACAAGTGACCATAAAACAGGGTGATGGGTGAAATGTGATCAGGACAGGTTCTTTTTTTTTTTAAACATTCTTTTTTCTTTTTTTGGCTATGTCACACACTGTGTGACTGTTCCAGCGAAGTAAATGCTTTAAGAGAGGTATAATCGAGAAATTAGTCACAGCTTTTTAAATTTGTTTTTATTAAAAAATTTTTGTAGGATTATAGTTGATTTACAATGTTATGTTAGTTTCAGGTATATAGCAAGATGAATCCATTATACATATACTTATATCTACTCTTTTTTAGATTTTTTTTCCCATATAGGTCATTACAGAGTATTGAGTAGAGTTATCTGTGCTATACAATAGGTCCTTATTATTTACCTATTTTTTATATAGCTGTGTGTATATGTCAGTTCCAATCCCAAAGTATATCCTTCCCCCTCACCCCTAAGATTGTTTTCAATGTCTGTGACTGTTTATGTTTTGTAAAGAAGCTCATTTCTCCCTTTTTTTAAAGATTCCACACATAAGCAATATCATATGATATTTGTTTCTCTGACTTACTTCACTCAGGATGATAATCTCTAGGTCCTGTGTTGCTGCAAATGGCATAATTTCCTTTTTTATGGCTAAATAATATTTCATTGCATATAGGTACCCCATCTTCTTTAGTCACAGCTTTCTAAAGGACTCCACAATCAAGACCCAAATCAGCAAATTAACTCCAGAACAGAACAAGAAAGATCATAGAAAGCTACCTAGAAGAACCAGCTAAAGAGACCACAATCAGATCACGAAAAGCAAGGGAAGGTAGTGTTTCGTGGAGAATGGGGTCCTCAGGGTCAGATCCAACAAAGAGACACGTAGAGAGACTGGAAAGGAGTCAGGTATTATCCAAGTGGGGGATTTTCAGGTGAGCAATGGCTGAAAACCAGATGGTTGACTCATGTGAATGGAGAGGGAGTTGGGTGAGCTGTACGTTCTTTCTCCTCATCACTGAGCATCAGGATGTAGGAGTCAGGTTTTGACTCATCTCTTCCTTTCAGTTTTGGTAGTCGGTGTGTCATCAAGCACTTTCCATTCTTGCTTTGCAATGTCTTGCTCATCCACTATTGGTGGGTATCGAAGAACCCCACTTGCAACACCAAGTTCTGTTCTTCATAACTTCTGTGCCAGTGCATGGACCAGCCTCTTCACTATTTTCTCAGACTCCTGCCTCCTCCATCCATTTATCATTGGTACTTTTTCAGTATGCTGCACTTTCATTTGCTGCCAAACCTTCCCATTTGATTTATCATCAGACATTTACTCTGCTCCTATGTTGTTCCAGACATTGGGATGGGGGTTCAATAGCAATTGTTACCATTTATTGAGCACCTAACTTTGCAAAGTCACCTTGAATCAGGTTCTTACTCATGAGGAGTCTACAGTCTGATGGGAAGAGCAATTAGGGAAGTGATGATCAACCTAGTTATTGGTGATATTTATCACTAGTGATATTCACTGAATATTATCACTGGTGCTATTTCTGGTCCTCTGATTCTTCTATGTGGAGGATAGGTATGACCACATGACTTGCTCTGGTTAGTAAGATGTAAGTGAAAGTGACTTGAGTCATTCCTAGGTGGGAGTTTTAAAAGCCAGCGTGTGACATGCCACATTCCCTTTCTCCTGCTGTGATGAGATGGAACTTCTGTCATCCTGGATCCAAATTATAACCTCCTGTCTCCTCTATTGGGAATAGCAGGGGGAAACGGAAACATTTGTTTTGTTAAGTCCCTGGGACTTGGAATTCTTTGTTACAGCGGTGAAATCGGGCAATCCCTTGGTCAGCATTTGTGAATCACCTAGCTATTGCATGCTGGTTTCTCCTTTACTATTCTGACCGCCTTCTTCCTTTTGCTTCTTTTTCCTCTTTAGACTTTTGTTTTATGTGGATCATTTTTCAAGTCTTTATTGAATCTGTTGTGATATTGCGTTTGTGGTTTATGTTCTGGTATTTTGGCCAGGAGGCCTGTGGGATCTTAGCTTCCAGACCAAGGATTGAACCCCAGCTCCCTGCATTGGAAGGTGAAATCTTTACCACTGGACCATCAGAGAAGTCCCTTCCCTTCACTTCTGATTCCTTTCCAAATCCTATCAATGTTTAAAAAACAGTTTCGGTGAAGCCTCCTTTTTTGAAAATTGAAGTATAGTTGATTCACAATGTTGTTTTGGTTTCTGGTACAGCAAGTGATTCAGTTATAAATATATATATATGTATATTCTTTTTCATATTCTTTTCTATTATGGTTTATTACAGGATATTGAATATAGGGTTTCCCTGATGGGAATGCCAGACCACCTGACTTGCCCCTTGAGAAATCTGTATGCAGGTCAGGAAGCAACAGTTAGAACTGGACATGGAACAACAGACTGGTTCCAAATAAGGAAAAGAGTACGTCAAGGCTGTATATTGTCATCCTGCTTATTTAACTTCTTTGCAGAGTACATCATGAGAAATGCTGGGCTGGATGAAGCACAAGCTGGAATCAAGATTGCTGGGAGAAATATCAATAACCTCAGATATGCAGATGACACCACCCTTATGGCAGAAAGTGAAGAGGAACTAAAGAGCCTCTTGATGAAAGTGAAAGGGGAGAGTGAAAAAGTTGGCTTAAAGCTCAACATTCAGAAAACGAAGATCATGGCATCTGGTCCCATCACTTGATGGCAAATAGATGGGGAAGCAGTGGAAACAGTGTCAGACTTTATTTTTTGGGGTTCCAAAATCACTGCAGATGGTGACTTCAGCCATGAAATTAAAAGATGCTTACTCCTTGGAAGGAAAGTTATGACCAACCTAGACAGCATATTCAAAAGCGGAGACATTACTTTGCCAACAAAGGTCTGTCTTGTCAAGGCTATGGTTTTTCCTGTGGTCGTGTATGGATATGAGAGTTGGACTGTGAAGAAGGCTGAGCGCCGAAGAATTGATGCTTTTGAACTGTGGTGTTGGATAAGACTCTTGAGAGTCCCTTGGACTGCAAGGTGATCCAACCAGTCCATTCTGAAAGAGATCAGCCCTGGGATTTCTTTGGAAGGTTTGATGCTAAAGCTGAAACTCCAGTACTTTGGCCACCTCATGCGAAGAGTTGACTCATTGGAGAAGACTCTGATGCTGGGAAGGATTGGGGGCAAGAGGAGAAGGGGATGACAGAGGGTGAGATGGCTGGATGGCATCACCGACTCAATGGACATGAGTTTGAGTAAACTCTGGGAGTTGGTGACCAACAGGGAATCCTGGTGTGCTGCAGTCCATGGAGTCACAAAGAGTGGGACACGACTGAGCGACTGAAGTGAACTGAACTGAGCTGAACTGGTAGCTCAGCTGGTAAAGAATTCACCTGTAATGCAGGAGATCCCACTTCAATTCCTGGGTCAGGAAGATCCACTGGAGAAAGAAACAGCTACCCACTCCAGTATTCTGGGCTGGAGAATTCCATGGACTGTATACTTCATGGGGTCACAAAGAGTCAGACACAACTGAGCGACTCACTTTTCTTTCCCTTTCATTGAATGTAGTTCTCTATGCTACACAGCAGGACCTTGCTGTTTATCTGTTTTACGTACAGGACTGTGTATCTGCTGTTTATCCCTCCCCCTGCCCCCACAAACACAACTGTGTTCTCTATGTCTGTTTCTGCTTCATACATAAGCTCATTTGTATCGGATTTTAGATTCCACATATAAGTGATATCATATGGTATTTGTCTTTCCCTGTCTGACTTACTTCACTTGATATGATCATCTCTAGATGCATCCAGGTTTCTTGGGATGGCATCATTTCATTCTTTTTTATGGCTGAGTAATATTCCATTGCATATATGTACCACATCTTCTTTATCCATTCCTCTGTTGATGGACATTTAGGTTGGGTGAAGCCTCCTTTTCATGCTCATAACGTTTACAGTCCCTCCATCACTGTTTAACAGCTGCTTGTTTGCTGTGGAGTTTTTGCCACTGTTTCATAGGTTAGTCTTATTTCACTATTAAGGGCTGAATCATGTCTCCCCTCCCCAAATTTGCATGCTGAACTTCTAACCCATAGAACTTCGAGTGTGGCTGAATTTGGAGATGGAGCCTTAAAAGAGGCAATTAATGTAAAATGAAGTCATTAGGGTGGGTCCTCCCCCAGCCTGACTAGGATCCTTATGAGAAGAGGGACCTAGGAGACCCATGCCCCGAGGCAAGATGATCATGAAGACACAGGGAGACGATGCCAGCAACCAACCAAGGAGAAAGGCCTCAGACACACTGATCTCAGTCTTCCAGCCTCCTGAGCCGTAAGGAGATACATTTCTGCTGTGTAAGCTGCCCGGTCTGTGGCGCTCTGTTATGGTGGCTCTAAAAGACATTTACCATGGAGAGCAAGAACTTCTTGAATGTTGGGTTAGGGAACTTTCTATTCCCTCTTCTTGAAATGCTTTTCCCCTAGATATTCTCATGGCTCCTCCCTCACCTTCAAGGCTTTCCTCAGATGTCACCTTTCTAGTGAGGCCTTTCTGGCTACTCTGTAATAGGAGCCCACACACTTTCCCTATTCCCCATTTCTTTGAAAATCTTTTCTTTCCTCTCTCTCTTTTTTAACGTGGAAGAGTTCTTTTTAAAATATTGATTTTTATTAATTTATGTATTCATCTGGCTGCCCTGGTTCTCAGATGTGGCACACAGGATCTTCAACCATCTTTGGGGCCTCTTCTAGCTGTGGTGTGAGGAATCTTTAGTTGTGGCGTGGGATCTAGTTCTCTGACCAGGGTTTGAACTGGGGCCCTCGGCTTTGGGAACACAAAGTCTTAGCCACTGGACCACTAGGGAAGTCCTGAGAAATCTCGAACAGTTTGCCCAAACTATTATACACTTTACTTATTTATCCTGCTTATTGTTCGTTTCTCTCCACTTACATTCCAGAGCATCGGCCCTTCCTAGGTAGGACTTTTATCTGTTTGCAGTCTCTCAGCATCTAGAACCATGCCAGGAATCAGTAGGTATTCAGCACTATCTCTGAATGAATGAGCAGATCAATGAATAAAGAATGAGAACTTATGTGGAACTTCTTTTGAATCCCTCATATTGCCTTGGCAGTGCAAAGCATAGAGTAGTTGCATAATAAAAGCAGGCTGATTGAATGAGTGAAATCACAGCTTCTTCCTAGGAATGTAGGTCTTAAGTTTTTTTCCTTTAATTTGGAGTATAATTGGCTCAGATGGTAAAGAATCTGCTTGCAATGCGGGAGACGTGGGTTCGATCCCTGGGTTGGGAAGATCCTTTGGAGGAGGGCATGGCAACCCACTCCAGTATTCTTGCCTGGAGAATCCCCATGGACAGAGGAGCCTGACGGGCAGTAGTCCATGGGGTCGCAAAGAGTCAGACCTGACTGAGCAACTAAGCACAGCGCACAGCACATAATTGCTTTACGATGTTGGTTAGTTTCTGCTATGCAACAACGTGAATCAGCTATCTGTGTACATACATCCCCCATCCTCTGTGTCTCCCTCCCACACTGCACCCCTCTAGGTCGTCAGAGAGCGTCCAGCTGAGCTCCCTGGGCTACACAGCAGGTTCCCACAACCTGTCTTCTTCACGCATGGTAGTGTATATATATATATCTATATATATCAATGCTACTCTCTCAATTCATCCTACCTTCTTCTTAAATTTTTTGAAGAAAGAATTCTGTCTGGAATTTTAGGTAGAGACTTGCTAATAAAAGACAAGATGAATATGGGCTAGCATAAGTAAGACAGAGTCTGCAGGTTGGCAATGCAAACGAGTCTGAGAAATATGGACACAGGAAATCGTATCCATAGGATTCAGGGTAGGAGAGTGGAAAACTCACAATTTTGGGGTCACGGTTATGAAGTTTTGGCTGTGAGTAACAGAAAACTCAACTCACATTTTTTTAAATTGAAGTATAATCCATATAATATAAAATTAACCACTAGTCATATTTAAAAATATGCAATTCAGTGGCATTTGGTACATTCACAATGCTGTGCAATGATCACAAGACATTTTCATCACCCTAGAAGGAAACCCCAAATTTATTATTGTGTTTTGTTGGCTCTCATAGCCACAGGTCTAGTGGGATGTGGGCTTCAGGTTGAGTTTGATCAAGGATCCAGCTTTATCTGTCTGCTGTTCTTTCAGCATTCACCTTCCCTGTGAGCTGATTTTGTTTCCAGGCTGGCTACTCTCAGGTTTGCACAAAGGCTGTTATCCCAGCTAACAAGGTCCTTGCTTACATCTAGGAAGAAGGAAAGACTGGCCTCCTGGGATGCTGTCTTTAGAACAATAAGCTTCCTTACCAGAGCCTCCTCCTGCCCTGCAAATCTTTCCTTGGATCATTTTGATCCTTGCTGTCCCCTGCCACCCATCTGTCAACCAATTGCTAACAGTGGTTGACCATTGTTGTTGTCATTCAGTCGCTAAGTTGTGTCCAACGCTTTGCAGCCCCATGGACTATGGCACACCAGGCTCCTCTGTCCTCCACTATCTCCCAGAGTTTGCTCAAATTCATGTCCATTGAGTCAGTGATGCTATCTAACCATCTCATCCTCTACCGCCCCTTTCTCCTTTTGCCGTCAATCTTTCCCAGCATCAGGGTCTTTTCCAGTGAGTCAGCTCTTCGCATCAGGTGGCCAAAGTACTGTAGCTTCAGCTTCAGCATCAATTCTTCCAATGAATAGTCAGAGTCGATTTCCTTTAGGACTGACTGGTTTGATCTCTTTGCAGTCCAAGGGACTCTCAAGAGTCTTCTCCAGCACAATTTGAAAGCATCATTTTTTGGTGCTCAGCCTTCTTTATGGCCTGGCTCTCATGTACTTTCCAGTAGTACCTGACTGCTAGAAAAATCAGAGCTTTGACTCTATGGACCTTTGTTGGCAAAACAAGCGTCTTTTAATTTCATGGCTGCAGTCACCGTCTGCAGAGATTTTGGAGCCCAAGAAAATAAAATCTGTCATTGCTTCCACTTTTCCCCCTTCTATTTGCCATGACATGATGGGACTGGATGCCATGATCTTAGTTTTTTAAATTATGGTTGACCATAATCCACCTAAGGGCTTTGCTCATAGCTTGGTTGGTAAAGAATCTGGCTGCAGTGAAGGAGACGCTGGTTCAATTCCTGGATTGGGAATATCTCCTGGAGAAGGAAATGGCAACCCACTCCAGTATTCTTGCCTGGAGAATCCCTTGGGCAGAGGAGCCTGCAGGCTACAGTTGATGGGGTCATAAGAGTCGGACATGACTTAGCAACTAAAACACCGCATGATCCACCTAAATTAGCTAGATGGCTTGGCTCTGACCCACTGCTTGAGATGAGCATGAGTGTGCATTCCTAATCCATCAACTCCTAGCTGTGTGATTATGCACCGATGACTCAACCTCTCTGAGCTTCAGTTTCCTAATCTGGGAAATGGAGATCATAGTGACACCTATTCACAGAATTCCTAGGAGGATAAAATGAGTGACAGATATTAAACACCCAGTGTAGTCACTGACAATTTTCCCCACAACCAACATCCTAGCAGATAAAGGCGTTAGCAACAGCAGCTACGTGCTGCTGCTTTGCACAAGTCCTGGATCACCCTTTACACAAGCTAAATACGCAGTGGGGCCCCCTGGAATTGTATAGCATGGCCAACTTCCAAAATGTTTTCTAAGGATTAACTCAAGGATCTTAGGATTTCCCTGGTGGTGCAGCGGACAATGCAGGGGACACAGATCTGATCTCTGGGAAGATTTCACGTGCCTCGGAGCAACTAAGCCCTGTGCCCCAACCACTGAGCCTGAGCTCTAGAGCCTGTGAGCTGTAACTACTGGGTCTGTGTGTCGCAACTACTGAATTGCACGCACCCGAGAATTCGCACACCACGACTACTGAGTCCCGGAGCCTAGAGCCTATGGAGAATCCGCTGCATGAGAAGCCTTCACACAACAAAGAGTAGCCCCCGCGTGCCGCAAGCAGAGGAAGCCTACACACAGCTATGAAGACCTAGCACAGCCCCAAATAAATAAATAATGTTTTCTTTAAAAAGAAATCTCACGACAACTCCGTGAGTTAAGTAGTATCATTGGCCCCATTTTGCACATGGAGACTCTTGAGGCAAAGAGAGGTGAGGTCACTTGCCCTGGATCACACAGGGCACACGTGACGCTTGAGCCCAAGCAGCCTGCCTCCAGTTCTTGTTCCCTTGTAGCCACCAAGCTGTTGGTCTCCAGTGCATGTGTGTGTGCTCAGTCTTGAGTCGTGTCCAACTCTGTGACCCTGTGGAGTGTAACTCACCAGGCCCCTCTGTCCATGGGATTTCCCAGGCAAGAATACTGCAGTGGGTTACCATTCCCTCCTTCAGGGGATCTTCTTGACCCAGGGGTTGAACCCAGGTCTCCTGCGTGTCCTGCACTGGCAGGCGGATTCTTTACCACCAAGCCACTTGGGCAGCCCCTTGGTCGTCATTACTTGCCAGCTGTTGTGCTCAGCCCCCAACATTTCATCAATGAGGCACAAATCATCAATACCATTTACAGGTGTACTGAAACAGAATGCTCTAGTGCTGGGCAGGTCCCTTACAGGAGCTGGGATCGAACTCATGTCTGCTTGACGCAAGCGTGCAGCCTCTTAACCCCTGTACCAGGTATCACAGAAGGTTTGCACCAACCTGAGCTCCCGAGAGACAACCAAGATGGAAATCCAAGTCATTATTGTGATGGTTGCAAATATTTTAGTGAGTGGATTTCAAACACTGTAAACAGGTTTAGTCGTCTTCCACTTTTTTTTGCAGTGAGGCAATTTACTCAGCACAGAATAACCCAAGCTAAATTTAACCAACCAAAAAGCTGGCGAGACAGGGCAGGATCCTGGAGGAGGGACTACCTAGGCAGCACCTCATAAGATAGCTCGGTGCTCTGTGATGACCTAGAGGGGTGTGATGAAGGGGTGGGGAGGAGGTTCAAGAGGGAGAGGATATATGCTGGGAAAGGTTGAAGGCAGAAGGAGAAGGAAGTGACAGAGGATGACGTGGTTGGATGGCATGACGTGGTTGGATGGCATCATCGATTCAATGGACATGAACTTGAGCAATCTTCAGGAGGTGGTGAGGGCAGGGAAGCCTAGCCTACTGCAGTCTGTCGGGTCGCAAAGAGTCAAACATGACTTGACAACTGAACAAATAGCTGATTCACTTTGTTGTAGCAGAAATTAACACAACTTTGTAAAGAAATTTTACTCCAATAATAATGATAATAATAAAAAGGCAGCCAGTGCATCCCAGTGCCTTGGAGCCCAGTTGGTGTTGGGGCAGGAAGAGGGTAGTGCTCCCAGGACCTTAACATGAATTGTAGTCATGCCTTTGGACACTGGGGCCAAACCTTTTGCATCATTCCATCACCAATGTTTCCCACAACTGTGCCTTGTCAGTCCCATTTTACAGATAAGAAAACTGAGGCATGGTAATTGTAATCACTCTATCTCCTTCAGATCCCAGTTTTAAAAGTTTTTTTTTTTTTTAATTTTGCCACACCCCGTGCCTATGTGTGATCTTATCCCAGACCTGGGATCAGACCTGAAACTCCCTGAATTGGAAGCGTGGAGTCCTCACCACTGGACCACCAGGGAAGCCCCATAAATGTACACATTTATCTGAAGTTATCTTTACACACTTGTGGCCTGATCAATAACCCTTATCTCTTTATTAGAACATCAGTTCTTTGAGGGCAGAGATATTTATTTTGTTCACACTGTATCCTCAGACTAGAATAACATTTGGCATACAGCAGGTGCTCATTTGTTGCCTCTCTGACTGGTGTTTTGATTGAGTGACCCAGATAGTTCATTAACGTGCACTGGATTCCACCCTGAAGGAGTCCAGAAATTCTGAATTTTCAAGTGGGAGAAAGCCTAAAAATAAGGCCAAAGGAGTCAGCTTGGCTCATTCAGTGTCTTACTAAGGCTAAGACTTTAATGAGAGCTGCTACATCCATCGGAGGGGAAATGTCAGCTGTCCTGAGAGGAAGGCTGCTGAGTGCATTGGAAGAGCAGAGAATAGTGTATGATCTTTCTTGTTTCGTGGGCAATTGCGATGTGGTTCAAGGGTTGTGTGGCTCCAAGCCCAGCTGCAGGATGGACGGTTGACTGTGTGTCTTGAGCAAGGTCCCTGGCTTCTGTGAACCCATTGCCACATCTGAAAAATGGGGACAAGAGAGTCTCTCTCCAAGTTTTGTTAGAAGAACCCTAAGGAAGACTCTGGCTTGGGTGTCTTGTGTGCAGTAAATAAACTCTCTCCAAATGAGGCAGAGTTACATTGCTAATAGAATCAACTAATAATTATTAGTAATGAATATTCCTGATGATTAATGTTATTATCATTAGAGTAATCATTAAGACTGTTATAGCCACAGTAGTCAGGGGGCAGCTGTAACATAGCAGTTCAGAGACTGGACAGTTGGCCCAAATGGTCTGGGTTCGAGTCCTGCTTCTGCCACTTACAAGCTGTGTGACCTTGGGCAAGTCACTTCACCTCTCTGGGCCTTGGTTTCCTCATCTGTAGGATGGGATGGTGATCGCATCTGCCTCGTAAGGTGAGTTAATATGTGTAAAGTGCCTGGTATGTAGATAATGCTAGGAAAGTACTTCCTATTTAATCTTTTAAAACATTTTTATTGATAGACTGATTTTTGGCTGTGCTGGGTCTTCACTGCCGTGCAGGCTTTTCTCCAGCTGCAGCGAGCAGGGGCTACTCTCTATTGCGGTCCATGGATTTCCCGTTGCGGTGCCTTCTCTCTTTGTGGAGCACAGGCTCTCGGGCACGCGGGCTTCAGTGGTTGCGATTCCTGGGCTCTGGAGCACAGGCTCAGTAGTTGTGGTGCATGGGCTTAGTTGCTCCACTGCATGTGGGATCTTCCCGGACCAGAGATCGAACCCATGTCTCCTGCATCGGCAGGTGGATTCTTTACCACTGAACCACCAGGGAAGCCCCCTATTTATTCTTATTCCTATTCTTGTCACTACTATGAGATCTGTCAAGTTTGAACCTTCCCTATAATTTGAGACTTATTCTTTGTGCAGAAAAATGGGTAATAAAATAGCTCTTTCCAAAATAACCTCTTTGGATGGTGCCTACACCCCTGAGTGGCTTCCCTCTTCTCCTCCTCTCCAGCACTTCCGTCTCTTCCCCCAGTTCTTGGGTATGTGTTAGTCACTCAGTTGTGTCTGACTCTTTGCGACTCCATGGACTGTAGCCCACCAGTTTCCTCTTTCCATGGAATTCTCCAGGCAAGAATACTGGAGAGGGTTGCCATTTCTTTCTCCAGGGGATCTTCCTGACCCAGGAATTGCACCCAGGTCTCCTGAATCACAGGTGGAATCTTTACCATCAGAGCCACCAGGGGCTCCCAGTTCTTAGGAAGGTGCTGAAGGTCAGTGGAAAGGGAGAGAGATCCAACCCAGGCAGCGTTCAGCAGGCTTGCATTCACACAGTTGATGTGCCAGGAGGATTTTGGGGTGTGTCTTGAAATGGTCAAAGTGTCACCAAAGCATTGCATCTCAAGATGGCCAGTACCATGGTTCCCACATACTAATAACCAAGGATAAAGGCTTTCTTCAGAATGTTGCTTTCACACATCAGAAGCAAACACAAGAAGCAGATGAACAAGGCAGAGCTGAAATTGCCAAGGGGGTCAACTTGAGTGATGACAGAGAGAGCATCAGTCTTGCCACTTGCTTTCTATTTTTGTGGTTTATCAGAGGATATTGAATTCAGTTCCCTGTGCTACACAGTAAGGACCCTCTTGTTTATCCATCCTATATATGACAGTTTGCATCTGCTAACCTCAGACTCCCAATCCATCTCTCTCCTACCCCCTCCCCCTTGACAACCAAGTCTGTTCTTGGTGTCTGGGAGTCTGTTTCTGTTTGAAGGTAAGTTCATTTGTGTATACTTTAGATCTCACATACAAGTGATATCATATGGTGTTTGTCTTTCTGTATCTGACTTCCTTCACCTAGTGTGATAATCTTTAGGTCCGTCCATGACGCTGCAGATGGCATTGTTTCATTCTTTTTCATGGCTGAGTAATATTCCATTGTGTACATGCACCACATCTTCTTTATCCATTCAGCTGTTAATAGACATTTAGGCTGCTTCCATGTCTTGGCTATTGTGAGTACTGCTGCGGCGAACAAGGGATGCATGTGTCTTTTTGACATAGAGTTTTGTCTGGATATAGTCCCAAGAATGGAATTGCTGGATCATATGGTGGCTCTATTTTTATTTTTTTGAGGAACCTCCATACTCTTCTCCATAGTGGCTGCATCCATTTACATTCCCGCCAACAGCGTCGGAGGGTTCCCTTTTCTCCACGCCCTCTCCAGCATTTATGTGTAGACTTTTAATGATGGCCGTTCTGACTGGTGTGAGGTGGTACTTCATTGTAGTTTTGATTTGCAGCCTCTAATCATTTTGCTTTGCTTCCCTCTCAAAAGAAACACCTTTGAGGGGGAATGAGGGATGCAGAAAGAACAGCTTTGAGGAAGGGAGAGGTGAAGCCCCAGGATCGCAGCAGGGGCAGATAAGAAAGAGACCAGTTTCTTTAAGCTTCCTCAGCCTGAACATGTCTCTTTGGAAGGCAGAGAAAGAAGATGCAGAGGTGGTTGAGGACCCACTGGCCACAAACTTTAAATCATGGAAAATGCCAGACAAGGATTGCCCGGATCAAGGGGAGGGAAGTGAGGCATTTGGTTTGCATGCAGAATTTAGGAGGCACCCCAAAAACTCAGTCTTCAAGATACATATTTTAACGCAATATTTGAAAACATAAAAATCAATGCAAAAATCCTTCGTGAACAAAATACCACCATTTTATTTTTTTAGTGTTTTTTTTTTAAAGCTTTATTTTTGGTCGCTGTGTCTTCATTGCTTCATGGGCTTTTTTTTCTCTAGTTGCGGTAGGGTAGTTGCAGTGCACAGGCTTCTCGTTGCGGTGGCTTCTCTTGCTGCAGAGCACAGGCTCTAGGGCATGCGTCTGCTGTCACCCTGTTTATTTAACCTATACACTGAGCACATCACAAGAAATGCCAGGCTGGATGAGTTACAAGCTGGAATCAAGGTAGGCGGGAGATACATCAACAACCTCAGATAAGTGGATGATTCCACTGTAATGGCAGAAAGCCAAGAGGAACTAAAGAGCCTCTTGATGAGGGTGAAGGAAGAGAGTGAAAGAGCTGGCCTAAAACTAAATATTAAAAAAACTAAGATCATGGCATCTGGCCCCAATCAGTTCAGTTCAGTTCAGTTCAGTCGCTCAGTCGTGTCCGACTCTTTGCAATCCCATGAATCGCAGCACGCCAGGCCTCCCTGTCCATCACCAACTCCCAGAGTCCACTCAGACTCACGTCCATTGAGTTAGTGATGCCATCCAGCCATCTCATTACTTCATGGCAAATAGAAGGGGAAAAGGATTTCCTCTTCTTGGGCTCTAAAATCACTGTGGATGGTGACTGCAGCTGTGAAATTAGAAGACATTGGCAGGAAAGCTGTGACAAACCTAGGCAATATGTTGAAAAGCAGAGACATTACTCTGCTGACGAAAGTCTGTATTGTCAAGGCTTTGGTTTTCCCACTGGTCATGTATGGTTGTGAGAGCTGGACCATAAAGAAGGCAGAACACCAAAGAATTGATGCCTTTGAACTGTGGTGCTGGAGAAGACTTCTGAGAGTCCCTTGGATAGCAAGGAAACCAAACCAGTCAATCTTAAGGGAAATCAACCCTGAATACTCATTAGAAAGACTGATGCTGAAGCTGAAGCTCCAGCATTTTGGTCATCTGATGTGAACAGTTGACTCATTGGAAAAGACCCTGATGCTGCAAAAGATTGAGGGCAAAAGGAGAAAAGGGCAGCAGAGGATAAGATGTCTGGATGGCATCACCAATGCAATGGACATGAACTTGGGCAAACTCTGGGAGATGGTGAGGGACAGGGAGGTCTGGCATGTTGCCAGGGTGTCCATGGGTTTGCGAAGAGTTGGACACAACTGGGAGAAGGCAATGGCACCCCGCTCCAGTACTCTTGCCTGGAAAATCCCATGGACAGAGGAGCCTGGTGGGCTGCAGTCCATGGGGTCGCTGAGGGTTGGACACGACTGAGCGACTTCACTTTCGCTTTTCACTTTCATGTATTGGAGAAGGAAATGGCAACCCACTCCAGTGTTCTTGCCTGGAGAATCCCAGGGACAGGGGAGCCTGGTGGGCTACCATCTGTGGGGTCTCACAGAGTCGGACACGACTGAAGTGACTCAGCAGCAGCAGCAGCAGGACACAACTGGGCCACTGAACAACAACTTTTCCTCTTAGGGCTGCCCTGGTGGCTCAGACAGTAAAGAATCTGCCTGCAATGCAGGAGACCCAGGTTCGATCCCTGAGTTGGGAAGATCCCCCAGAGAAGGGAATGGCAATCCACTCCAATAATCTTGCCTGGAGAATTCCACGGACAGATGAGCTTAGCTGGCTACAGTCCATGGGGTTGCAAAGAGTTGGACGTGACTGAGTGACTAACACTTTACTTCTTTCTTTCCTCCCTCCTTCATTCTCTCCCTTCCCTTCTAACTTCCTCCCTCCTTCTTTCTTTTAAATAACAGCTTTTAAAATGTGATTTATGATATTATATTAGTTTCAGATGTACAGTAGAGTGTTTCAGTATTTTTGCAGATTGTATTCCATTATAAGTTATGACAAGATAATGGCTATTAATCCCTGTGCTATGCAATATATCCTTGTTGTTTATCTATTTCTTTATATAGATATATCATATGTTTATAGATAAGTATGTCTATATCATATATGTTTATGTCACAGAGTCGGACACGACTGAAGCGACTTAGCAGCAGCAGCAGCAGTTTGTATCTGTTAGTCCCATACACCTCTTTTGCCCCTCCCTCTTACCTCTCCTTGGAATGAAAGTTATGACCAACCTAGATAGCATATTCAAAAGCAGAGACATTACTTTGCCAACAAAGGTCCGTCTAGTCAAGGCTATGGTTTTTCCTATGGTCATGTATGGTTGTGAGAGTTGGACTGTGAAGAAGGCTGAGCGCCGAAGAATTGATGCTTTTGAACTGTGATGTTGGAGAAGACTCTTGAGAGTCTCTTGGACTGAAAGGAGATCCAACCAGTCCATTCTGAAGGCGATCAGCCCTGGGATTTCTTTGTAAAAAATGATGCTAAAGCTGAAACTCCAGTATTTTGGCCACCTCATGCGAAGAGTTGACTCATTGGAGAAGACTCTGATGCTGGGAGGGATTGGGGGCAGGAGGAGAAGGGGACGACAGAGGATGAGATGGCTGGATGGCATCACTGACTCGATGGACGTGAGTCTGAGTGAACTCCGGGAGTTGGTGATGGACAGGGAGGCCTGGTGTGCTGCAATTCATGGGGTCACAAAGAGTCGGACACGACTGAGTGACTGAACTGAACTGAACTGACCTCTCCCCTTTGGTAAACACGAGCTTGTTTTCTGTATCTGTGAGTCTGCTTCTGCTTTGCATATACATTCATTTGTATTATTTTTTTAGATTTCATATACAAGTGATATCCTACAGTATTTGTTTTTCTCAGTCTGAGTTTAAATAACAACTTTCTTGAATTCACATCCATAAAATCCACCCCTTTAAAGTGTTTAATTCATTGCCTTTTTAGAATATTCATAAGGTTGTCCAACCATCACTAACATCTAATTCCAGAACATTTTCATCATCTCCCTAAGAATCCCATATGCATTCTGGACTATTGTATTCTGGGTTCAACATAAAAACAAAATGACTTAGCTCAGGTCTTACCTGACCAGCTCACATTAAAGCTGATGACACGTGAGTTTCCCCACCAAGGACTCATCTCTATGATAATCAGATTGGGCACTGGGGTCAGTCAGTCAGAGTTCATAACCCTCGTATAGGGCCCTGGGTCTCCTTTAGGTGCCCAAATCACCCCTTTAAATGCTGGTGTAAGGGGAGGTCCAGGATGGCTTGGAGGAAGCTCCCAGACAGCAGAGGGCAGGCCCTCAGGGAGACTAGAAATAGTAGTTATATATCAACTGGAATAAAAGTGAACAACAATTGCGATTATAACCTCCCAGTTGGAGATTTCTTCTTTTAAACACTAACTTCCCAATTAGACCTTGAGCTATTTAAGAGCAGCGATCCACAGATCAGTTATCAGTGGCCTCAGTGCATACATGGCCATTTCGTGAGGGCTCAACAAACGTTTGTCCAGTTGAAATTTAAAGCCTGGAGAGTAACCAAGTTTGTGGGGGGGAAAGATGGTGAGACTGGTTTCCTCCTGATGAGCTTGCAAGAAGAGTACTCCCTTCTGGAGGGGTGCGGCTTGTTGGACAGTGATGTGGTTAAAAGGTGGAATCTTGCGCTCATCCATGTAACCTCCTTACTGTGTCACCTGGAATGGCCTTGACCTTTTCATGTTTCCAGGTCTGTAAGTTGGAGGTGATGATAATTCCTCCTCTGGCTGAGTTTGGGGTCTCCAGAGGAGAATTCAAGTGCAGAACTTCTCTGGTGGTCCAGTGGTTAAGACTCCGTGCTTCCAATGCAAGGGATGCAGGTTCGATCCTTGAGGGGGGAAACAAGTTTCCACGTGTTGCATGTTGTCAGTCAGTTGCTCAGTTGTGTCTGATTCTGCCACCCCATGGACTACAGGGTGCCAGACTTCCCTGTCCTTCACCATCTCCCGGAGTTTGCTCAAACTCATGTCCATTGAGTTGGTGATGCCATCCAACCATCTCATCCTGTGTTGTCCCCTTCTCCTCCTGCCTTCAATCTTTCCCAGCATCAGAGTCTTTTCCAATGAGCTGGCTCTTTGCATCAGGTGGCCAAAGTATTGGAGCTTCAGCTTCAGCATCAGTCCTTCCAATGAATATTCAGAGTTGATCTCCTTTAGGATGGACTGCTTGAATCTCCTTGCAGTCCCAGGGACTCTCAAGAGTCTTGTCAACACCACAGTTTGAAAGCATCAATTGTGTGGCACTCAGCCTTCATTATGGTCCAACTCTCACATCCGTAAGTGACTACTGGAAAACCATGGCTTTAACTATCTGGACCTTTGTTAGTTAAAAAAAAAATCGCAAAAAATTAAGTGCACATACTTATGTGGAAGGTGATCCCAGGAAACCCTAGGAGAGAAAGGGGGAGGGAAACAGGGAGAGGAACTAGCTGGTGGGTGGTGTGTTATTAAACCAGTTACCACTGTGGGAACTGGGGCTCTGTTCCAACAGCGACCTCCATGAGGCAGCAGACAGCATGCTCTTCAGAGTCATCCCGCTTGAGTAGAGATGGAGCTAGCATATTTATCCATCAGTTCCCATCTGGTGTTTGTTGAGGACATTAATTACTTCTCAGGATGTTAACCACCCAGCACTTCTGTCTGTCTTCCCTCTGTTAAAACTCACCAGGGGCGATGTCATGGGTGGGACGTCCAATAGCAGCTGGCTTAGGGTTCTTATGAAAATTTGCTGAAACAGTACATGAAAACCACAGGTCCTCAGCGTTGGGTGCTCTTATCTCTGAAGCTGTTGCTCCCAAATTCAGTGTAAAGAAGGCTAATACAGGGTTAGGCGAGGCTGCGGTAACAAAGAAGCCAGTACTAATTCAGTGACTTAAAGAGGGTGGGAGTTTAATCCTCTTTTGATGTAGACTGGATTGGTGGTGTGGCTCTGCTCCAGGCAATCATTCAGGGGCCAGGTTCCTTCTATTCTGTGGTTCTTCCATTGCAGCAGATGCCATTGATGCTTCACCCATAACTCCCCGGCACTTTTGGACCTGCCATTACCATTCTCAACAGACAGCACCTGCACCTCTTTGTCTGAGAGCTTTTCCTGGTAGCTGGAGCTCACTGGGTGTACAAGCAAGGTAAGCTTGAAGTGCTGGAGAACTTCCCCTCTCCAGGGAGCAACTCCCGCCAATGACCACTTAGGCTTGGTGGATAAATACCACAACTCCCTCCCCCTTGCATGGGATGGCTTTGAAGTGTATGTTCTCTGCTGCCTTCTAGTACTCTAGCAGGATTGAATCTCAGGCACCCATGGTGGTAACTGGCTGCCTCCCCTACTCTGCTTTAAGCACTTTCCCACTCCCTTGCTGTATTTTTTTCTGGGATCACTTCACAAATAAATATTTACATTTGAATCCTTGTCTCAGGGTCTCCTTTTGGGGAACCCAAGCCTAGATAGCATCATCCTCTAAGTATTGTCATTTGCTGGCTCACCAAAGGTGGCAGCTAAATGGGAAGAGATGTCCTTTTCCTAAGGTCCAGAATGCATTTCACTGGTCATTTGACCACACTGAATCACAAGGGTAGCTGGGAAATGTAGTCCATCTTCATGCTAGGAGACTGATGAATATGACTAATCTCTTCTGCAAAGGTGATTGATGGAGAATGAAAACGTGACAACCTTTTTTCGTGAAGTGCACAGTTCGCTTGTGGATAGCATCGTGCTCATAATCGTGTCTTCCCTGAGTTAACCTAAAGTTTTCTTTTTGACTCATTTCCAAGAGTAAAACAAGTTACCTCCCCCTGAAATCTTAGTATAACAGCACCTAAAAAGTGAAATGTAGAGAAATTTGCCTTTTTTTTCCTGATTAGATGATACATCTATGGATTAGATGTCTGGACCCTAAATTACCCGCCCTGATACAAGCCTGCCAACCAGACAGTCACAGAGCCCCAAAATACGCATGCCTTTTTTTTTTAGTTAGGCTGACCTAGTATTTGTACCCAGTTTTCTTGAGAACACTTTCTGGCTAAATATTCTTTAGAGGGCTTTAAAATATTTTTTAAAGTGAGCTCTATTATCATTTTCTGTGGGGGGAAGGGGAAGTTGCTGGTAAAGCTTAAACATCCTGACTCTTTTCTCTAGAGGAAGCAGGTATGGGTGGGAATGTCTCCAGCTTGCCAGGCAATGCATCCAGAGCCCAGAAAAGCTGGTTCTTCATCCTTTTTGCCTTGGAAGCATTTTTTTCCACCACCCCAGCATCTTGCCAGCCAGTTCTTCCATGCTCTCCTTTTCCTCCCCCGACTCAGAGCCTTTCTTCAAAGCTCTCAGATTAAAAAGTGCTGAGGCCAGTGTCTCAGTGCTCTGCCATCCTGTTGCCATGGCAAAAGGAGCTGACAAAGACGCACTAACTCATTCCTCCTCGGGACTAGCAACCTGGGACCATGGTTCAACCTAGGGCTTTAGCCCCTCGTAATTCCCAATAGCAGCCCTCAACCTGCTAGAGCATCACCCTTATTTATTATTTACTTACTTGTTTATTTAGTCATTGCATTGAAAAAGTCTTTAAAAAAATGAAATGTGCAAAGCATATACACTTTAATTTCATAGCTTCTTGAATTCTTTTTTTAAATTTTTAATTGGAGGATGGTTGGTTTACAATGTTGTGTTAGTATCTGCCATATTACAATGTGAATCAGCCATATGTACACATAGCTGCCTCCATCTTGGGCCCCCCTTCCACTCTCCCCCCGTCCCACCCCTCCTGGCCATCGCAGGGTACGGAGCTGAGTCCCCTGCGTTGTGCAGCGTCCCATTAGCTGTCTGTTTCACGCATGGTAGTGTATACAAGCCAACGCCACTCTTTCTGTTTGTCCCGCCCTCTCCTTCCCCTGTTGTGTCCACAAGTCTGTCTTCTATGTATGTGTCTCTCTTCCTGCCCTGCAAATAGGTTCATCAGGACCGTTTTTCTAGATTCCATATATGTGCTTTAATATACGATATTTCTAATCTTTACCAAGGTGTATAACAATGCCAACATCACTCGGATCCAGATGTAGAACAACCCTGCCCCCGCAAGTCTCCTCAATGCCCCTTCCCAGTGCCCTGCATTATTCTATTCTCTCACTATTGGTTAAGTTTACCTATCTTTGAACTTCCAATACATGGAAACCCCCACTGTGTTCTTACTCTTTGCCATAGACAATTGTCATTTTCCCAGCTATAATTATAACTAAAATCATTTTTATGAAACTTTGCTGTATTTGATTGACTTATGACAATAACAGCAAGTGTTTTCGTTGTTCTTACTGTATGCTGGACACTGGTCTGAGTGCCTTGCTTATATCAATTCTTTTTTAGAAAAGCTATTTTTATTTATATGGCCACTCTGGGTCTTCGTTGCAGCGTGTGGGTTCTTTAGTTGCAGAGTGTGAGATCTAGTTCTCTGACCAGGGATCAAACCTGTGTCTCCTGCATCAGCAGATGGATTCTTATCCACTGGATCACCTAGGAAGCCCTGAATTCTTATTTAAAACAAGAATTTTAAAATGTTTTGAAATGACTGAATTTATCCTTTAACTCCCACCCCCACCTCAAGATGAGGCTTCCCCGGTGGCTCAGACACTAAAGAATCCTCCTGCAATGCAAGAGGACTGGGTTCGATCCCTGGGTGGGGAAGATCCTCTGGAGAAGGAATGGGAACTCACTCCAGTATTCTTGCCTGGAGAATTCCATGGACAGAGGAGCCTGGAGAATTCCATGGACAGACGAGCCTGGAGAATTCCATGGACAGACGAGCCCAGTGGGCTACAGTCCACGGGGGTCACAAAAGAGTCAGACGTGACTAAGAGACTATAACACTTTCCACCTCAAGATCGTACCCATTCATGGTGGTAATGGTGCTTTAGAATTTTTCCAAATTGTGTACTAAAAGAAAATTAGCATAATACATACCTATGGTTTTGAAATGTGCTCTTTTCCACTTTATAAGGTATGATGACATTGTCTTTATGTTGCGGGTTAGGATTTCTTCCAAACCTTCACTCTGCATTGTTGAATGAGCACCTCCTATGTGCTAATCTGTGTTCCAGGGCTTGGGTTCCATCAAAGCCTTCCTCTGAAAATATTTTTTTAAAGTCCCTGCCTTGTCTCCTGCTTTATTTTGGCTCCCCATTCTCATCCGTAAAATGGGGATAGTGCTAGGACCTACCTCACAGTTTGGAGAAGGATGAATTGTGTTACTCAGTATGGCAGGTTGTCAGCTAAGTGCCTGACATACAGTCAGAGCTATATTTATTAGCTCTTGCTGTGACCGTTTCTCCTTTATCTTTTCTTTCTCCATCCATTTCTCTTTTGAGTGCCTTCTCCCTTTTCCTTTTCATAGGGAGGAAGGGTGGTTGAATTCCGACAGTATTCTGTGTGGGTCTGTTACCAGTGGCTGGGAAGAGAAGAATGAACTAAATTAGAAGATGCATTTGGCTAGCTCAGGGAGCAGTGGTGGAGAGTTGGAGCCAGCTGGAATGAAATAGACACATCTTCCTCCCTTTTTCTATCCAATCTCCCCCGCCCCCTCCTCAGACAAATTATTTCTCATTGTTTCTGGGGATCCAGAGGAGCTGAGCCTGGCAGGTGGGCACGGGGGGCCGTGGCTGGACACTCACAGCAGAAGATGAAAGAAAGGCCGGCTGCTGGCAAGAGCCACCCACTCCTTTATCTGCCTGTCTCCGAGGTCCCTCTGTTCCCTTCCCACACACCTTGCCTGCTATTTAATCGGGGGAGAGAATGCAAGCCTGAGCCCTGAAGCCACCATCCGGCCTTTGTTTTTCTTTCCCTTTATAAAAATAAATCCATTGTCAGAGGAAGGTGACATTTTACTATTTAATCATTCATTTACTTGTTCATTCAACACAACAGCTATTTACTGGGTGCTGCTGGGGTCAGCACTGTGAACACAAACGTAAAAAGGCCCTCATACTTTCTTGCCAAGAGTGAGCAGTCTAGTGCAGCTGAAACGCAGATCAACAGTCATCGCGGTGTCAGGCAAATGCTGCAGTGGGGAACGTGCAGAGTGCAGTGGGAACCCCCCTGGCTTTGCTCTGTGGAATCATGGAAGCTTACCCAGTGGAGGAAACGTTGAGTGGTCAGCTGAAGTTTGTTAGGCTGATAAATGTGTTGGTCTTGGGGAGGAGGGCATTCCAGATGGATAGGAAAACCCAGAGTTATCATTCTTTTGGGCTTCCCTGGTAGCTCTGCTGGGAAAGAATTTGCCTGCAATGCAGCAGACCCTGGTTCGATTCCTGGGTCAGGAAGATCCCCTGGAGAAGGAATAGGCTACCCACTCCAGTATTCATGGGCTTTCCTGGTGCCTCAGACGGTAAAGAATCCACCTGCAATGCGGGATACCTGGGTTCAATCCCTGGGTCGGAAAAATTCCCTGGAGGAGGGAAGGGAAACCCACTCCAATATTCTTGCTTAGGGAATCCCCATGAACAGAGGGCCCTGGCGGGCTACAATCCATGGGGCCGCAGAGTTGAACACAGCTGAGTGACTAAACACAGCATATCATTCTTTTAGTCGTAAGAGGTGGAAACAATGCAAACAGACTCAGGTTTAAAAAAAAAAGAGTGGTGGTAGCGGTGAATTTTATTGATTCAGATAATTTTAAAATAAGGCTTCAGTAGTTGTATCCAGGGACTGAAATAAGGTCGGGTTTTAGGAATGGCTGCATTCAGGGGCTCAACCTCGTTCCAGGTTAATTAATATGCCTCATGGCATATTAATAATAAAAAATATCTGAGCTTTGTCCCCAGTTCCAGAATACAGCTTCCTGGAGGGGGGAAAACCCTTGGGGATCTTAAAGTGATGAGTGCTTGTGGAATGCTAAGGGGGTAGGGTGACTTTGGGCTAGAGAGGCTCCTGTTTGTCAGCAACTGAAAGTTCCAGATTGGGGAAGGGGGGGGGTTGCAAAAGAGAGGCTCAGCAAGTTCCAGATTGCGGGGGGGGGGGGGGGGGGGCCAATAAGCCGCAAGCTGTCCTCTTAGGAGTCTTACGTTCTAGATGGAGCAAGCAGCCATGGTGAGATAGGGATACACAGGGACTCCAGGGGCGACTGGTTGGTTCCATTGAGAACTATTAGAAAAGAATTTATAAAGTGTGGGGTTCTTTTTAAAATTCATTCATTCATTAATTTTTGGCTGAGCTGGGTCTTCCTTACTGTGCACAGGCTTTCTCTAGTTAGGCTCAGTTGGGGCTTGTTTCCCTGCGGCTCGAGAGCTTCTTGTTGTGGTGGCTTCTCTTATTGCAGAGCCCAGCCTTTAGGCTGCATGGGCTTCAGGAGCTGTGGCACCCAGCCTTAGTTGCTTCATGGCAGGTGGAATCTTCCCAAGCCAGGGATTGAACCCATGTCCCCTGCGTTGGCAGGCAGATTCTTAACCACTGGACCACCAGGGAAGTCCCAGTGTGTGATTCTTGATATGGGTTGGTATGTATCAGATACTCAAGGAGAGAGCGGGTTTCCAGGGTGAAGGGAGAGTGGTACCCAAAGGCCTAGAGGTATGATACATCTTTGGAACTGCTGCAGCTATGCTGTGCTCAGCGTGTCTGACTCTTTACAACCCCATGGACTGTAGCCTGCCAGGCTTCTCTGTCCTTGGGATTTTCCAGGCAAGATTACTGGAGTGGGTTGCCATTTTCTTCTCCAGATCTTAAGTACTAGAGGAATGGAAAGTGACTGAGCACAGCTGCCTGTGCTTCTCCAAGAAGCCTGCTCATCTGAAGTTCTGGGGACTTTAAAAAATAAAATGCCAATGCCAGGACCATGGTGCAGACCTAATGAAACAGACTCTTGGAAGGTAGGTTCTGGGGACTCTAACAGGCAACCAACATCTCTGGGCTAGAATTTAAGGTTCAAGAAGGATGCAGCAAGATAATGATCTGGTACACAGAAATAAAATCAAGGCTTTTGACTTTATCCAGTGGGCAGAGGGCAGTCTCTGGTAACAGTGTGGATGCTGAGTGAGAGGCATGGAGACCTAGAGCAAAGGAGTTAACCAAGAAGCAAGAGTCATTAAACGAATTACCATTGGCTGCTGTTGTTCAGTCGCTCAGTCGTGTATGACTCTTTGCGACCCCATGGACTGCAGTACGCCAGGTTCCCCCATCTCCTGGAGTTTACTCAATTCATGTCCATCGAGTCGGTGATGTCATCCAACCCTCTCATCTTCTGTCACCCGCTTCTTCTCCTGCCCTCAATCTTTCCTAGCATCAGGTTCTTTTCCAGTAAGTCAGCTCTTTGCATCAGGTGGCCAAAGTATTGGAGCTTCAGCTTCAGTCCTTCCAGTGAATATTCAGGGTTGATGTCCTTCAGGATTGACTGGTTTGTTCTGCTTGCTGTCCAAGGGATTCTCAAGAGTCTTCTCCAGCACCACACTTTGGAAGCATCAGTTCTTTGGTGCTTATGAGTATATACCCATAAGAATGAAAGCGGGGTCTTGAAGAGATGTTTATACACCACGTTCCTCGCAGCACTACACAACAGTCAAAAGGCGGAAGCAGCCTAAGTGTTTACCGATGGGTGAGTGGATTTAAAAATGTGATACATACATGTAGTAAAGGATTAATTCAGCCTTAAAAGGGAAGGAAATTCTGACACATGCCACGACATGGATGAACCTTGAGGATATTACACTGAGTGAAATAAGTACAAAAGGACTAATACTGTATGATTCCACTTATATGAGATCTCTAAATTAGTCAGAGTCATAGAGGCAGAAAGTGTAAGGCTGTCCTTAACGCCACTGAACTGTATATTTCTGCTGTGCTGTGCTAAGTCGCTTCAATCATGTCCAACTCTTTGTGACTCCACGGACTTATAACCCTCCAGAAGAGAATACTGAAGTGGGTTGCCATTTCTTCCTCCAGGGGATCCTCCCGACCCAGGGATCAAACCCAAGTCTCTTTCATTCTCCTGCATTGGTAGGCGATTCTTTACCACTAGCACCACCATACACTTAAATGTACTCAAAATGGTAAATTTTATGTTATATGTGTCTTCCCACAATTTAACAAAAAAGAGAGTCACCAAAGAATTTTGAACCAGAGAGTCCTTGGTCAGAGGTATGAGAAAGAGTCCTCCAGGGGCAGTGTGAGAGATGATGGAAGGAAATTAATAGGGAGGATACTGCAATGGTCCAGGCGATTGATGTCAGAGGCCTGAACTGACTGGTGATGGGGATGAAGAGGAAAGGATGGGCTAGAGGGGCATTCGACAAGTGCCTGGTTGATTATTTGAACAGTGATGGTAAAGAAGGCCTTGAATCTCTTTAGTTCTATCTGTTGTTCAGTTGGTAAGTCGTGTCCAACTCTGTGACTACACGGACTGTAGACCGCCAGGCTCCTGTGTCCATGGGGTTTCCCAGGCAAGAATACAGGAGTGGGTTGTCATTTCCTTCTCATGAATTGACAGATTCTTTACCACTGAGCCAATTGGGAAGCCCAGGGAACTATATAACACAGGGAACTATATTCAGTATCTTATAATAACCTATAATGGAAAAGAATCTGAAATGAATATATATACATATTCTGAAAAGATATAGATCCTTATATCTATATATAGCTATAGATATATATGATTGAATCACTGCTGGACACCTGAAACCTTGTAAATCAACTATATCCCAAGAAAATAAATAAAAATAAACACACATGATTTAAAAAAGAGTCCATTAAAATTGCAATTTTTAATTGCAAACACAATTCCATTGTTTCAAAGTAAACTTTTAATTTTTATTATTATTATTATTTTTGGCTTCACCACATGACATGTGGGAATCTTAGTTCCCTGACCAGAGATTGAACCCATGCCCCCTGCTCTGAAAGCACAGCACCCTCACCACTGGACTGCCAGGGAATTCCCTAAAAGTTTTCACTTAAAAATGATTTTAGATTTACAAAAAGTTGGAAAGATAATAAGGAATTCCTGTGTGCCCCTTGCCCAGTATCTGCTAATGTTATTATTTTACATTAGTGTGATCGTTATGGTGGTACATTACTATTGACTGAACCACAGATTTTATTCAGATTTTACCAATTCAAAAATGACTCTAGTTTTATAAAATAATTCTATTTATTTTTTGACGGTGCTGGTTCTTTGTTGCTGCTCAGGCTTTCTCCAGCTGTGGTGAGAGGGGGATATGCTTTGGTGCATGAGCTTCTCATTGCAGTGGCTTCTCTTGTTGCAGAGCACGTGCTCTGTGGCACGTGGGCCCAGTGGCTGCAGCTTCCTCGCTCTAGAGCACAGGCTCACGAGTTCTGGCACACAGGCTTAGTTGCTCTGGGGCATGTAGGATCTTCCTGGACCAGGGATCGAACCTGTGTCTCCTGCGTTGGTCAGCAGATTCCTTACCACTGAGCCACCAGGAAAGCCCAAACTATAGTTCTTTAATATCATAAAATATCCAGTCATGATCATCACCACCCTCTTTGGTTGATATGTCTCATAAGACTCTTGAAATCTGTAACTGTTCGACTGCCTTTTTGTCTTATTGTCATTTACTTATGGAAGGAACTGGATTACTTGTCCTGGAGACCATTCCACACATTGAATTTTGCTGATTGTATCATTTGCGTGCTTGCTAAGTCACTTCAGTTGTGACTCTCTGAAACCCTATGGACAGTAGCCTGCCAGGCTCCCCTGTCCATGGGATTCTCCAGGCAAGAATACTGGAGTGGGCTGCTGTGCCCTCCTGCAGGGGATCTTCCTGACTCAGGGATCAAACCCACATCTCTACGTCTCCCGTGTTGGTAGGCAGTTTCTTTACCACTAGCCGCCAGCTGGCATCCTTTGTAGTGTTGGTTTAGCATGGTCCTCTGTCTTCCAGATGCCCTGTGAACTGGTGCCTAGATCAAGCACAGAAAGACAGCATTATAGCTGCGTGATTGAGAATGGCTGAGGAAGAGGGGAGAAGTTGAGTTTCCTCCTCCGTCTCACCCACGAATCCCTTCCCCCGTGCCTGAGTGTGATGTGCAGGCAATCTCACAGCGTCCCGCTCCCCTGCCCACCGTCACTTGTCTTTCCTGTGCTCCAAACAGCTCTCTTGGACCTCTTCTTTTTTATAGACACATAACTGTGCCTGTTCCCAGGTGCCCCATCATCACCCCCTCCGCCCTGACCTGACCGCACCCACAGGTGAAATGCTACCCAGCTGTGTAATTTGGGCGAATTACTGACCCTCTCTGGACCTCAGTTTTTTCATCTATGAGATGGGTTGGCTGTTAGGGTATATCTATATGGCTGTTGTGAGTTAATACATTGTTGTTGTTCAGTCTCCAGGTTGTGTCCGACCTTTGCAACCCCATGGACTGAAATGCCAGATTTCCCTGACCCTCACCATCTCCCAGAGTTTGCCCAAGTTTGTGTCCATTGAATCAGTGATGCCATCCAATTTGATTGAAATATAATTGGTTTACGAAGTTGTATTAACTGCAGGTGTACAGCAAAGTGATTTAGTTAAGCACGCTCAGTCACTCAATCATGTTCAACTTTTTGCAGCCCTAAGTTCTGTAGCTTCCAGGCTCCTCTGTCCATGGAATTGTCCAGGCAAGAATACTGGTGGGGGTTGTTGTTTCCTCCTCCAGAGGATCTTCCCAACCCAGGGACTGAACCTGTGTCTTCTGCATTGGCAGGCAGATTCTTTACCACTGAGTCACCTGGAAATCCTGCTTCAGTTATGCATGTGTATATATCTTACCTGCCTCCTGAGAAATCTGTATGCAGGTCAAGAAGCAACAGAACCGGACGTGGAACAACAGACTGGTTCCAAATAGGGAAAGGAGTACGTTAAAGGCTGTATATTGTCACCTTGCTTATGTAACTTATATGCAGAGCATCATGAGAAATGCTAGACTGGATGAAGTACAAACTGGAAACAAGATTGCTGGGAGAAATATCAATAACCTCAGATATGCAGATGACACCACCCTTATGGCAGAAAGTGAAGAGTAATAAAGAGCCTCTTGATGAAAGTGAAAGAGAAGAGTGAAAACACTGGCTTAAAACTCAACATTCGAAAAACTAAGGTCCCGGCATCTGGTCCCATCACTTCATGGAAAATAGATGGGGAATCAATGAAAACAGTGAAAGACTTAATTTGGGGGGCTCCAAAATCACTGCAGATGGTGACGGCAGCCATGAAATTAAAAGATGCTTGCTCCTTGAAAGAAAAGCTATGACCAACCTAGACAGCATATTAAAAAGCAGAGACATTACTGACAAAGGTCCATGTAGTCAAAGCTACAGTTTTTCCAATCATGTATGGATGTGAGAGTTGGATCATAAAGAAAGTTGAGTGCCAAAGAATTGATGCTTTTGAACTGTGGTGTTGGAGAAGACTCTTGAGAGTCCCTTGGACTGCAAGGAGATCCAACCGGTCCATTCTGAAGGAGATCAGCCCTGGGATTTCTTTGGAGGGAATGATGCTCAGGCTGAAACTCCAGTATTTTGGCCACCTCATGCGAAGAGTTGACTCATTGGAGAAGACTCTGATGCTGGGAGGGATTGAGGGCAGGAGGAGAAGGGGACGACAGAGGATGAGATGGCTGGATGGCATCACTGACTCGATGAATGTGAGTCTGAGTGACCTCTGGGAGCTGGTGATGGACAGGGAGGCCTGGCGTGCTGCAGTTCATGGGGTCGCAAAGAGTCGGACACGACTGAGCGACTGATCTGATCTGATCTGACAATGCATTAAACCACTGATGGATACAGGGGTTGTTTCCAATACCGTACCATTCTATACCATGCTGCAATGAGTAACATTGTGCCTCTGCCGCTTTGAAAAGGATGTCAAGTGTAACATGGACAATGGGATATGTTTGGAGACATTGGATTGCTGGTCAAAGAGTAAAAACCTGGGTAATTTTGAATGACATTGCCAAATGATCTTCCATGAGGCCCACATCAATTTCCATTCCCTTCTCCCACCTCTGGTTTCCCTCAGCCCAGCTGGCAGGGCTCATTATCATGCCTTTCAGATTTTTGCCCATGTGCTAGGTGGTAAGTGGCATCTCAGTGCAATTTTTGTTTTGTTTTAAATTTATTTATTTTTTTAATTGAAGGATAATTGCTTTACAGAATTTTGTTGTTTTCTGTAAAACCTCAACATGAATCAGCCATGGGTATACATATATCCCCTCCCTTTTGAACCTCCCTCCAATCTCACCCGTGTAGGTTGATACAGAGCCCCTGTTTAAGTTTCTTGAGCCACACAGGAAATTCCCATTGGCTATCTGTTTTACATATGGTAATGTAAGTTTGCATGTTACTCTTTCTGTACATCTCACATTCTCCTCCCCTCTCCCCATGTCCATAAGTTTATTCTCTATGTCTGTTTCTCCATTGCTGCCTTGTAAATAAGTTCTTCAGTATCATTTTTCTAGATTCCATATACATGCATTAGAATACGATATTTATCATTCTTTCTGACTTACTTCACTCTGTATAATAGGTTCTAGATTTGTCCACCTCAGTAGAACTGACTCAAATGCATTCCTTTTTATTGCAGAGTAATATTCCATTGTGTATATATACAAGAACTTCTTTATCCACTCATCTGTCGATGGACGTCTAGGTTGCTTCCATGTTCTAACTATTGTAAATAGTGCTGCAGTGAACAATGGGATACATGTCTCTTTTTCCATTTTGCTTTCCTCAGGGTATATGCCTAGGGACTGCTGGGTCATATGGTGGTTTTACTCCTTGTTTTTTAAGGAACCTCCCTCCCATCTTCCATAGTGGCTGTATCAATTTACATTCCTACCAGTAGTGCAAGAACATTCCCTTTTCTCCACATCCTCTCCAGCATTTATTGTTTGTAGACTTTTTGATGATGGCCATTCTGACTGGTGTGAGGTGATATCTCATCGTGGTTTTGATTTGCATTTCTCTAATAATGAGCAATGTTGAGCATCTTTTCATGTGTTCGTTAGCTATATGTATGTCTTCTTTGACAAAATGTCTGTTTAGGTCTTTTTCCTACTTTTTGATTGGGTCATTTGTTTTTCTGGTATTGAGTTGTATGAGCTGCTTGTATATTTTGGAAATTAATCCTTTGTCAGTTGTTTCATTTGCTATTATTTTCTCCCATTCTGAGGGTTGTCTTTTCACCTTGCTTATAGTTTCCTTTCTGTGCCGAACCTTTTAAGTTTAATCAGGTCCCACTTGTTTACTTTTGTTTTTATTTCCATTACTCTAGGAGGTGGGTCATGGAGGATCTTGCTTTGATTCATGTCATCGAGAGTTCTGCCTGTGTTTTCCTCTAAGAGTTTTATAGTTTCTGATCTTACATTTAGGTCTTTAATGCATTTTGAGTTTATCTTTGTGTTTGATGTTAGGAAGTGTTCTAATTTTCATTCTTTTACATGCAGCTGTCAGTTTTCCCAGCACCATTTATTGAAGAGGCTGTCTTTGCCCCATTGTATATTCTTGTCTCCTTTGTCAAAAATAAGGTGCCCATGGGTGCATGGATTTATTTCTGGGCTTTCTATCTTGTTCTATTGGTCTATATTTCTGTTTTTGTGCCAGTACCATACTGTCTGATGACTGCAGCTTTGTAGTATAACCTGAAGTCAGGAAGGTTGATTCCTCTAGCTTCATTCTTCATTCTCAAAACGGCTTTGGCTATTTGGGGTCTTTTGTGTTTTCATATGAATTGTGAAATTTTTTGTTCTAGTTCTGTGAAAAATGTAATTGGTAATTTGATAGGGGTCTCACTAAATCTATAGATTGCGTTTGGTAGTTATAGTCATTTTCACAATATTGATTCTTCCTACCCAGGAGCATGGAATATCTCTCCATCTGTTTATGACATCTTTGATTTCTTTCATTAGTGTCTTATAATTTTCTGTGTACAGTTCTTTTGTCTCCTGAAGCAAGTTTATTCCTAGATGTTTAATCCTTTTTGTTGCAATGGTGAATGGGATTGATTTTTCATTGTTAGCATATAGAAATGCAACTGATTTCTGTATTGATTTTGTATCCTGTAACTTTGCTAAATTCACTGATTAGCTCTAGTAATTTTCTGACACTATCTTTAGGGTTTTCTATGTACAGTATCATGTCATCTGCAGGCAGGGAGAGCTTTACTTCTTCTTTTCTGATCTGGAGTCCTTTTATTTCTTTTTCTTCTCTGATTGCTGTAGCTGGGACTTCCAGACCTATGTTGAATAATAGTGGTGAAAGTGGACACTCTTGTCTTGTTCCTGATCTTAGGGTGAATGCTTTCAGTTTTTCACCATTGAGAATAATGTTTGCTGTAGGCTTATCATATATGGCCTTTACTGTGTTAAGGTAGTTCACTTCTATGCCTTTTTTTGAAGAGTTTCAACCATAAATGGGTGCTGAATTTTGTCAAAGGCTTTTTCTGCATCTATTGAGATTATCATATGGTTTTTATCTTTCAATTTGTCAATATGGTGTATCACATTGATTGATTTGCATATATTGAAGAATCCTTACATCCCTGGAATAAACCCAAGTTGATCATGATATATGAGCTTTTTGATGTGCTGCTGAATTCTGTTTGCTAAAATTGTATTGAGGATTTTTGCATCTATGTTCATTAATGATATTGGCCAGCAATTTTATGTGTTATCTTTGTCTGATTTTGATATCAGGGTGATGGTGGCCTTGTAGAATGAGTTTGAAAGTGCTCCTTCCTCTGAAATTTTTGGAAAGAGTTTTAGAAGGATAGGCATTAGCTTTTCTCTAAATGTTTGATAGAATTCTCCTGTGAAGCGATCTGGTCCTGGGGTTTTGTTTTTTGGGGAGATTTTTGACCACAGCTTCAATTTCAGTGCTTGTAATTGGGTTGTTCATAATTTCTATTTCTCCTGACTCCATCTTGGAAGATTGAATTTTTCTAACAATCTGTCCATTTCTTCCAGGTTATCCATTGTATTATCATATAGTTGCTCATAATAGTCCCTTATAATCCTTTGTATTTCTGCATTATCTGCTGTAACCTCTCCTTTTTCATTTCTAATTTTGTTGATTTGATTCTTCTCTCTTTTTTTCTTGTTGAATCTGGCTAAAGGTTTGTCAATTTTGTTTATCTTAAAGAATCAGCTTTTAGTTTTATTAATCTTTACTATTGTTTCTTTCATTTCTTTTTCATTTATTTCTGCTCTGATCTTTATAATTTCTTTCCTTCTAATTTTGGGAGTTTTTTGTTGTTGTTGTTCTTCTTTTTTTCCCAGTTGTTTAGGCATAAGGTTAGGTTGTCTATTCTATGTTTTTCTTGTTTCTTGAGGTAGGATTGTATTGCTATAAATTTCCTTCTTAGAACTGCTTTTGCTGCATCCCATAAGTTTTGAATTGTGTTTTCATTGTCATTTGTTTCTAGAAAATTTTTTATTTCCTTTTTGGTTTCTTCAGCAACCTGTTGGTTATTTGGAAACGTGTTGTTTAATCTCCATGTGTTTATGTTTCTTACAGTTTTTTTTTTCTTGTAATTGATATCTAGTCTCATAGTGTTGTGGTCAGAGAAGATGCTTGATACAATTTAAATTTTCTTAAATTTACTGAGGTTTGGTTTGTGGCCCAAGATGTGGTCTATCCTGGAGAATGTTCCATGTGCACTTGAGAAGAAGGTATATTCTTCTGCATTTGGATGGAATGTCCTGAAGATATCAATAAGGTCCATCTCATCTAATGCATCATTTAAGACTTGCATTTCCTTAATTAATTTTCTGTTTTGATGATCTGTCTGTTGGTGTGAGTCGGGTGTTAAAGTCTCCTATTATTATTGTGTTCCTGTCAGTTTCTCTTTTTATGTCTATTAGTGTTTGTCTTATGTATTGAGGTGCTTCTATGTTGGGTGCATGCTGCTGCTGCTGCTGCTAAGTCGCTTCAGTCGTGTCCGACTCTGTGCGACCCCATAGACAGCAACCCACCAGGCTCCGCCGTCCCTGGGATTCTCCAGGCAAGAATACTGGAGTGAGTTGCCATTTCCTTCTCCAATGCATGAAAGTGAAAAGTGAAAGTGAAGTCGCTCAGTCGTGTCCGACCCTCAGCGACCCCACGGACTGCAGCCTTCCAGGCTCCTCCATCCATGGGATTTTCCAGGCAAGAGTACTGGAGTGGGGTGCCATTGCCTTCTCCATGTTGGGTGCATAGATTTTACAATTGCTATCTTTTCCTCTTGGACTGATCCCTTGATCATCATGTAGTGTCCTTCCTTATCTCTTACAATCTATTTTAAGGTCTATTTTGTCTGATTGCTACTCCAGCTTTCTTTTGCTTCCCATTTGCATGGAATATATTTTCCCATCCTCTCACTTTCAGTTTATATGTGTCTTTAGGTCTAAAGTGGGTTTCTTGTAGACAGCACATATGTGGGTCTTATTTTTGTACCCATTCAGCCAGTTTGTGTCTTTTGGTTGGAGCATTTAGCCCATTTATATTTAAAGTAATTATTAATATATGTATTCCTATTGCCATTTTCTTGCTCGGGGTTGATTTTGTATATCTTTTTCCTCTCTTGTATTTCTTGACTATATAAGTCCCTTTAACATTTGTTGTAAAGCTGGTTTGGGGGTACTGAACTCTCTTAACTTCTGCTTGTCTGAAAAGCTTTTTATTCCTCCATCAATTTTGAATGAGATCCTTCCCGGGTACAGTAATCTTAGTTGTAGGTTTTTCCCATCCAGTACTTTAAATATATCCTGCCATTCCTTCTGGCCTGCAGAGTTTCTGCTGAAAGATGAGCAGTTAAATGTATGGGGTTTCCCTTGTACGTTACTTGTTGCTTTTCCCTTGCTGCTTTTAATATTCTTTCTTTGTGTTTAGTCTTTGTTAGTTTGATTAGTATGTGTCTTGGTGTGTTTCTCCTTGGGTTTATCCTGTATGGGACTCTTTGTTCCTCTTGGACTTGATTGGCTGTTTCCTTTTCCATGCTGGGGAAATTTTCAACTATAATCTCTTCAAAAAATTTTCTCATGCCCTTTCTTTCTCTTCTTCTTCTGGGACCCTTATAATTTGAATGTTGGTGCATTTGATATTGTCCCAGAGGTCTCGGAGACTATCCTTGGTTCTTTTCATTCTTTTTACTCTATTCTGCTCTTCAGAAGTAATTTCCACCATTTTATCTTCCAGCTCAATGATTCATTCTTCTGCTTCAGATATTCTGCTATTGATTCCTTCTAGAGTATTTTTAATTTCAGTAATTGTGTTGTTTGTCTCTGTATGTTTATTCTTTAATTCTTCTAGGTCTTTGTTAATTGATTCTTGCATTTTTTCCATTCTGTTTTCAAGGTTTTTGATCATATTTACTATCATTATTCTGAATTCTTTTTCAGGTAGATTGGCTATTTCTTCTTCATTTATTTGGACTTCTGTGTTTCTAGTTTATTTCTTCATTTGTGTAGTATTTCTCTGCCTTTTCATTGTTATTTTTGTAAACTTATTGTGTTTGAGGTCTCTTTTCCCAGGATTCAGGGTTGAATTATTTCTTCCTTTTGGTTTCTGCTCTCCTAAGGAGAAGGAAATGGCAACCCACTCCAGGACTCTTACCTAGACAATCCCACGGGCAGAGGAGCCTGGTGCCCATGGGGTTGCAAAGAGTCAGATAGGACAGAGCAACTTCACTTTGACTTTGACTTTGAAGGTTAGTCCAGTGGTTTGTGTAAACTTTGTATAGGGTGAGATTTGTGCTAAGTTTTGTTTGTTTGTATGTTTTTCCTCTGATGCGCAACATTGAGTGAGGTGGTAATTAACCTGTCTGCTGATGATTTGGTTCGTACTTTTGTTTCATTTGTTGTTTAGATGAGTTGTGCTGCACAGGGTGCTACTGCTGCTTGGGTGATGCCAGGTCTTGTATTCCAGTGATTTCCTTTGTATGAGTTCTCACTATTTGATCCTCCCTAGAGTTAGTTCTCTGGTACTCTAGGGTCTTGGAGTCAATGCTCCCACTCCAAAGGCTCAGGGCTTGATCTCTGGCAAATGCTTGTGCCAGGGCTCTGGCCCCACTGTACCAGTCACCAACTGGGTAAGCCTTGGACTCTGGTTGTTTTCTTCAATATTTCCCTATGCACAATTCTAATATGAATTCTTTACATCTCTCAGCTGCGTGTTTTTTTTTTTTTTTTTTGCTCGTTGGCTTTATTTCCTCCAGATGGTGATCTTTCCTGTACCCTTTAACATTGGTGGAGATGGTGAACTGGAGCTCCAGAATAAGGCTTATTATCCAAAAGGAGGGCCTCAGTGCAATTTTAATTGCTTTTGTCTTATTATGAGTGAAAATGGGCCCCTTGTCATCTATTTTGGGGCCATTTGTATTTCCTCAGGCACCTGGGGAAAGTGATTATAAAAGCAAAAGGCAGGACATGCATAATAGGTTGACTGGTCTATTTTTAAATCCCAGCCTCTGCTGCCAGTCAACAGTGGCAGCCCTGATTATCATTTGGCTTGATTTTTGGCATGGAATTGGCATTCTCACCTGCTTAAGTGCCTGAGGTCTCAGATTAAATGACACCTCCCCAGAACATGTCTTGTATGTCATTTTCTGGTGCTACCCAGTTTATTTGTATGTTTTCTATTGTCTTTGCTTGCTCCCTCGCCCTCATCTGCTTACCCCCAAAGAGAATGCAAACCCCATGAAAACAAAGATGAAGGAGGATGTGGTCTAATGGTTTTAGAGTAGTCAAAGTGACAGCTGTCCCTGGTTTCCTTTGGTCTCACAGGTTCAAACTCAGCATCTTGAGGAGAAATCCATCCATCCATCCATCCATCCATCCATCCATTCATCCATCCATTCAAGCATCCACCTGTCTATACATCCTTCCATCCAATTATCCATCCATCCAATCATCCATCCATCTTTCCCTCCAATAATCCATCCAGTCATTCATCTGTATTTATTAAAACATATTAATAAACCTGCTAAATGCCATATGCCATGCTAGACCCTGCAAACATAATAATGAACTGTACAGACATAGTCCCTGCCAGCCAGCATCCTAGTCAAGCAGGTAATTGGAGTTCTCTGAACGAAGGACAAGGTTTATAATTTCAGGGTCAAATGTAGTTTAATGAGTTTAAAAAAGGCTTCTTGGAACAGTGGTTCAGTTGGTAAAGAATCTGCCTGCAGTGCTGGAGACTTGAGTTTGATCCCTGGGTTGGGAAGACTGCCTAGAAGGAACTGGCAACCCACTCCAGTATTCTTGCCTGGAGAATCCCATGGACAGAGGAGCCTGGCAGGTTACAGCTCATGGGGTCGCACAGGACCTAGAAACTAAACCATCGCCACCCAAGCTGAAACCTGGAGTGAGCAGAAGTTGGTTGGGGAAGGGATAAAGTAGGGGAGAATGCTTCTGACTATGAGGATGGTATTACAAAGATGAGAAAAAGTGATGGTGCATTTAAAGAACTGAAAGAAGTCTAGGGCAGCTATTGATAGAATGTAGCGTGTGAGAGAGGAGGCGGGGCTGGGGTAGGGGCCAGATCATAGAGGGTCACATTAATGGAATTGGAATTCTTGCTAAGAGATGATGGTGGCCTGGAATTTGATGGAAACAATGATGATGGAGAGAAATGGATGGATTTGAGAGATATTTGGACATAGAATCAATACCTCTTGGCAACTGACTAAACAGAGTGGGATAAGAGGGATAAGGAAGAGGGAAGAGTTAAAAAAAAAATTACCCCCAGCTCTTCATTTCAGTAACTGAATTATCTTAAAAGCATACATGCTTGGTTTGCTTAGTGGCTAGAGAACAGTATCTCCAAGGCCAAAGTCATGGATATGTTGCTTCCAACTGGCTTTTAATCTGGACTATAGCAGTAGACAGCATCTCTGTCCATTTGAAGCACATGCTTCAAAGTAAAATTGTTAATCCCTCAGTTGTGTCTGACTCTTTGTGACCCCATGGACTGTAGCCCACCAGGCTCCTCTGACCACAGAATTCTCCAGGAAAGAATACTGGAGTGGGTTGCCATTCCCTTCTCCAGGGGATCTTTTTGATCTAGGGATCGAACCTGGGTCTCCCGCATTGCAGGCAGAGTCTTTACCATCTGAAGCACCAGGAAGCACATGCATGGTCCTGCCATATTTCTTTCGTATTCCAGGTGGTGACTAGCACAGGGGCAAAGACACAGAGGTGAGAAACTGGTTAGAGGGACTGTGACAGAGATGGGGATACCTAACAGACAAAGGTGCAAGTGCTCCAAGGATGGTCTGAGCCTTGAAGGAGGATGGATTCTCCCTCATGGGGAGGAAAATAAAGGTTGAGAGGCAGAATTGAAGAGAATGTCAACTCTCTTCAAAACCTGTTGGCTACCCACACCATTATTGAAAAGGTGTATCAGTCATGATAAGTAATGCCAGCTGCTGTAACAAATAAGCCCTGAATGCTCAGTGGCTGAATACAGTGGAAATGTCCTTGCTCACTCAATCATCCGAGGTGGATGGTTCTCGTATGTAAACCAGATAGCCAGTGGGAAGTTGCTGTGTAACACAGGGAACTCAGTCCAGTGCTCTTTGACAAACAAGAGGGGTGGGATGGGGTGGGCAATGGGAGGGAGGAGACGTGTGTATACTATGGCTGATTCATGTTGGCGTAAGGCAGAAACCAACACAGTGCTGTAAAGCAGTTATCCTCCGGTGAAAAAAAGAGAAGGCGGATGGTTCTCTTGGGAAGCTTTTATCCAGGTGGTGACACAGGGATCCAGGGTCCTTCCACATTGTGCTTCTGCTTTCTCCTAGGTGGAGCTTTTGAACTCCCTGGTGGGTGCTTTTGTATTTGGCTGGCAGATGAGTAAAGAGAAAGAAGAATCTGGGGGATTGTGCTGGGCATTTCTTAGGGACCAGGCTTAGAAGTGGTTTATGTTACTTCTGTTTCAACATCGGCCAGAACACAGCTCCAGAGCCTTAACTAACTGCAGTGAAAGTTGGGACATGTAGCCTTGCTGTATGCCCAGGAGAAAAAGGAAATAGGATTTGGCAGATATGTAGCTTTTTCTCTGCCACAAATGAGACTAGCAAGAGAGAGTGGTTGAATAAATAAAAAATCCATCTCCACAATTTACTAAACTTGGAGGAAAATGAGTACATACCCAGGGTATACCCTTGGTGGTGAAGGGTCAGGAAAATGTACTGTGAAGATAGATAACATTAAAAAAAATGAAATATAGTTGATTTACAATGGTGTATTTGTTTCAGGTGAATGGTAAAGTGACTCAGTTATACATATGTAAATATATCTATTCTTTTCTCAGATTATTTTCCATTATAGGTTATTACAAGATATCAAGGGATTCCCCAGGTGACTCAGTGGTAAAGAACCTGCCTGCCATTGCAGGAGACACAGGAGACCTGTGTTCGAACCCTAGGTTGGGAAGATCACCTGGAGGAGGAAATCGCAACCTGCTCCAGTATTCTTTCTTGGAAAATCCCACAAAACAAAGGAGCCTGGTGGGCTACAGTCTGTGGGGTGGCAAAGAGTCGGATGTGACTGAGTACGCACAAGATTTCAAGTATAGTTCCCTGTGCTATATAGCATGCCTTTGTTGGTGATGGATAGCACTTTAGGGTCAAAAGCCTTTTTCATCCTACCAAGATCCCACTGAATATCAGAAACTACTTTAGAAATAGCTTTTCTCTTTTTAAATACCCACCTTCCTTCCTGACCTCAGGGTCTCTTTATTTTGACAGGGCCTTTTTTTTTTTTTTTTTTTTTTTTCGCCAATGCCTAGCTCCTAGGCTGATTTTCCTTTCAAATGTCTCCTTAAGCCCTTGGTCGTTTCTCCAGTACAATTGATTATTTTCTTTGCCAGCCCCAGGCAAGAGAGAGGCTGAGCAGTTGTATACTAATTACTAGGCTATTACTGTTATTATTCAGCTGTGGAAGAGAGCATTCAGAAAGCTCCAAATATAATTCACCTTGTTGACACCTCTCTCTGTCTCTGTCTCTCTGCCTCTGTGTGTATTTCTCTGTTTCTCCATCTTCACCCCTCTCTTATGCGTACATGTGCATGCTAAGTCACTTCAGTCGTGTCCAACTCTTTGTGATTCCATGGACTATAGCCCTCCAGGCTCCTCTCTCCATGGGATTCTCCAGGCAAGAATATTGGAGTGGGTTGCCATGCCCTCCTCCAAGGGATCTTCCCGCCCCAGGGGTGGATCCTGCATTTCTTGTGTCTCCTGCACCGCCTGCTGCTGCTAAGTCACTTCAGTCATGTCCGACTCTGTGTGACCCCATAGACGGCAGACCACCAGGCTCTCCCATCCCTGGGATTCTCCAGGCAAGAACGCTGGAGTGGGTTGCCATTTCCTTCTCCAGTGCATGAAAGTGAAAAGTGAAAGGGAAGTTGCTCAGTCGTGTCTGACTTCTAGCGACCCCATGGACTGCAGCCCACCAGGCTCCTCTGTACCGGCAGGCGGGTTCTTTTCTAGTGCTACCTAGGAAGCCCCTCTCTCCTATACCTCCTGTTACATACTTTGCTTCCGTCACATGCCATTCTTCCATTACCCTTGTTGTATGATTAAACCAGTGAAGGAACTTTTATTCGTAGTAAAGTAGATCAGATTATGATTGGAGAAGAAACTTCTTTAGCGTGGAGAGCAAAGAAAATCTGAGGATGAGAAAAAACGAATCTGGCAGCAACAGAAGGGTTTTTGACTTAAATGATTTTATTTTTACTGATAACATTTTTATTATTTATTGGAAATTAATTTTTATTTTGTTCAAAGCACAGAAAACAGAAGGGAAAAACCACCCATAAATGGGACAGCACTAAATTTTCATACTATCATTGTAATGGCTCTATAAGTTTCTTTTCCTTAGAACCTACCTAACAATTCTGCTATTTGGGGGCATGCTTTGACATTATAAAAAATGCTACAATAAAATTTCTACATACCTTTCCTTTCTTTTGGATTATTTCCTTTGTGTAAGATTTCTAGGAGCAGTTGTACTGGGTCAGACTAAAGAACCTATTTAAATTATTTCTGATATACATGGCCAAATGGTTTCTCTAAAGGCCATTGTAAATTACATATCTACTACTGATGCCTGGCTCTCCTGATCTAAGTGTACACTGACCCGTACTCAGGTAACCAGTTGACCCCTGGACAATGCAGGTTTGAATGGCAGGGATTCATTTGTATGAGAATTCTTTCAGTAAATAGGTACTACAATACTACAGGACCCAGGGTTAGCTGAATCCATGAACTTGGACTTGGAAACTTGAATAACAGTGTGGACTATAAAGTCATACAGGGATTTCTGACTTCTGGGGGTCGGTGCCCCAACCACTTCCATGTTGTTCAAGGCTCAACTGTATTATAATGTCTTAAAGTTTTATAGACAAAATTTAATATGTCTTAAAATTTAATAGACAAAAGATATCTCCTTATAATTTTTTTTTCTTTCTAAACATTTTTTTAAATTCCTGCTTTCATTTTATTATTAAAAAAAAAACAACAAACATTTTGGTTGAACCCTGCAGCATGTGGGGCCTAAGTTCCCCAACCAGGTATTGAACCCTTGCCCCCTGAATTGGAAGTGAGAGTCTTAACCACTGGACTGCTGGGGGAAAGTCCCTCCTTATTATTTCCTAATTCTGATATGTTTGATGGGAAGTGAGGTTAGTTATTCCACGAATGTTTGTTAAACTTCTCCATGCCTGGCCATGTTCAGGGACTGGGGAAATTGGTGAGTAAAACAGGTGTGTATTCTCTACTTTCATGGGATTTACCGCCTGGTAGGAGTTTCTCTCAAGGTTCACAGAGGAAACAGAATTCACTTCCCTGCGCATCTCCAACCTCACACCACAGTTCAAGTCAAGAAGCTTTAAGGAGGAGTTTCCTTGAAGAGGGGTGTGTGCAACCACACAGTCATGTCTGACTCTTTGTGACCCCATGGACTGTAGTGTGCCAGGCTCCTCTGTCCATAGGATTTTCCAGGCAAGAACACTGGAGTGGGTTGCCATTTCCTTCTCCAGGGGATCTTCCCAATCCAGGGATGGAACCAGAGTCTCTTGCATCTCCTGCATTGGCAGGCGGATTCTTTTCCTCTGGCGCCACCTAGGAAGCCCCTTGAAGAGGTGTAGACAGAGTTAGGGGGAGTTGCTAGCAATAGGGAGAGAGCCTTAAGGTGAAGAAATTGCAGTGCTGGAGCCATTAAGAGCTGGAATCATGGAGGGACTTCCCTGGTGGTCCAGTGGTTAAGCATCTGCCTTCCAATACTGGGGGCTGCAGATTCAGTCCTTGGCATTCTGGAGCAAGCGAACCACAGTGAAGAGCCTGTGTGCTGCAGGGAAAGATCCTGCGTGCCTCAACTAAGACCTGAAGCAGCCAAATAAATAAATAAGCAAAACTGTTTTTTTAAAAAAGAATTGGAATGATGGAGGAGGAGCTGCTTCATAGGAGCCGTCATTGTGGAGGGACCCAGCCAATGATCAGAGACGTGACACCAAAGCAAGGAGGGAATGGGGAGGAAATACTGCGATCTCTTTCTCCTCCCCTGCTCTGAGCTCCTTCTGGTTCCTCCAATTGGCTGAAAGCAACAGAACCCAGAGGATCCGGAAATTAGATGATGCTCAGAGTAGAAAAGAGCCAAGAATGGGTCTGGCATGGGTGGGGTGGGCAAATGAAGAACAACTTTCTCAGGGGAAGATACTTGTAAAGTGAATAAATAAAAATAGTTGTGCCAAGGACCATGAGGGAAACCAACGAGGTGTTGAGATGTAGAGCAATGATGGGGTACCAGAGTGGGAGGTCAGATCTACTTTTGCTAGGGCTGGTGGGGTTCATGGGGTCCCAAAGAGTCAGACACGACTGCACACAAGCACACACCTACATGCGTATTGGGAAAGAATAAGAGCAAGGGCAACATTTAAGCAGCACTTAGAACAGAACTCCCCACTCCAGTACTCTTGCCTGGAAAATCCCATGGACGGAGGAGCCTGGTAGGCTGCAGTCCACGGGGTCGCGAGGAGTCGGACACGACTGAGCGGCTTCACTTTCTCTTTTCACTTTCATGCATTTGAGAAGGAAATGGCAACCCACTCCAGTGTTCTTGCCTGGAGAATACCAGGGACGGGGGAGCCTGGTGGGCTGCCGTCTATGGGGTTACACAGAGTCGGACACGGCTGAAGTGACTTAGCAGTAGCAGAAGAACAGAACTGTTAGCATTCTTGATCTTTGGGTGACTAATTTGACCCTCACGGAAAGTCCGTCAGTAGATACTGCTACTATTCTCATTCCACAGATGTGATTTTCCCAGGCTGTAGGAATTCACTGGGGGAGGAGGTCTCAGATGGCCTCCCTGGGCATTTTGTCATTCAAAATTTGTCCCATTGTTTTTTAATTGTAAAAGTAGAGTTGCCTTGCTCACTCAGTAATTCATTCAACATGATTTTTAGGTGACACTGGACCCAGCATGTGGGATCTTAGTTCCCTGACCAGGAATTGAGCCTGTGCTGCAGTGGAAGGGCAGAGGTTTAACCACGGAAGCACCAGGGAGTCCCTTCCTTTGATACTTCTTGAGGGCTCAGAAAGTGAAGTAAAACTAGTTTCTGACTCAAGGAGTCTTATGAAGAGGAACAGGTAAAAATACACCTGTTCAGGCTGTCTGTATGTATCAGTCAAAAATTTTATTTGTCTATACATAAAGTGCTACAGTAGCCCAAGTATGTCATGGCTGAGGTACTCTTTACCTTCCTCTCATGATCAGCCTCAGGGTGGCTTCTGCAGCCCCAGACATCACATCTGCATTCCAGGCAGAAAAAAGGTCAAATGACAAAGGGTACTTGAGACCAGTACCCATGTGTTTCATTGACTAGCATTGTTAACATGGCCAAACCTCCCTGCAAAGGAGTCTGGGAAATGTAGTTCTCTTTTAGTGCTGGATTCTGAAAGCTAGAGAAGAGTGGATAAAGTGTGGGCAACCAGCTGTCAATGAGATTCTCTTATTTCTGGTGTCTATTGCAGTGCCTGGAACATAGTAGACATAAATCAATGAACAAGCTAGAATATGGCAGGACCATTACTATATAATAGTTACACAAAAAATAATAGAAATAGAAATGGGGACTCTAATCCAGTGTTGGCAGAGGATAAGAGGGATAGAGTGTGGCTGCCAGTGGGGGGAAGTAGTTTCCTTTCATTGTCTCCTAGGTTGAGAAGTCCTTATCTCGTCAGTCCTTAAACTGCTAAATATCCATCCCTGTAATTATTTTCTTGTTTCCTTCAGAAAATATTTTCTAATTCTCTTCGGCTCCATTTGTGGTCTTATAGAAGAGTAGATGAAGGAATGATAACGTTAGATTTCTTTCTTTTTCTGGCTGCACTGCACCTTGCAGCCTTTGGGATCTTGGTTTCCCAACTAGGGATCAAACTCACGCCCCCTGAAGTGGAGCACACAGTCTTAACCACTGGACCACCGGGGGAGTCCTGATAATGTTAGATTAAAAAAGATTCTCACACGAGGCAGAGACTGCTTTTCTCCATATTCTCCCTGATGGCACTTTATTGGCTTTGATAGCTGGAGAGCTTAGTTTGGGATTCTTCTGGCAAAATTCCCAGAGAGAAGGGTTTATCTAAACTACCTAATATGCAGCATTTGCAAATAATTATTAATAGATGTTTGCACTTTCATTCTTTATGAATGCTGCTGTGGGGTGATTCTGTAATTCAAGGGGGACGTGGCAAGTCAGTGTGAATTGCTTCATCCCTCCCAACACTCCCCCTCCCTCCATCTTCATCTTAGCCCATAGCAGCTGTGTCCTTAGACTGTTCATGTTAAAGTCCCTGAGGTGTCCTTGGCTTCTCTCCTTCACTCACCTCCCCACATCTAATCCATAAGCAACACCTGTCTGCTTAGCCTTCATAATAAATGCAGAAATAACTCTCCATGGTACACACCTGGTTCCAGCTCCGATCATTTCCCACCTGCACCAGTGCAGCTGCCTCTTCTCTGCTGCTGCTAAGTCGCTTCAGTCGTGTCCGACCCTGTGCGACCCAATGGACGGCAGCCCACCAGGCTCCCCCGTCCCTGGGATTCTCCAGGCAAGAACACTGGAGTGGGTTGCCATTTCCTTCTCCAATGCAGGAAAGTGAAAAGTGAAAGTGAAGTCGCTCAGTTGTATCTGACTCTTCGCGACCCCATGGACTGCAGCCCACCAGGCTCCTCCGTCCATGGGATTTTCCAGGCAAGAGTACTGGAGTGGGGTGCCATTGCCTTCTCCCGCCTCTTCTCTAGTCTCTCAGTTTTTGCTTTCCTCTCCCTCTGCCCTCCCGGTCAAAGGGAGACCATAAATGCCTGATTCAGGGTATATCCCTCCTCTGCTCAGAATCCTCTATAGCTCTCCAAAGCCAAAGTCTTCACTGCAATCCACAAGACCCTGAACAATGCACCCTCCCCAACTTTTCTGTATACATGAAGCACGTGCCCGCCTCAGGACCTTTGCAGTTGCTGCCCCCTTAGCCTTCCCATACCGTCTTCCCTGGTGGCATGGACAGTAAAGAATCTGCCTGCAATGTGAAAGACCTGGGTTTGATCCCTGGGTTGGGAAGATCCCCTGGAGAAGGGAATGGCTACCCGCTCCAGTATTCTTCCCTGGAGAATCCCATGGACAGAGGAGCCTGATGGGCTACAGTCCGTGGGGTTGCAAAGAGTCAGACACAACTGAGCGACTAACACTTTCACTTTTAGCCTTCCCATAGATTTTTTAAAAATTAATTTTTGTTGGAGTAGAGTTGCTTTACAACGTTACGTTGGTTTCTACTGCACAGCAGAATGAATCAGTCATGCATGTACACACATCCCCTCAGCTTTACTGCATTAAGTAGGGTTCCACTGTGTAGAGCTACACAGTGCTTTCTTGTTGTTTAGTCACCAAGTCTTATCTGACTCTTGGTGACCCCCCTTGGAGTGTAGCCTGCCTGGCTTCTCTGTCCATGGAATTCTCCAGGCAAGAATACAGAAGTGGGTTGCCATTTCCTTCTCAAGGGGCATCTTCCTGACCCAGGGTTTGAAGCTGCATCTCCTACCACTGAGCCACCTGGGAAGCCCCCATGTTCTCATGACTTATCTATTTCATATATCGTATCAATAGTGTACATGTGTCAATTCCAATCTCCCAATTCCTCCCACTCCCCCTTCCCATTAGCATCCATATATTTGTTCTCTCTATCTGTGTCTCTATTTCTGCTTTGCAAATAAGTTAATGTACACCATTTGGGGCTCCCTTCCTCACCTCCTTCAAGATTCTTCCTGAATGTTACCTTACCAGGGAGGCTCTCTGAATATTGTCTCTCTACCCCACCCTACCTTTACCACCATGCCCTATTTCATGCTTTGCTACCACATCTGCCATATTAAATGATTATTTATTGTCTGAAAGTGAAAGTGTTGGTTCCTCAGTCATGTCCCACTCTTTGGGATGCCATCGACTGTAAACCTGCCAGGCTCCTCTGTCCCTAAGAGTCTCCAGGCAAGAATACTGGAGTGAGTTGTCATTCCCTTCTCCAGGGGTACTTCCCGACCTAGGAATTGAACCCACGTCTCTTGTGTCTCATGCATTGCAGGCAGATTCTTTACCATCTGAGCCACCAGGGAAGCATGTTTATTATCTATCTTCCCCCAATTAAGATATCAGTTCTATGATGGCAGAGATTTGAGGGTCTGTTGTTCTGAGTTGTGTCCCGGGTGCCTAGAACAGCTCCTGTCACACAGTAGGGACTCAACAAATATGTCTAATATACAAGGAGCAGAATCATCTCGAACGTTTCTGATGGCCAGGTACATTTGTGCAGCCTGTTTAGAGAAACACAGGAGATATGCATCAAGGATTTTACAAGTGCAGCAGTTCCACAGAAGGGACATATCTTTGTGTTCAAAACACCAGGAAACTACATCACTTGTTGCCCTATTATATTTAAAAGCCCGTGAAAGTGAAAGTTGCTCAGTCGTGTCCGACTCTTTGTGACCCCATGGACTATACAGTCCATGGAATTCTCCAGGCCAGAATACTGGAGTGGCTAGCCTTTCCCTTCTCCAGGCGATTTTCCCAACCCAGGGTTCAAACCCAGGTCTCCCGCATTGCAGGCGAATTCTTTACCAGCTGAGCCACAACGGAAGCTAAAAGGACCCAATTGGAGACATTATTAAAAGCCAAATGGAAATAAGTAAATGTAATCTTTAAAATGATAGTTATACTATGGTATTCAGTGAGAAAGTGATAGAGGAAGCTTCCATTTCAGAATACTTAACTACTGGCAAAAGCTTCATGGAGACTTCCTTGGTGGTCCAATGGCTAAGACTCCTTTCTCCCAGGGCAGGGGCCCAGGTTGAAACCCTGGTCAGGGAACTAAATCCCACATGCCACAACTAAGAGTTCGCAAGACGAAACTAAAGGTCCTTGTGCTGCAACTAAAACCTGGTGAAGCCAAATAAGTTTGTTGTTGTTTTTTTAAACAAAAATCTCATTAGAGTGAACCCAGTGAAAATAGAAATCCAATTGGGACTTTGTCCTGTACAAGGAATCCAAACTTCATAAACCTGAATTTATTTTTAGATCCTGTTTAACAAAATTTAAATAATAGTCACAAATACACTCTAATTCATTAATTAACAAAGAATGAATCATATATACATGTTTTTGCATGTATATCATTTCCTACTGAAAATTTGTATGGCGGATAATGGAACATCTCTCATTTCATCTTTGGCTTTTGGGAGGTGTTCCTTTTGTTTTTCAGTCAAAGTCTGACTCTTTGACTCTTTGCGACCCCGTGGATTGCAGCACACCAGGCTTCCCTGTCCTTCATCATCTCCTGGAGTTTGCTCAAATTCATGTTCATTGAGTTGGTGATGACATCCAACCATCTCATCCTCTGTCATCCCCTTCACCTGCTTCAATCTTTCCCAGCATCAGGTGTTCCTACAGGGGGTCTTTATTTATTTTTGGCACACTTATGCAAGATTTTCATCCATTTTCCCACAGGGCTTTTAAAGTCATTTGCTGGTCAGTTACTGCTCTCTGGAGCATCACTGTTGTCTCTTGTTTTCCGACTTTCCACTGGCGGGACTTTACAGGTTCCTCATTTGTCAGTGGAGTCCTCTGCATTGCAAATGTTTCTCCCACATCCCTTTCATTGACTTCAGAAATCCTGCTGTCTTTTGCAAAGACTTCCAATTTTCATGTTATAATCGATTCCCATCATTTTGAATTGTGTTGTAAAATTTCAAACAAACATCAACAATCAGAGGTAAACTGGCAAATACAGTGATTGGATGGGCTCCCAAGTGGTGTTTCTGTTAGTCCAGAATGAATCATTGTGAAATTGTAAGTTTATTTGTGAATATTTTTATGTTAGGACAACGTTTGCTTCCCTAAACTCATAACTATGTGGGTATCTAGATAATGAATACTCAGATGATAAGGAACTATTATATATAAAATATCTTTTCACTATAATTACTTCTATATGTAAAATAAAAACACAGGGGGTGAGAGAGAAACTAGACAGAAATGCAGTAAAATTCCCACTGTGTTTGTTGTGTTAAGGGTAGTCTGGGGATAGAGGCTTAAAATTTTTTTGATGTGAAAATTACTTGACTTTTGAAAACTATTTAAAAACAAATTATAATTTAAAAAAAAAAAAGCATCACACTTATTTGGAAATCTGTTTGGTAACAAAAAAAGACTCCAAGTTGGAGGCAGGGAAAAGTAGGTTCTGAGTTTAACCTAGGTTAGACATCCAGGTTCTGAGTCTAACATGATCTGTGGACTATCTCTTTTAATTCTCACAACCAGCAATTAAGTGAACACTGTTATCAGGGTTTTCTTGGGTTGGGGGGCCATGAAGTTTGTGGGATCTCAGTTCCCTGATCAGGGATTGAGCCCAGGCCATGACTGTGAAAGTGCCCAATCCTAACCACTAGACCATCAAGGAACTCCCTGAATGAACGCTGTAATTTCCCTGTTTTACAAATGAATATGCTGAAGCCAGAGAATTTGAACAACTTGTCCAAAGCCACACAGCTCAATCACACATTACACTGCCTTGAAACAAATCTGTAAGCCCAGTTAAACTTCCTTGCTTCTGGTCCCAACAGGGTGACTTGGGTTTTTTTTTCTTGATTTGAGACAAGTTTGAGACACAGCCCTTAAGTGAGTGAGTGTCTCAGATACATGAGAGTGAAGTGATTTCTCTTGGCATGGGATGAAAGTATTTTCCACAGCAAAAGACATGGGTGATGCCAGAGAAGGAAATAAAAAAGGCCTAGAAAAGAGGTTTAATGTTGTGTCAAGTCAACCCTCAGTTGGTAAAGAATCCTCCTGCAATGCAGGAGATGCTGGTTCAATTCCTGGGTCGGGCAAATCAAGGGATAGGCTACCCACTCCAGTATGCTTGGGCTTCTCTTATGGCTCAGCTGGTAAAGAATCCACCTGCTTTGTGGGATACCTGGGCTTGATCCCTGGGTTGGGAAGATCCATTGGAGAAGGGAAAGGCTATGCACTCCAGTATTCTGGCCTGAAAATTCCATGTCCATGGAGTCACAAAGAGTTGGAAACGACTGAGCAACCTTCCCTTTCACTTTCAAGTCAACCCTTTAGGGTGTCTCTGTGAGACAAAAGATATTCCAGAAGCCTGAACACAAATACAGTCATGTTTCTCTCTGAGTGTAATTCTTAGATGGAGCTTTTATTGTCTTCTGATGACTTGTTGGGCTCTGTTCCCTGTTATTTTCTTTGTGACTTTGGTGGGTCCTTCCCTGCGTTTTGCCTGTCTTGTTTCTGAGGCATCAGATGCTTTCAGGGAATACTTCCTTTTGACCCAAGGTGCAATTTCACCTACACACAGAAAATACTATCATCAACACAGCCAACATTCATTCTCTGCTAATCTGTGCCCGGCCCATCACATACAGGGTGTCATCTCTTTCTTGATCACACAGGGTGCATACTGCCCTCATTCCCATTTTGCAGATGAGGAGACTGAGGCTTGGAGAGATTCAGTGAAGAGTCAAGCCCGCAGCAGAACATAGCTTGGACATTAGTGTGGAGAGGTGGTATTAGTACATTGTTATTGTTGCCTTGTTGTTTCTAAATGAGGAAACCCTCTTCATGGGATTAAATATCTTTAAAAATAATTTTATTTATTCTTTGTTTATTATTTATAGCTGTACTGGCTCTTCATTGGTGTGCAGGCTTTTCTCTAGCTATAGCAAGCAGGGACTATTCTCCCATTGTGGTGTGAGAGCTTCTCTTATTGCAAAGCAAAGGCTCTAGGGTGCTCAGGCTCCAGTAGTTGCGGCTTGCAGGCTCTAGAGTACCAGATCAAAAGTTGTGTTATATGGCTTAATTGCTCCGAGCAAGGCATGTGGGATCTTCTGGGACCAGGAATGGAACCCGTGAGGCCTGCGTTGGCAGGCGGATTCTTTACTACTGAGCCACCAGGGAAGGCCTGGATTAAATGTCTTGCCCCAAGTCATGGAGCTCCAAAGTACAGAGCTGGGTAATCATCCAGACCAGCGCTGTCCTGTAGAAATAGAGCATAGTCATCTATGCAATTTTAAATGTTCAAGCAGCCACATTAGAAGAGGTACAAATAAAAAGGTAAAGTTAGTTTTAATAATATATTTCAGATAACTGAACATATTGCAAATGCTATCGCCTCCACCTATAATAAATATAAAAAGTATTGAATGTTTCACATATTTTTCTTGTACAAAGTTTTCAATATCTGGTGTGTATTTTACTTGTTGTTTTCTTTTTTTTTTTGGATTGCACATGTGTAAGGTCTTAGTTCCCTTACCAGCAATTGAACTGTTTGCTGCTTGCATTGGAAGCTCAGAGTCTTAACCCCTGGATCACTAGGGAAGTCCCCTGGTGTGTATTTTATTCTATTTATACCTATTTTTAAATGAATTCTATTATTTATTTATTTATTTGACTGCCTTGGGCTTTAGTTGTGGCAGGCAACATCTTCTTCCTAATGTCTCATGGGATCTTTCACTGTGGCACAAAAACTCTGGTTGGGGTGCGTGAGCTTAGTTGCTCCACAGCATGTGGAATCTTAGTTCCCTGACTGGGGGTCCATGAACCGCCAGGGAAGTCTCCCTCTGGGGTGTATTTTAAGACATCTCATTTTGGACCAGCCACATTGCCAGTACTCAGTGGTCACCTGAGGCTTGTGGCTACGTTTGAAGACGGTGACTCCAAATCTTCTGACAAGTAATTCTGTGTTTTTTTTTCTATGACACAGTGAGGCCAGAATAGCACATATCAGATCAGATCAGATCAGATCAGTCGCTCAGTCATGTCTGACTCTTTGCAACCCCATGAATCACAGCACGCCAGGCCTCCCTGTCCATCACCAATTCCTTGAGTTCACTGAGACTCAAGTCCATGGAGTCAGTGATGCCATCCAGCCATCTCATCCTCTGTCATCCCCTTCTCCTCCTGCCCCCAATCCCTCCCAGCATCAGAGTCTTCTCCAATGAGTCAACTCTTCGCATGAGGTGGCCAAAGTACTGGAGTTTCAGCTTTAGCATCATTCCTTCCAAAGAAATCCCAGGGCTGATCTCCTTCAGAATGGACTGGTTGGATCTCCTTGCAGTCCAAGGGACTCTCAAGAGTCTTCTCCAACACCACAGTTCAAAAGCATCAATTCTTCGGTGCTCAGCCTTCTTCACAGTCCAGCTCTCACATCCATACATGACCACAGGAAAAACGATAGCCTTGACTAGACGAACCTTTTGGCAAAATAATGTCTCTGCTTTTGAATATGCTATCTAGGTTGGTCATAACTTTCCTTCCAAGGAGTAAGTGTCTTTTAATTTCATGGCTGCAGTCACCATCTGTAGTGATTTTGGAGCCCAGAAAAATAAAGTCTGATACTGTTTCCATTGTTTCCCCATCTATTTCCCATGAAGTAATGGGACCGGATGCCATGATCTTCGTTTTCTGAATGTTGAGCTTTAAGTCATCTTTTTCACTCTCCACTTTCACTTTCATCAAGAGGCTTTTTAGTTCCTCTTCACTTTCTGCCATAAGGGTGGTGTCATCTGCATATCTGAAGTTACTGACATTTCTCCCAGCAATCTTGATTCCAACTTATGTTTCTTCCAGTCCAGCATTTCTCATGATGTACTCTGCATATAAGTTAAATAAGCAGGGTGCACATATATTGAGGGGTAACTAAAAGTTTGTATTCAACTTTTATCCTACAAGGCTTTCAGACTCTTTTTTGAAGAAGGAAGAGTGGCAGGGGTGGGGAGGGGAGCGAGAGAGAAAGGGAGAAGAGGAAGAGGAGGGGAAGGAAGGAAAAAGGAAGAAGGGAAAGGAAGATTTTCCTGTTGCCTAAAGATTTTGAAATAACTAATAACAGACTCTGTTCAACTCCATTGTCATAGTTTGGATTCCCCCCAGAAGCAGTTTTGGAAGCAAAGAATCCCTTGTTTTGTGGTGAGGTCACAGGACACATTGGCAGAGAAGCCAGGAAGGGAAGAACCAACCAGTAATGAATGGATGTGCCCTCAGGCAAGTTAGTAATACTGCAGCGAATCACTACTGTATTCTGTATACTGTATGAATACTGCAGCGAATCACTACTGGTTTTTCCAGCAGTCATGTATGGATGTGAGAGATAGACTATAAAGAAAGCTGAGCACTGAAGAATTGATACTTTTGAACTACGGTGTTGAAGAAGACTCTTGAGAGTCCCTTGAACTGCAAAAAGATCAAACCAGTTAATCCTAAAGGAGATCAACTCTGAATATTCATTGGAAGGACTGATGCTGAAGCTGAAGCTCCAGTACTTTGGCCACCTGATGCAAAGAACCGACTCATTGGAAAAGACCCTGATGCTGGGAAAGATTGAAGGCAGGAGGAGAAGGGGACGACAGAGGATGAGATGGTTGGATGGCATCACCGATTCGATGGACATGAGTTTCAGCAAGCTCCGGGAGTTGGTGATGGACAGGGAAGCCTAGCATGCTCCAGTCCATGGGGTCGCAAAGAGCCGGAACCGACTGAGCGACTGAACTGAACTGAGCGAATCACTGGGACTCGGTACCGGTGGAGACCTCTGGGGGGCAGCAGAGAGCACCTTGCTCAGAGTTACCACACCCTAGGACCAAGGACTGATGCCAAAGAATAGATGATTTTGAATTGTGGTGCTGGAGAAGATTCTTGAGAATCCCTTGGACTGCAAAGAGATCAGTCAATCCTAAAGGAAGTCAACTCTGAATATTCATTAGAAGAACTGTCGCTGAAGCTCCAATACTCTGGCCACCTGATTTGAAGAGCCGACTCACTGGAAAACACCCTGATGCTGGGAAAAATTGAAGGCAGAAGGAGAAGAGAGTGGCAGAGGATCAGATGGTTGGATGGCATCATCGACTCAATGGACATGAATTTGAACAAACTCCGGGAGGGAGATAGTGAAGAACAGGGTGGTCTGGCAGGCATGCTATAGTCTGTGCGGTTGGAAAGAGTCGGACTTGACTTAGCACTGAACAACAAAAGACCCAGGGAGCTGAGGTATTTATCCACCAGCTTCCATCAATCACAAGTTGAAGGACACGCCCAGAGGAATTCCCCTGAGGGCTGGTAGTGGGAAGCCTCTCCTGTATGCACAGAGGTGGCCAGATCTAGGCTGGACAGTGCCAGCGACATCCACGGCACGTCTACCTTCTCATAATTCAAAAGGTTTTCTTTTTCATCACAAACTCTCTTTAACTTGAAATGCATTAACTTGGTGACAGTCGGGGTGCCATATGGGACATGAAATTATTTAGCTGTTGTCATCTCAGTGACAGAAAAGCAGAACGGCTATGGAAGGACATCACAGATGTATGCATATATTTACGTGTAACCTCGTGAACACGTGTACGTGTTCCCATTCATGTTGTCACTAAGCTTAACTCTTACCACCTTCTTTGTTGTGTGTGTGTGTGTTTTCTGCTCTTTTTTAGTCACGGAGGAAAACAGAAGAAAATAAAAGGAGTAACTCCACATTTTCTGGGGAAATAATTCTGCTTTGATTCTAAGCAGGTGTCAGGATTAGACTTCCCCCTCAGCTCTGCCTTCATTCCCTTCCTCTCCCTTTTGGGAAGTCATTTATATTGGACTTTTGTTTCTTTTTTTAAAAAATATGAACAAGCACTTTTTATATTTTCATGCATTCTGTCTGTCTCATAAAGATTGCTCACGTTCCTTTCTTCTCTGTAACTTGCCCTTTTCATTGATCGAGACAGTGGGGTTCTTTTTTTTAAAATTATTTCTTTATTTTTTGACTGTGCTGGGTCTTCGTTGCTGTGTGGGGTTTTCTCTAGTTGTGGAGAGCGGGGCTACTCTCTAGTCGCCGTGTGCAGGCTCTGCACTGCAGTGACTTATCTCGTTGAGCACAGGCTCTAGAACACATGGGCTTCAGTAGTTAGAGCATGTGAGCTCAGTAGTTGCAGCTCCTGGGCTCCAGAGCACAGGCTCAGCAGTTGCGACACACAGGCTTCATTGCTCCTCAGTATGTGGGATCTTTTTTGCACCAGCAGACTGTCTCCTGCATCGGCAGGCAGATTCTTTATCACTGAACCACCAGGGGAGCCCTGGGTTCTTTTTCTTGTTTTAATATTTATTTGTTTATTTGGCTGCATGGGGGTCCTAATTGTGGCACAGGATCCTTTATCTGGCATGCAGGAACTTTTTCTTTTTTAAGAGTTGTGACATTCGGAATCTTCTGGCTACCACATATGGGATCATTAGCCGCAGCATGCAGAATCCCATAGCTGGGGCATATGGCATCCAGTTCCCCAACCAGGGATGGAACCTAACCCCCCCCCCCCCCACACACACACACACACACACACGGGGAGTATGGAGCCTAGGCACTGGACCACCAGGGAAGTCCCAAGATAGTGTGTTTTTATTTTGACCTTTCTCAGTTGCTGAGGCTGTAGCAGCCAGTGAACAGGGTAGGCAAGACCTTGTTGTTTAGTTGCTAAGCCGTGTCCAACTCTTTTGCAACCCCATGGGCTGTCCATGGAATTCTCCGGGCAAGAATACTGGAGTGGATTATTGTTTCCTTCTCCAGGGGATTTTCCCAATCCAGGGATCAAACCTGTGGCTCCTGTCGCATCTCCTGCATTGCAGGCGGATTCTTTACCACTGAACCACTGGAGGAGACTTTATATAAAAGGCAAGACCTTGGGGTTCCAGAACTTAAAACACTTTAGGAGGCATGAAGTGACTTTACAGGAAGAAAAGTCTTCTGGGCACATGTCATAATATAAATGTATTAACCATGTGTGATGTAGTGCTTTGGCATCTGGGTGACCCTGCAGGGACTGCTTCTTCCAGGGTTAGCCTATCTCTGAGACAGGAAAGGATTCAGCCATGAGCATAAATTTCAAATACAAACACACCAGTCCAGAGCCTACAGCCCCAACAATCTCCTCTATCAGACTCTCATATTGAAGACCACTGTCCTTATCACCCCAAGGCAAGTACCAGACAACTAGAAGAGCCCCTATGCCCCATAGCCTGCTAACATCATTAACACCAGAGCGTCCTAAGCCTGTGTGCCCTGACTTACCTTTTCCTTTCTGCAGAAGCTACAATGAAGCCTCTCATCCACTTTCTCATCCTGCTGTTACTGCTTCCTGACCGACCAGCCCTGGTGCTTCCCTGACCTCCATTTTGGGATTTTTTTTTTAAATATTTATTTATTTAGCTTCCCTAGGTATTAGTTGTGGCATGTAGGACCTTCAATCTTTGTTGTGGCATGCGGGATCTCTTTTTTCTTTTCCAGTTGTGCATGCAACTAGTTCCCTGACCAGAAATTGAACTCGACAGGCCCCCTGCACTGGAAGCATGGACCACCAGAGCAGTCCTCTCTTGGGGTCTCAGAGTAAAACAAACTATTTACTCAATGGCAGTTGACTCTTGGTCTTTTGGCCTCATCATGCTGTGTGTTGTGCTTAATCACTCAGTCATCACCATACCTGAAAAATAAAAAACTTTGTTGTTCCATCGCCAAGTCACGTCTGACTCTTCGAAACCCCACAGACTGCAGCACGCCAGTCTTCCCTGTCCCTCACCATCTCTGGAGTTTGCCCCAGTTCATGCCCATTGAATCGGTGATGCCATCCAACCATCTCATCCTTTGTCACCCTCTTCCCCGTCTGCCTTCCATCTTTCTCAGCATCAGGGCCTTTTCCAGTGAGTCAACTGTTTGCATCAGGTGGCCAAAGTATTGGAGCTACATTGTAAACAAAGCTACATAATAACAGCTACATTTTTAAACAATAAAGCCCCAACAGGGCTCCCTCCACCTCCCTTATCTCATCCCCTCACCTCTTCACTCCAGGCACGTGAGCCTCCTTGCTGTCTTGAACACCCCAGTCACTGTCTTCACAGGCTTTTGCCGTTGATGCTTCCTCGGCCTGCAAACTGCTCCCCCTGTATCTGCATCTGTCCCTTTCTCTCCTCCAGTCTCTGCTTCAATGTCACCCCACAGAGAGGTCTTTCCCACGTAATTCCCCTTCCCCTTCTAGCTGGACCCATGCCTGCTCCCACTTTTCTTATAAAAACAATCTCTACTTGATACATGCCAGAGCTGTCCAAGTTCTCTTATTCCTTGTTTCTCTGACCTAAAACATGAGTTTCTTATTTGTTCTAATCATGGCTGTATCTATCCTCAGGGCCTGGGGGTGAGGCCTCATATTGAGCATAGGCACTCAATAAACATTTATCAAAGGCTCACAGACATAGAATGGGAAAGGAGGAGAGGGCTAAATTAAGAGTTGGGGATTGAAATATACACACTATCATATACAAAATAGATAAACAACAGGACCTACTGTATAGTACAAGGAACTATACTCAATATCTTGTAGTAATGTATAATGGAAAGGAATCTGAAAAAGAATATATGCATACACACACACACACACACACACACACACACATGGCTTCCCTGGTGGCTCAGTCGGTAAAGAATTCAGCTGCAATGCAGGAGAGCCAGGTTTGATCCCTGGGTCGGGAAGATCCCATGGAGAAGGAAATGGCAATCCACTTCACTATTCATGCTTGGGGAATTCCATGGACGGAGGAGGCAAGTCTGGTGAGCTATAGTTCGTGGGATCACAAAGAGTTGGACACAACTAAATGACTGACAATTTCACTTTCATATATATTCATATATATATGAATTCGTATATATTCATATGTATACGAATTCATATATTTCATATATATTCATACACACACACATATATCTGAATCATGTTGCTGTACACCTGAAACTAACACAACATTGTAAATCAACTATACTTCAATAAAAATTTTAAAAAAGAATAGGTATTTTTAAAAACTCATTTGTCAAATGGATGAGTAACTGAACAAATGAAGCTGATTATTTTTCTCAAGTGTTCCAGGTGGAATGACATGCTCCATTCTGTCACCTGTGACTTTATCTCTGGGTGTGGTAAACTTAGGATTTTGCAAATTGAGGGGATCTAGCTCATTTCTCATGGAGAAGGCAATGGCATCCTACTCCAGTACTCTTGCCTGGAAAATCCCATGGATGGAGGAGCCTGTTGGCTGCAGTCGGTGGGGTCGTGAAGAGTTGGACACGACTTCATTTTCACTTTCACTTTTTACTTTTATGCTTTGGAGAAGGAAATGGCAACCCACTCCAGTGTTCTTGCCTGGAGAATCCCAGGGATGGGGGAGCCTGGTTGGCTGCCGACTATGGGGTCGCACAGAGTCAGACACGACTGAAGCGACTTAGCAGCAGCAGCAGCAGCTCAGTTCTCAAGAAAAACTGAGACAGGAGTTTCTATAAGCAGATGTAGTTCATTTGATTAAATTTCCCTTGCTAACTTCTCAGGATACACAGGAATATATAAGTAAGCATTTAATCAAGCTTCTGACTTAACAGAGGGGTTAGATGCTGAATATAATTTGTAATTGCCTGAGAATATAGTAAGCTTAGTACTTTTGTTTCCATAATTGTGAGGTTCTTGTTGCAATGTGAATCAAGATTATTTCAAGTACTTTATATGAAAAGAAACTCTTTTTTTTTTTTCCTTTTGGAAAAGCTCAGATACATACAGAAGAGAGAATAGAATAATGGCCCTCCACGGTGCTATTTTTCATCTTCAACAATTATCAGCTTAGGACATATCTAGTTACTGTATCTCAACCTTTAGCATAACCTTACTCTGCAAATCAAAGCAAACCTTCTATTTGCTCTATAACCCTGGGTCATGTTAAAGCAAATCTCAGGCATCATGTGATTTCATCTGCAAATATTTTGATATGTACTTCTAAAAGCTAAGGACTCTGCATCTACTGTGGAAAATGGCACTGGGATTCCTCAAAAAATGAAACATAGGGACTTCCCTGGTGGCCCAGTGGTTAAGAATCTGCCTGCCTAACTAGGGGACATGGGTTCCAGCCCTGGTCTGGGAAGAACCCACATGCCGCAGGGCAATTAAGCCTGTGCGCCACAACTCCTGAAGCCTGCACACTCTAAAGCCCACATGCCACAGCAGGAGAAGCCACTGCAATGGCGAAGCTCACCCACCACAATGAAGAGCAGTCCTGGATTGCCACCGCTCAAAAAAGCCCAAGTGCAGCAACAAAGATTCAGTGTAGCCAAAAATAAAGAGGTGCTCAGTTGTGTCTGATTCTTTGTGATCCCATGGACTGTAGCTGGCAGGCTCCTCTGTCTATGGGATTCTCCAGGCGAAGAAGGCTGGACTGGGTTTCCACTTTCTCCTCCAGGGAATCTTCCCAACCCAGGGATAGAACCCATATCTCTTAACTCTCCTGCATTGGCAGGTGGATTCTTTACCACTAATTCTACCTGGCAAGCCCCCCAAAATAAACAAATATTTTTTTTAAAAAAAAGAAGTATTACCATTTGATCCACCAGTCCTCATTCTGAGTCTATACCTCAAAGAATTGAAAGCAGAGACTCAAAGAGCTATGGGTATACCCATGTTCATAAGCATGGGGCAGAATCCAAAAGGTGGATGCAACCCAAATGAGTATTAATGGATGGTTGGATAAAGAAAATGTGGTCCATCCAGACAATAAAATATTATTCAACCTTAAAAAAGAAAGAAATTCTGACAGGTGCCATGACATGGATGAACGTTCGAGACCTTATGCTAAGGGAAACGGGTCCGTTACAAAAGGACAAGTATTATATGATGCCACCATGGCTGGTAGCTGGAGTGGTCAGATTCACAGAGACAAAGTAGAATGGTGGTTGCCAGGCGCTGGGGTGGGAGTGGGAACTGGAGAGTCAGTATGTAATGGGCACAGAATTTCAGTTTGGGAGGAAGAGAGAGTCCCAGGGTTGGCTGCTGCTGCTGCTGTGAGCGCTGGTGTGCATGTGTCATTTCAAATTAGAGTTTTCTTCTTTTCTGGATATATGCCCAGGAGTGGGATTGCTGGATCATATGGTAGCTCTATTTTCAGTTTTTTTAAAGAACCACCATATTGTTTTCTTTAGTGGTTGCACCAATTTATATTCCCACCAACTGTGTAGACAGGTGACGGAAATGTTCTCGATTGTGCTGTCCCGTGAGATGGCCGCTAGACACATGTGTGAAGAGGTGACTCCTTGGAAAAGACCCTGATGCTAGGAAAGTTTGAAGGCACAAGGAGAGGGGAGAGGCGGAGGAGGAGATGGTTAGATAGCATCACTGACTCAATGGACACGAATCTGAGCAAACTCTGGGAGACAGTGGACAGAAAAGTCTGGCATGCTGCAGTCCGTGGGGTCGCAAGGAATCAGACACGATTTAGCAACTTAACAACAGCAACAAGACACATGCGGCTTTTGAGTTCTAGAAATGTGGCTTGTATAACTGGGGACTGGATTCTCCATTTGTTTAATTATAAGAGCCTCAGAGAGATTTACACTGGCCACTAAATGCTCCAACTTGGAAGCCAACCACTTCCTTCCCACCAAGAGCTCATTGGCCAGAGCTAGTTGCATGGCCTCAGCAAACACAAGGGGATCAAGGAATGCCATCTCATCATGTGCTGGAATATGGAAAAAGGGATATAGCTGGTGAACAGCTCTAATGCCTTTGCCTGAGGATAAGATTTTTTGGAAACCAGAAGAAACACAGTTTTTTAAATTTTAGTATGAGAAGGTAAACTTCCCTGGTGACTCAGACGGTAAAGAATCTGCCTGCAATGCAGGAGATGCGGGTTCCAACCCTGGGTTGGGATCCCCTGGAGGAGGAAATGGCAACCTGATCCAGTATTCTTGCCTGGGAAATCCCATGGACAGAGGAGCCTGGTGGGTTGCAGTCTATGTGGTCACAAAGAGTTGGACACAACTGAGAGACTAACACTTTCACTGCACTTTCAATGTGATAGTTCTCTCTTGCTATGTCACCAATTATCCAAAACTTAGCATCTTTCAAGAGCAATTATTTAGGACTTCCCTGGTGATCTGGTGGTTAAGAATCCACCTGCCAATGCAGGGGACATGGGTTCGATCCCTAGTCCAGGAAGATTCTGCATGCCATGGACGACTAAGCCCATGGACCGGAACTACTGAAGCCTGTGCACCCGAGAGCCCAGGCTCTGCAACGAGAGAAGCCGCTGCAGTTAGAAGCCCATGGGCTTCAACTAGAGAGTAGCCCCTACTCACTGCAACTAACAGGTACCTGCAGCAGCGAAGATCCAGTACAGCCAGAAATAAATAAAAAGTAAAAGAGCAATTGTTTATTACCTTACAATTTCTGTGGGGCAGGAACTAGGGTGTAGTTTGTTCTCTATTTCAGGGTCTCTCATGAGGCTGCCAACAAGGTGTGAGTAGAGGCTTCATCTTCATCTGAAGGCTTAACTGGGGAAGAATTTCCTTCCCAGCATGAACATGTGACAGCTGGCAGAATTCAGTTTCTCATGGGCTGCAGGACTGAGGGTCTCTGCTCCTCACTGGATGTTTTTCTGAACACTGCTCTTGGTTCTTGGCCATGTGGGGCCCTCCATAAGGCAGCTCATAGCATGGAACCTGGCTTCCCTCAGAGTAAGCAGTAGAGAGAGCTAGAGAGGGCATGTCATGTGCAAACCACAGTCGCTTTGTAACTTGATCTCAAAAGTGCCATCCCATCACACTTTCATCTTTTATTCATTAAAAGTGAGTCACTAGGTTCACAGATACAGAAAATGAACTAGTGGTTACCAGTGGGGGAGGGGAGGGGCAACACAGGAGTGGGGGATTGGGAGGTATAAACTACTAGGGGTTAGACAGGCTCAAGGATGCATTGTACCCCACAGGGGAAGGGACTTCCCTGGTGGTCCAGTGGTGAAGACTCCACACTCACAGTGCAGGGGGCCCAGGTTCAATCCTTGCGTGTTGCAGTTAAGACGCAGCACAGCCAAATAAATGAATGATTTTTAAAAATGGGGGAAATAGTCAATATTTTGTAATATCTGTAAATGCAAAGTTACCTTTAAAAGTTGTATGTGCTGTGCTTAGTTGCTCAGTCATGTCTGACTCTCTGCCACCCCATGGATTGTAGCCTGCCAGGTTCCTCTGTTCATGGGGATTTTCCAGGCGTGAATACTTGAGAGGGTTGCCATGCCCTGCTCCAAGGGATCTTCCCAACCCAGGGATTGAACCCAGTCTCCCGCATTGCAGGCAGATTCTTTACCATCTGAGTCACCAGGGAAACCCTGGTTGTATAAAAAAATATTTTAAAAAATTTTAAAGGCAAAGAATTTTTTAAAAGTTACTAGGTCCCACTTTCAAGGGGAGGGTGTTGCACAAGAGTGTGAACACCAAAAGGCAAGAATCATCACAGGCCTTGTCAGAAGCTGCCTTCTACATTGAGAGATCAGAATATAAGTGATATTCAGTTGACAAGTTCTTACGGGAAACAGATAGTACATATTGTCTGCACTGCTTTGTATAACGTGTCCCAAAGATCTCTGACTCTAATTCCCAGTTCCTGCACTCTCTCGTCGCCTTTCCTGCTGTGTTCTTCTCCTTTTAAAAATATTTATTTATTTATATATTTATTGGCTGCAGCAAGCAGGATCCTTTGTTCTGACACTCAGGCTCAGTAATCGTGCTATGCAGACTTAGTTGCTCTGTGGAAGTGGGATCTTAGTTCCCTGACCAAGGATCAAACCCACATCCCATGCATTGTAGAGCAGATTTTTTGACCACTGGACCACCAGCGAAGTCCCTGTCCTACTCAGCGCTTAATACCATCTGACAAACTATGACTTTCCTTCTTTATTCCATTTTCCCCCGTTTCCACCCAGTTCCACAACTGTCGGGTTTTTGTCTGTCTTGTTCTGTGCTTGGAAAAACCACCTGGCACATAACAGGTGCTCAACAAAATGCATGAAGAAATGAATGGAACTTGTACACATGTAATTTTTTGTAGCCACTTGTTTATTTATTTTGACTTTTTATTTTGACAGAATTTCAGACTCACCAAAGAGTTGCAAGCACAGTACTGAGAATGCCTGTATATTCTTCATCCAGGTTCCCCAGATGTTGACATACACCACTTCCACTTTATTTGCTCTTTTTCTCTCTCCTCGTGAGCCATTGAGAAAAATTTATAAGTATGATGGCCCTTCAACCTTATATACTTCAGTGTATTCTGAAGGGCAGTTGCTTCTGTAACACAGCACAATGATCAAAATCAGGAAATTGGCATTGATACTCTATTATTATCTAATCTACAGACCTTATTCAGCTGTCCCAACAACATCCTTCGTAGCAAAAGAAGATCCTGACTCCCTTGTTAGATTCAGTCGTCATGCCTCCTTTAGTCTGGAGAAGTTCCTCAGTCTTTATTTGAGCTTCGTGACGTTAACAGTTTCAAAGAATATAGAAAAGTTATTTTGTAGAAGGCCCCTCATTTTGAACATGATGGAATTCAGTTTATTCAAATGATACAATCATGGCAGGAAATCCCCAGAAGTCATGTTGTAGCCTTCTTGATACATCATACCAAGACCCATTTGAAGTCATTTTCCCCCCTTACTGGTGTGGCTCTTTGATCAATTGCTTATCTGCCAAGGCACTCCATAATACAGTTACTACTTTTAACATTAAAATGCACCATCATCTGTGGGGAGTAACTGTATAAATCTGTTACTCCTTGAACTTTCATCTATAATAGTTCTTGTAAGTTTTGTGTTGATTGCCAAGTTGCCTCTGCATATAATTTCCACCAAACTAAAAACTAAAATGCATCATTGCACCCAGCTCTGAGATCACTAAATATCATTCTTCAATGAAAGGAACCAGGGATCCTTGGAGAAATGGCTGATTCTAGTGCATGGCAGTGAGGGATGATCCTGGAGCCTTATATGATGCCAGAAAGTAAGGAAACTTTAAAAAAAAAAATGGGAGCTCATCAAAGGAACACAGGAACCAGTTTGAAGGAACTCTCAATGACCAACAGGAATATTTCAAGCAACAAAATAAATAACAGTTGGATGGATAATACAAAGAAAAAAATAAATATATGAGTCTGTATTGATATAAATAAAAGATTAAATAAGTGGATAAATGAATATGGGAGAAGAGACAAATTTTTTTTACAAAAGAATTCTAAAGAATATAGAGCTACCATATGATCCTGAAATCCCACTCCTGGTCATGTATCCAAAGAAAACCATAATTCAAAAAGATACATGCACCCCAATGTTCACTGCAGCACTATTTACAATAGCCAAAAACACGGAAGCAACCTAGATGTCCATTGATGAATGGATAAAGAAGATGTAGTACATATATACAATGGAATATTATTCAGCCATAAAACTGAATGACATAATTCTATTTACAGCAACATGGATGAAACTAGAGATTATCATACTAAGTAAATCAGACAGAGAAAGACAGATCTCATTTGATATCACTTATATGTTGAATCTAAAAAAAAAGGTACAAATAGATTTATTTCCAAACAGAAATAGACTCACAGACATAGAAGGCAAACTAATGGTTGCTAAAGGGGAAAAGAGGTAGGGAGGAGGGTTAAATTAGGTTGGGATTAACATATACGTACTAGTGTATATAAAATAGATAGTCAGCAAGGAGTTACTGTGTAGCATAGAAAACTATACTTAATATTTTGTAATAAACTGTAAGCGAAACGAATCTGCAGTATATGCATGCGTACAGGCTCAGTTGCTCAGTCGCATCCGACTCTTTTATGACCCCATGGACTATAGCCCGCCAACCTCCTCGGTCCGTGGGATTATCCTGGCAGGAATACTGGGGTGGGTTGCCATTTCCTCCTACAGGAGATCTTCCTGACCCAAGAATTGAACCTTAGTCCCCTGCGGCTGCTGCATTGGCAGGCAGATTCTTTACCACTGGGTCACCTGGGAAGCCCAAAGTATATATATTCAGTTATATATGTATATACACATATAAGTGAATTGCTGTGCCATACACTTGAAACTAACACAATAATATAAATCAACTATACTCCAATTGAAAAAAAAAAAATAGAATATATGTAAATACTCTTCCCTCCAGGAGATGGAGCTTAATCTCCCCTCTCCTAACCAGTTGGGCTTCCTTTGTGGTTCAGCTGGTAACGAATGTGCCTGCAACATGGGAGACCGGGGTTCAATCCCTGGGTTGGGAAGATCCCCTGGAGAAGGGAAAGGCTAGTCATTCCAGTATTCTGGCCTGGAGAATTCCATGGGGTTACAAAGAGTCAGACACGACTGACCGACTTTCACTCCTAACCAGTGTGGGCTGGGGTTAGTGATCATTCCCAAAGAGTAGAGTAGGTAAAGGGAAAAATAGTAACTTGACAGTGGAGAAACCTGATAGAGATCATTTAAACCAAGGGATCAAGGTCAACATCATAGTGATAAGTCACCTGGCTGTCAGGACTCCCTGATACGATGTGATGAGGACATCATTTCATCTCTCTAGACTTATTCCCCCAAATCCATCATCATATTCTAATCATGAGAAAACAACTGGCAAGCCCAAATTGAGAAACATTTTAAATATTGCCTGACCAGTACTAAAAATGATCAAAGTTTTAAGAAACAAGAAAAGAAACTGTCACAGACCAGAAGGGACAATGGAGAAAAGATGATGCAAAAGAATGTGGTGTCCTGGATGAGATCCTGAAACAGAAAAGGATATTAGTGGGAAAACCAGGGAAATCTGGGAGAAAAAAAAAAAAAAAAGGTGTACAGTTTAGTTAATAGAATTGTACTCCTGTTGGTTTCTCAGTTTTAACAAATGTACCTGCCCCAGCATCTGCCTGGCCTCCCCATTATCAACATCCCTTTCAGAGCAGTGAATTTGTTACAATTGATGAACCTACATTGACACATCGTAACACAGCAAGTCAATGTAGGACACAGTATAACCAAATGTATGTACAATGTATGGACACTTTATAACCAAAGTCCATAGTTAAGGTTCACTCTGGTGTGTACGTTCTATGGATTTGGACCTTTATAGTCTCATACTGAGTAATTTACTACCTTAAAATTCCTCTGTAATCCACCTATGCATCCCTCCCTCTACCCTAACCCCTGCCAACCACTGATCTTTTTACTGTCTCCACAGCTTTGCCTTTTCCAGAATGTTGTATAGTTGGAATCATACAATACGTACAGCCTCTTATCTTGGTAATATGAATGTAAGTTTCAACCATATCTTTTCATGGATAACTCATTTCTTTTAACACTGAATAATATTACATTGGGGCTTCCCAGGTGGCTCAGTGGGTAAAGAATCTGCCTGCATTGCAGGAGATGTGGGTTTGATCCCTGATCAGGAAGATCCCCTGGAGGAGGAGGGCATGGCAATCCACTCCAGTATTCTTGCCTGGAGAATCCCATGAACAGAGGAGTCTGGTGGGCTATAGTCCACGGGGTTGCAGAGTTGGACATGACTGAAGTGACTCGGCACACACACATGCATGCAATATTCCATTGTCTGTATATACCACAGTTTATCCACTCACCTACTGACAGATGTCTTGGTTCTTCCAAGTTTTGGCAATTATGAATAAAGCTGATATGAGCGACAGTGTGCAGGTTTTTGTGTGGACATAGTTTTCAACTCCTTTGGATAAATACCAAGTAGCGCTGTTGCTGGATCGTATGACAAGAGTGAGTTTAGTTTTCTAAGAAGCCAAAGTAGCTGTACCACTGGTATTCCTGCCAGCAGTGAGCGAACGTACCTGTCGCTCCACATCCTCACCAGTGTCTGGTACAGTCAGGGTTTTGGATTTTAGCCATTCGAATAAGTCTGTAGTAGTGTCTCATCACTTTAGTTTGCGTTTCCCTGATGACATACCAGGTAGGGAATTTCTTCACATGCTTATCTACCATTTGTATATCTTCTTTGGCAAGGTGTCCTTTGAGATCCTTGACCCATTTAAAAATCAGGTTTGTGTTCTTATTGTTGAGTCTTAAGAATTCTTTTCATATTTTGGATAACTGTCTTTTATTAGTATTGAATTTTCCTATCCATGAACATGGAATATCTCTCCAGACTCTGGTGATTTTAAAAAAAAAATCTATTTACTGTCATTCTTGGATTGCTTATTATGTATTAGTCATTGTGCATGCTTACTGGCTTGGTCTTAATTAATCCTTATGGTAATCTGTGGCGTAAAGAGTCATGTCTCAATTTTACACAAAGAAACTGAGGTTCAGAGAGGTTAAGCACTTTCCCAAGAGCACACAGCTAGGAAGTGTTAGAGCTAGGATTTTTACCCGAGTCTGCATCCAAAATTTGACTCTATCTCATTTGTTTTTGGAAATACTGCTATGCAATGTTATCCCTGGAGTGACAGCCACATTTCCTCTCTGGATTCACTCTTGACTGCCTATATCATGACCTGGAAATGTCTGGATTATCAGATTTCGTTTTTGTGTTTATACCCTTCAACTCCCAAAGATCTTGGTACTCACTCCCAATGAGTATCCAGACCAGAAGGTGGAGACCAAATGTCTTTTGGCTGATCCTTTCTTGCAATTCAAAATGACTGGATTAGTTGATAATTGTTTTAGCAGCCAAATGAATGCAATTTGCTGTTATTTATTTAGGGTATTTATTTCAGAGATGCCTGCACTGTTCAATTGAATATAATTCTCAAAGCCAGTCTGGTAGTGCTGCTGATGATTGATAAATTAAGTCTCCAGCTTGCAAATGTGTTAAAGATTAGAACCAGTGGCTAAGACTGATTTTTAGAGGCCCACTATTAAACTGCTTCAGTCTGCAATGCTAATGAGTTTCTAAATCTTTCTACTGAGTCAGTGTTTACTAATTTGGATTAATGGTGGAAAGAGGACAAGGAACTACCTACTGCACTAATTTGAGGAGTCTATGATGATTTCTTGCCCATCCACTTCCATTTGCTGGACGGTATATAAGATTCCAATATTAGAGATTCATTCCTTTGGCTATATAGAAATTTTTGGTCTTTGAAAAGTGAACCCATTAGATCCCTGTCACACTCTAGTGTGTGTGAGTTGAGTTCTTTCCAGAAAAGGGAAATAGAGCAATTGAGAGGGTTGGAAGACTTTGAAAGTTTCTGAGGAAAGAGAGAGGAACTCCACCATGTCATGGAGTTAAGTTAAGCTTAACTCTAAGCTTAACATGCTTAGAGTTAAGCAAGCTTTGGGAATACCACTTGGTGAGATGAAAGCATAGACTCTTCTGCCACTTTGACAGGGGGAGGGTAGATTTGGAAATGGGTGGGGGTATTTTTGCTTTTCACAAGACTGGGATGCTACTGACCCTGCAGTGAGCATATGCCAGGGGTGCTGAACAGCCCAGGATGTACCAGACACTTAAACACCAAAAACTGTTACATCAAAAATGCCAGCATTGCCACCATTGATAATTCTTATTGTTCAATCACTGCAGCACACCAGGCTTTCCTGTCCCTCACCATCTCCCAGAGTTTGTTCAAATTCATGTGCATTCAGTCAGTAATGCTATTTAACCATCTCATCCTCGGTCACCTGCTTCTCCTCCTGCTCTCAATCTTTCCCAGCATCAGGGTCTTTTCCAAAGAGTCAGCTCTTCACATCAGGTGACCAAAGTACTGGAGTTTCAGCTTCAGCATCAGTCCTTCCAATGAACACCCAGGACTGATCTCCTTTAGAATGGACTGGTTGGATCTCCTTGCAGTCCAAGGGACTTTCAAGAGTCTTGAGTTTTGAACATCACAGTTAAAAAGCATCAATTCTTCAGCGCTCAGCTTTCTTTATGGTCCAACTTTCACATCTGTGCATGACTACTGGAAAAATCATAGCTTTGACTATATGGACCTTTGTTGGCAAAGTGATGGTCTCTGCTTTTTAATATGCTGTCTAGGTTTGTCATAGCTTTTCTTCCAAGAAGCAAGTGTCTTTTAATTTCATGGCTGCAGTCATCATCTGCTGTGATTTTGGAGCCCAAGAAAATAAAGTCTGTCACTGTTTCCATTTTTTCCCCATCTATTTGCCATGAAGTGATGGGATTGGATACCATGATCTTAGTTTTTTGAATGTTGAGTTTTAAGCCAGCTTTTTCACAGTCCTCTTTCACTTTCATCAAGAGGCTCTTTAGTTCCTCTTTGCTTTGATAACTCTAGAGAATGACAAGATAGGAATAGTAAGTTTGTCCGTTCCAGAGCAGTGATTAGCAAACGTAGATGTACCCCTACAGACTGGCTGAATGAAAGTCAGGGCAGAAGGAAGGCCCAGGACTCAAAATTTTTACAGTACTTTGCTGTACAGTACTTGGCTGTTCTGACAAGCAGCCAGCTTGTCTCCTGTCTAGACTTGGGTCAGGGCATCTTGGGAGACTTCTCTTTGTCTTCTGGTGAAAAGGCTGCCAAAGTTTGTTGTAGGACTCCATGGTTCAAGTCCACAAGGAGAGCTATCACAGATCACTATAATGAGTAGTGCTCCCTGGAATCTACATGCAGAAGCATTCCAAACATTTTCTATTGAGCTGGAGGACACATAGAAAACCTTACAACTCATAGGTGCGTAGCTTAATGAAATCTTACCAAATGCACAGTATTTACAAAGTGAATACACCCGTATCATTACCACTCAGATCAAGAAGCTTCCAGAAGGCACCCCTTGTGCCAGTTTCTCCCCAGCCCTCCAGGGTGACTACTACTTTGACTTCTAACAGCATGGATTCATTGTGCCCATTTTGAACTTTATATAATAGAGATTCCACATCATGTTCTATTGTACTCCTGGCTCCTTTGGCACAAAATGGTGTGTGTGAGACTCATCCAAGCACTTGTGTGTGGCTGCCAATTGGTCATTATTGCTGCAGAGGGCTCCTTGTGCAAACACTCCACAGTGCATTGACCTATTCTGCTATTGGTAAACTTTTGGGAAGTTTCCAGTCTTTAACTAGTATGAATATGATGCTATTCACATCCCAGGCAGTGGACTTACATCCACTTACATCCTCATCCTCTTGCGTATATACCCAGGAGTGCCAATCCTGGGTCACAGGGTATTCAAATGTTCAGCATTGGAAAAAATGGCCAGTTTTCCAAAGTGTTTCTCTCAAATTCTCTCCACCCAATAGAGGCAGAAGTAGTTTCAGACCCATTAGTGACCTGGGCATGTTTTAAAATTCTCACTTAGCCTCAGTATTTCCATCTGTAAAGTGGGGTTTCTATGAAGACTTGTAGATGCTTCATCTTAGTAAGGACTTTCCCAGTGAGGAGTTAACTCTTCTGAAAAGCTCTGGGATCTTTAGAAATCCTTGTAGATAATGCTTATGCTATGAAACTCATCTGTCTTCTCAGGAAAGTCCATCATCACAAATTATGTGCATAAGTTCACTTTGCAATGCAGCCTTCTTATATGACTGGCTATTTACATCCGTGCATGTGAGATTACTTCTCAATTCATATTAACTATTTGCCTTTGAATTCTGAAACACTAAGTAGAAAAATCTTCAATGCTTACTGAGAATCCTATACAACCCATTTCCTTGCAACTCTGATCACTCTTGGTTTAATCATTTTGTCCATACCTTGACAAGATAGAAAATCTCGAAAGTGCTACAGGCAACCTGTAAAGGCTTACCCACAGGCACAAATGGAGAATTTATGTAAAGATGTATTACTTTTTCTAGTATGTTTCAAATGAACTCAAATACTGATGTTCAGTTCAGTTCAGTCACTCAGTCCTATCTGACTCTTTCTGACCCCATGGACTGCAGGATGCCAGGCTTCCCTGTCCGACACCAACTCCCGAAGCTTGCTCAAACTCATGTCCGTCGAGTCAGAGATGCCATCCAACCATCTCATCCTCTGTTGTCCCCTTCTTCTCCTGGAGATACTGATACAGTATCTGATACAATACTGATACAAATACTGATGGGAGAGCACTAACTAGGATTCGACCAGCTTGCTGCTGCTGCTGCTAAGTCTCTTCAGTCGTGTCCGACTCTGTGCGACCCCATAGACGGCAGCCCACCAGGCTCCCCCATCCCTGGGATTCTCCAGGCAAGAACACTGGAGTGGGTTGCCATTTCCTTCTCCAATGCATGAAAGTGAAGAGTGAAAGTGAAGTCGCTCAGTCGTGTCAGACTCTAGCGGCCCCATGGATTGCAGCCGACCAGGCTCCTCCGTCCATGGGATTTTCCAGGCAAAAGTACTGGAGTGGGATGCCATTGCCTTCTCCAGCTTAAGCTTGGAAAAATATTTATCTTCTTCATCCTCTTCCCTTTCTCCTCCCTCACCCCTGCCTGCCAGTCGATATAATGCTTTTGTGAAAATTCAGTGGTTTCTTGGTAGAAAGAAACCACTTTGGGAAGTCAGTTTAATGACATGTTACAAATCTGAAGATACGCTACTTGGGACCCCGAAATTCCATGCTTAAGGCTCTTCCTATAGAAATGTATACTTATAGTAACCAGGATTATTCAAAGCAGGAATTTGTTTAAGAGCCTCAACTGGAAACAACTTAGATGTGTATCAACAAGGTAATGGGCAAACAGAGTCTGGCTTATTCTTTCATTGAAATACTACACAGCAGTGAAAGTGTGATCAGTTGCAGTTACATGTGACAAAAGTAGATGAATCTTAAAGACAATTAAAAAAAATCTTATTTTATTGAAATACAGTTGATTTATAATGTGTTAATTTCTGCCATACAGCAAAGTGATTCAGTTTTATATATATATATACACATATTCTTTTTCATATTCATTTCCATTATGGTTTATGAACTATATAGTTCTCTGTGCTATACAGTAGGATCTTGTTTATCCATTCAGTATATAATAGTTTGCATACACTTGATGGTGACTCAGACAGTAAAGCATCTGTCTACAATGTGGGAGACCTGGGTTCGAGCCCTGGGTTGGGAAGATCCTCTGGAGAAGGAAATGGCAATCCACTCCAGTACTATTGCCTGGAAAATCCCACGGACAGAGGAGCCTGGTAGGCTACAGTCTATGGGGTGGCAAAGAGTCGGACACGACTGAGCAACTTCACTTTCACTTTCATCCCAAACTCCTAGGCCTCCCCTTTGCCATCTACCCTCCATCCCCCTTGGCAACTACAAGTCTGTTCTCTATGTCAAAGACATAATGTTGAACCAAAGAAGCCAGACATCATAGAGCATATACTGATGATTATATTCATATAAGGGGCTTCCCAGGTAGCACAAGTGGTAAAGAAGCTGAAGGCCAATGCAGGAGACATAAAAGCCTCAGGTTCGATCCCTGGATTGGGAAGATCCCCTGGAGAAGGAAATGGCAACCCACTCCAGTATTCTGGCCTGGGGAATCCCATGGACAGAGAAGCCTGGCAGGCAACAGTCCTTAGGGCTGCAGAAGAGTCAGACACGACCGAAGTGATGTAGCACGCGCACACACATACTCATGTAAAATCTAAGGAGATGCAAAGTGGAACTGTACTGTTTAGGAATGCACAATAAAGTAGTAAAAGTATAAAGAACAGCAAGGTTATTAGTACCATAAAGTCAGGATGTGGTTACATTGCTGAGGAGAATGGGTATATGTCTGTTTCCAGAGGGGCAGCAAGGTGCCCTTTCCATCTGAACTTGGGTGTTAGTTTCATGTGTGTTTGTTTCACAGCAAATTCTTAAACTGTGTATTTATGCTCTATGTATCTTTCTGTGTGTTTTCAGTTTCACAATATAAAAAGGGCCCTGTAGTGGCTCTGGACGGGGAAGGCAATGGCACTCCACCCCAGTACTTTTGCCTGGAAAATTACATGGACAGAGGAACCTAGTAGGCTCCAGTCCATGGGGTCGCTAAGAGTCGGACACGACTGAGCGACTTCACTTTCACTTTTCACTTTCATGCATTGGAGAAGGAAATGGCAACCCACTCCAGTGTTCTTGCCTGGAGAATCCCAGGGATGGGGGAGCCTGATGGGCTGCCGTCTATGGGGTCACACAGAGTCAGACACGACTGAAGCGACTTAGCAGCAGCAGCAGTGGCTCTGGAGGAAAGCAAACACATGGGACCCACATAAGCCAGACCTTTATCCAGCCAAGTAGGACCTGGTTAGTTATCTGCCCCTGGCCATTCAGATTTGACACCCCTGAGGGTCTTTCCGAAGACAGGGGTCAATATTTCATTCCACTTTACAGGGTCTTGGTGATTTGAAACTTTCATAGAAGTACCATCAAACCATGCTCCCGGTTTTTCAAACTGGTATATTGCTAAATGGAGCAAATTTGGGTAGAGAACCCTAGACTTGCATCTCCATCCTTCTCTGTCTGTAAGTTTCTTCCTCCCTCCTCCTTGCAAGATGCTGGGAGCGTCCGGCTGTCTGCAACTGAAATGGAACCCGTTGGAAAACAAGGTTTCCTCCCAAGGGAGGAGAAATCTGTCGTCCCAACTTCCCCCTTGCCACCCGACCATCCGGCTGTCCCCTCTCTCCCCCACAAAACTCCGCGGAGCCAGGTCCCTTCGCGCCTCCGCGATTGGTCGCGGGCCATCATGTGTCCCCCACTTGGGGTGGGTCTTTCTCCCGTTAAACTCATCAAACGCTCCTCTTTGGAGCTTCGCTGGCCAGTGGTTCAGACCTTTGCGCCCGTTTTCCCCACTTCTTTCCTCTTCCCCCCTCCATCCTTCCACACCAGTCTTATTTTAGCAAAATCTAGAGAAGAAGGAGGAGGAGGCATTGGGGCGGGGGAGGGGGTGGTGGACGCTAGGCATTGCAGCATCCGGAGCAGCTATTGAGTGGCTAAGAGAACCGCGCATCCCTCTCCCTCTCTCGCGCTCTCTCTCTCTCGTTTTTTTTTTTTTTTTCCCCTCTTGTTGGGAATTTTCAGGATTTCATTGCTGCAATTTAACCCCAAGATGAGGCACGGTTGAGTGAAACGCTGCGCGCACACGCACATTCACACTCCTTGGGCAGAAGAGGCAGCCGCTGGTGATTCAGGAAGGAAAAAAAAAATCACCGGGACCCTGCGGCTTCAAGACTCCTTAAGACCTCTTCGGAGTGTTTCCCTCCCCTTCCCCTTCTTTCCTTTCCCCTTAATACTCTTAATTTAATTTTTTGGCTGCAGATCTTTCAGCATTTTTAAGGTCTAGGAACTTAAGCAAAACAGAAAGGGTTCTTTTTTTTTTTTTTTTTTTTTAATTTGGGGGCTGCCTTTCCCCTACCCCCCAGGAAAGACTTGCCTTTTTTTTTTTTTTTTTAATAAAAATTGTTTTAATGGGCCGAGCGCACTGCTTTTGCAAGATGCCAGCCTGACCCGGACCCCGGAGGGGATTTGAAGCTTCCACTGCGTCCCGGGGGGAGTCCTTTGCAAATCCTTCGAGTCTTAAAGGGGGTGTGCGTTTTTTTTTAAACTGCCTTCCCCCCCCACCTTTTTTTTTTTTTTTTTCCGGAGTGGGTGGATTGGGGATTGCCTGGATTCCTTCCTCGGTTATTTTTTGCCTCGCTTCTCTCTCCCCTCCCCCCTTCCCCGGCCCCCGCGCCCCGCCCCCGCACCCTCCTCCAGCCCCTCCTTCTCCGGGGTCAGCCAGGAAGATGTCCCGAGCTGCTGCTATCCCCGGCTGGGGCCGGGCAGCCGCCTTGTGAGCCCCCGACCCGAGGCGCCGAGCCGCCGCCGCCCGATGGGCTGGGCCGTGGAGCGTCTCCGCAGTCGCAGCTCCGGCCGCCGTCTTCACAGCATCGGCGGCGGCGGCGGCGCCTTCCGCATCGTTCGCCGCAGCGTAACCCGGAGCCCTTTGCTCTTTGCAGAATGGCCCGCTTCGGAGACGAGATGCCGGCCCGCTACGGGGGAGGAGGCTCCGGGGCAGCCGCCGGGGTGGTCGTGGGCGCCGGAGGCGGGCGAGGAGCCGGGGGCAGCCGGCAGGGCGGGCAGCCCGGGGCGCAAAGGATGTACAAGCAGTCAATGGCGCAGAGAGCGCGGACCATGGCCCTCTACAACCCCATCCCCGTCCGACAGAACTGCCTCACGGTCAACCGGTCTCTATTCCTCTTCAGCGAGGACAACGTGGTGAGAAAATACGCCAAAAAGATCACCGAATGGCCATATCCTTTGCCCCGAACCCCCGGCAGCTGCGCCTCCCCCTCCTCCCTCTGCTTCCCCTCTTCCAGGCTGGGAGAGAGACCCGAGGGTTGATGGGAGGTGGTGGTGGGGGGGGTCTTCCAGGGGGTGGGAGAGGGGGCACCAGGGAGGAGTGCGGAGCGTCTCTCCACCCCGATCTGGGTTGAGCTACTGTGCAGGCTTGGGGTTGGGGGGTGCCAGGGGGAGTGGATTCCTCCTAAGGACCGATTTCGGAAGGAGGACTGGGCCCTGGGGGTCGTACAGGGGCCTTTAGAGCCAGTTCCGGGTGGGTCAGAGTTCTCCGGAATGAGCGTGGACCCGGCCAGGGCCTGGGCGCTCTGGCCAGGGCAGGGGAAGGACCGGGGGAAGGCCTTGGCTGAGTTTCCTTAGCCGCCCCTTACCAGAGTCCACGGTTATCTCTAGAGCCGGGCCCAGTCTCAGCTCTCAGGCCTCTCCACCCCTGCTGGCCCCGAGGTTGGGGGCCGCCCTCTCAAGGAGGGGACCTAGGGGCTCCCAGGGCCAAGAGCCTGTATCAGAGCATATGGCCTTCGTATTGAGGGGCCAGCACTGGCCAGAATGAATATTCCCTAGTGGGCCGCTGGCTGGGAAGGGATGAGGGGCATTTATTCTCCCCCATGTCTGCAGGTTCCATTGCCTTTTGCCACTGATTAGGGATCTCATCATCTTTCGGGGTGTAGGATACATCCCAGCTTGCCCCATCTAGGGCCCTGACCTGAAAGACCCAGGATGGGCTACTTCCATAAGAAAGACAGGACAAGAGAAAATGAGGTGCTGGGTCCTTCCTGGGGTGCCGTGTCAGGCCTTGGGTTGGAATCGGCTTCTTCCACCCAGAGACCCAGGAGGGGACACCAAGAGAGTCAGCCTCCATGTGGACATCTCGGGCAGGTAAATGCCTTTTTTTTTTTTTTTTTTTTTTTTTTAAATTAAAGCTCCAGAGGAAGAAGGTGGAGTCCAGATTTCCCTCTGTGGAGATGCTATTAAAATGCAGATCCCCCCGTGTTTCTTTAAATTCGTGCCTGCTTGAAATAAACCTTGAGGAGGGCTTAACATCTGTTGAGATGTAGGCAGGCAAGGATGGGTAATTAGTCGGGCTTTCTAGCAGTTATCTAAGCATGACCCAGATTCCAAGTGGGGGGAATGCACCCTGCTCCCCAGGCTGGCCGGACACCGTGCCGTGCCCAAGTGTGCCGCTCCTCGGCTGGATTCCAACTGGCTGCCCTCAGTGTAAAAATGAACAGGACTGGCTGGGTCCCTGGGCTTCACTGATGAGCCCCCCATCCTCTTTGCATATGGTTTTGACTGTTATACACCCTACAAGGCTGAGCCCTGGGGTGGTCCTGGGGTTGCTTGTTGGAGGAACATATTGGCTGGTGGATTCACTTTGAGCAGGATTTGGGCTTCTGGGCGCTGCAACAGAGGGCTCTGAGCTTTTGGAGTGTGTGTGAACAGTCTGCTTGGAGGTTGGTGAAAATTCAGAGGTTCAGCGGCTGTCTTTTGGGAGGGTGTACTACTAATCACGATGTCATTTTGATGGGTGCCCCAGGCAGGAGCCAGGTCTTTGCCTCCCAAGTTTCAACCTTGTGATGATCTGTTGAAACGGTCCGGCGTCTTGTAATCACTCTGCCTGTCTCCCCTCAATCCCTGGAGGAGTAGGGGGCACAGAGGACGGCAAGATGTCAGTGCGTGCAGGATCAGATAAGTTGGGGGTGCCCAGAAAGGATTCACTGGGCTGACAGGTTTCCGGGTTGAAAATGGCTTTAGATTGCCTTCCGGAGCCTGGATTTAGAGTCTTCTAAGAGGAAAGGAAGAAGGTGGGAGTCCAAATGTGTCCTTAGCTCACCCCAGTCCAGCTTGAATCCTGCAGATCCGAGGACTGTTGGGGAGGGGATGGCAGCAGTCCTTTGGAAGGAGGAATCTTAAAAGAGAGATGCAGGTGACCTGGGAGCACTCGGTCCTTGAGAGGTTTTCTCTGGCTTTCATGCTCTCAGGAGCTCTGTGATGAGTTTGTGCATTTTGCTGTTTCCATTCAGTTTCTGTTCACTCTCTGGGCCTGAGGCAGCAAACACATTATACAGTCCCACTCTCAAAAGGTCAAAGGGGAGAACTCTCAACTCCCACAATCTGTCCCCAAGCAGAGTCATCCAGGACTGAGCTTTCTGGGGAACGGGGTGGGGGAAGGAGAGAGGATGAGAGGAAAAGGGACAGAGAGATGGGGGCTGGGTAAGAAAATCTGGGCCAGTGCAAAGAGACGGGATGTATGGAAACACAGAGGAGTCAGGGTACCGGGGCAGAACATTGACTTGAGTATCCAAATATTTCTGCCATTCAAAAACGTGTTTAAGTACTTATTTAGAACTTTAAAAATAAAGACTTATATGTGTATATTTCCCTGTATTTATATAGAGAGAGGAAAGTACCCAAGTCAAGTCCAGCTTAGTAAGTAAACATTCATGCCATTAGCATCTCGGCCAAGGAAAAGAAAGTGACCAGTTCCCCAAAAGTCCCGTCCTGCCCTCTTCCAGTTAATCCCCCTACAAGGGTTACCGCTACTTCGATTTCTGACCCCATGGGTTCATTCGGACTCCTTTTAAGCCTCCTGGAAATGGAGTCAGAGGCTGTGTTCCTCTGTGTCTGGCTTTTTTTCTTCCCCGCTCAACAATCTGTCTGTGAGATGGATCCATGTCACTTCAGGTCATTGTCGGTTTTCCTTCTCAACACTGTGTGATACTCTATTGCTGACTGTCTGCAGTGTAGCTCTCCGTTCTATGGTTGAGGGCCATTTGAGTAATTTCCAGACTGTGGTGCTGGGAACATTCTTGTGTGTGTCTTTGGTGGAACTTTGTGGGGCAGGCGTTTCTCTTTGAGTTTGTACCTAAGAGCGGATGATGTGTACTTGGAAGTAGCATTTACTGAGGGTCGCAGGTGAGTGGGCAAAGCAGATTTCTCACTGTCATGTGAAGGAGGAGTCATTACGTGTCCCATGAACTTGGCTGTGGGCTCCTAGGGCCTAAGCGTTACCTCCACATGCAAATTCCAGCATGGTACGCTGATGGAGGGTGCAACCTTGCATTCTCCATGCTCACGGGCACTTTGCCGCTGTGATCCACCACCCTGCCCCCAGCTCCATTTCCGCACCCCACTGTCCTCAGCAGCTTCAGCCTGAAGCCAGCAGATTTAAAGAGATTCTCAGGAATTTCATTTTTCTCTTCCTAAGTCAGAAAACCCACATGGAAATCTTTGATGTTCGGGTTTCCATCGGTTTCCTTCACTCTCGAAGGAGTCCAGTCAGCAGAGCTGTCTGGACCACACACCTGGGTTCCGTGTTCTCGTGGATGGGAAGGCTGATTTAAATATGGCTGTGACGGGCTCTGATGATGACTTCTAAAGAGCTCAAATCTGTCAGCTCAATAAGGCGCATCTGTCAACCTTCCTAAAGCCCCCATTTAATGCCACTCACTCCTGACGCTCTCCCCGGCGCCAGTGTGAATGTCATCTTCCTCCAGCCCTGCTGATGCCAGCAGATCATCCCCTGAGCACTGTGTAGGAATGTGGGCCATGGCAAGAGCCACAGACTCTGGTCTCTGTCTTATCCTGCTCCTTCTCCTGAAGCACATGCAGGATCCCAGGTTTTCACCCCTCATTTTCGGGAATCTAAGTGAGAAACCCAGAGTCCCCTCACATCAGATGCCCACTTTTTTTTTAATAAAAAACTCTCTAAAGAGGAATGTTCTGCATTGGAGGCAGATGTCGACGCCCTGGGAGATGTTGGAGCATATTATCAGAGCCTTGGCCCACCCAGAAAAGTAGATTGTGCTAGAAGGCCAAGGGAGAATGGCTATCTGATTCTTTTCCTAGATCAGTGTGGCAGGTATTTCCAGAAAAGCAAAACTCTGTGAAGAAGAAATTAGTGTGATTTTTCCCTTGGGATTTTTTTTTCCCCCTCCACAATGCCCAAATCCTGACAAATAAAGGATCAGCTCATTGAGGAGTTAAAAACCTACCTGGAGCTGACCCCACCGTCTACTCTTAATTTACAGTCTTCATTGATCCTACTTGGTGTGCATTTTGGGCTTCCCGGGTGGTGCAGGTGGTAAAGAACCCACCTGCCAATGCAGGAGGCGTGGAGCTGCAAGTTCACTCCCTGGATGGGGAAGATCCCTTGGAGGAAGATACGGCAACCCACTCCAGTATTCTTGCCTAGAGAATCCCATGGGCAGAGGAGCCTGGCAGGCTTCAGTCCATAGGGTTGAAGAGAGTTGGACATGACTGAAGCAACTTAGCATGGTGTGCATTTTGGTATATTTTACTGAAGAAATGGTAGGTATGCTTGATTCTGGGGTGCTGCTCCAGCCACCCCACTGCAAGTGTTATTTATGCATTGTAGTACTTTCTAGACTTAACTGAGCGTGAGGATTGCCTTGTTAAAATGGTGAGTCTTGTTCAGCAGGTTTGGGGTGGGGTTTGAAGTCAGATGGGGCTTCCCAGGTGACTCAGTGGTAAAGAACTCACCTGCCAATACAGGAGACATAAGAGACATGGGTTCCATCCCTGGGTTGGGAAGATCCCCTGGAGGATGGCATGGCAACCCACTCCAGTATTCTTGCCTGGAGAATCCCATGGGCAGAGGAGCCTGGTGGGCTACAGTCCACGGGGTCACAGAGTCAGACACAACTGTAGCAACTTAGCACGCACGCTGGAGTCAGACTGGCTACCATTGCACCATGACGTCACTGGGGTGGGGTCTTTTCTAACAAGCCTCCAGGGACTGACCATGCTATTTGTCTACAAGTTATACTTGGAGTATCCAGGTCACATCGTAGATGCATTCTTTTTTTTTTTTTTTCCTTTTTCTCAAAAACCGGGTTTATTGAAGTATTCAGTATGAATTACTTCCAGTGAAATTCACCCTTTTAAGCGTACAGTTCTGAGTTTTGACAGATGCATGCAGTCGTAACCAACACCAGAATCAAAATAGGGAATAATTTCATCAACCTAGAATATCCCCTGGTACTCTCTGAGTCAGCACCCCACTATGCAAGCCCTGATCTTTTCTCTGTCCTTATTGCTGTTGTCCAGTCACAAAGTTGTGTCTGACTCTTTTCGACCCCATGGACTGTAGACCACCAGGCTCCTCTGTCCATGGGATTTCCTAGGCAAGTATACTGGAGTGGGTTGCCATTTCCTCCTCCAGAGGATCTTCTCAATCCAGGGATTCGCGGCTTCTGCATTGACAGACGGATTCTTTACCACTGGGCCATCTGAGAAGACTCTTTCTATCCTTACAGTTTTGCCTTTTCTAGGAGGTCATATAAATAGAATCAGACAGTACGCAGCCTTTGAGATCCACTTTTTGTTGTGCGTATCATTTATTCATTCTTTGGAGTGCTGAGTCGTATTCCATGGGATGGTTGGAGCAGAGCGCTTTCTTCCATTTCCCAGGACATTTGGGGTGTTTCCAGTTTGGGCGATTATGAATAGAGCTACTACAAACATTGGTAGATGGGTTTTAGTGGGATCATTGGGGAATGTACATTTTATTTCTCAGATAAATACCCAGGAGTAGGTTTGCTGGGTTATGTGGTAAGAATGTGTTTAGCTTTGTAAGAGAATGCCAAACTGTTTTCCAAAGTGGTTGTGCCATTTTGCATTCCCATCCTGTGATCCCTTTAAAAGCAGCGTGTTCTAAGCTCCAAAGTGTGTCTGGCCTCAAGGGTTTAGCATAAAGGGTTGTGGATGTGTGGAGAGTAGCAGAAGTGATAGCAGTAAGTGCCAGCTGGAGAAATTAGAAGGGGTGAGGATGTCATTTGAAGCTATGTGCCTGCTCTGGTTTGAAGTCTAGCAACGGAGTGGGGTCTCCAATGTAGCAGAAGAGGGTCTCTGATGGAGAGGGGTGCTTTGATTCGGTGCCTCGACAATAAAAAGTCGACCTCTGTGGGACCTTTGCCCGCCACCCTCTTCCCCACTGCCACCCCAGCACGTTTGGCACAAAGTAGGTACTCCATAAATGTTTGCCCAATGAATGACATAAGTGCCCTTCTTTACCCATTTGCCAAATTATAGGGATCTGATTCACCTGTGTACCCATGTTTTGGGTTTCCAGTGGGTCTTAGGTTTGGATGGTGGGATGATGGGAGGCATGTGTGTACATGAGGTTATTAGACCAAAGAAGATCTCTGACACGTTAGTGCTAGAGAAATCGGGGAGCAGTGGCCCCTTGAGCGTGGAGTCTTCCCCTGGGGCTTTTGAGGGGACATCCGTTGGGTTGTTGTTCCGTAGCTAAGTCATGTCTGACTCTTTGTGACCCCATGGACTGCAGCATGCCAGACTTCCCTGTCCTGCACTATCTCCCGGAGTTTGCTCGAATTCATGTCCACTCAGTCAGTGAGGCCATCCAGCCATCTCATCCTCTACCGCCCCCTTCTCCTCTTTCCCTCAGTCTTTCCCAGCATCAGAGTCTTTTCCAGTGAGTTGACTCTTCACTTCAGGTGGCCAAAGTATTGGCGCTTCAGCATCAGTCCCTTTCCAGTGAATATTCAGGCTTGATTTCCATTGCGTACCTGGAGCTTATGGACACCCCGCCCCATTGCTCGCCCAGTAGTAAGCACACACATGCACTCCTTCAACAATGGAAGGCATCGCTAGGAAGGTAGAATCAGTCCAGAGATATGGGGTCCATCGTTCATCCTGAAACCCCAGTGAGTACATTTCCAGGGATGCTAACTCAACTCCTCATAAGGGATGCAGGTGGTACCATGAAATATAACAGAGAGGTGAGGGAGAGCACTGTGAGCTTTAGGTCAGCCAGACCTGTGTTCAGATGACTCACGAGCGGCATTGAGCATCAGAGCCTCAGTTTCCTCATGCAGTTGGTAAGGATGTTGCTTCTGAGTTCATGTTCCTGGGCAGAATATCTAGGAGGTCACAGGGGGATCAGGCATGAGAAATGCTCAGCCCAGTTTCCCGTTACGGAGAAAGCTCCAAAATGCCTGAACCATCATATTGGAGAATACTTTCTTCTCCTTACATTCTATTTTGGAAATGTTGTCTAGAGACCAGGCTCTCTGGGTAGGAGTGGGAGAGAAGGGCCCCTCTGTTGACTGGCTGGTTTGGATTTATTAATCTGAGTGTGCACTCTTTTCTTTTAAATTGAAATACAATTGATTTACAGTGTTGTTAGTTTCAGATATACAGCAAAGTGATTCAGTTATGCATATGTATTTTTTTCAGAGTCTTTTCCCTTATAGATTATTATAAACTATTGAATATAGTTCCCTGGGCTGTACAGCAGGAGCTTGTTGTTTGCCTATTTTTTATATAGTAGTCTGTTTATCTCAATCCCAAAGCCTTAATTTATCCCTCCCCTCCCCCTTTCCCCTTTGGAAACCCATTTGCGTTCTCCTTTCTCTCTAGAAGCTTTAAGTTGGGGGCGGGGAGGAGAAATACATGGCCACTTGACCTATTTTTCTATTCTCTTTGGTCTGAGGTAAAATTGTCTTCCTCTCCCTTGGTTCCTTCCTTTGTGGGTGACAAGGTGAGGGAGTTTCAAAGTGTATAATTAGCTTCCCTGCCCCGCCCCTTCTCCTTCTTCTGAGCCAAAGGGTCCAACGCAGGATGGAGACCGCAGGCCTAGGACAGTTGCTGTGGCCGTCCCGGGTGACTCCTGAGAGTTGAACAGTAGACCCTTGCTCAGCTTTGCAGTTAGATTACATTCCCCTCCCTTTCCCCCACAGTTTCTGTCTTTCTTCTTTCTCCCTTATCCCTCACTTCCTGGGAGCATAGAGGGAGACAAGGAACATTCCAGGAGAGGAATCCAGGTGGGTGGGCTCAGCAACTTGGGTTTCAAAAACCACAGGGGCATTAGTTCTTGTCTGGGTAGGGTGACCAGATGTCCCAGTTTGCCTGGCCCTGTCCTGGTTTTAACATCTTGAAAAGCCCGGCAGTTTGGGGCTAACAAGGACTTTGGTGGCCCTACTGTTGAGTTTTTTTTTTTTTAACTGGAGGATAATTGCATTGCAGTGTTGCGCTGGTTTCTGCTGGACAATGATGTGAATCAGCTCTAGGTATACATATATCCCCTCCTTCCTGAGCCTCCCACCCACCGTCGCATCCCAGCCCTCTAGGTCATCGAAGAGCACCAAGCTGAGTTCCCTGTGCCATTCAGCTGCTTCCGGCTGGCTATCGATCTGCTAGTGAATTCTTAACACCCCAGGGATGTAGGGAGCCAGAGATGGTGCCAGTGCCCAGGAAAGACGAAGATAAGTAACTTTTTTTCCTCTGAAAAGCTGAGACTTTATCTTGGAATGAATTGTGCTTTTGGAAGCTACTTATTTAAGGCAGCTAATGCGAGAGAGATCCCGGCTCTGAAGCGCGAAATTCCAGAGTTAAATACGGATCAAGTTTTGTCGTCTCTCTTGGGTCAGAGGCGGCTTTATCTTCTTTTCAGCTTGGGAACATTCTTGGGTCTTCCTATAAGGTGTTCTTTACTCAGGTTGGACCTGGAACTCGGGTATTAGCAGCCCTTCCCCCAACAACACTATTTAAGAGGCCCACCCCACCCCCTCCATGGAGCAATGAAGGAAAACGCAATTTCATCGCCCACCTGCCAGTAAATAATATTCATGCTGTTAAGTTCTGTTCTCATTTTAGGTCTGTGCGTAAAGTATTATATAATTTTAAACCAATTTTAAAGTATTTTTATACAAGCAGCGTTTGCAGGAGGGCGAAGTCTGATCTTAAGAATAAAACCGACAGATTCGTCTTAAACGAAACTTGGGTACAGACCTAGAACTTGCTCTCTGAGGGGGTTACCCAGTTTCTGACCTTCCAGAACCTGCTATACCTTTTTTAAAACTTTTTTTCAAATTAAACTTTTTATTTGATCCTTGGAGTATAGCTGATTAACATGTTTGTGATAGTTTCAGGAGAACAGCAAAGGGACTCAGCCATCCATATACATGTACCCTTTTCCCCTAAACTCTTCTCCCATCCAGACTGCCACATAACCTTGAAGAGAGTGCCCTGTGCTGTACGCTAGGTCCTTGTTGGTTATCCATTTAATTTTATTAAAAAAAATTTTTTTTGGCAAGGGGATTTTCTTTATTTGAAGAGGCACTCTTGGTTTGTCTGTTTGTTTTAAAAAGACTTCTTATTTTGTATTGGGATATTTCCCTGTCTTATAAAATAGGTCCTTGTTGGTTATCCATTTTAAATATAGCAGTGTGTACATGTCCATCCCAAGCTCCGTAACTGTCCCTTCTCCCCATCCTTCCCCCGCCCCCTGCCAGCAACCATAAGTTTGGAGAACCTGTTGTATTTTTTTGTTCCATTAACCTTTATTATTTCCTTTATTAGTAATAACGGGCATGGGAACCTCTGCTGATCCTCACTTGCTGCTATGAAATGTTTGTGGTGTCCATGGAGGGATGTGCTTGTTTGAGTAATAGCACCAGGGTTGGAGGCTAAAAGGAGAAGAGGTTGGGAGGGAAGGTGATACTGGTGGAGGTGAAGCGAAGGGTTTGGAAATAGGTGGCCCCGGTTGTGCATCTTAGCTCCAACTCCCAGTCGCTGTGCCTCAGTCTCTTCATCTGTAAAATGGGCATAATAGTCCTACCACCAGGAAATCGTGAGAGGATTAAAAGATACATGAAAGCATGTAGATCCATGATTGTCAGGGCTGGGTGTGTTGTGGTCACCACTCTGGCCCTGTGCTTGGCACCTACAGTAGCTGAATACATGACTCTGGGATGTTTTCTTGCACCTTATTTGAACAGTGACTTGCTTTAATCCTGTTCTGGGTTCACAACACATTCTGAATATTGTCTCTCCTTTTGTTTATTTTTCCTTATTTATTTTAATACTATATGGAAACACAGTGATGGATCCGCTACCTGAGTCAAGAACTAGAACAATGGCTCCCATAGTGTGGTCCCCAGCCCTGCAGCGTCAGCAGCACCTGGTGTAGGGCCGAGATGCTTACCCTTGGGCCCACACCACTATGCCCTGGAGGGCTGTTGAAGCACAGGTGGTTGGGCTTTGCCCCCAGAGTTTCTGATTCAAGAGGTTTAGGGTGGAACCTGAGAATTTTCACTTCTACCAAGTTCCCAGGAGCTGCTGATCCTGCTGGTTTGGGGATCCCTCTGAACTAGAACATGCTCAGTAATTTACTTCTACCTATAGCCTCTGACCCCACCTTGGCTTCCCACCCCTCCCCCACTCACTCCCCCAAATGCAACACTCTCTCTTGGATTGGGTGTGTAATTTAATTTATTTACTCATTTATTTATTTAGACTGTGGTGGGTCTTCGTTACTGCGTGGGCTTTCTCTGGTTTCAGGGAGTGGGGGCTGCGCTCTAGTTGTGGTGTGCAGGCTTCTCACTGTGGTGGCTTCTCTTGTATTGGAGCTCGGGCTCTAGGGGACGTGGGCTTCAGTAGCTCTGGTTCCCAGGCTCTGGAGCACAAGCTCAGTAGTTATGACGCATGGGCTTAGTTGCTCTGCATATCGTGTGGAATCTTCCCAGACCAGGGATCGAACCCATGTCTCTGGCACTGGCAAGCAGCTTGTTTACCACTGAGCCACGAGGGAAGCCACTGGATTGGGTGTGTCTTATTCCCTTTCTTTCTTTTTAAAGATGTTTTATCACACATTTACATATACCTTAACTCTAATGTTTTACTTTCGTGGTTTCTGGGCCTTTTTAGCCTTCTGGAACTTGCCCTTGCTTTTTTCACTCAATTGTATGTTTCTGAGATTCATCTCTCTTATTTGAGTGTAGCTGGAGGTCATTTATTTTTCTCCGTATAATATTGTATTCTGTGATGATACAACAATTTATCCACCTTCCTGGATGATGGACATTTGGGATGTTTCCAGATTTCTTGTTTTTTTTTTTTTTTTGCTATTATGAACAGTGCTGCAGTACTGAATAAATAATTTTGGAATGAATGAATTCAAGGTGTTAATTTTAGTCTGTGTACTTGGGAATGTCGCTTCAGCTAGAATCAGCTGAGATTCATCAGCATTTATGGAACACCAGCCATCTGACAGGCACTGGCTAAGCCATTTCACAGTCTACCCATCCTTCTCTCTAAGGGCTGGGTCAGCCAGACAGCCTCTGTTCTTCCTTGTCTTCTGAAAGTCAACCTGTGTCTTAGGCGTTGGCAACTGCTGTTAGTAGAGGAGTATCAGGGCTGATTTGAGAGCATGGCCTCTGGAGCCAGGGGAATGGGGTTCCAAAGCTAACTCTTGCTAATCACTAGCTGTGTGACCTTGCTCAAGTCATTTAAGTGTTCTATGCCTCAGTTTCCCAGTGTCTAAAGGGGGTTCTAATAGTACCCATCTAGGAAGATCAAATTAGTTAATACATGTTACGCTTAGAAAATAGTGCCTGGAACTTAGCACTATATGTGTTTATATATGGGTGGATGGGAACAATGGATCGATGAGAGGGAAGAAGGAAGAATGGGCTTCTTTGAATGGCCTTTCTGACCCAATGCTCGGAATAGTGCGTGACACATAGTAGGTGCTATGTGAAAGTGAAAGTGTTCGTCGCTCAGTCGTGTCTGACTCTTTGTGACCCCATGGACTGTAGCCTGTCAGGCTCCTCTGTCCATGGAATTCTCTAGGCAAGAATACTGGAGTGGGTTGCCATTCTTCTCCAAGGGATTTTCCCAACCCAGGGATCAAACCTAGGTTTCCTACATTTCAGGCAGATTCGTTACCACTTGAGCCACCAAGAAAGTCCTACGTGCTGCATAGTATTAGTTATTATTCTGCCTTTGCTTGCCAAGGCTCTCAATCCCCTTGATCTCTGTTATTCTTTGGCATCTATCTCGAGACCTCATCTTCCTGGATTATCAACTGAACCACCATTGCTCCAATGTAGAATTCAAGGGGAAAACAATCAGAGGAGTCATGTTATCAATATTTGTAGATACCAGAATTCCATGATTCCAAGGCCCAGGCAAATTTTTTCTCATCTCAGCAATCCTTGTCTATATCCCTGATCAACTTCCTCTCCCATTCTCTATACCCCACTGCCAGGCTCTTCCCAATGCCAGACTCTTTCCAGTCTGCTCACAACTTCCCCTTCTTCTAACCATACCCTGCTTTCTAAGTGTACCATCTTTGAAGACATCAAAGACTTCAAACCAGTGAGAACAGGCCAGCTTCTGTGCAGACCTTATAAGGACTTGGAACATTTGGGTCTTGCACAAATTAGAATAGTCAGAAATTTTTGGAAGAGTTGTTAGAATGTAGAATTTTAAGAGTTTGGCCTGTTCTTAATCACTACAGAGTCTAAAGTTTAGGATCATTGATGAATATTTATGATTTAGAGGGGAGAAGTATCTTATGCAGATGAGTGGATAGTTGGATAGATTTGTGGCTGGTTGGACAGATGGACAAAGAGGTGAAGGGGTTAGATGGAATGAAGGAAGGCAGGATGGATGGATGAGACACAGAAAAGATGAATGATACTGGATGGATGGGTTATAAGTGGGTGGGTAAGTAGATTGATGGGTGGTAAGTAGATGGGTGGTGGACAGATGGATGAATGGATGAGAGATGAAAGAAAGAAAGGATGAATGGGTAAATATATGAGTGGATAATAAATGGCAGGTGACTGACTGGATCAGATTGAAGAGTAAAAAGATGAATGGATGGATGAACAGATGGATGGGAATGGATGGATGGATGGGTGGATGGGTGCTGTTAGATCTAAGGGTTTGTGGAAGGGTGGGTGTCCATGTCTAGGTCTCTGATATTTGATGTTCTTATTGCGTTGGAGATTGAATCCTTCCACTCACCACCCTCAATGCTAAGAGACTCTTGCTTGCTTTGTGAAAAACAGTAAGATGGTATGCTTGTGTCTTACCTCTAATTAGAAAGCTCCTTGAGGGCAGGGAACAGTGATTTACCTTCCTCACATCCCCCAACAGTTCCCACATTGTATGATGCATGAGTGTTTGTTGAGTAGTGATGAGGAAAATTAAGTGTTCCTGACAAAGATTATTAAAATTCTGGAAACACCACTTCCATTTTTTTTTTTTTTAAATTTCAGTACTGGGACTAAAAGTGGAATTCCTTGGATTTTGCTCCCTTGGTTAATAGTGGTGGGCTAATGGAATATCTCTCTTCCAAGTAGGTTGGGTAAATGTCCCAGATGCTTCCTCACTGGTCAGAGATTGCAGATTATAGATGTACTAGGTTCTACAAGGCCCCTCATGATCTAAAAAGTCCATGTTTTGTCTTTGATCTCATTTCTTTCAGTCTCTACCCCTTCCACTCTGTCTCAACCCCACTGACCCTTTTTGTTCAAATCCAGCTTTTGCATCTGTAGGCATCTGTGCTGGTGCTTCCCGCTGCTTGCATCATTGTTTCTCCAGGTCTCCCAATGGCTGACTCCTTCTCTTTGTTTAAGTCTCAGCCTAAAAGTAACCTCCTCCAGGAGGCCTATCTTCTTCACTTGTTGAATACCTGAAGTACAAAGAATATGAAATACATGCATAGTCTCCTATCCAGAGCGAATCTCTGGTGACATTTTAATCTATTTCATTCCATCTGTGCTTATGGATATAAGCTTTTATGAACACATTTCCTTGCCACTAGATATTCCTGGACAACAACATCAGGGCTACCGTGTAGAGTTGTACAGAGTGCACACTGCACAAGGGTGTTGTATCTCCTATCATAACTGTACATTTATTATTTCAGTTTCCCAGACGATGAAAGCTTCAGTATCTTGTTCTAGCAAAATGAAGATATTATGACAATTTTTTGACAGATGGACCTAACAACTTGCAAAAGGGGCGTCTTATTTAAATTCACACAGTGGTGCTGTATGGGTTGGCATCAGTTCCAGAAAAGACTGTTGCTAATATCTGATGACATTCCACTTTATGGATATGCCATACTTCTTGTAACCAATCCCAGTCATTTGTTTTGTCTATAAACAACAGCACAGTGAACATCTTTGTGCGTAAAGCTGTGTCCACGGTGCTGATTATTTTCAGACTGAAAATAATCTGGTCTAGAGGTTGCATTCAAGTCTTAAAACTGTTGCCGCCTCTTTCCTTGAATCTGAAAAGAGATTTGGAGGCTAGGTGACTTGAGATTTGGGAAGTTGAGGAGGAGTATGGAAAGAACAGTTGATTGGTTTGGAGTTTTTCCTAGGCTGCATGTGAAGCAGCGCTTTTGAACTGGGGGTGATTTTGCCTTCCAGGGGACTTTTGGCAACGTCTGGAGATATTTTTGGTTGTCACGAATGTGGAGGGCGGGGTGCCACTGGCGCTTAGCAGATAGAAGCCGGGGATGTACTGAGCATCCAAAAACACACAGGACAGCACCCTCCTGCTCCCATCCATGAAAAACTATCCAACCCTAGATGTCAACATTGCAGAGACTGAGAAATCTTGATGTAAAAGATGTCACGGATTCCTTGGAAGAGAGTGGGTGGATTTAGGGTTTGGGGGTTACTTAAATTTTACTTACAGTTTCTCTTCCTAGCTGGGTGTCTGAGCCAGCTTTCTCTGAACTTTAGATCCCACACTATCAGCAACAGGCTTGCTACTGACAGATTCGTTGATGTAAATATAGATGAGTATATAGAAGGAAGTCTCAGCTGGAGTTGGAAAATGTTGGAATGAAAGCTGCTGCAACCTTCCTTTCTCTCTCCTTCTCCTTCTGTTGCCCAGTTTTTCAATCGTGTCTCACTTTCTTTGGGCTCCTGGCATGGTGAGTGCTGCTGGTAGAGACAGTGGTTCTGTTATTTCTTGAGTCTCCACACCCAAGGCTGGCCTTGGGCATGGCTAGGACACCCCTGAGACAGATAAGCTTGGAGATGCGAAGGGGGAGAAGCATGCGTTCATGATGAATTCATTCATTCAAAAATGTTTACTGAGCACATACTATGTGTCAGGCAAATGAGGGGAGGTGCAGGGAGGAAGGTGACAAGGGTAGACTGTGTGGACCACAGAGAAGACTTTTACTCCAAAGGAAATGGCAGCATCATTCCTGTTTTCCACCTGGCACATGTATACCTTTTGTTTTCCCTAACAGAAAATAGAGTCTTTTGTGTGTACACAATGTTTTATTGTCTTTCCTCCAATACCAGCCACACTATGAGGACCTCACTATTTCCTTAGGACAGATTGCTGGAGGTGGCATGGCTGGGTCATCTATCAGGCTTTGGGGCCAGGTTGCCAGAAACAGCTAAACTGGCTTTTCAAACTCCGAGGTCCTGTTTCCCTGATCATGTGGCCCAGCTAACTGTCCTTGATTTTACATCGTAACCAATCAGATAAGTGAAAAAATGGACTCTCTTTGTGATGCAATATACATTTCTTCAGTTTCCAAAAGATGCAGAGCATTTTCCAGATCCATACAGGCTGTCTGTGTTTCCTCCGTGATGTCCCTGGTCACATTATTAGCTCCATTTTCTCTAGAGACATTTGTCACAGATAGCTTTTGGGGAAGTGGCACCAGGTTCTATAGACACTGAGGGGTTCTTTGGTTCTACGTTGGGTTTGAAGCAGTGTAGTGGTTAAGAGGGAGGGCTGTAGAACCAGACTACCTGGGTTAAATTTCAGCTCTGCTTCTTTCCAACCTCATCATGTTGGACAAGTACTTCACCTTCTGGACCTCAATTTCCTCATCTGTAAAATGGGTATAACGTGAGTTCCTATCTCACAGGGTTGTTATAAGGCTTAAACAGCGCTTAATGCCTGGCACATGGTGGGTGCTGAATCAGAGTTTGCCCTTATTATTGTGTGCTTATGTTGGTGCTGAAAGCCCTCTTATTTCAGGGTGCAATAGCTACCACGTGATTTAGAGCAAGCTGTCCAAGCATTTAGTGCCAGTCACAGCTCTTCCAACTAACCAAACAGGATCTGTGCCTCGCTGTCCCCCCAAAAGCAACTGGATCATTTGCTGCATTTATGATAGATTTCCTCTCTTCAGTCCTTATGCTTGTTCGTGCCTGGAATTTCACTGGAGCTCCAATAAAGAGGAAGTGTTTTTCAAGTCTAGTTGGTAGCTTCTCTTTATGGAGAGCTTATGAGTCCTCAGGCTGGATGGGAAGCTCTTTGACTGATTTAATCTTTATATCAGTCCTGCGGGCTTGGTGGGTTTATTTTTGCCCCCATTTGACATATGTTCACACTAAGGCTCAGAGACTAAACTCGATCCCTGGCTCTGAAAGACAAGGACTCATTCTTGCTGGAAACAACTTTACTTTCTTTGGGCATCTTAACTCCACTCTTTTTTTTCTGGAAGGTGGTCTCCTCCACTCCTGGCTTGCACCAGTGCTCTGCCAAGGTCTCACATCTAACAAATGGGGAAACCTCATGGGACAGCTAATGGCATGACAGGAACAAAGGCCCAGATGGGGCAGATGCTCAGATTATGCCTGGGAAAACGTGTGCTTCAGAGAGGTTGGCATGCCTATAGGAAGAGATTGTATAAGGGAATAGTTAAGAGACATTGAGGTCAGCCAGGAGTGGGGCCCTCTCTGACAGTTGGTGTTGCCTTTGGGAAGATACTGAACTTCAGCGATCCTCAGTTTCTTCTTCTGCACAATGGGAAGAAGAGTATTTTCTGCCCAGGGATGTTTTAAGGATGAAATCAATATGATGAGTGAAAAATATCATGCTTGGCACAGTGTAAATGGTTGACAGGTGGCTGAAGCTCTTTGTTTTCTCCTTAGAACAAGCACTAGAACACAGACACAGACAGACAGACAGACCCAAACCTCTGCCCTGGTGCGGCTAACATTCTAGCTAGGGGACAGACCAAGGACCATATAAAGGCTCCAGTTTATGTGTGGTTAAGTGCTAAAGTGCAGAAATAAAGCAGGAGAGAAAACGGTGGTGAAGACAGAGGGTGTTGGTACTGACGCCTGAGCTAGGAAGAGACCTGAGGAGAGGTGTGGGCTTGATATGGGTCGCTCTAGGGAGCAGGAAACTCTTGCCTGGAAAATCCCATAGATGGAGGAGCCTGGTGGGCTGCAGTCCGTGGGGTCGCTAGGAGTCAGACACGACTGAGCGACTTCATTTTCACTTTTCACTTTCTTGCATTGGAGAAGGAAATGGCAACCCACTCCAGTGTTCTTGCCTGGAGAATCCCAAGAACGGGGGAGCCTGGTAGGCTGCAGTCCATGGGATCGCACAGAGTCGGACATGACTGAAGTGACTTAGCAGCAGCAGCAGCAGGGAGCAGGAAAGATGAGGAGCAGGTATGGTGAGGCTGGAGGTCTCTTTCCTAGAGGACTCTGTCTAGATGTCGAAAAGGGTAGGTTGGGGAGACCCAAGGTAGGGCTGATGAAGGGAACAGATGAGGGTTTCTGAGCAGGTGAGAGATGTTTTTGTTTAAAAAAAAAAAGAATGGAGAAGAACCAACTTTCTGGCTCTCGAAGATGTCTTCTCATCCTTTGTGCCAGGTCTTGGGTCACTTAAAGATGCAGTCAGGGACTTCCCTAGCCATCCAGTGGTTAAGACTCCCAGCTTCTGTTGCAGGGAATGCAGGTTCGACTCCTGATCAGGAAACTAAGATCCTGCATGCTGTGTGGTGCAGCCAAAAACTAAAAAGAAAGTGACGCAGGCAAAGAGAATGAGCTCTGGGTTATTTTCAAGACTCTACAGGATTTATTCAAGCTCGAGGATATCATTTTTTTCTAACTTGTTGGATGTCTTGCGTCTTTCTTTCCTTGGAATTTGTCTAGACCTACACTGCCTGGAAAATCCCATGGACAGAGGAGCCTGGTAGGCTGCAGTCCATGGGGTCGCTAGGAGTCAGACACGACTGAGCGACTTCACTTTCACTCTTCACTTTCATGCACCGGAGAAGGAAATGGCAACCCACTCCAGTATTCTTGCCTGGAGAATCCCAGGGACAGGGGAGTCTGGTGAGCTTCCGTCTGTGGGGTTGCTCAGAGTTGGACACGACTAAAGCGACTTAGCAGCAGCAGCAGCAGTGCTAAGTAGGGGGCCAGGGATGTGGGTAGCGAGCACTTCATACATAAATGTGTTAATTTTTAAGAAATTAATTCATCAGCCTTAGAGCTAATAGTTGGAGTAGAGGAAACAGAACTCTTTATAATGGGTAATTTTTCCATTTTTTAAAGATGGTAGTAAAGTTCACATAGAATTAACCATCAACCATTTTATTTTTTAATCTGTATTTTGTATATTATATAGTTGATTAACTGTTGTGTTAGTTTCAGGTGTTCAACAAGGTGTTTCAGTTTTATTAATACATATATTTATAACTATTCTTTTTCAAATTATTTTTCCATTTAGCTCATCAACCATTTTAAAGTGTACAGTCCAGTGGCATTTAGTGCACTCACGGTATTGTACACCAGTCTCGTTCCAGGACATTTTCATCACCCCAAAAGGAAACCCCCATACCTATTAAGCAGTCACTCCCCACCCCCACTTCCTCCCCCGGTTGCTAGTCTGCATTCTTTCTTTATGAATTTACCTATTCTGGCTGTAGACTTTTATAAGTGTCCTGTCCCTGCCTCCATCACCCCTCGGCATCCCGTGTGAGACTGGGAAAAGGCCCAACTCTCTTTATGTCTGGGTCTTTCTGCCTCTGGTATGAGGGATGTCCCCGCCTGTGGCCCCCTCCGGCACCCTGGGTCTCACCCGTCAGCCGCACTTAATCCCAGCAGCAGGCCCCGTGTTCTTCTCTCCTGGGGCTGCCACAAATGAGAGGTTTCATCTCAGCTGGGTTCCTCCTAGTTAAATATTTAATAAATAAGACCTACAACTTGTGATGCTGGGAGTGTTTGATAGTGAAATTAATGAGGAGGAGAGAGTCGCAGGCTGCCCACAGGTCCATCCATGCCTGAGCCTGGCCACAAGCGCCCTGGCGGCAGACATCGAGGCCACCACGATGGACCCTGCCCTCCTGTGTTCCCCTAGCTGTTGGCTCCCTAGCACTGTGTCTGGCACAGAGTAACTACGTGATAAATATATGTTAAAGAGAGATCATGTGTTAAATAGAAATTACGTGTTAATAAATATGTGTTAAGGAGACATAGTCTTAAAAAGCAAAGATATTACTTTGCCGACAAAGGTCCATATATTCAAAGCAATGGTTTTCCCGGTAGTCATATACAGATGTGAGGGATCATAAAGAAGTTCTGAGCGCCAAAGAATTGATGCCTTCGAACTGTGGTGCTGGAGAAGACTCTTGAAGAGTCCCTTGCACTGCAAGGAAATCAAACTAGTCAATCATAAAGGTAATCAATCCTGAATATTCATTGTAAGGGCTGATGCCCAAGCTGAAGCTCCAATACTTTGGTCACCTGATGTGAACAGCTGACTCACTGGAAAAGATCTTGATGCTGGGAAAGATTGAAGGCAAAGGAAGAGGGCGGCAGAGGATGAGATGGCTGGATAGCGTCATCTGCTCAATGGACATGAGTTTGAGTAAACTCTGGGAGATGGTGAAGGACAGGAAAGCCTGGCATTGTTGCAGTCCATGAGGTCGCAAAGTGTCAGACATGACAGCGATTGAACGACAAAGAAAGATTGTATGTGATGTGTGTTTTTGTGTGTTTCTAGAGGAGGTGGAGAAGGAAAAGGAAGGAGAAAGAAAAATGGAAAGAGAGAGGGATGGAAGGGGAAAGAAAAAGATCTGGAGGAAGGCAAGAAAGATGATGATGAGGGTGGGAGAAAGAGACCCAGAGAGAGATGGAGAGGGAGAAAGATGGAGGAAGAGAGAAATAAAGAGGGAAAGTTCATACAAAGAAAAAAGAACAGAAGAGAGACAGTATCGCTTCATGTATCTTTTCCCCTCCTCATTATCCTTGACAACCCTTTCCCCTCTTATTTCCCTCTGTCTCCCCACTTTTCATTTCCTTACTGCCGTCTCTTGCCAGTCCCTCATCCCTTTTCATTTCCTGTGTCTCCGTTATCTTTTAATTTTCTGTCTCAGTATTTGTCCCTTTTCTCTTTCTCTTCATAAAGCAGCATATGTGTCTTGTTTTTTCTTAGTCTTTGGCTGACTCTCTGTGTGTGAGAGAGGAAGGGACGGGGAGAAAACAAACTTAGCGGAGAATGTTGGAACACAGATTAGCACTTTAAAAACTATCAGTTCAGTTCCGTTCAGTCACTCAGTTGTGTCCGACTCTTTGTGACCCCATGGACTGCAGCACACCAGGCTTCCCTGTCCATCACCAAGTCCTCGAGTTCACTCAAACTCATGTCCATTGAGTCGGTGATGCCATCCAACCATCTCATCCTCTGTCGTCCTCATCTCCTCCCGCCTTCAATCTTTCCCAGCCTCAGGGTCTTTTCAGATGAGTCAGCTCTTCGCATCAGGTGGCCAAAATATTGGGGTTTCCACTTCAGCATCAGTGCTTCCAATGAATAGTCAGGACGGATTTCCTTTAAAACTCATGTCATGATATAAATGAACTTATTTACAAAACAGAAACAGGCTTACAGACACAGAAGGCAAATTTATGATTACCAAAGGAGGGAGGGATAAATTAGGAGTTTGGGATTAACAGATACACGCTACTATATATAAAAGAGATAAGCAACAAGGTCCGAAGTATATAGCACAGGGAACTATGTTTCATATTGTATGATAACCTATAGTGGAAAAGAATCTGAAGAAGAATGGATACATATTTATATGTATACTGGAATCACTTTTCTGTACACCTGAAACTAACACAACATTGTAAATCAACTTTATTTCCTTTTTTAATCAACTAACTAGTTTTTGTTGTTGTTGTTGCATCGGGTTTTTGTTGCTGTGCCTGGGCTTTCTCTGGTTGCAGCGAGTGGGGGCTGCTTGTCATCGGAGTGCAGTGGCTTCCTTGTTTCAGAGCACAGGCCCTAGCGCTCAGTCTCAGGCATCGTGGTGTGCAGCTCTAGGGTGCTCAGGCTGCAGTAGTTGTGGCTCATGGGCTCCAGAGCCCGTGGGCTTAAGTAGTGGTGGCTCGTAGGCTCTAGAACATAGGCTCAGAAGCTGTGGTGCATGGGTTTATTTGCTCTATGGCATGTGGGAGAGACATTACTTTACCAACAAAGGTTCGCCTAGTCAAGGCTATGGTCTTTCCTGTGGTCATGTATGGATGTGAGAGCTACACTGTGAAGAAGGCTGAGCGCCGAAGAATTGATGGTTTTGAACTGTGGTGTTGGAGAAGACTCTTGAGAGTCCCTTGGACTGCAAGAAGATCCAACCAGTCCATTCTGAAGGAGATCAATCCTGGAATTTCTTTGGAAGGAATGATGCTAAAGCTGAAACTCCAGTATTTTGGCCACCTCATGCGAAGAGTTGACTCATTGGAGAAGACTCTGATGCTGGGAGGGATTGAGGGCAGGAGGAGAAGGGGACGACAGAGGATGAGATGGCTGGATGGCATCACTGACTCGATGGATGCGAGTCTGAGTGACCTCCGGGAGCTGGTGATGGACAGGGAGGCCTGGCGTGCTGCGGTTCATGGGGTCGCAAAGAGTCGGACACGACTGAGCGACTGATCTGATCTGATCTGATCTGATGGCATGTGGAATCTTCTCGGACTAGGGATCAAACCCATGTCCTTTGCATTGGCAGGTGGATTCTTATCCACTGTGCCACTAGGGAAGCCCAGCTATATTTCAATTAAAAACATTTTTTAAATTAATTTATTTATTTTAATTGGAGGCTAATTATTTTACAATATTATGGTGGGTTTTGCCATACATTGACATGAATCAGCCATGGGTTTTTTTGCCCAGATCAAGAGCCAGGACACCACCATCTCCTCAGATTTTCCCATATGCCCATCTTCCATCACAACCCCTCCTTCCCTCCTGGATGAACAACAATTGAGGATTTTATGAGGACCTTTAGCTTGCTTTTCTTCATGGTTTTACCATCTAGGTATATGATACAGTTAAACATTTTATGGTTTTGAACTTTATAAATTTAAAATTTTGTGATATGAATTGTTTTATATTTTGACTCCTGATTGCATTGGAAAGATCCACTTTTACTGTGGTCACTGTGGCTCCTTCAAGGTCACGTTTGTTCGCCAGTGTTGAACATGTTAGTTTGTTCTCTTTTTGTTGTTAGGGATAAGCACTGCTGCTAGTTGTTGTGGGTTTTGTTGCACACATACAGGAGTCTCTCAAAGGTACATGTCTCTGCAAAATTGCTGTATATTAAAAGGAGTGTGTCTTTAATTTGGCTAAATACCTCTAAACCATTCTTACAAAGTGTTTGTGCTAATTTACACTCCTGCCAGCTGGAGCTGAGCTTTCCAGGTTGCTTCACATCCTCACCAACACTTGGTGACTTTTTTTAACTGCAGCCTTTCTGGTAGATGTGTGTCAATTTCTTGCTTGTGAGCTGCGTTTGTGCTACCCGATGACAAAGCGGGTGAATGTATTTTAATGCGTTGATTGGCTGGTCGAGTTTCTTCTGTGAAATGTGTCCTCATGCCCTGCTCACTGTCTTTTTTGTTGGGTTGCTTGGTTTCTTTTGTTGATGTGTAGGTGATCCTTATGTATTCTGAAAACTAGTCCTTCATCATTACATGCTATGCAATATCTTCTCTTGACTTGTCTTTTCATCTTTTTTTTTAATGACATCTTTTGATCAATAGCAGTTCTTAATTTTAATGTAGTTGAATTTGGAAATCCTTTCCTTTATGGTGTGTGGGTGTTGTATCTTATTTAATAAAATTGTTTCTACCCTGAGGCCATATTATTTCTAAAACCTTTACAGTTTTGCTCACTGTATGGCTTCGATCAGCATGGTATTGATTTTTGGGTATGGTGTGAGGTAGGGGTCCGATTTCCTTTTTATTCCATAAGAGTTGTCCCTGTACCATTTTCCAAAAAGTCCATCCTTGCCTCAGTGATTCGCAGGGCAACCTCCCTCACTGTTTACCTTTTACCTCTTTTGGTCTTGAGTATTTTCGTGCTCAGAAAGTCAAACCACACATATTTATTAAGTGCCAACCATGTACAAGGCACTGGGTTACAATGATGAACGTGGCAGATGCAGTCAGTGCTTCCATGGAGCTTACAGTATGGCAAGGATGACAGGTACATAGCTACGGCCACTTAATTTACAATTATAAATGCTATAAGGCCTTAGGAGGGACAAATCTCGCTCTGAGAGGAACAGAGAAAACAGCTTGTACCCAAGGAAGTGGTGATAAAGCGATCAAGTTGATATAGGTGATAAAGGTGATATCAACTTTGATATAGAGATGGCAGGAATGGTGGGAAATATGTTCTAACTAGAGGGAACAGCGTGGGAAAAGACCTTGTGTTAGATGCTTAAAAATTTGATATTTCTCCTAAAAGGCACCGTCCAGTCACTGGAGCAGCAATGCAATTATATCTGTCAACAGCTATAATCTGACTGCTGTGTGGAGAATAAATTCTATGGGGGCAAGAAAGAAAGCCATGAGACCAGTGGGGAAATTATTGTAGTCCCTAAAGGAAGAGACAGTGTGTCATAGACTGGGATAATGGCTGTGGAGATGGCAATCATTGGTCAGATTAAAAGATATTTTCAGCTACTATTTCAAATGGGGATAACCAACAAAAACCTTTTGTATAGCATATGAAACTCTACTCAAAGTTATGTGCCAGCCTGGATGGGAGTGGGTTTTGGGGGACCATCCCAACATTGTTAATTGGCTGTACCCCAATACAAAATGTTTTTGGTGTTAAAAAACCAAATTAAAATTAAATATATATATATAAAAAAAAGATTCAAAAAATCTTGATATGGCAAAATTTTAAAAAAGATATTTTGGGCTGCTGCTAAGTCACTTCAGTTGTGTCCGACTCTGTGCAACTCCATGGACTGCAGCCTACCAGGCTCCTCCGTCCATGGGATTCTCCAGGCAAGAACACTGGAGTGGGTTGCCATTTCCTTCTCCAATGCACGAAAGTGGAAAGTGAAAGGGAAGTTGCTCAGTCGTTTCTGATTCTTATCGACCCCATGGACTACAGCCTACCAGGCTCCTCCATCTATGGGATTTTCAGAGCAACAGTACTGGAGTGGGGTACCATTGCCTTCTCCCTATTTTTGTGGGGGTCTAACATGATTTTTCCTGGGGGCTTCCTAGGTGGCTCAGTGGTAAAGAGTCCACCTGCAATGCAGGAGACTCAGTCTGATCCCTGGGTTGGGACGATCCTCTGGAGAAGGAAATGGTGACCCACTCTAGTATTCTTGCCAAGGAAGTCCCATAGACAGAGGAGCCTGGTGGGCTACAGTCTGTGGGGTCGCAAGAGAGTTGGACACTGCTGGGTTCCTTCAATGGGGGGGGGCCTACTGAGTGATTAAACAACAACAGCAATGATTTTTCCTTCTCTGCTCGATCGCTGTTCCTTTTCTGGTTGAGTTTTCTGGGTGAGAAAAGCTATGTTCCTGCCAAAGGTATGTGCTCTGGAGGATATATTTGCCACAGATGGTCTTTGGAATTCTAGCCAAAAGAGTCACTGGACAGCCCCTGGACCCCAGGGTTTTCTGGAATTAATTCAACAATGGCCACCTATTAATAGCAATGTGTTATTTATGAACAATGAGTGGATAGTTCTTTCTTCAAAACACTGATTAGCTATTGCATCCTGTGTCACCCCAGCTAACGCTAACGAGATAAGTAAGGGAGAGAGGGAAGAGTTTTTATCTGTTTTATTTTGCATTAGGGCGTGCTTGAAATCTCACCAAAAAATGTTGGTTTGGGGATTGGAATTCAGCACTTTGACTTCTGGCCCAACCCCATTTATATAAGATCACAAAAATACTCTTTTGCAAACCATTTCCTACTAGAGTGCTTCAGGGCAGTTAATAGGGTATAAGAATACCCACTCCAATATTCTTGCCTGGGAAATCCCATGGACAGGGGAGCCTGGAGGGCTATATAGTCCACAAAGTCGCAGAAAAGTCGGACCCGACTTAGCAACTGAACAACTGGACGTTTAGTCCATCTATGCGTCTAGGAGGTGAAGGCTTGGTAAACATATTACATTGTCTATTACATAAGCCCAGGTGGCAAAAAAAAAAAAAAAATTCGACTTTTCTGCTATTATTAGTGGTGATGGTGGTGATTATTGTTTTCCTCTACATGCTAATACCTCCTTCACTCTTTCCTTGCTCTGAGAGTTCTTTCTCTTTTAGTGGAAATCTTTGGGTGTCCTTGAAAGGTGTTCAGTTCTATGCCAGGTTTGAGTGTGGGGCCCTCTGCTTAAGACACATGATAGTTTGGCTGTCAGCAGGCAATCTGTGCCCCTGGCAAGACTCTTGGCGTCATCTCAGGCTGTGGTGGGGGAGGGAAGGTACATGGATGGAATCAGAGAGGGCAGCTTCTTGTCCAAAGAAAGTGATCATCTAGCTGGAGGTGAGACCTAAGGGAGGTGCCTCAGGCTGAGCCAGGGAGGTGGATTACAGGCAGGAAGCAGGAAGCAGCTCCCCAACACCCCTCATCTGCTCCTCCTCCTCTTTGGCAGCCAGAAGTAGGTGCACAGGTGAAATTGTAGCCTGGAGATGCTAACAATGGCTCTTGCCTTCCCTGCCCCAGTCTAGTCCAGCTGTATTATCAGTGGATCCCCCATCTCCATCCTCCTCCGGGGTCAGCCCAGTGGCTGAAACAATGGCCTGTTCCCTCCCAGCCTTGCCCATTTCTTTGAATCCCTCAAGACTCCTTGCTGATAAGGCAGCACTGTCTTGACTTCCTCCATTCAAGCTTAACTGGCTTCTTCCCACCTCGCGGTGAGCGGAAGAGCAGCCCCTCGTTGTCTGTGGCAGCCAACCATCCAGGTCTCTTCCCACCCCTGCAACAACTCCAAGATCCAGGAAAACAATGAGGAGAGAGGTGATCAGACCCAAGTTCCCCAGGGTGATGTGTGGGGTCTGCCTCTCGTGAGTGCCATGGTTCCTGATTTTCATCACCCTCTTCCTAACTTTGCTGGATCCTGGCTTCTGACCATAATGGCAGCACTGGTTCATATCTCAACTGGACCACTGGACCAATGGGCGAGTGACTTCCCTTCCCCCTGCTCCAGTTTTCTTATCTGTCAACAAAGACAGTCATAGTTCGGGACAATAGGGCAAGCACCTCAGGAGTTCAAGACAATAGGGCAAGCACCTCATGTGCATCAATTAAGTTCGTCCTCTGGATGCCTTAAGGAATGGACACCACTGTCATCATCCCATGTAACGAAAGAGAAAACCAGGATGGGGAGAGGTTCAGTAGCTTGTCTGAGCTTGTCAGGAGCAACAGCGGTGGGGTTTGAACCCAGGCTCCCTGGTTCCAGAGTCTGTGTTCTTTATCAACAACAGCATTAATGATAATGTCCTAATTTAATGAGCTGTTGAACAGATTTAATGCAATGACATAGGCAAAAAAAGCTTCATCCAGTGCCCAGCACCTGATGAGTACTTACAATAGATGTGAGTTATAATCATAATTACCTCACTTTATGTTGTAGAGTTATATATTAATATATAAACATATGCTGTAAGTACTTCATGTTTTAATATGTAATTCTATCTTATGGTTATAGGGGCCACCTAACTTTTTCTGCAAAGGGACAGGTAATACAGGTCTGAAGCTTTGTGGGCTATAAATCTCTGTCAGGGGCACTCAGCTCTGCTGGTCTAGCAAAGGCACCCACAGACAATATGTGACGAAATGGATATGGCTGTTTCTCAATAAAACTTTATTTATAAAAGCACACCATGAACATCAGCTTCCAGGTGGCACAAGTAGTATGAAGAACCCACCTGCCAGTGCAGGAGACGTAGGAGACATGGATTCGATCCCTGGGTTGGGAAGATCCACTGGGGGAGGCATGGCAACCCACTGCAGTATCGTTGCCTGGAGAATCCTGTGGACAGGGGAGCCTGGTGGGCTACATTCCATGGGGTCACAAAGAGTCAGACTCGACTGAAGTGACTTATCACGCAGGCACGCCCCCTACAAAGGGCCATACTTGGCCAAGACCCGATATAGTAAGTATTAATATATATCAGCAGTTTCTTTTCCATGTTCCTCTGTTTAGATCCTGCTTTTCCCTTCCTTTTTCGCCAAGCCAACCTTTCTGTCCTTTGTTTTGGTCTCTTAGGAAGTGCGTCAGGCCACTGGAATGTACTTGCTGTCCTGACACCAGGCTTTGTCTGTGTGATAGAGACACGCAGACTGAGGGTGGTGGGAACTCGGCTCAGGGCGCTCTTCCTTCCCCCATTCCTGAGATGTAGAAGTCACTGTTCCCCTAAACCATCACTGGGCTTCTGTGTCTCAGAGAAGCCCAGGAGGACCTCTAGGCTCCTCTCCCCAAAGCCCTCACTCCTGCCATGCTGGCCTCTCTCCTCTTCCTCAGAGCAAGAGTAGCGCCTCCGTCTCTTCCTCGGACACACCAGCTGTGCACCTACCTCCGGATCTTTGCACTGGCTCTTCCCTCTGCCCGGATCCTCCTTCCCTTCCTCCTGGCAACCTCATGGCTTCTCCCTTATCTCCTCCAGGTCTTTACCAGAAGGCCACCTTCTCAGCACCCACCTGATTAAAAAAAAAAAAATTATTTATTTGGCTGTGCCAGGTCTTAGCTGCGTCCCATGTGGGATCTTCCATTGCGATGCTTGGGTCAGTAGCTGTGACACAGGGGCTCAGTTGCTCTGAGGCATGTGGGATCTTCCTGGACAAGGGATTGAACCTGCATTCCCTGGGGTTCAATTCTTAATCACTGGACTGCCAGGGAAGTACCCACCCAGTTTTTAAATTGCCCACCCAGCACTTCCCACTCAGTCCCCTGCTTTATTTCTCCCTTTGGCATGCTCTGGTTATGTCTCCCCACTTTACTGCGGCCTCCGCAATGGCAGGCGGTTTTATTGGTTTTGTCCACCAATGTGAACTGGAACCTTCTAGAACACGCATAGTAGGTGGCTAATAACCATGTGTTGGATGAGTGAGTACTACAGCTTCATTCATTTTTATTCCTCAGTAGTATTCGATGCTACGGAAGTATCACAGTCTGCTTATCCTGTTGATGGACATTGGTTTTATTCTTGATTTATCTTATGAATAGAGTCGTTGTGAAATTCTCTAACCTTCCCCCAACTCTTCACTTGGAGAAGGCTTATAAATGCTTCTAAATCTCCCATTAAATGGTACATCCTTGGAGACCTTTTCCTGGGCCAGTCACCACCACCTTCAAGTCTAAATTAGGTCTCTCCTCAGCATTCTCAGAGTGCTTATCAGAGATGGGCAAGCAATGGAAACAGTGACAGATTTTATTTTCTTGAGCTCCAGAATCACTGTGGACAGTGATTGCAGCTATGAAATTAAAAGACACTTGCTCCTTGGAAGAGAAGCTGTGACAGACCTAGGCAGTGTATTAAAAAGCAGAGAAATCACTTTGCCGACAAAGATCCATGTAGTCGAAGCTATAGTTTTCCAGTAGTCATGTATGGATGTGAGAGTTGGCCCATAAAGAAGGCTGAGCATCAAAGAATTGATGCTTTTGAACTGTGGTGCTGGAGAAGAAGACTCTTGAGAGTCCCTTGGGCTGCCAGGAGATAAAACCAGTCAATCCTAAAGGAAATCAGTCCTGAATATTCATTGGGAGGACTGATGCTGAAGCTGAAGCTCCAGTACTTTGGCCACCTGATGTGGAGAGCCGACTCATTAGAAAAGACCCTGATGCAGGGAAGGGTTGAAGGCAAAAGGAGAAGAGGGCGGCAGAGGATGAGATGGTTGGGTGATATCACCGACTCAATGGACATGAGTTTGAGGAAACTCTGGGAGACAGTGAAGGACAGGGAAGCCTGGTGTGCTGCAGTCCATAGGGTCACAAAGAGTCGAATGTGACTTAGCAGCTGAGCAAAAAAAAAAAAGAAGGTGGGAGCCATGGAGGGTTCTGAGCAGAGGAGAGATGTGATCTGACTCAGAGGTGCACAAGCTCGTCTAAACACTGTAGGGGAGGGGGAATCAAATTGTGGCAGGGGGAGGGTAGAAACTGGAGGTTGGGGAGGAAGCGACAGTACTGGTTCAGGCAGATAGGGGGCGCGACTAGCTGTGGGAATAAGGAGTGGTTGGACTCTGGCAACAATTTTTAAATTTTTTATTGTGGCAAAATACATATACCATGGGTTCCCAAGTGGCTCAGTGGGTAAAGAATCCACTTGCAATGCAGGAGACACAAGAAACAGGTTCAAGCCCTGGAGAAGGACATGGGGACCCACTTCAGTATTCTGGCCTGAAGAATCCCAGGGACCAAGGAGCCTGGCAGGCCACAGTCCATTGGGTCGCAGAGAGTCGGACACAGCTGACGAGGCTGAGCATGCACACACACATAACATAATATTTACTCTTTTGAGGCATACAATGTAGTGGCCTTTGGTACATTCACAATGTTGTACAACCATCACCTCTTTTAGTTTTACAGCACTTCATCACCCCAGTAGGAAACCTTATACCTGTAACTGTGTGTGCTCAGACTAGCTAAGTCGTGTCCGACTCTTTGAGACCCCGTAGACTATAGCCCACCAGTCTCCTCTGTCCCTGGGATTTCCCAGGCAAGTGTACTGGAGTGGGTTGCCATTTCCTTCTCCACTATTTGTTGCTAGTCACTTCCTATTCTCCCTCCCCTCCTCCCCAGTTCCTGGCAACCACCAGTTCCAGATATATTTTGAAGGTTGACCAGTAGGATTTCTGGATGGATGGTTGGTGACTGCTCAATGAATTAATGTGCAGAAAACACATAGGCGACTGAGTGACTTCACTTTCACTTTTCACTTTCCTGCATTGGAGAAGGAAATGGCAACCCACTCCAGTGTTCTTGCCTGGAGAATCCCAGGGACGGGGGAGCCTGGTGGGCTGCCGTCTATGGGGTCGCACAGAGTCGGACACGACTGAAGCGACTTAGCAGCAGCAGCAGCACGTACTAAGTGCTCTCCACTGAAATGGCGTTGATGGAGAATGCTTTCCTACAGCTTTGCTCTAATGCTAAACTGGCCTCCCTATCTAATTAGAATTCTTGCTTGCTGGCTGAGTGTACAGTAGAGCCAGGATTTCTCGCACTTCCAGTCTGGCTTGGGTAGGGGTGGGGGAAGAGTACTGAGAAAAGCCAAGCCAGCACCGTTGGTTCTGGAATACCATCCAACTCCAGCCCTGACTTCCCAGAACCGTGCAGGAAAATGTCCAGGGAAGGGACAATACCACTGATGGGAGTTCTGGCAAGCGTGGCCTTGGCTTCCTGAGGCTGCTGTTACACCAACGAGTGGTTGTTGGCTCTGCAGCCAAGATGGTGGCTTTCAGTGCAAGAGCAAGAAGCAAACTCGTCCTCATCATGGTTGTGCCCCCACGTCCTTACGTGGTTTCACACAGATCCCTACTCCATCCTCTGTTGCTGCTGATGTCTCTGAAAGATGCATGAGGCTCTTCGTTATTGTTGTTGTTTTGTTGCAAAGTCATGTCTGACTCTTTTGTAACCCCATGGACTATAGCCTGTGAGGCTCCTCTGTTCGTGGGATTTCCCCAGACAAGAATACTGGAGTGAGTTGCCATTTCCTTCTCCAGGGAATCTTCCTGACCCAAGAATTGAACCCAAGTCCCCTGCATCGCAGGTGGATTCTTTACTGCTGAGCCACCACGGAGGTCGTGAGACTCTTCATCCCTTTCCTTACGTTGGTGATGTGTTTTGGTTTCTAAACATGAGACCTCTTTGCTTGGCTCTGTTCTTAGCGTTCTGCCTCCCGCCATCTCTCCTTCACTCAGTGCATGATCCTCCCTTGTCCCTTCTCCCCCTACCTCCATTGATATTTATCCTCCCTGTTATCTAGATTTTGTTTCCAGTTCTTGTCCTGTGCAGGAGGGTAGAGCTTAATGAACAGGCCCCATAGAGTCCTGAATTCTGATCCCACTTCTGCCACCTTTGAAGTTGTTTTGATTTTGAGCAAGTCATTTGATCTTCCTAAGTGCAATTTATTCACCTTGCTTAGCTAAGATTTTCTGGTTCTTCTCTGGTTACACAATGGGATGTTTTTTCCCCTACCTCCTTCAAGACAGGCATGGCCATGTAACTTGCTTTAACCCATAGAATATGAGAAGAAATCACATGTGTCTCTTCCGGGTAGAAGCTTTGCTGCTGCTGCTGCTGCTAAGTCGCTTCAGTCGTGTCCGACTCTATGCTACCCTATAGACAGCAGCCCACTAGGCTCCTCTGTCACTGGGATTCTCCAGGCAAGAATAATGGAGTGGGTTGCCATTTCCTTCTCCAATGCATAAAAGTGAAAAGGGAAAGTGAAGTAGCTCAGTCATGCCCAACTCTTAGCGATCCCATGAACTGCAGCCTACCAGGCTCCTCCATCTATGGGATTTTCCAGGCAAGAGTACTGGAGTTGGGTGCCATTGCCTTCTCCGGGGTAGAAGCTTTAAGAGGCAGTATATGATTCACCGCATTTCCTTTTTCCTGCCTCCACCATCAGACACACCCAGAGAGGGAGCCTTCCTCAGACTAGATGCTGGAGAGAGAATGGTGTAGAAGAGTCCTTAGCCCAGCTGCAGTGGACATGTAGCATGAGCAAGAAAATAGACCTGTGATGTTTTCAGTCACTAAGATTTGGAGTTTTTGTTACTGTAGGATGATGTAGAATATTCAGAATGTATAGTCATCATCTGTTCACTGGGATTAATGTCTAAGCACAATATTCTCATGAGGGGTATGTAGACTCACATTTAAATTTCCAACTAACAAAAATTATTTCCCTTCTGCTTTCTTCCTGTGGGGAGGGCTCCACTTCCTGTCTCTGTCGGGTCTTAATTGTGGCACGAGGGCGCACAGACTCTCTGGTTGTGGCGTGCAGGCTGTCGTTGTGGCATGGGCTTAGTTGCTCCGCAGCATGTGAGGTCTTAGTTCCCTGATCAGGGATCAAACCCACATCCCCTGCATTGCAAGGCAGATTTTTAACCACCAGACCACCAGGGAAGTCCCTGTTTTTCAATCTGGAAAAAGACATTGACAAAGAGTTGACTTTTCCTTTGGAGGAGATGAATGGTTTCTAACCCCCCTGGGCATTGATTCAGTCATCCTCAACCTCCTTTTTCTTATGACTTCTTTCTCTCTCCTTCCTTCACCACATTGTAACTGTGGAGGGGTGAAGGAATCTCTGTTGTAACTCATTCCGTTTTTAACTCTTACCATCTTCAGCTTCCTTTTCCCCACCTCCCCTTTGCCTATTCTACTCCCGCTCACCCCACCAGGGAGTTTATCCTCAGGTTCTAGAACCCGCAGTGTTCCTCCACTATCTTTGATTTCTTGCTTGCTTAGCACCCCCTGGGAATCAGCTGTAGTAGCAAATTAACAAATAGCGCTGAGGTACCTCAAGTTTGAAGACATTTCCTTTTGCTCACCTAAGCAGGATGCTGGAGCAACTGCAAATCCCCTGTCCGCTACTGTAAATCTTTCTTCATCATTGCGAGAGAATCCGTCAGGATCGCTGAAGACCCAAGCAGAAGATCTTGGCCAAGCCTTCTTGCTGTTTCGGCTGCACTGGGTGTTGTCATATTGATGAAGCTCCTGGGACCGCTGCCAGCAGCCTCTAGGATTAAATCAATAGAGTTTGCAAAAGTAAAAGCTTCTTTTGGAGGCAGGGAATATATTGGTTTATTTTTAATGATAAAGCCTCAAGGAGCATCTTCATGGATGGCAGGGCCAGCAGAGAAAAAGACCGGGAAGACCCAGATATTTGAAGAAGTGCATAGGGGAGCAAATGAAGGAGATTTCACCTGGGACTTGGGGCTTTCCAGAAAATCTGTTTAACTTTGGTTGCCAGTGCAACAGCTGGGAGAGCTGGAAGAGAAGGTGAAAGATGCAGAAAGACCACTGCTGAGATGTAGAGAGAAATGAAATAGATGAGGATTCATGTACCCGTTTGACCAACATTTATTGGGGTCTTGCTGTGTGCTCAGCACTGGGATGGGTGCTGAGGATGTAATGGTGAGTGAATTCTGTGACGTGTTCTTAGAAGAGATGAGGAGGAGAGAAGATCCAGGAGAAGGTCATGTGAAGACAGAGGCAGAGATTAGAGTGATGCTCCTGAAAGCCAAGAAACATCTAGAGCCACCAGAAGCTAGGAGAAACAAGAAGGATCCTCCCCCAGAACCTTTGGAGGGAACTTTGTCTCGCTGATGCTTGAATTGTGGATTCCTAGCCTGGATAACTGCTAGGGAATAAATTTCTTTTATGGGTTTTTATGGGTAGGTTTTAAGCCACTCAATCTCTGGTAATTTATTACAGGAGCCATAGTAAATGAATATAGATGTACCTTTGAAGTTTGAGATGTCTCTGGGAAGGTACAACCATTGCCAGAACCTCACTATGGATCAGGGAGGAAATGGAGGATGAAGAAATACCCCAACTCCCCATCTTTTCCTCCAATCTCTTGCTTCCCATTGGCCAAACCCATCCAGAAGGCAGGAGATGAGGAAGCCTGGATAATGCCATTTACCAGAGGAAGTCCTGCTTTTCCCAGGACACAGAGGAAAGCAATGAGTAGATAGGTGGGAGGAAAGGGCAGAAGGAGATGACAAAACACATCAAAATGCATGAGACCCCCTAAAAATGGAAGAAAACCTAGGACTGAGCCCCAAGGAGAACCAACATTCAGGGATTTAGTAGAAAAGGGGGCGTGAGAAAGGGAAACAGAGAAATAGTGACAAGAAAGTTAATAGGAAGACCTCAAAGGAGAGCACAACCAAGCCACCTGAGCAGAGACATGAGGCCCTGGGATTTGGCAATCTAGAGGAATTTGGTGACTCTCACTAGAAGAGTTTGAAGAGGGACTTAGTTGTGGCACATGGGATCATCGGTCTTTGCGTGCAGTGCACAGGATCTTTAGTTGGCCTTTGAACTCTTAGTTTCAGCATGTGGGATCGGGTTCCTTGACCAGGGGTCAAACCCAGGCCCCCTGCACTGGGAGCGCAGAGTCTTAGCCACCGGACCACCAGGCAGGTCCCCAGGATGCTATAAATCTTGAATGGCCATACAAGGTTTAGAATCAGAAAAGCAACTGGTTGGGTTCATCCAGAGGTGTACTTTTTCTGGGAGTGATATATAACCATCCTACATGAGACTGACAAGGAAGGTGATGAAGGTAGGAGAGAGTGCTGGAAAATGCTGGAGTCAGCGGGGTGCAGTTCTTCCGAGTTGGTTACCTGGGACGAGGAGTGGTTAAAGAGAAAGATGATGGGAGGGGCATTTTGGCATTTTGTGGCTTCCGGGTGTGCATGGCTCAAGTGGCTTGGAGTTGACATTGGTTATTGAGGAGGAGGTACAGATGTCCTCCAGTGATCAGGGATGGAAAGAATCAGCTTGGACAATGGTCTCTGCACATGGAAATTGAAGATCATAGTTATAGGCTCTCCCAGAGTCTTGGGACTTCCCTGGTGGCTCATCAGTGAAAAATCCACCTGCCAATGCAGGAGACACAGGTTTGATACCTGGGTCAGGAAGATCCCCTGGAGAAGTGGCAACCCGCTTCAGTATTCCTGCCTGGGAAATCGCATGGACAGAGATGTCGCAAAAGAGTTGGACATGACTTAGCAACTAACCAACAGCCAGATTTGCTCCCGACTTTTGTTTTCCTGGGGACCTCAGCATCCTAGCTGCTTGATCTTGGGCTTCCTTCTGAGCCCAGTGGCCCTGGGAGGGACCTTTGTGGCCTTGTTTGGTTTGGGAGAGGGGATTTCTTGGCCTTGCTGCCCTTCTCAGGGCCTTCTCATTGGCTGCACCTGGTTTTGAGGGAGCCTTCTTCACCTCAGCTGACTTCTTGCATACCTTTCTCACCTCACCTGGGTTGGGAGGGTCCTTCTTTGACTCTCTCGTGGCTCTTCTTAGGGTCGTCATTGCAGATGTCTCCCTGGTTTGGATTTTCCTTTTATTGGGGGGAACTAATTTGAAGCTGCCACTGGCCCTCTGTGCTTGGAGTTAATTGTTTTCAGGATATTTCCAGGTTTGGATTTAAGCCAAAGGGTAGATGGAATGTATAGAGAAGATGCCAAGGGAATGGAGGATCTCTCTGACCACTGCACAGGGGTGACAGAACAATGAGATAGGAGAACAATCTCCCCTCGGTAGCCTGAACATACTGGGGAGTGTGGCTGTAAATTGGACCAGGAGGCAGAGTTCTCACATCACTCAGGTGTCTCCAGGGAACTTTTCTGTCCTGACAAAAGAGAGAGAGAAAAACAAAGAGAAGTCCTCAGTCCTTCTTTGGAGCCTCAGATTCCAAGAGGCTCCAAAGTTGTTATTATTTAAAAATAACCAACACCTCCTGCTCCAGGTGGGCCTTGATCTTTTTTTCCTTTTTCTTTTTCATCAAGGGAACTTCATTGTGTTGTGTGTGTGTTATTGTGTTGTTTTCCCTGAGTCGTGTTAATTCTTGCACATCTGAACTTTTTGTCACAGAGCAACTTTTACATTTAAATCAGGGATTTAATTTCAGAATGAATGTACACACTCACCTCACTTTCTAAAAACAGTGTAAAATAGAACTCTGTGAATCTCCAGGGTTGAGTTGGCAGTGTCTCTGACAAGTGTGCACTCCCCCTCCAACCCAGCAATTCCACATCTTGGAGTTTAGCTGGCAGGAAAAAAAAATCCTGACAAATGCACAAGGTTGTATGGTCAGATTATTCATCACAGCTTTGTAATAGCGACAAACTGGAATCATTTAGGGGAATATTAAATAAGCGATGATGCATCCGTTCATGGTAATACTGTGCAGCCTTTTATAAGAGGGACATTCAATGTAGAAAATGTGTCCAGTGTGGTGAGGGGCACAGCAAATCACGGGACATTATGTGTCACAATCCAAGTTGTGTAAAAACAAAATACAATTTGATACACTTGTTTTCATGCGTTTAATGGTATGTGCTAAGCACCTACTATGTCAGTATTGTCCTCCTTGCTGAACATACAGTCAAGAACAAGTTAGACAAATCCTTAGGGCTGCCCCCCCACCTCCCTTTAATTAGGGCTGACATTCCACTGAGGGAGACCTCTGTAAGTAAGATAAAAAAATAAGATGTAATTTGTTTTTGTGGAAAGTTGCAACAAACTAACAAGTGGAAAACAAACAGCAGAGAGGCAGAAAGGTTGACAGTGTTGAGATTTTAGACCTGAAAGCCAGAGAAGGCCTTACTGTGAAGACTGTCTTTTTTTTTTACCTGAACTCTAGTTGGTTTACAATAATTTTTAAAGTAATTTATTTATTTTAATGGGAGGATAATTACTTTACAATATTGTGATGGTTTTTGCCATACCTCAACATGAATCGGCCAGAGGTGTGAGTTTCAGGTATACAGCAAAGTGACTCAGACATATATATACACACACACACACACACATAATCTTTTTCAGATTCTTTTTCATTATAATTACTACAAGACATCAAATGTAGTTCCCGTGCTATACAGTAAATTCTTGTTGTCTGTCTGTATATTGTGGTGTGTATTTGTTAATCCCATACTCCTAATTTATTCATTCCCCCATCCCCTTCCGCCTTTGGTAACCATAAATCTGTTTTCTGTATCTGTGTCTGTTTCTCTTTTGTAAAAAGTTCATTTGTATCATTTTCTTTTTTTTTTTAGATTTCACATACAAACCATATCCTGTATTTGTCTTTCTCTGTCTGTGTTGCTTCAGTTAGTATGATAATCTGTACGTCCATCTGTGTTGCTGCTGCTGCTAAGTCGCTCCAGTCGTGTCCGACTCTGTGCGACCCCATAGACGGCAGCCCACCAGGCTCCCCCATCCCTGGGATTCTCCAGACAAGAACACTGGAGTGGGTTGCCATTTCCTTCTCCAATGCAGGAAAGTGAAAAGTGAAAGTGAAGTCGCTCAGCCATGTCTGACTCTTAGCGACCCCATGGACTGCAGCCCGCCAGGCTCCTCCATCCATGGGATTTTCCAGGCAAGAGTACTGGAGTGGGGTGTCACTGCCTTCTCTGATCTGTGTTGCTGCAAATGGCATTACGTCCTTTTTTTGGCCGAGTAATATTCCATTGTATATAGGTACCACATCTTGCTTATCCATTCCTCTGTTGATGGACATTTAGGTTGCTCCCATATCTTGGCTGTTTTAAATAGTGCTGCTATGAATACTGGGGTGCATATATCTGTTCAAATTAGAGTTTTCATGTTTCCCAGATATGTGCCTGGGAGTGGGATTGCTGGATCATATGGTAACTCTAGTTCTCGTTTTCTAAGGAACCTCCGTACAGTTTTCCCATAGTGGCTGCACCAGTTTACATTCCCGCCAACAGTGTAGGAGGTGTTTAAGTACAGCCTGAAGGAGGTGAGAGAGAGCAGCCAGTGTGAAGCATGTGTGTAGAGGAAAATCCAAAAGCCAAACCCCAAACCACTAGCACTGATTTTCTCTGGGAAGTGCAGTGGTATAAGGGCTTTTCACTTTTCAAGTGACGTATTATAAATTTTAAGAACTAAACATACAATAAACACATATTCCTATTATAATTAAAACCATTTGTTTTCTAAAAGAGATCTTGAAGGCTGTCTGAGGAAAAAGTTAGCTGCAAAAGTCAGTGAGTAAAAAGCATATGAGGGGAGCTCTGAAAATCAAGGGGTGGGGGAAAGGAGAAAGATAAAGAACAGGGTTTTTTTTTTTTTTAAATTAAGATTCACATATCATAACTAAAGTGAACAGTTCAGCAAATCAACTATATTTCACAACCTAAATGTCCATCAACAGATAAATGGATAAAGAAAGTTTGGTGCATTTATACGATGGAATATTACTCAGCCATAAATAGGAGGGAAATGGGGTCAATTGTAGAGATGCGGATGGACCTAGAGAGGATCACACAGAGTGAAGTAAATCGGAAAGAGAAAACTGAATATTGTATGCTGCTGCTGCTGCTAAGTCGCTTCACTCATGTCCGACTCTGTGTGACCCCAGAGACTGCAGCCCACCAGGCTTCCCCATCCCTGGGATTCTCCAGGCAAGAACACTGGAGTGGGTTGCCATTTCCTTCTCCAATGCATGAAAGTGAAAAGTGAAAGTGAAGTCACTCATTCCTGTCCGACTCTTAGCAACCCCATGGACTGCAGCCTACCAGGCTCCTCTGTCCATGGGAATATTGTATATTAGCACATATATTGGAATCTAGAACAATGGTATTGATGATCTTATTTGCAAAGCAGAAATAGAGACACAGAAGTAGAGAATAAATGTATGGATACCAAGGGGGAAAGTGGGGAGGGAATTGAGAAGGGGAGGAATTGAGAGGTTGTGATTCACACATATACACTATTGATCCTATGTATAAAATAGATAACTAATGAGAACATGACTGTTTATAGCACAGGGAACTCTGCTTAATGCACTGTGGTGGCCTGAATGGGAAGGAAGTCCCATAAGGAGGGATATATGTACATGGCAGATTCACTCTGCTGTACAGTAGAGACAACAGCATTGTAAAGCAACTATACGCCAATAAAAATTAATTTAAAAAACGTAAAAAGTAAAATGACAGTTCAGTGGCATTTAGTACTTCTCCAACACCACCTTGATCTAGTTCTCAAATATCTTCATCACCCCAAAAGGAAACACTGTAGCCATTATGCATTTCGCCCTTCCTCCCCCCTATTCTAGGTAAACAGAAGATTGAAACCACCCCAGAGTGGGTAAATGGATAAACAAATTGTGATATATCCATACAATGGGATATTTTTCAGCCATAAGAAGAAGCAAATTATGGACACATGCCACAGTGTGGATAAACCCAAGAACATTATGCTATGTGAAAGAAGCCAGGCACAAAAGGTTGTGTATTATAGGATCCCGTTTGTATGAAACATCTGATGGATGTTTTTGCAACATTTATTTTAAGCCTGATATTCAGGGAGTGGACTCAACTGTGTTTTGTTCCTGAAAATACTTCGGATTTGAGAGACAACCTGATCAGCCATGGTGAGAGTAGGTGTTTATACTCTTAAGTGAAGGGAGGGGAATGAGACTACATGACTAAAAAAGAAATTGAAAAAGTTAATAATACTCGTGGTGGCATTTGAAATAAAAACAATAAACACTGATTGCATGATTACAATGAGATGAACCTCGTATTATGCTTTCATAAGCATAGAACGTTTTCTAATCATCACAAGAACCAGAGTAAAGAAGAACAACATAACTCAGATTTACGGAATACATACTGGGTTGGCCAAAAATTCATTCAGGTTTTCCGTAACATCTTACAGAAAAATCTGAGTGAACTTTTTGCCCAACCCAATACTATATACCAGGCGCTGTTCTGCATGTATTATTGAGTGTATCCACTCATTACATTCTCAGTCAGCCCTAGGAGGTAGATGCTACATTTCACATTATATGTGTGTATATGTGTGTGTGTGTGTGGAAACCGAGGCTTGGAGAAGGAAACTCCTTTGCCCCAGGCCAAAGCCATGTCTGACCCTGAAATCCTTTGAACTGCCCTGCTCTATGATTTCTCATGCAGATATACCCAGTTTTCTGAGCAAAAGCATAATTTAACTGCCTGGTAGACTTCTCTTTTCAGAACCAAAGAATTGAAAATCATTGTGTACATTAAAAAATAGATAGCACATAAATCTATTTAAATTTTTATTTATTTATTATTTGGCTGTTCTGGGTCTTCGTTGCTGCACACAGACTTTCTCTAGTTGCAACAATTGGGGGCTACTGTGTAGTTGCTGTGTTCAGGCTTCTCGTTGCAATGGCTTCTCTCATTGCGGAGCACTAGCTCTAGGCGCACAGGCTCCGTACTTGCCAGACACAGGCTCTAGAGTGCAGGCTCAGTAGTTGTGGCACCTAGCTTAGTTGCCCTGCAGCATGGGAGGTCTTCCTGGACCAGGGAAGGTCCCCTGCATTGACAAAAGGATTCTTAACTACTGGACCGCCAGGGAATCCCCAAAACTTTTAGTGTTGGGATTTAAATTTTCTCTTAGATTTTCCTCCTGACATAAAGAATCTTTTGTGTGTGTGTGCCTGTACTGTGTATGTTAAAAGTAGGTCTTTGCAGTTGTCTCCAAGACTTTACTTGCCGTGTAATTAAAAGCCTGCCTCGTGCCACTGGCCATGGTGCTGAAAACATTCTGGACATCGCCAGAGTTGTCCTTGTTAGTGCTTCACATCCATCAGTCTCAAGCTGATCCGCTGGTGGAGAGAGTTTGAGATGTTTGCAATTTCGAGAAAGACCCTTTGGATTGTTGGAAGTTGATACTGATTGATATGACTCACTCTGGCTGGTCTTATGAAGAAGTGGACTAGTATGCAACAGTTGATAATTACTATATTAGATTGTGGCAGTGGTTGGAACTCAAGTGAAGGCTGATCCAGTTGGCCTCATCATGGTTAAAATCCCAGGTGTACCCCAACTCCAGTTTTTAAGTAAAGGCCAAAACATCCACCTTCTAGCAAGTAGGCGTAAGCTGTTGAGTGGTCTGTTAGGACCCCCACCAACATGACTTTGAAGTGAACCCTAGCATATATATGACCTTGAGCAATTTGTTTAGCCTCTCTGAGCCATAATTTTCTTATCTGGAAAATGGAGCTTGCAATAGAACCTACCTTGTAGAATTTTTGCAAGGAATTAACTGAAATAACGAGTATATAGTGGTTACCTTGGTGTCTGCCCAACAAAGTGCTCAATAAATTGCAGCTGTAATTATGATTGTTGTATCTGTTAATGGCCTCATAATAGTTGATCATATTTCTAAATTAAACCATGGCATCTGTTTAGTGGAGCAAGAAATATGTCCTATACCCAAGGCCTTGGTACCCCCTACTATTTTCCTGGTAATGGTGAAAAGCATGGAACTAACATGAAAATAAGGCTTGCTTGGCTTCTCCCCACAATCTCAACTGCCTGACTGACTCATTGAATTATCTTTTTCCTCAGAACACACCCATCAGGCAGCCCCCATAGTAAAGACAAGACTTTGATGGGTTAACAAACCTGATTTGATTTTTCACATCAACTGCGGAAGGCTGGAAATGAGATGGGAATGGGGCAAGGTACCACAAAGAGAAGGATGGATCATTTGGACATTCTGAAAGGTCTTGCTAAGGGGCTGGGATCATCAGCTATGCCCACTTTACAAATTGATTTTCCTTGATGCTCTGGATCCCAAGAACAGCTCCTATTCACAGTCGTGGCCCTTGTTCCCTGTAAAGAAATCACTGGGTCATTTCCTGTGTCACACACAGCCCCTCTCTGGGGCCACTGGGGGTCCTGATCTACCTAATTGTGGGGGAAGTTTTGTGTATCTGTATTCACCTACAGGGCTGTTTGCTAGTCTGACTTCCATGAGCCATTTCAGGAGCCAGCTTTTCCTCCCACCAGGGGTGCGTCTCTCCTCCTCATCTCCCTCCCTCTTCTCTTGGCTGGCTGATTAGTCTGGATCCCGCTGACACAGGTGTTTTCTCCCGAAACCAATCGGGGAGCATGAAGGCTCAGCTCAGAGAGGCATTGCTCACCACAGCTGTGAGTTAGAACCCAGGCTTTCTAAATAGGGAGGATCAGGCACAACTCAGGGTTGGGCTGAAAATGCCTCATCTCCCCCTGCCTGGACAACCTTTGACCTCTGCCTGGGGAAAGAATCTCCTGTGCCAAGAACTCAGTACAGTGCACCAGCCACTGCAGATTTCAAGGAGTTGATCTGTGTCCTTAACGTGCCTATGGAGACTTGGCACATGACGAAGTGAGGGGAGAGATGTGGACAGCAGGACCCACCCATCCTTCCTTTCTTCCATAGGTGTTCACTGAGCACCTACTCTGGAACAGATGCCCTCTTAGGTAGTGAGAGCAAAGCATCAAACAAAACAAATTTTTTTTGCTTGTACAGGGCTTATAGTCTATTAGGCAAAAGAAACAGAGCAACCAGGTAAAGGAGAAAAATATAGCAGGTGTGTGGGGGCAAGGGCCAAGGAAAAAATTAAGTAGGGAAATGGGGTAAAAGGCCTCACTGAGGATGAGAAAAGAGAAAAGACCTAGAAGAGAGGGAGGGAATCTTGTGGGTCTCTGGGGAAAGAGCATTCTAGGAGAGAGAATAGCAGGTGCAAAGGCCCTGGCAGTAAAAGGTGCCTTGTGTGTTTGAGAAAGATGGAGAGGCTAGTATGGCTGTAGGTACATGAAGCAGGGGGAGAATGGAGGAGATGGGGGCAGGTCATGCAAGACTGCTGGGAGGACTTTGACTTTTCTTCTGAGTGAGGTGGTGGCCAGGGGAGGGCTATGACTGTTTCCATGCGCAGTAAACCAGAATTTTCTGTGCTGCTTCTTTATCTCATTCCAACATCACTCTTGATCCATGAAGTTCTTGGGTTTCACCTTGAGTGGAGGCAGAAGACAGGTCCAGGCCTCCTGAATTCTCCTCCTCTGGGGTCAGACATGGAGGAGGAGGCTTGGAGCAGAAAGGCAAGCCCCCACTTCTTTCTGGATGACTCAAACCACAGTAACCGGGGCTCCTCCTCCCCCCTGAAATAGATCTAAGGCAGCACTTTCCAAACTTCATTGTGCACAGAGCCCCTGGAGATCTTGCTGAAATGTGTGTTCTGACTCAGCAGGTCAGCATGGGGCCTGACGCTCTGGTTTTTTTTACTGGGTGTTGGCCTCTGCTGTTTGGTTCGTGGACCACGTGTTGGGTGTGGACCACACCTTAAGTAACAAGGGTGTAAGGTCTGCAGGTTCCCATTTGGGATGTGTCTTTGGACACTGGCAGGGTGCATGGAGAGAGAGAGGGAGGTGACATTTGATAGCCAGTGTATCTATGCATGCGTGCCTGCTAAGTGGCTTCAGTCATGTCTGACTCTTTGCTACCCCATGGACTGCAGCCCACTAGGCTTCTCTGTTCATGGCATTCTCCAGGCAAGAATACTGGAATGAGTTGCCATGCCCTCCTCCAGGGGATCTTCTCAACCTAGGGATCGAACCCATGTCTTCTGCATTGCAGACACATTCTTTACTGCTAAGCCACCAGGGAAGCCAGTGTATCCATACCTGACCAAAAAGCATAAGAAAAAGAAATAAGATGGACATGGGCAGCCTCTTTCTGTTGGTTTGCATGCTGACTAAGACTTCATTGTCATACTGGAGAGCTCTGGGTCTGAAACCCAGGTGACCACGGCAATTGAAAGCCTGATAATTCAGCCCATGAAAGTGCAGCTTGCTGCTGGTCTTGTGGGACTCTTCCTGGAACCTCAGCTCGAATCAGATACAAAGGAAGTCACATCCTAGCCATTTAGGGGCAGGAGGCCAGGGGGCCCCAAGAGTGAGGCAGCAGCTTGGTGCAGAAGCAAACAGGGAGCTAGTTGGCAGAGAAGGAAAGCGAAATCATCAGATTCAAATCATGGCTTCAGAAGCCTCGGCGAGAGGAGGCTGGGGAAGGGCTTGGCATTGCTTCTTTGTGTACAAATATTGTCTCTTATTTTCTGGGCTGCAGGGTGAGGCAGAATGGAGTATTTGTGCAACACAGCCCAGCTTTGTTCTCTGTGCTTCTAATGACCGTCAGCTCGGAGGCAGGAAGCCAATCAGAGATGATCGTCAGCAGGAATGGCTTTTGTTGACTCCCCAAATTGCCCTGAGTCTTGGATTTGCTTTTCAAAGTGTGCATGGAGCGTGGCTCGACTGCTTTCAGCTGAAGGCAAAGGCTGAAGCTGGTGACAAAGAAGACCTGCTTTTCCTTTCTTAGACTCTTACTCACAGGTTGCCTATTTCAGACTTCATTTTCACACCTGGAAAGTGGGTATATATTTCAACTCCTCCTCCAGCCTGTAAGATCCCTTGGTTTTTATGAAGCTTCCATGATGCTAAATGTAACTCAAGGGCCAAACAGGATACCGAGGCTAGTTAAGTTTCCAAGAGAGAAAGCTGGGAGGAGGGCAGTAGTTCATCAACATGACCAAGTTCAAGATATGGTATTTGATCCACAACAGTGGATTTCAGTGTTCCCAGAGGACACTGGACAATATCTGGAGATGAATTTTGGTTGTCATAAGTTTTGATTCTCATAACTGGAGAGGAGGATGCTATTGGCATCTAGTGGGTAAAGACCAGGGATGCTGGTCAACACCCTACAATGTGCAGGACAACTCCTGTGAAACCTACCCACAGAGAATTATTGTTGTTCAGTTGCTAAGTCATGCCTGACTCCTTGTGACCCCATAGACTGCCTCATGCCAGGTTTCCCTCTCCGTCACTATCTCCTGGGGTTTGCTCAAACTCATGTCCATTGAGTTGGTGATACTATCCAACCATCTCTCCTCTGCCGCTCCCTTCTCCTTTTGCCTTCCGTCTTTCCTAGCATCCAGGTCTTTTCCAGTGAGTTGGCTCTTTGCATCAGATGGCCAAAGTATTGGAGCTTCAGCGTCAGTCTTTGCAGTGAATCTTCAGGATTGATTTCCTTAAGGATTGACTGATTTGATTTCCTTGCTGTTCGAGGGACCCTCAAGAGCCTTCTCCAGCTCCGCAGTCAGCCCCTCATCATGTCAGTAGTGCGGGAGTTGGGAGACCCCGCTCCAGGGTAACCAATTCCCTCAGGCTTCCTCCCTCTAGTATCCATTTCTCCACACCTAAGCCTCCTTTCCAGAAATTGCCAGCTTCGTTGTGTTAGTGTGTTCACCACTCAGTCGTGCTCGACTCTTTGCGACCCCATGGACTGTAGCCCACCAGGCTCCCCTGTCCATAAGATTTTCCAGACCAGGATACTGGAGTGGATCACCATTTCCTTCTCCAGGGGATCTTCCCAACCCAGGGATTGAACCCAGGTCTACTGCACTGCAGGCAGATTCTTCATTGACTTTTTTATTTAAAGTAATTATTGATATGTATGTTCTTATTGCCATTTTGTTAATTGTTTTGAATTTGTTTTCCTAGGTCTTTTCTCCTCTCTTCCTCTTTTGTTCTTTTCCAATATAAAATTTTAAAAATTAAATTAAAAAGAAAAGAAATTGCCAATTCTGTTTATTAAGACTGTTGGCCTGAGGATGCTTCTGCAGATCTGGCTGGGGAAACAGGGATATTGTGGGTCACCCGCTGGTCAGCAGATCAGGTCCTGATATGAAGTGAGCAGGACAGACCCTCCCCAAGGGCAGACGCTCCAGTGGGACTGTCTGGTGGCTGGAGCAGTGTTCCAGGTTTCAGGGAGGTGCTTGTGCCCAGAGAGAGAGGGAATATGCATCTAGAAATGGCCATATGACCTACACCTTCCCTCCTTCGGATCTTGAAAGGGCTGATTCTTGGAGGCTTGACTACCATGTTGTTTTTTATTGAGGTGAAATTCACATAGCCATACTAGCCATTTTTAATTCCTTGGTATTCAGTACATTTGGGATGTGTTCAGCCATCACCTTTGTCTAGTTCCAAAACATTAAGTGACCACTCACCATTGCCCCCCTCCCCCAGCACCCTCAGTCCTTGGCAACCACCAGTCTGCTTTCGGACTGTGGACTTGCTTGTTTTGGACATTTCATATCAATAGAATTCATACAATACGGGGTCTTTTGTATCTGGCTTCTTTGACTTAGCATCATGTTTTTGAGGCCCCTCCACACTGTAGTGTGAGTTAGTGCTTCATTTTTATGGCAGAATAATATTCCACTCTATGGATATATCATATATTGTTTAACTGTTCATTCCCTGATGGGCGTTTGGGTTGTTTCCACCTTTTGGCTAATTGTGAATATTGCTTCTGTGAACATGTATCTGAGTACTGGTTGTCCAGTGCTTTTGGTGTATACTTAGGAGTGGAATTGCTAGATTTTATGGTAGGCATCACTGACTCGATGGATGTGAGTCCCATTGACCTCCGGGAGTTGGTGATGGACAGGGAGGCCTGGCGTGCTGCGATTCATGGGGTCGCCAAGAGTCGGACACGACTGAGCGACTGATCTGATCTGATGGTAATTCTTTGTCTTCACTTTTTGAGGAGTCATCACACTATTTTCCTCAGTGGCTGCCCTGTTTTACATTCTCACCAGCAATGTACAGTGGTTCCAGTTTCTCACATTCTCACCAACACTTTATTTTTTAAATAAATCAACCCAGTTCTTTTTTTTAAAGATTGATTTATTTATAGCTGCGCTGGCCTTTATTGCTGCGTGTGAGCTTTCTCCAGTTGCAGAGAGTGGGGGCTCCTCCGTTGTTGCCAAGCACGGGCTCTAGGGACATGGGCTTCACTAGTTGCCGCTCACTGGCCCAGCAGCTGCGGTGTCCAGGCTTACTTGTCCTGCAGGGTGTGGGATCTTCCTGGACCAGGGATCAAACCCATGTCCCCTGCATTGGCAGGCTGATTCTTTACCACTAAGCTGCCAGGGAAGCCCACCAACACCTAACTGTTTTCTGTTTTTTTCACTCTTATCATCCTACTGGATGTGAAGTGGTATCTCATTGTGGTTTGATTTGCATTTTTCTAATCTTCTTTGGAGAAATGTCTTTTTAAACTCTGCCTGTTATTTAATTGGGTTGTCTTCCTGTTGTCTAGTTGTAAGTGTTCTTTATCTATTCTGATACTAGACCCTTATCAGATATATAATTTGCAAACATTTTCTTGTATTCTGTTGGTTTTTTTTCACTTTCTTGACAATGTCCTTTGATGCATAAATATTCTAAATTTTGGCAAAGTCTGATTTGTCTATTTTTACTTTTGTTGATCATGCTTTTGATATCAAACCTGATCACTGTATTTTATTTTTAATTTAATTTTAATTTTAAATTGGAATGTAGTTGATTTACAATATTGTGTTCATTTCAGGTGTAAGCAAAGTGAATCAGTTATGTACACACACACACACACACACACACACACACACACACACATACACACATATATATATTCATTCTTTTTCAGATTCTTTCCCCATATAGGTTATTACAGAATGTTGAACAGAGTTCTCTGTGCTATAGAGTAGGTCCTTTTTGATTATCTATTTTATATATAATAGTGTGTATACGTTAATCCCAAACTCCTAATTTATCCCTCCCCAGCCCTACTTTCCCCTTTGGTAACCATAAGCTTGTTTTCTGAGTCTGTGAGGCTGTTTCTATCTTGTGAATAAGTTCATTTGTAACATATTTTAGAATCCACATATAAGTGATTTCATAGTATTTATCTGGATAATCTCTAATTGCATCTATATTGCTACAAATAGCATTATTTCATTCTTTTTATGGCTCAGTAATAGCCCATCGTATGTATGTAGCACATCTTCTTTATCCATTCTTCTGTGGATGGACATTTAAGATGGACATTTTGATATCAGATCTGATCACTGTATTTTAAACTGCAACCACCAGCCTCCTTTCCTGCTTTTTCTCTCTGTAGCATTCACTGTACAGTACCATATGCCTCTCTTCCACAAGGGCAGAAATTTCTGTCAGTTTTACTCTCAGCTGTGACCCTGTGCCCAGGACCTGGCACACAATAGGTGCTAAATTGATATTTGTCCAGTGAAGGTTGGAGGTGAGATGGAGGAAGAGCATCTACATTTTCCTTACGGAGTCATCTGCTGGGTTTTCATGGCAGTGAAACTCCTCTGTATGAAGCTGTGTTGGTAGATCCATGTCATCCTACGTTTGCTCAGACTCACAGAATGTACAACACCAAGCCTGAACCATAAAGTAAGCTTAGGACTTTGGGTGGTAGTGATATGTCAGCGTAGGTTCATCACGGGTGACAAATGCAGTGCTTCGGTGGGGGACGTTCATGACAGGGCAGGCTGTGCCTGTGTGGGGGCAGGGGCCATGTGGGAAATCCCTGTATCTTCCACTCAATTGTGCTTTGAATCTCAACAAAGCTGGAAAGATTTCCCTTAACTCTGTGATACTCCCTTTGAATATATGATTTTAGCCACCATCATAGCAAACTGCATCGTCCTCGCCCTGGAGCAGCACCTACCTGATGATGACAAGACTCCGATGTCTGAACGACTGGTGAGTGATGTCTCCCCGCCGGGGTCTCTGCTTTGGTGGCAAACTGATGTGGCTGTGGGATCTGAGAGCAGACTGGGCTCTTAGTCTTGTCTCCACGAACCAGATCCTGGGCCCCCTGCCTGTTGTTGTTCAGCTGCTAAGTCCTGTCTGACTCTTTTGTGACCCCATGAACTGGAACCCACTAGGCTTCTCTGTCCATGGGATTTCCCAGGCCAGAATATTGGAGTGGGTTACCATTTCCTTCTCCAGGGGGTCTTCCCAACCTAGGGATCAAACCCATGCAGGAGAACTCTTTGCCACTGAGCTACCATGGAAGCCCTGGGGAACCTAAGTTTCATGAATACCAATAATCTGTGGAGAGAGAAGTCCTCGCTGCCCATCCTCCACTCTCACCCCCCAGCAGACCTCTTGTTAATCTGGAGAGGGATGGAGGGGTTACGTTGTCCACGAGAAGTCACATTCAGAACAAAATTTGGGGGAATTCTCTGGCACTTGGGTGGTTAGGACTTGATGCTTTCACTATCAGGGCCCAGGTTCAGTCCCTGGATGGGGAACTAAGATCCTGCAAGTCTGGTGGCACAGCCAAAAGAATTTAAATAAATAAATAAATTTTTAAAAAAGAAAAACAAACCAAAATTCTTGTGAAAAATATTGACCGTACATAAGTACATGGAGAACAGTACCATGAACCCCTTATGAACTCATCATCCAGAGACAACAGATATCAAGATTTTGCCTCACTTCATGTTTCCTTTTGTTTTTTATTTCCTTGGTTTGTTTTCCTTGGCCAAAGTATGTTAAGGCAAATCCCAGGCAATCCATCAATTCACTGCCATATACTTAAGTCTGCATTGCTCAAAATATGGGCACTTCCTGGGACTTCCCTGGAGGTCCAGTGGTTAGTACTTGGGGCTTTCAATGCCACGGCCTGGGTTCAAACCCTGGTTGAAGAACTAAGATCCCGCAGGCACATCGAGTGGCCAAAAAAGGTGCTTTCTTACCTCACCCCAGTGACATGTTGACACCAACATGCCAGTGGTTCCTGGGAATCATCAAAAACCCAGCCAGTAATCAAATATCCACAATTCCTTCAGAAATGACATCTTACAGGTTGTTTTGTTTGAACCATAGTCTAGATTTGATATTAAGGTTTGTAATCTAAGGCAGTTATCTTCCCTCCTGCCATTGACTCTGCAGAAACCAGGCCAGTTGCCCTAAGCATGGTCCCACATTCTGACTTTTGCCTGGTTGCTTGCTTAGGGTATCATTTAGCTGGTTTCTCTTTTCCCCAGCTTTACTATACATAAATATCAGCTCTGGAGTCAAAATCCAGTCAAAATCCAGTTTGATCTGGTGGAACTCTGCAGAGCTGTAAAGTAGCACTAAGTTCTCTCTCGATGCCCCAAGCCATCCCCCAACCCCCTGGTTTGCCTCCTGGCATTCTGACAACCCCAAGAAAGAGACCTCGCTCCTTCCCATCACCATTTCAAAGCCAGCTTTCAAAACTCAAGCGTAGGGAGAGAGAGATTTTAGAAGTCATTCCTTCCTAATCCACATAATATTGATGATCTCAAGGCTCTTACATGTTAATAGCTATGTATTGGGCTTCCAAGGTGGTGCTGCAGAAGAACCTGCCTGCCAATGCAAGAGACGCAGGTTTGATCCCTGGGTCAGGAAGATCCCCTGGAGTAGGAAATGGCAACCCACACCAGTATTCTTGCCTGGGAAATCTCATGGACAGAGGAGCCTGGTGGGCTACAGTCCATGGGGTCACAAAGAGTCAGACACAACCCAGCACACAGGCATGCAGTTATGTATTATAATGTGTTTCCTAAAAATAGATAACTAGTCCAGAAAAACAATGACTTAAAACTTTTTTGTTTGTTTTTGCTTAACATCAGGCTAAGTAAAAAGAGTTTGTTGAAAGAATAGAAAGTAAGTGGTAGTAGCGGTGGTGAGCTGGTATGGGAAAGCTCACGGAGGCAGAATGAAAAGGACTGAAGCTTGAGAAGCATTGTCATTAACAGATGAGGGAGACAGCAATGGAGAGCTCTGATGGAACAAGGCTTATAGCTTAATTCCAAGTATTAATACTATAGAGTGTCAGTTGGAAGCCAGACTTGGCCGGAGGTCTGGCGGGGAGCTGGGAGCTGGAACACCAGCCATTTACCAACCAGTGCAGAAGTATTCATTCCAATATTTTCTGAACCTGAATTGCTCTACTGGTGCACACCAGCTTAGAATCTTCACAAGTGTCAGATTTGGGGGCTTGGAGGTGAGGTCAGTGCACAGGGACCAACCCCAGGGTCCTGGATGATGTATGTGACAAGTAAATATTCTAAACCCATGCTTTCTTGTGGAACTTTCTACAGTGATGGAAATATCCAACATCTGCACTGTCCAATATGTTAGCCTGGAATAGGACTAGTGTGACAGCAGAACGGAGTCTTTTGTTTTATTTCACTTAAATTTATTTGTTATTATGTATTTATTATTCTTGGCTGTGCTGGGTCTTCGTTGCTCTGCGTGGGATTTCTCCAGCGGCAGTGAGTGAGGGCTACTCTTCATTGCAGTGCACAGGCTTTTCATAACAGAGACTTCTCTTGGAGAGCAAGGCTCTAGGTGCATAGGCATCGTAGTTGCGGCCCTCAGGCTTAGTTGCCCCATGGCATAGGGGATCTTCCCCAATCAAGGATCGAGCCCGTGTCCCCTGCATTGGCAGGCAGATTCCCAACCACTGGACCATCAGGAAATCCCTTCATTTCAATTTAAATAGTCACACATGGCTGCCTAAGTAGTGTGTAAAGTTGGCCAAATGGAAAGGAGTCGTCTTCTCCATGCTTCTGTTTTTCTCACAGTAGCCTTTGGACAGGGTTACTCCAGGCAGGATGCAGTGAGGTGCAGGGAGGGCTGGAAAGTCTGGAGAGGTGAGGGGAAGTGGGTAGAGATTCTGAGTGGGTGGTTCCCTGTTCATGCTGCCCTCTGCCCAGCCAAAGACACTAATCTTACCTTCTCCCCCTTCCAGGATGACACAGAACCATACTTCATTGGAATTTTTTGTTTCGAGGCTGGAATTAAAATCATTGCCCTTGGATTTGCCTTCCATAAAGGCTCTTATTTGAGGAATGGCTGGAATGTGATGGACTTTGTGGTGGTGCTAACAGGGTAAGTGGCCTATACTGTGTTTCTTAGAATTATCTTGAAGGATGAGAACTCTGGAAACATAAGGATTGGTGTCATTCAGGCTGGGCTCAGAAATGCTGAGCCCCCATGTTCTTCAGTGTGTTTCTGCCCTCTTACCCAACCCCCATCACCTCCTCATCTCGGCTGGAGATCACGGCAGATGCTTTCTGTTACAATTAGAATAATAGCTTATTAGAATTGACTGCTTCCAAAGTGCTTTACGTGCATTCTCTCATTTAATCCTCACAACAATCCAATGTATTAGAAAACATTAATATTCCCATGTGAGCACTGAAGAATCTGAAGCATAGAAGGAACTTGCTCGTGATCACCCAGCTAGTAAGTGATGGAGCTGGGATTTGAACCTGAGATGATATCGTTCCGGAACTCAAGTTTATAACTGTTGTGCACACGTGGGCCTTTTGCTTTGCTTGGGAGAATACCTTGCCTTTATTTTAAATTGGTAAATGCTTTTTGAGGACTTCAGGGTGCGAGAGATTGTGGTGGGACTGTGGAGAAAACCAGTTGAAGTAAGGTGCAATCAGTGCCTTTGAGGAGGTTTCAGATCTGATACAATGAATCAGAGGTAAAAGGTAAAAGGTGAAGGTGTGTACACTGTCCACCGTGTATAAGGTAACTCTAGCTGCTATAATGGCAACAACAAAATCCAAAACTAGGTAATGACTTAAACACAACAGAAGTTTTATTTCTTGCTTGTTGAAAGATCAAAACAGTTGTTTCTCATTGGCAGGCTTCTCTCATCTGCACAGTGATTGAGGGACCCAGGCCCTCAATATACATTGTGGTTCCCTATCATTGACTCACAGATTGGGTCTGCTTGTCTACAGGAAATCGTGGAAGAGATGTGAACGTGGATGGTGGTGCTTGGGGCAGGGAGGCGGTTGTAGAGTCCTGGCTGGAACCTGGCTCATAACCTCTTTCACTCATACAGACTTCTGCTCAAATTCAGGCACGTGCCTGCACACGGCTCAGGGAAGCTGGGAAACAGCACACTGTGCTTAGAAGGAAATGGAAATGGATTTGGTGGCTAGTTAGCCAGTCTCCATTACTGACCCCAAAGCCCTTTATCCAGTCCCAGTATAGACTTTACCATTTTGTGATGATTTCGAACTCCTTTGCTTACCCACTTCTCCCCTCTGAGCTAAGTCTATTTCTTCTCTCCCAAGAGCCCTATTCACTGGGAGACAGTCCTCATAGTTCTCCTATATGAGAGCCCAGTTTTCCTCTATGGGATTATAATCCTCTATGGGATCATTTTTTGGAGGTGCTCCAAAATCACTGCAGATAGTGATTGCAGCCATGAAATTAAAAGATGCTTACCCCTTGGAAAGAAAGCTATGACCAACCTAGATAGCATATTAAAAAGCAGAGACATTACTTTGTCAACAAAGATCCATCTAGTCAAGGCTATGGTTTTTCCAGTGGTCATGTATGGATGTGAGAGTTGGACTATAAAGAAAGCTGAGTTCCAAAGAATTGATGCTTTTGATCTGTGGTGTTGGAGCAGACTCTTGAGAGTCTCTTGGACTGCAAGGAGATCCAACCAGTCCATTCCAAAGGAGATCAGTCTTAAGTGTTCATTGGAAGGACTGATGTTGAAGTTGAAACTCCAGTACTTTGGCCACCTGATGCGAAGATCTGACTCACTGGAAAAGACCCCGATGCTGGGAAAGATTGAAGGTGGGAGGAGAAGGGGACGACAGAGGGTGAGATGACTGAATGGCATCACCGACTCGATGGACGTGAGCCTGAGTGAACTCCGGGAGTTGGCGATGGACAGGGAGGCCTGGCATGCTGCGATTCATGGGGTCGCAAAGAGTCGGACACGACTGAGCGACTGAACTGAACTGAACTGATGGGATCATTTCTGTGTAGGAATCACAGTTCTCTCTTGTTTAGTTGCTAAGTCGTGTCCAGCTCTTTGTGACCCCATGGACTGTAGCCCACCAGGCTCCTCTGTCCATGGGATTTCCCAGGCAAGAATACTGGAGTGGGTTGCCACTTCCTTCTCCACGTTTTATTCCATGGGATTCTATTTCTCCTCTGGGCCCTGTTGCTGCTCCAGGTCCTTTCTCTCTTGGCAGACGTCATGGGTCTTAGTGACCATGCTGTGTTAGCTGGCCTCACATAATTCAGGTTTTAAATGTATCTGTTGTTTCAAAGCAACGTTGCTTCTCACAGAAGGAGCTGTGTCAGTTGGACTATTTTCGTAGAGGCTTTCAGGTTTGAGTGGTCTTTTATGAGGGCTAGCCCTAATGTTTTCTGACAGGGGCTCTGCTGTGCCCACGGTCCTTTGCCTCATGACCTTGGTAGGTTCCTTGGATGTATCATGGCATCGAGCACTTTTCTCATTGCTTACTAGGAAACTTGTGTGTGCAACAGCTCAGTGGCTGACTTTGTTGTTGTTGTTTAAAAATGTATTATAAAAAAAGGTATGATAGAAATAATCACTTCTAAAAAGATATGATAAAATAATTCTAAAAGAAGTGGAGAATCGTATAACAAATGCCTGTGTAATACATTCTAAAAGAAGTGCAGAATCATATAGCAAATCATATAACAAATATTCATTGAATGAATATTTGCATTCCATGAATGCAAATATTGAGTGAACAATATTCATTTAATGAATATTTATTGGGCAACTACTATATGCTCTGGAACACAGCAGTGGTCAAAACAGACAAAAATCCCTCCTCTTGTAGTGCTGACATTCTAGTGGTGAAGAAAGACAAGATCCATGAATAAATACAATATCTAGTGTGTTAGATGTTGATGAGATATTTTTAGAGAAAAAATAAAGTAGAGAAGGGATGGGATGTATTATGGGCAGGAGGGCTAGACGTCAGGGAAGACTAGCATCGGGGAGATGGTATTTGAATGAAAACCTGGAGGAAGTGAGTGAATAAGCCGTAAGGATAGCCGAAGGAGGAGAGTGCCAGGCAGAGAGCAGCAAGTGCCAAGGGCTGGAGGTTGAGCTGCGTCTGGTGGGTTTGATGAACAGTGATGAGGCCAGCATGCTTGGAGCAGAGTGGGTAAGGGGAAAAGCGGAGGAGATGAGCACAGGGAGGTGATGGGGCAAACTGCCACCGAAATGAAACCATTACTTGATTAAGAATTTGATATTCCAGTCAAAGACTACTTGTTCAAGTAGATTAACCTTTACACAGATTCAACAGCACATCATTTGATTTTCTTTTATCTTTTCCTTTTTTTCTTCAATCAGTAACTTTAGGAAGATCTAGTAAAAAGGTCTTATCCATATTTCACTGAAGGTTCTTTTTGACTAAGAAAACAGTAATGTTTCAACTGTCCTTGAAAGCACAGGAAGTTGCAGTAAAATATACAACCAATAAAAGTAAACATATTGGTGACCAAAAAAAGCAAAACCTTTATGTATAGCACAGAGAACTCTACTCAATACTCTGTAATGACCTATGTGGGAAAAGAATCTAAAAAGAGTGGATGTGTGTATGCTGCTGCTACTGCTACTAAGTCGCTTCAGTCCTGTCCGACTCTGTGCGACCCCACAGACGGCAGCCCACCAGGCTCCCCTGTCCCTGGGATTCTCCAGGCAAGAACACTGGAGTGGGTTGCTATTTCCTTCTCCAATGCATGAAAGTGAAAAGTGAAAGTGAAGTCACTCAGTTGTGTCTGACTCCTAGCGACCCCATGGACTGCAGCCCACCGGGCTCCTCCGTCCATGGGATTTTCCAGGCAAGAGTACTGGAGTGGGGTGTCATCGCCTTCTCCGGGATGGTATATGCAAAGTTAATTGACTTTGCTCTATACCTGAAACCAACACAGCATTATACATCAACTATACTCCAATAATAACTTTTTTCTTAAAAATGCAACCGTTTTAATACGGTGTAGGCTCCTGCATTCCCTTTCCTGGCCCCATTCTTTTCTCTCCATCCAGAAGCACTTTTCTGAATTTTGTGCTTACCATTTCCATTTATGTATTTACACTTTTATATAAGAATATAAGACGTATGTGATATTTATGTTACAGTTTAATTAGATAAGTATATAAGAAGTATGAGCTTAATCTGCTTGACAAGAATGGTCCCATCCATCTGTTTTTGCTGCTCCATGGTATTCTGTGGTATGAACATTCTACCACGTATTTATACATTTAGGTTGTTTCCAGCTTTGTGCTATTTTGAACAAAGCTGTCCCCTCGTTCTTGTGAGTGCATTTCTCTAGGGCATATTCCCAGGAGTGGAATTGCTGAGTTGTATGCTCTATGCATTCCCAGCTTCACTAGATCCTGCCAAATTGCCCTGCAAAGTGGTTGTACCAACTTATGCTCCCCGGGGGCTGACTTCTGCTGCCAGAGGCTGGCTTGACCTTGATGGCCGGAAGAAGCCTTCAAAACCCCTGTTTTCTGTAACATGGTTCTTGAAACACTTAGGGAAGCTCATATACTGTTGAGCAAATAGTAAGTCTCAATACGTGATTAGTAAGTTGAAAGGCAGGGCTTCCTTGGTGGCTCACATAGTCAGGAAACTGCCTGCAGTGCAGAAGACCCAGGTTTGGTTCCTGAGTCAGGAAAATCCTCTGGAGAAGGGAATGGCACCCTGCTCCAGTATTCTTGTGTGGAGAATTGCATGGACAGAGGAGCCTGGCAGGCTACAGTCCATGGGGTCGCCAAGAGTCAGACACGACCGAGCGACTAAGACACGCACACACACACACACAAGTTGGAAGGCAGCCTTGACAGGTCAGTCTGCTGCCTGGATGTTTCATCTACTACTCAGTTACAACAAGGTGATCTTTTTTCCTCAGTTCCCTGATATTTGATGAGCCTCTAGAGGAGAAGGTCTTCCTCTGGGGCAGATTGGTTGGTCCTAAGGACGCAAGCCTGTAGTTGGAATTAATGGGATCCATTTCATGCCGAAACGTGTGTGTGTGTGTGTGTGTGTGTGTGTGTGTGTGTGTGTATTTTTCTGGCCTGTGGTTTTCATCAGAGTCTCAGTGGGGTCCTGATTTGAACGCTACAAGGAGCCCCTGATGTGGATTCTATTCATTTCTTAACCCCCTCTCCTTTCCTTCTTTGTCTTTTTTCCTTTCTCCTGCTTTCTCTTGATTACTTCTCCAGTAATCAACCCTTCTTTCCTACTGTCTGGTGGTTCTGTCTCCTTCATATTGGGTACATAGCTCAAATTTTATTACTTCAAATTCCAAGGGGCTGTTGAGTCTCCTCTTGGGTTATAAGCCAGGAACAGAGAGAGAAGACTTTAGTGTCCCTGCACGCCTAGACTTCTGTGCAATGTCAGCGATGGGAAAATGCAATAAACTCTTAATTTTGTGTTCTTGGGGAAAGGGGACTCAAGTGTATTAATTTGACATTGAAACAAAGATGGCTTGAATGTGCGCTTTCTGATTAAAGCATTGTGTTCTCATATTTCAAAGCAATCTGCAGCATTTAAATACCATTCACTTCTCATGGATTACCAATGTTTTGGCCATCTTTTGGTGTGACATTTGGTGAAAAAGATCTTATCCATGGATTTTTGTGTGCTCTGTGTAGCTCAAAGCCTCAGAGACATTTTAACTTTGTAGTTGATCAACCCTATTTATAGCATCCTCCACTTGTATTTGAAATTTGATCATTAAACTGAAAATGTATAAGAGGAAGATTTGAGAAGCTTGGCTATATTTCTGAGATAACAGAGTTCTTACTGTAATGTTCAAATATATGTATACATCAAAGAAGTCAAATAATACACTTGTGCATGTTAAGAAAAAAGACTGTAAATGCTGCCAGGGTAGGAGCAAAGATGATTGTTTTTTTAATTCATGGGCTTAGCCCTGTACCTGACATATAGTGGTGACCAGTAAAATAAATGTTGCCAAGCTGGAAGGTGGTAACATTTCTGATAATCAGAGTGTTCTGGAAAAATCTGTTTTTGCTGTTTAGTCACTAAGTCATGTCCAACTCCTTTGTGACCCCATGGACTGAGCCCCACCAGCTCCTCTATCCATTGGGTTTCCTAGGCAAGAATACTGGAGTAGGTTGCCATTTGCTTCTCCAAGAGATCTTCATGACCCGTGGATTGAACCCATGTCTCCTGTATTGGCAGATGGATTCTTTACCACTGAGCCACCTTAGAAGCCCTCTGGGAAATTTACCAAGCTATTTAAGGAGATGAGGACCACTGCTTTGATATAAATAGTTGAACAGTCCAGGAGTCTAGATACCCAGATACCCCGTTCAGATACCCTGACATCAGCTAAGGCAGACAAGGGGCAATTGAGTAGGTCTTTCAGATCAGATCAGATCAGATCAGTCGCTCAGTCGTGTCCGACTCTCCACGACCCCATGAACCGCAGCACGCCAGGCCTCCCTGTCCATCACCAGCTCCCGGAGGTCACTCAGACTCGCATCCATCGAGTCAGTGATGCCATCCAGCCATCTCATCCTCTGTCGTCCCCTTCTCCTCCTGCCCTCAATCCCTCCCAGCATCAGAGTCTTCTCCAATGAGTCAACTCTTCGCATGAGGTGGCCAAAATACTGGAGTTTCAGCTTTAGCATCATTCCTTCTAAAGAAATTCCAGGATTGATCTCCTTCAGAATGGACTGGTTGGATCTTCTTGCAGTCCAAGGGACTCTCAAGAGTCTTCTCCAACACCACAGTTCAAAAGCATCAATTCTTCAGTGCTCAGCCTTCTTCACAGTCCAGCTCTCACATCCATACATGACCACAGGAAAGACCATAGCCTTGACTAGGCGAACCTTTGTTGGTAAAGTAATGTCTCTGCTTTTGAATATGCTATCTAGGTTGGTCATAACTTTCCTTCCAAGGAGCAAGCGTCTTTTAATTTCATGGCTGCAGTCACCATCTGCAGTGATTTTGGAGCCCAGAAAAACAAAGTCTGACACTGTTTCCACTGTTTCTCCATCTATTTCCCATGTAGTGATGGGACCAGATGCCATGATCTTCGTTTTCTGAATGTTGAGATTTAAGCCAACCTTTTCACTCTCCTCTTTCACTTTCATCAAGAGGCTTTTTAGCCCCTCTTCACTTTCTGCCATAAGAGTGGTGTCATCTGCATATCTGAGGTTCTTGATATTTCTCCCAGCAATCTTGATTCCAACTTGTGTTTCTTCCAGTCCAGCATTTCTCATGATGTACTATGCATATAAGTTAAATAAACATGGTGACAATATGCAGCCTTGACGTACTCCTTTTCCTATTTGGAACCAGTCTGTTCTTCCATGACCAGTTCTAACTGTTGCTTCCTGACCTGCATACAGATTTCTTAAGAGGCAGATCAGGTGGTCTGGTATTCCCATCTCTTTCAGAATTTTCCATAGTTTATTGTGATCCACACAGTCAAAGGCTTTGGCATAGTCAATAAAGCAGAAATAAATGTTTTTCTGGAACTCTCTTGCTTTTTCCATGATCCAGCGGATGTTGGCAATTTGATCTCTGGTTCCTCTGCCTTTTCTAAAACCAACTTGAACATCAGGAAGTTCACGGTTCACATATTGCTGAAGCCTGGCTTGGAGAATTTTGAGCATTACTTTACTAGTGTGTGAGATGAGTGCAATTGAGTAGGTCTTTACTTGCTGTCATATTTTGTGACTATAAAAAAACAAAGATTCCTTTTTTGAAAGGTCCTATGAACCACCCCAGGCTTTGGGCAGTTTTGTGTTAAGGACAGAAGTGAGGAAAAGACTCAAGTACTTGGAGACCAGCAGGAAAGGACGTTGACTTTGTTTTCATAGCATGATTGAATGTTAGGACTCAGTGGGCTCTGGTGGGCCCAACCCCTTTATTTTACTCATAGGAAGTAAAGGCACAGAGGGGAGAAGTAATTTGCCCAAAGTCACGTTGAGATGGTGGGTAATCAGAAGTCTTCCAAAATCAGAAGGTATGTTCATGTCAAGGAGTCTTGGTGTCCCAGTTTGGAGGTCAGTGGGGCTGGTATAGATAACTAATGCCTCCCCTTGGATTCCACCATCAGAGCTTTGCCTTCTCTTTCCCTCGTCTCCCCAAATACCCAGCCTGTGATCCCTTTCTAGAGAAATAGGGAGCTTCAGAGAGTAATTCCAGTTTCCTTTTTTTTCCCTTGAATAGTTGAAGAAACTGAGGACCAGAAGGGTTGAAGTAACTTGGCTAGAGTCACACACCTCTCACGTTCTCTTGCTTTTTTGACTAATTGAACAGCACATGTAGTTGTTCCTCAGCCTCTCCTGCAGCCTGCAAATGAAAACAGCATTCCAGACAACAACAATAAAGCACAACTACCATTCTGACTCACAGGACCAACTACTGGCTCCTATAAATGCCAGCAGCATTTTATTTTAATGTCTCTTTGCATTAACCCCCACCCCACCCCCCAGAAGAGGATCAGTCAGTCACCCCTGGTACCAGAAAGATTCCCTACTGTGGCCCAAATGCTTTTTTATCGTTCAGAGAGTTTTGTCGTTGAGACGGCATCGATCTTTTTAGTGTTCAGAGCATTTGGTTGTCATGATATTTGCTGAACCGTGTTCCATCAAGAATCACTTCACTTGCAAGCAGCAGGAGCTTGTTTGTCCATCTTGGAGCGACAGTGATGACAATGATGCTGGCCGCCATGATTTTTATTCTTCTCATTTATTGAGCACTTACTGTGTGCCAGCACTATATTAACAATTTCATGTTTGTTACCACTTTTCACTTTCGCAAGACCTTCCTTTAGAGGTGAATTTGAGGCTCAGAGAGGTCAAGCTACTTACAAAGGGTCCCACAGTTAGTAAATGGCAGATTAGGATCTCAGCTGCCCTGCTAGGAGACATCCCTAAGTCTAGGATATCCCTGGGTCAAATTAAGTTCAGACGAAGAGCTATATTCAGCCCAGTATCCTTATAAACATAATACATGTTATTAAGAACACTGATAGTATCAACACTTTAGAACTTACAAGGCAGTTATAACATGACATACTGTATATATATTAATATATGCTCAATTAATTCTTAAAACCCTCTGAGTTAAGTACCATTGTTATCCCCACTTCACAGATGAACAAACTGAGGCTCAAAGGACTTCAATAACTTGCCCAAATTCACCTACCTCAAAATAGTGCATCCAGGGTTTTAACTCAGGCAGATATGGATCTAGAATCCATTTTTCTTGAGTCCATTTTCCCTAAAGTCAAGCTTTTCAGGGAAGTCAGCAGGCAGTCCTTCATTTTCTCCCTCATCTTGGGCTCCATGGTGGCAGGAAAGAACTGGGGAATGTAGGTTTCCAAAAATGGGAAATTGGCATAGTCTACATAGCTAAGACCTGGGCCTCAAAGTCAGGGGGCTGACTGTCTGCCACTGATGAACTTGAGAATGTGAGTTGATCTCTCTGAACTTTGGTTTTCTCACCTGGAAAATATGAGTAATGAGAGTGTCTACCTCTTAGAGCTGTGGTAGGGAATTGTTGTTTAGTCACTAAGTTGTGTCCAGCTCTTTTGTGACTCCATGGACTGTAGCCTGCCAGGTTCTTCTGTCCATGGGATTTCCCCAGGTGAACATACTGGGAAGAGTTTTCATTTCCTTCTCCAGGGGACGTTCCCAACTCAGGAGTGGAACCTGCACCTCCTGCTTAGCAGGCAGATTCTTTAACCCTGAGTCACCTGGGAGTAGAGGAGGCAAAATAAGTGGCAGATACTGTGACCTGCACCCCTGAAGCTGTTTGAGTGCTTCATAAATGGGAGTTGGTGAACTGAAGGGAAAGGTAAAACAGATTCTTTTGGTGGAGTGTGGTCGTTGCTGCACATGTCCCACTCTTCATTAGTTCGTCTCACCTCTGGGTTTACCTGCAACTGTAGCAGGCAGTTCCTATGCAGCTTACCTCTTTGCACCTCCAGTACTCTCATCTTTCTGCATCCCTGATGCAGAGTCTTCTCCAGAATCATAGGAGTTTGTTCAGCCCACGTGACAGACATTGAATATCAGCCAGGAGCAGCCCTCAACCAATGAGCAAGGATGCTGATGTATAAATACATTCGCTTTCCCATTGTTCAGTGAGAAAACTCAGAGGTTTGTTCTACAGCCTCTTAAAGAGTCTTAGCAGGATTGAATTCCAGTTGCTCACAATGAAACCTATTCATTGGTACACACTTTACCAGCTTTTTGCTTCACTCTCTTGTAATTCTGTGGCCTCCTGAAAGTCCTTGTCTTGGATCTCCTTTCAGGGAATCTCAAATTAACACAAGGAGTAATAGCCAGACACCCAATAGGTTAGAGATTTCAGCACCCAGGACAGCGCCCAGCACACTTGCTTGTCTTAAAGCGTCCTCCTTTCTCGCTCTGCCCCCGCCTGGGGTGGGGCAGGATTGAGAGAAGGCCAGATGGCCAGGTGACGTTGTTCTGTGCTGAGCTTCTTGGCCATTTTCCCTGTGTGGCTGGAGAAGACCTTGCCATCTATCTCTCTGCACGTTGGGGGCTGATAGAGGTCTTGTCCTCTTGAATTGCTGTGACAAATGCCAGCCGGCCTCTGAAGAGGCATCTGGTCACTGCTTCTATAGTTTTCAGGGCTGATGACTGCTCTCTTCTTACCAAGGCAGGGAGACAGCTGTCCTGCGGGCAGAGGAAATCTCAGTGGAACGAGAAGCAAGTGGGTGCCTGGGGCCAAGGTGGAGGCTGCCAGCTGAAAAGACACTGTGCTTTGATTTATGCAGGAAGGAACTATAGGACCTGCCGATGCCGTGTTGTGAGAGAGGTCGTAGAAGCTGGACAGCCTCTCCTCTCTCCAAAAACCTGGGCCTGATCCAGAGACAAGGCTGTCACCTTCAGTGGGGTTGTGTAGTAGAAGGATGAAGCTGAGAACTTGGGAGGGGGGAGAAGAAATCGAGGGTGGGGTTCGTTTAAGAAAAACAAAGAACCCATTTTCATGACTTCTCTGGTTATATTCAACCCTTTGGCTATCTCATCCAACTTTAAGAGTTTAAATACTCCCTGGTGTTCCAGTGGCTAAGACTCTGTGCTCCCAATGCCAGGGGCCCGGGTTTGATCCGTAGTCAAGGAACTAGATCCCACATGCTGCAACTAAGATCGGGCACACCCAAATAAATAAAAATTTTAAAGTATTTTAAAATAAATAAATACATACTCCTTCTATGTTGCTGTTTCCTAAACTTACATCTCCAACCTGGACTTCTCTCAAAATCCCACTTTGGAGGAGGAGTTCACCATCCAAAACTAAGCTCCTAATCATCCAATATTGTCCCTCCATCTCTTCCCCTGACAGTGAACAGCAGCTTTGTCCTTCCAGGAGCTCTGACCAATAATCTTGATGCCTCCTAGCATGGACATGGCAGTAATGTCTGACTCTTTGCGACCTCATGGACTGGAGCCCACCATGCTCCTCTGTCCGTGGGATTTCTCAGGTAAGAATACTGGAATGGGTTGCCTTTCCCTTCTGTAGGGGCGTCTTCCTGATGCAGGGATTGAATCCAAGTCTCCTCCATCGTAGGCAAATTCTTTACCATCTGAGCCACCAGGGAAGCCCCCAGTTCTATAGGTTCCAACTTTAACATGCATTCAGTACTTATTCCGCCTCTGCTGTCTCCACCCTGGGCTGGGCCGTCATCATCTCTTGCCTGGGTTGTCAGAGCAGTGTCTGCCCAGGACTCTCTGCTTCTCCTCTCCTTCTCCACAGTCTGTTATCAACACAGGCAGCCAGAAGGATCCTTTTAACACCTATATTAGATAAAATCACTTTTCTGCTCACTTTTCTACTTTGGCTTCTCCAATGAGTGAACCATCCCTCCTGTGGTTCACTCATTGGAGAAGCCAAAGTCCTCAGCCTGGCCCACAAGGACCTACCTGCATCACCTTGCAACCTCATCACTCACTGTTCTCCTTCTCACTCACTTGGCTTCAGTTGCACCAGGCTCCTGTTCTTACTGTTCCTTGAACACTTCAGGCAAGTTTGAAAACTCAGGGGTTTTGCACTTCTAGTTCTTCTGCCTGGTATGCTCTTTCCCCAAATATCTGCTCTATCCATTCCCTCATCCTCAAGACTTTACTGCAGGGTTCTCTGACCCATTACTTACAATTTTAACATTCCAAACACTTTCTGTCCTCTTTAATTTATTGATTTTTTCCCACATACTTGGCACTTTCTGACAAGTTGAATACTTTACCTATTTATTTTATGCCCATCTTTTTCACTAGGTCAAACACCATGAGGCAGGGATTTCATTTCTTCTGCTCAAGGTTGTATTCCCCAGTGCCTAGAGTAGTGCCTGGCACACAATAAGTGCTCAATAAATGTTTCTGAATGAATGAACCAATCAATGGTACTTACGACCTAGCACTGTTAAGGGAAGTTTCACTAAAAAATAAACTGATCCAGAGGTTGAGAAGTTCCTACCTGAATGCTCTTGCATGTTGGCTGGTCTAGATGAAGTGGTGCTTCATGAAGTGGTGCTAGATGAAGTGGTGCTAGATGAAGGAGGACTATAGGAGTGTCAGCTTAATTAACCATTGCATGTACTGGGGGCTGGAATATACCTTCACCTGGTTGTGGTCCTACTCCAGGAGTTATGGCATATCTTTTGTGTCATAGCTCTGAATGGACTAAAACTCCATTGAAGTCAGCTTCGTTAGCTACCTTGCATCAATAAAGTGGTATAAGTATGAACAGATTTGTGCAGAATGAGAAGAGCCTGATCAAGGGTGTGTTCTCAGGCTTACTGTGTGCGGTTTTACACAGAACCAGGCAACTGGAGTACATTTTCTTTTTTAAAAATTTCATTTATTTATTTTGGCTGGGCTGGGTCTTTTATGCTGTGTGAAGGCTTTCTAGTGAGTGGGGGCTACTCTTTCATTGTGGTGTGCAGGCTTCTCATTGTAGTGGTTTCTCTTGTTGCAGAAGAAGAATACTAAATGAAACGATAGGAAGAATTGACCTCGCTATTCAGTTGTTAGATTCTTCCTTTTTCTTTTTATATATGTGCTCCTTCCATATTCATGATTGCACGCGGGCTTCAGTAGTTGCAGCTCTTGGGCCCCAGAGCACAGGTTTAGTAGTTGTGACGCTCAGGCTTAGTTGTGCCACAGCCCGTGGGCTCTTCCTACACCAGGGATTGAATCTGTGTCCCCTGCATTGGCAGGTGGATTCTTATCCACTGTACCACCAGGGAAGTCCTGGAGTACATTTTCTAAGTGTGTAATTCACCTGTGTGTAAATCTCTTTTGGAGACATCATGACTAACAAGTATCGAATACTTTGCTCCCAAGACTGCCTTCAGCCTTATGAAGCTTTGATTTCAGAAGTCAGGTTTTTTTAGGTGGTACTGAAGGGACGTAGGCTGTGGGTTGTTTTGTTTCCACTGCTCATGGGCACATTTGGAGACCACCCACAGAATTTCAGGACATGAAACTCTGGCATCAGGGACAGAGGCAGGAAGGAAACCCAAGATTCTTAAGTCTTGCTCTGGGCATGAAAATGTGGCTGGTGCTGTTTCTTTTGCTTCATGTTGGTATTCTAGAGATCATAGGACATTAATAAGATTTAATGGACAGAAGGGATCAGACTGGGAGGTCTTCATAAACTAAACTGAGGAGTTTATACTGGTAGGAAGTAGCCTGGATGTTTTCAATCACATCTTATGCAAATTTGACTTTCACAAAATCATCAATATGTAATTAGCACATATATAAAAAGAAAAAGGAAGAATATAATAATTGGTTAGTGGGGTCATTTCTCCCAATCATTCCATTTAGTGAACTTTTTCCAAAGAGTCAGCTGAAACCATTCATAGATCCTAGTACATCTGTTTGGAATGCTTTTTCTCTGTAAGTAACAGTAGAGACAACTTTCACATTAGAGGCTTTTGTCACCTGACTTAGAAATCCACAAGTCAGTGGACCAGGACTAGTAAATAGCCCAGTGATGTTCTTCTACCTTCCTCAGGGTGTCGTATTTTTACTTCAGGCTTTCTTGCCTCAAGGTTGCAAAGTGGCTGTCATGTCCCCTTCTCTCACAGCTTCATCCAAAATTAGAAATATAATGGCAGAAAGAGAAAATTTCCATTGGAGGCTTTTCTCTTTTTAATCTAGGAAATCTTGCCCAGAAGTTCCCACCAGGCTTTCCCCTACATCTTATTGGTCATAACTGGGTCACATGACCATTTGTAGCTTCAGGAAAGACCAGAAACATGGATCGCTAGCACTTTTGCCATTTTATGGGGGACTGACTCTGCCTGTAGAAAAGATGGGAGAGGGAAATGGCTGTGACAGTTAGCAGTGTCCGATGTGGCATGCTATTCTAATTCTTTTGTATTTCACATTATATACACTTATTACTGCTCAGGTTTAACCACACAAAACCATGTGTACTGTACTTTATGGATGATTTAAGAGTTTTTCAAGTATATTTTTTGAGTATATACAATTTTTCCTTTGCGCACTGACTTCAGAACCATAACTCTCCCATGTAAGACAAAATATCAGTTTGGAGATGTGGGTTCAAACCCTGACTCTGCCACTAAGATACGTGACTCTGGGAAATGACTTATTCGACTTAGTCCTTATTTTACTTATTTGTTAAGTGAGGCTTGTCTAAACACCATATTGGGCTGAGGTGAAGATTTGTTGTTCAGTTGCTTAGTCGTGTCCAGCTCTTTGCAACCTCACGTACAGATAGCACGCCAGGCTCCTCTGTCTTCCAGGAGTTGGCTTAGATTCATGTCCATTACTTGGTGAAGACTGCTGCTGCTGCTGCTGCTAAGTCGCTTCAGTTGTGTCCGACTCTGTGCGACCCCATAGACGGCAGCCCATCAGGCTCCCCCGTCCCTGGGATTCTCCAGGCAAGAACACTGGAGTGGGTTGCCATTTCCTTCTCCAGTGCAGGAAAGTGAAAAGTGGAAGTGAAGTCGCTCAGTCGTGTCCAACTCTTAGCGACCCCACGGACTGCAGTCTACCAGGCTCCTCCATCCATGGGATTTTCCAGGCAAGAGTACTGGAGTAGGGTGCCATTGCCTTCTCCGTGGTAAAGATTAGATGGGATAATTCTTAGTCCATAATAGAGTCTCAATAAAATACAGTCAAGAGGAAGAGGGAGAAGGGGGAGGAGGAAGAGAAAGGGAAAAGGGCAGAAGGAGGAGGTTCCTGATTGTGACGGACTAAGTCCCTTGAGATGATTCTAAGTCTGGGATGATTTGGGACTCATTTAGAATAGTGGCAATAGGAAGGAAAAGATGGACTTAAGGTCTATTTCACCAGGAAAAAGAACATTCCAGAACATGACTATCATCTATTTTTTAAGTTTTTTTCAGTTGAAATATAGCTGATTTACAGTGTTGTGACGGTTGAATTTTTATTTATTTATTTTTGGCTATGCTAGGTCTTCATTCCTTCACTCGGGCTTTCCTCTAGTTGCAGTGGGCAGAGGCGACCCTCCTTGCAGTTCGTGGGCTTCTCATTGTGGGGGCTTCTCGTTGTGGAGCTTGGGCCCTAGGGCACATGGGCTTCAGTAGTTGTGGTGCGTGGGCTCAGTAGTTACGGCTCGAGGACTCTAAAGTGTGGGCTCAGGAGTTGAGGTGCACTGGCTTAGTCGCTCCGTGGCATGTGGGATCTTCCCGGACCAGGGATGGAACCCATGTGCCCTGAATTGGCAGGCAGATTCTTTACTGCAGGACTACAGGGAAGTCCTCAGCTGACTATTGACTGGTATGCAGTGGTGCTGCCATTGCAGGGGTACAGGATGCTTCTAGTGAGAAGACCTTCTTTCAGTCATGTTGAGGTCCTTGCAAGACATCAAAACAGAAATATTGCTTTGCAGACAGATGGGGATATGTTTAAAGCTTGACTGCCTGTCCAGATTTGAGAGTCATCCACAGAAGAGGTTGGTTAAAGCTGAAAGTGACTGAGCCCTGTAGGCGTGATGGTGTCACAGACAGGAACACAGGGTCAGAGAGGCACCCACAGCTAGGGTACAGAGGGAGAAAGAGGAGCAGAGAAGGAAGCAGACGTGGTAGGCAGATAGTTAGGAAGACAGACCAGCTGTGTGGATTGCAGCAGAAGAGACAAGAAAATCCCTCGGGCTTTGGGGCTTTCTACTGACATACCTCGGAGATATCATGAGTTCAGTTCCAGGCCACCACAATAAAGTAAATAGTGTGGTAAAGTGAGTCATATGAATTTTTTGGTTTCCTAGTACATGTGAAAATTATGTTTGCACTATACTGGTGGTCTATTAAGAGTGCAGTAGCATTCTGGTTTTTTTTTTCATGTTGTTGAAAATATCAGAGCTTTTCAAATTTTTTAAATCTTTATTGGAAAATAATTGCTTTACAATGTTCTGTTAGTTTCTGCTGTACAACGAAGTGAATCAACTGTAAGGATACATATATCCCCTCCTCCTTGAGCCTCCCTCCCACTCTCCCCATCCCACCCCTCTAGGTTATCACAGAGCACCAAGCTGAGTTCCCTGTGCTACACAGCAACTTCCCACTAGCTAGCTGTTTTACACATGGTAAAATATATGTCAGTGCAATAGCATTCTATCTTTAAAATGTACATGCCTTAATTTTAAAATATTTTATTGCGAAAAAATGCTGACCATCCAAGCAGTAACATCAAAAAGCTCTGATCACAGAGCCCTATGCCAAATATATTAATAATATTGTATGTGTTATTATTAATAATGAAAAGTTTGAAATACTGTAAGAATTATCAAAATGTGACACAGAGGCATGATGTGAGCAAATCCTTTTGGAAGAAATGGCAATAGATTTGCTCAATGCAGGGTTCCTACAAGCCTTCAATTTGTAAAAAATGCAGTGTCTCCAAAGCACCATAAAATGAAGTATGTCTGAAAATGGGCCCTCTATAGCTCAGCAGTAAAGAATCTGCCTGCCAATGCAGGAGACATGGGTTCAGTCCTTGCATCAGGAAGATCCCCTGGAGAAGGAATTGACAACCCACTCCAGTATTCTTGCCAGGGAAATCCCATGGAGTGGGGTGCCCGACAGGCCTCATTCCATAAGGTCGCAAAGAGTCAGACATGCCTGAGGGACCGAGCATACACATATATGCCTAAATATGAGAGAAAAAGAGGGTTGTTTATAGGGAATTTTGGTGTGCATGAAATTTTGGCAGCAGATGTCTGATTGAAAAGGAAAGTAAGCAATAAGTCTAACTCATTCAGGAAGCTTGTCAAAGACCGGAAGAAAGAAAACATTTGGTTATTCCTACCATCTCTGCCCAAGATATGATGGGTTAGGTGGTCTCATTGCAGAATAGCTCAATTTCCTGGGCCTTTTTCCTCTCCTTAAAATTTTGTATCAGAAGTGTAAGATCATGGGCATGTTTAGAAAGATGAAGAAAATGAGCATCACATATGCATTGTGTGCTGTGCTAAGTCGCTTCAGTCGTATCCGACTCTGCGACCCCACGGGGGTAGCCCGCCAGGCTCCTCTGTCCATGGGATTCTCCAGGCAAGAATACTGGAGTGGGTTACCGCTTCCTCCTTTACGGGAGCTTCCCGACCCAGGGGCTGAGTCCACGACTCTTAAGTCTCCGGCATTGACAGGCGGGTTCTTTACCACTAGCACCACCTGGGAAGCCCATATTATTATCTATCTCTTCATAAATAAAATTCTGGTTATATTATATCATGGTGATTAAGACCATGGGCTTTGGAATTGGAACAGATTTAAAACCCAGCCCTATTGTTTCCAAGTTGTGTGGCCTTGGGCAAGTGACTGTATCTCTGAATGTTAGCTTCTTCAGATGAAAAACAGCAGTAATGATATTCCCTTCCCATGTAGAGTTGTTTCTAAAAGTTTAATGTGTTAATGTCTGACACATTGTGCATTGAGTGTGTGTAAGATATTTACCAATGGATGGTCTGAAGAAAGAGGAAGGGATATGACACATCTTTGGACCTCAGCTTTCTCATCTGTGAAATGGGAATAATGATTGTACCTACCTATCAGGTAGGAGTCAATGAGATAATAGTTGTAAAACACTTAGAAACTGGCAGAGAGTAAGTGCTCAATATTAGCTATTATAAGACTAATAACTATAATTATAATGATGATAATAATTATTACTACTGCTCCAGGCCCAGTTCCATAGACTAGCAAGTTAACTGTAGAGAACATTTGCTCTTATTAGTTGGGGACTCAAATTCCAACCTCTTCTTCCAATCTGGGGAGAACCCCGCTTTCTGTGCCATCCTGCTGAACCTCGGGGCCTCATACTCACAAGTTGAACCTTGAAGCGGGGGGATGTCTTTCTCTCTCTGCGCCTTGGTAGTCAGGCATGTGAGTTAACCTCAGCCAGTCCCAAGCTTCCTCACTCAGGAATGTGAAAATGGAGTAAGTGCTTCCCCGGTGGCTCAGTGGCAAAGAATCTGCCTGCAGGGTAGGAGATGCAGGCTTGATCCCTGGGTTGGGAAGACCCCTGGAGGAGAAAATGGCAACTCCCTCCAATTTTCTTGCCTGGAGAATCCCATGGACAAAGGAGCCTGGCATGTTACAGTCCTATAGTCCTCGGGGTCACAAAACGAGTTGGACACGACTTAGCAACTACATCACTGACTCAATCATGAAGGATGGTTCTGGATTCCTTCATGGCAGCCTGCTGCAGTGAGGGTTAGTCTTGCTATATTATTCCTGATGATTGTCCAACCCCTCTCCTCTGGCCTCTTGATAATTATCATCTGAGCTTCCTAAAAATCCCTTTTATGCCTAAGACATCTGGTCAGTTTTTAGGTTTTGCAACCCAGAACCCAGACAAACCTTGAGACAAGGATTTGAGGGCCAGTGGTTGTCTGTAGATGCCAGGAAACGAAGGAGAGGAGAGGGCTCAGATAATGAAGATGAGGCAGCCAGTAGAACAATCCAGCCAGTCAGTGCAAGGGGTGCAGGTTTGATTCCTGGTTGATGAGCTAAGATCCCACAGGCCTTGCGGCCAAAAAACCAAACCATAAAACAGAAGCAATATTGTAACAAATACAATAAAAACTTTAAAAATGATACACATTTTTAATGCTAAAATTTTAAAAAATTAAAGAAAAGAAAAATTAAAAAAAGGTTGGATTAGCAAACGACTTAATATGGGCAACTGGGCTTCCCTGGTGGCTCAGCGGTAAAGATTCTACCTGCAGTGTAGGAGATGCAGGAGACGTGGGTTTGATCCCTGGGTCAGAAAGAGCCCCTGGAGGAGGGCAGGGCAATACACTCCAGTATTCTTGCCTGGAGAATCCCATGGACGGAGAAGTCTAGCGGGCTGCAGTCCATAAGGTCACACAGAGTCGGACACGACTGAAGCAACTTAGCTTGCACACGTGGGCAACTAGCTCTTGTTTAACCTCTCTAGAGAACATTGTGAGGCCAAGTGGAACATGCCCCACAGAGTCAGCCCACTAGAGAAGTGAGGGAACTGGACTGTGGGAGGCCTTCTGGGGTGTGAGCTCTCTAGTTCTCCTGGCTTACTCTGCACTTGGGTTGAGCACACTTCTGTGGCCAGGAAGTCATAGCTGTTCACAGTGAAGTGTGGGACACAGGCATGGCAGCCACGGTTTCTGCCTTGCTGGCCACACTCTCTTCATCCTGCTGTGAATTGTCGCTCAACTGCTTACATCTCCTGGTGAAACGGTTGGAGAACCAGTTCATCGGTAAGGCTCACCCGGTTGGCCCCAAATAGGAAGTGAGAAAACAGGTGCTGCTCTGTAGGGAAGGGAGAAATAAGGGGTGGCTAAAAGCCTGACCCTTGTTCTTTGAGGAGTTTTGGCTCCATCCATATTCCTGAGACAGAGCACTCCTTCTTCTTCTTGGCCTGGGTCACAGGATTTCAGTGCAGAGAAGAACAGAGGCCAGCGTGAATTAAAGGCATGGAAATTCAAAGCAGAAGAGTCCAACAGGATTCAGGTGGGATCCAGGACCCAGGAATTGGGTATGAGTTAGCAGTGTTTTTTTTACTGACTTTGGCTGGCAACAATGGGAAGAATTTGTCCCCGGAAGGGAGAAATGAGCAAAGTGGGCTTCTCTCACTGGGAGGTGAGAATTGCATCAGCAGGGTAGCCTCTGCACCAGGGATGGCACAGCAACCTGTGTCTTCATGCCTGAAAAAGGAAGAAGTGTGGGTCTTCTGTTCCTATTGTGGCATCTTATATGGCCTAGAAACAGGGCAACGTTTGAAGGCTGTATTAGGAGTGCCTTCAGTGACATGTAACAGAAAATTAAAACTCGTGGAGGCTTAAACAAAGCAAACAATATTCATTCTTATGTTACAAAATGTCTGGGTTGGGTACTGGTTGGCATTGGTTGGCATCTCTAATTGGCATTGGTTGGCATATATGCCTGGCCTTTACCTCATGGTTGCAGAATGGTTGCCAGAGCTCCTAGCATCACGTCCACATTCAAGACAAGGGAAGAAGCAGGCTGGCAGTTTAGGTGAGACTCAGCTGTGTGCTTTACCTGGTCTCAGTTGAGCTCATTCAAGCCTCTGTGGTCAACTGTGGGGCAGCTGGGTGGCTGTCTTGTTTAGGTGTTGGCTGGCTGTAGGCCGACCTTGGCTGGGACTGCTGTGCTCTGCTCCATGTGGTCTGGTCCTCCCACAGGCTAGCTTGAGCTTGTTCACACAGAAGAAGCAGAGTTCTAGGAGAAAGAGGAAGCACATGGGTTCTCTGGAGGGCTAGTCTAAGGAATGGACACCCTCAATTTGGCCATTGTTGGCCAAAACAAACAGTGAGTCTAGTCCAGATTCAAGGGGTGGGGGTGGGGGGAGGTTGGGGGAAGAAATAATACATAATATCACAAAGGGTATGTATCCAAGAATTTACTTACTAGGGCCATTGTGTCCCTAGGGTCATCCTGTCCCCTGAGGCCTTCTGCCCCCTTTCATTTCATTCCTGACTGTTAGCGAGAAATGAGGATGATGTACTATTATTACCATGTCAGTCTCCTTTGCAGTATAAAGGAGAGAATATGCCAGCAAAGGCTGTGCCCAGAGTCCAGGGCCTGTCATACAATCACCTGGGAATTAAAGGTGGGGAAGATTACAAGCCTCTTCAGATTCCTTCCGCTTTTATCAAATCTCAACTTGGTATCTGAGTTCTGAGTCCTCATGGGTGGTTAAAGCAAGATAAAAGATTTCTTGCCTGCCATGTTGACCCAGCATAGTTCACAGTCATGCAGCCCAGCTCCCTATGTCAACGGGGGCTTTTGATTTCATTTTTCCTTTTAAATGTCACTCACTGCTGATTATAGCTGGATGGAAAACTTATTCTGACTGTCAGCTCAGAGGGACAGAGGCCAGGCTGGTGAGCATCTACTTGGAGACCTTTTTGTCCATCCCAACGCTTTCTTTTGGTTTCTGCCTTCTTTTTTGTAACTACCCCACCTCTCTTTCCTCTTGCAATTCTAGCTTTATGAGAAGCCAGGCCAGTGGGGGAGATCAAACTCAGAGAAAGGAAATTGGCATTAATTGAGCATCAGCTGTGTGCCAGGCCTTTTACATACCTTATCGCCTTCAAGCCTCCCTCCAACTCCATAAGTATTATCACAGGTGAGGAAAACTAGACTCAAGAGAGGTTAAGTCGCATGTCCAAAGTAACACAGATCGGAGGTCCTAGAGCCAGGATTTTGAGTGCAGATCCACCCCATTGCAGAGCTAGGCTTCTTTCTGTCCACTGTTGCATGTTAGAGGGAGAAAATAAGGAAAGGAACGCCAGCCTCCTCTATCAGCTGTACCTGCCCAGTCACCCCAGGACCTTTGCACATGCTATTGCCTATGTCTGGAATATGTTGTATTCTCTGTGTCTGATTAATTCTTACTCAAACATGATATTCCAAAGGGGGGGTGGGACAAATTGGAAGATTGAGATTGACATATATATACACACTACCATGTCTAAAATGGAGAAGGCAATGGCACCCCACTCCAGTACTCTTGCCTGGAAAATCCCATGGACGGAGGAGCCTGGTAGGCTGTAGTCCGTGGGGTCGCTAAGAGTTGGACACGACTGAGTGACTTCACTTTCTCTTTTCACTTTCCTGCATTGGAGAAGGAAATGGCAACCCACTCCAGTGTTCTTGCCTGGAGAATCCCAGGGACGGGGGAGCCTGGTGGGCTGCCGTGTATGGGATCGCACAGAGTCGGACACGACTGAAGCGACTTAGCAGCAGCAGCATGTCTAAAATGGATAGCTAGTGGGAAGCTGCTGTATAGCACAGGGAGCTCAGCTTGGTGCTCTGTGATGACCTAGAGGGGTGGGGTTGGGGGAGGGGGGAGTGGGAGGTTCAAGGGGAAGGGGCTCTGTGGATACACAGAGCTGATTCACTTCACTGTACAGCAGAAGCTAACACAACATTGTAAAGCAATTATACTCCAATACATAGTATGTAACATCCAGATGGCATGAGCCCTGACCAGTTAGGAGGGAGGCTCGCTTTTTGGGCCAAGTGTGGACCTTTTGTCTTCTGCATCATGGGAAGGTCCAGGAGACTTAGAAAGGGGCTGAGATGCTGGGGAGCACTCATGGGGCTCAGGGAAGTGCATATTTAATGATATAAATGGTCTCTTCCTGGGGCTTCCCCTGGTGGTCCAGTGGTTAAGAACCTGCCTTCCAATGCCAGGGGACACAGATTCAGTCCCTGGTCAGGGAACTGAGATCCCACATATCACTGCGCAGCTAAACCTGCGCTCTCAGCTACTGAGCTCCTGTGCTCTGGAGCCCACGTGCCACGGCTAGAGAAGCCCCCATGTACCACGATTGGAGAAAGACCGCACACCACAACGAAGGACCTGTGTAGCCCCCCAAAAAAAAAAAAAATTGTCTCTTCCTTTAGCAAACCTTCCTGGCCTCCCCACCTAACGTCCACCACGAGGCCAGTTCAGATCTCTTCTTTATGGGCATCTGGTGGTATCTGTGTGCAAACCCTCACCATTGTTTACTGGGTTAATCACCTATCTTCTTCCTCTGGAGGACAAACCCAGTACCTAGAACCTAGAACCTCACCTAGTACAGAACCTGAACTAGAACTAGGTTCTGTACTAGAACATAGTACAGAACCTGAGAATGCGGCTCAGTGAACACCTATTGAATGAGTAAGTGACTGAGAATGAAAAAAATGAATGAATAAATAAATGAATGAATTTATAGCAGTGTTAGAACCACACCTTTAAAAAAAATTTATTTTTAATTGGAGAATAATTGCTTTGCAGTGTTCTGTTGGTTTCTACTGTACAACATGAACCAGCTGCAAGTGTGTCTATATCCCTTCCCTCTTAAGCCTCCCTGCCGCCACCCCTCACCCCAGCCCTCTAGGTCGTCACAGCGCTGCACCGAGCTCCCTATGCCATAGAGCTGCCTCCCTCTAGCTGTCTATTTTACACAGGGCAGTGTATATATGTCAGTGCTCCAATTTGTCCCACCCTCTCCATCCCCCACTGTGTCCACAAGCCATTCTGTCTGTCTGTATCTTTACTCCTGTCCTGCAAATAGGCTCGTCAGGACCATTTTTCTCCATTTCATTGATCAGTTAGTCACTCAGTCGTGTCCGACTCTCTGGGACCCATGGACTGTAGCCCACCAGGCTCCTCTGTCCATGGAAGTCTCCAGGCAAGAATACTGGAGGAGGTTGCCCTTATATATGTTAATATATGTTGTTTTTCTCTTTCTGATTTACTTCATTCTGTAAAAGAGAATCTAGGTTCATCTACTTTGCTACAACTGACTCAAATTCATTTCTTTGATGACCGAGTAATATCCCATTGTCTTCCATGATAGCTCAGCAGGGAAAGAATCTGCCTGCAGTGCGGGAGACACAGAAGACTCAGATTCGGTCTCTGGGTCAGGAACATAACCCGAAGAAGGAAACGGCAACCAGCTCCAGTATTCTTGCTGGAGAATCCCGTGGACAGAGGAGCCTTGCAGGCTGTGGTCCACAGGGTCTCAAAGAGCTGGACGCGGCTGAAGCGACTTAGCACGCACAGTGTTTTCTGCATGCCAGGGGCTTGTCCAAACCCTTTACAAAGATCCACTCATAGGTGCCTCATGGTGATTCTGAAATTGGGGCCATTAGTATCCCTATTTGTGCCTGAGACCCCAGGGATGAGGTTAATGATCTGACCTGCACCCCTCAATCAGACCAAGGTCGATCTCAGCCCAACTCAGGCCCCGATCCAAGGCCGTGGGTACAAGCTAGTTTCCACGTCTCTAGGAGTCCATCTTCAGCTGATGCAGGATGTACTGAATTGAGTATGACTCTGACAGAAGAATTCTGATCATTGTTGCCCAAACCAGCCATCCTCTCCATCTCGGTTAAGACAGCTTCATCATTCCAGGTGCTCGGGCCCCAAACCTCTTTCTCTTATCTCTTTTTTCCCAATCCCCTGTGGCACACATGCTCAGTCACGTCCAGCTCTCTGTGACCCCGTGGACTGTAGCCCACCAGGCTCCACAGTCCATGGGATTCTCCAAGCAAGAGTACTGGAGTGGGTTGCCATTCCCTTCTCCAGGGGAGTCTTCCTGACCCAGGGATTGAACCTGAGTCTCCTGCATTGGCAGGCAGATCCTTTACCATCTGAGCCATTGGGGAAGCCCATTAGCAAATCGTGTTGGCTTCTGCTTCAGCATCTACCCAGAAATCCGCCTGCTTCTCACTATCTTCACAGCCCTGCTCTGGTTGTGCCGCCATATCCGGGTCTCTTCATGTCCCCAGTCACCCTTTCCCCCATGATCTATTCCTCTCTCACCCACCATAGAAACCAGAGGGCGCCTCTGAGTTCCTGAGTCGGTCCATGTCCCTCCTCTGCTCAGAAGCCTCTGTGGCTCCCACCTTCCTCAGAGAAAAAGCCCAAGTCATCCTCATAACCCACAAGGATCTGCAGCCTCTGCCGAATCCTTTGCCCAGCTTCACCTCCCCCTGCTGTGCTCATTCACTCACCCAGATCCAGCCACTTCGGCCTCTTCACTGTTCCTTAAACACACTAGTCATCATCTAGCCTCAGGGCCTTTGCGTGAGCTGTTGCCCCTCTCTGGTCTCCACATGACTCCTCATTTGCTCTGGGTCTTTGCTTAAATGTCCTATGACACTGTAACCACCCCACCCCTCTCCACTGTCTCCATTTTACTGCTCTAATTGGGTGGCAGGGTGCCCAATCCTGCCGGATACTCCAAGGCACTCGCCTTCCTCTGCCTGTACACCCTGTTCCGTCTCCTCCTGACCAGCTTGCCTCACTGTTCTTCCTTTCTTTAAAAATTTTAATTACAGTAAAGTACATAACAAAATTTACCATTGTAACCATTTAAAAAATTTTTATTGACATACAGATAATTTACAATATCTTATTCGTCTCAGGTGTACAGCATGGGGATTCAGAACGTGTGTGTGTGTAGGCTTCCTAGGTAGTGGTAAAGAATCCACCTGCCAGTACAGGAGAGGCCAGAGACTCGGGGTCGATCCCTGCGTTGGGACGATCCCTTGGAGTAGGAAATGGCAACGTACTACGATATTCTTTACCAGCTGAGCCACAAGGGAAGCCTTGCCTTGGAAATCTCATGGACAGTGGAGCCTGGTGGGCTATAGTCCATGGGGTCTCAAAAGAGTCAGACGTGACGTAGTGACTAAACAACATCTATAGTCTTTTTTCAGGTTCTTTATTACGTAGGTTATTACAAAATATTGAGTAGAGTTCCCTGTGCTATACAGTGGGTCCTCACTGGTTGCCTGTTTTATACATAGTATTATATGTATGTTAATACTAACCTCCTAATTTATCCTCCTTCCAACCCCTTTTCTACTTTTCAACTTTTAGTAACCATAAGTTTGTTTTCCATGTCTATGAGTCTCTTCCTGTTTTAGATTCCTCGTATATACAATATCAGTTGATATTTGTCTTTCTCTGTCTGGCTTACTTTGCTCAGTATGATAATCTCATTTTAACCATTTTTAAGAGTATATTAAAGTTCAGTGGCATTAAGAACATGCGTGTTGTCATGCAGCCGCCACCACCATCCATCCCCAGAACTGTGTCATTTTCCCAAACTGAAGCTCTGTCCCCATTAATGCCAACTCCCCATTCCCCTCCCCCCAGCCCCTGGCAACCCCCATTCTACTTTCTGTCTTGTGAATTCGATGCCTCTAGGGACCTCATATGAGTGGAATAACACAGTATTTGTCCATTTTTTTTGACTGGCTTATTTCACTGAGGGTAATGTCCTCAGGGTTCATCCATGTCGTAGCGTGTGTCAGAAAGGCTTTCCTTCTTAAGGCAGAATAATATCCCATTGTGTGGATGGACCACATTTTACTTATCCTGTCGTCCATTAATGGACACTTGGGTCGCTTCCCCCTCTTGGCTATTGCAAAGAATGCTGCAATGCACATTGGTTGTGCAAGGATCTATTTAAGTCCCTGCTTTCAGTTCTTTTGGGTATATACCCAGAAGTAAAATTGCTGGATCATTGTTCTTCCATAAAAAAAGAAAAAAAAAAATCAAGATTTTTTTATTCCCTGGGGCCCTAGAGGTCTCATTAGCTAAAGCTTTCCTCCGACCTATTGGAACTAGAAATGGGACGAGGGGTACAGTGTTGGGGGAGGGGAAGCGGCAGCTCTTGTGTTAGCTTTTTTTTTTAAACAGACCAGGAGGAAGACCTGTGAAATCTCTCCCACCTCACCCGCTCCAGTATCTCAAAATACCCGCCCTGCTTTAGGAAATGGCGGTGGCATCAGGAAGGCAGCGTGTGGCATCTGAGACACAATATCGAAAGTGGCTGGGAGCCCAGAGAGAAACCAGGACAGACGTGCTGGGGACACGGGCTGGAGATGGAGCTAATTTTAGGGGCTGAAGAGGCTGCGAGAAAGGAAGGCTTGTGTGCACGCACGCGCATGCACGGCACGCACGCGCGGTGTCGGGGGGCCTCGAGGGGGAGGAGCTGCTGAATAAGTTAGCTTGGGGAAACGGAAGTTGACAGGGGACCAAGACCCAGCACACGGGGGTGGTAAGGAAGTCCCAAGGTGTGAACCCCAGGATCATGGCGATGGGAGGAGCCTCATGGAATCGAGGCGATTGCGTTTATGGAGACCTGCTTGTATGAGGCACTTTTCACTCGCCTTATCCTCATGGTCATTTTTTTTTAATATTTATGTATTTATTTGGTTGCACTAGGTCTTAGTTGTGACATGCGGGATCTAGTTCCCTGACCAGGGGTCAAACCAAGGCCCCCTGCATTGGGAGCACAGAGTCTTAGCCACCGGACCACCAAGGAAGTCCCATGATGGTCATTCTGTGAGAAACACACCATTATTATCCTGAATTTGTGATCAGGGAAACTGAGGCACTGGATTAAATAACTTCCTCCATAAAAAGCAGGGAATGGACCAAGAGGAGGAGGGGAGATACAGGGTCAAGGGAGAGACAAAACTGAACGATCCAGCAGGCTCTCGGGGCGTACTAATTAGCTATGAAATCTCTAAGGATGGTCAGATTGAAGGGAAAATTCTAGGTGACTGAGCACTTAGGATAGAGGTGGTGGAAATTCTGGCTCTTCCACTCACTGGCTGTGGGAATCTCTCTGACCCTCGGTTCTCTTCTGTGAAACGTGATGGTGCCACTGTTTCCCAGTGTTGCTGTGAGAATGTAATTCGCCCAGCAGGGAGCCTGCCCCAGGCAAAATTCTCTGTAAATGGTAGTCATGGGAATGATATTAGCAGGTAAAGGAAGAATCCTCTATTAATTCAAAAATCGCTGAGTTCCTACTATGTGCCAGGCTCTGAGGATGCAGTGGTCAGTAAGACAGACATTGTTCCGGCCCTAGGGAACTTCAGTCTAGCCACTCTGCACTCACTCATCAACCTAATAATTCTCTTTAATTGTGGTAAGAATAGCAACTAGCACTTAGTATGAACCAAGCACTGTTTTGAGCCCTTTTCAAACATGAGCTCATTTCCTCTGTGACAACATAGAGGGGTGGGAGGGAGGTTCAAGGGCGAGGGGACATGTGTATATTTGTGGCTGATTTGCGTTGTATGGCAGAAACCAACATAACATTGTAAAGCAACTATCCTCCAGTTATTAAAAAAAATTAATAAAAATAAAAATAACTCACTTAATCTTCACGACATTTCTGTAAAGTAAGAGCTGTTATTATCCACATTTTATATGTGAGGCAGGTGGGGCCCAGAGAGGTTAAGGAACTTGCCCAAGGTCACACAGCTCGTGACCCACGCCCAGGAGAGTGGTTGCAGCAGCATCGTGTTTTTTACCGCTGTATTTTCCTGCCCCTCTGATAGAGTTAATCTTCAGTCACATTGAGCTATTGCTGTGTGCTGTGTGCTTCATACACATCTCATTAGACCCTCTCAGCAATCCAGTGTGGCTGGTTCTCAGGGCTTCCCATTTTACAGAGAGGGAAACCGAAGCACAGAGAGGTTGAGTAATTTGCTCGAGATCTTACAGCTGAGAACTCTGGATTTGTAAGTTAGGTATGCCTCAGACCCTGGATGTGAGGCTTCTATGGCTCCTAGGGGGAAGGCTTTTCCAGGTGCGTTTATTCCATTTTCTCCGCCTCTGTACAAAGATAAACACCCGGAGTCCCTTCACCGTAAACGTGGGACGTAATTATTTAATGGAAGGTAAATGCTTTAGAGATGGAAATCACTGTGCTTTTTTCCTTAGGCATTGTTGCCGGCACACTAATGCAACACAATGTGTCTTTTTGCTGTCAGGCATTTTAGACAAATTCTATTTGCCTCAAAATATTTTACCAGAGAAAATAGCAAATAGGAAAGAAATTCAGAGACACAAGCAGGGAGAGGAAACCATTCTCTTGGGTTTAAATAAAACAGCAGAGAAGTTAAGAGTGTGGATCTCAAGTTAGGGAAAAGCTACTTTTCAGCTTACTTCCTCCCTGCAAGCGAGATGCTGGTTCCTTTGTGTCTCAGTTTACCCATTTGTCCCGTGAGCAGGAAAACTGGACCTGCTTCTCACCAGTTTACCAGTTCCCTCTCTAGCTGGATCTAGTCTGCTTTTAACCGTGCCCTTTGCTTTTAATTCCGTGTATTAAAATGTTCATTTCTGTGAGTTACATCTGGTCCTTTTCAACCTACTTCATCTTTTGAATTAATAGTAAACTTGTTTCCCTATGGCAGGGTTTCTCAACCTAGGCACTACTGATATTTTGGACTAGATATTTTGGACTAGTACTTTACTCTGAGGGGCCACCCTGTGCACTGCCCGGGGTCCCCAACTTCCAGGATAAAGTGCACAAGAAATGTAATGCACTTGAGTCATCCTGAAACCATCTCCCTGCCCCGATCCGTGGAAAAGTTACCTTCCACGAAACTAGTCCCTGGTGCCAAAAAGGTTGGGCACTGTTGCTGTAGGTGTTCAGCAACATCCGTTTATCTGCTGCTGCTGCTGCTGCTGCTAAGTCGCTTCAGTCGTGTCCAACTCTGTGCGACCCCATAGACGGCAGCCCACCAGGCTCCCCCGTCCCTGGGATTCTCCAGGCAAGAACGCTGGCGTGGATTGCCATTCCCTTTTCCAATGCATGAAAGTGAAAAGTGAAAGTGAAGTCGCTCAGTCGTGTCCGACTCTTAGCGACCCCATGGACTGCAGCCTACCAGGCTCCTCCATCCATGGGATCCTTTTATCTACCCACCAATAAATGCTAGTGATGCCCCCATCCCAGTAGTGACAACCGAAAATGTCTTCAGATATTGCCAAATGTTCCGTGAAGGGTAATTCTCATTGCCCCTTGAGAATCGCTCTATAGGTACTTTGAAGCTCACATCTTTATATATTTCCTTAAACATAATATGCAAAGAATTAGCTTATCATCAGTGACTGATAACTTAAGTATTTAAATTATTTTTGGCTCTTTTCCTGCTGTCTCTTGCTTCCTTGAGTGTTTTATTATTCTTTTCTTTTCATAATTGTATCTATTTTTGGCTGCGCTGGGTTTTCTTATTTCGTGTGGGCTTTCTCTAGTTGTGGAGAGCAGGGGGCTACGCTTTGTTTCGTTGTGCTGTGCGGGCTTCTCTTTGCAAGGGCTTCCTTGTGGCAGAGCACAAGCTCTAGGCGTGTGGGCTTCAGTAGCTGTGACACATGGGCTTAGTTACTTTGTGACGTGTGCAGTCTTCCCAGACCAGAGATCGAACCCACGTCCCCTGCATCAACAGGCAGATTCTCGTCCACTGCACTACCCAGGAAGTCTCCGAATGTTTAATTATTCTTGATTGTGACATGCTCATTTTCTTTGGGACATTGTTGGAGGGAATTCTCTGAAGCCTAAGATGAAAGTGTATCTTTGCTGGACATTCTGCACTTACTTCATCGGGATGCCTGGGGCACTCCCATTCCAGGGTCACCTTAAACGTTTGGACCACCCAAGTGTTGAGAATTTAGTATGCTGGTGTTTGCAAAGACCAGCTTATGGTTGTTATTTTTTAAAGACCTTTAACTTTTATTCTCCTCTGTGCTAAGTGTTAGAGTAACTTTCCTAAAAGTTTTTGGAATGGGAGGATGGAATACATTTACTCCAGATTTCTTACCCTGAAATGGTAGCACTTTGGGGTCCTGTCCTAATTTGGGAGTGCTCCTTTTGTATGTGTGCAGTCGCTCAGTTGTTCCAGCTCTTTGTGGCCTCATGGACTGTAGACCACAAGTTGTAGGCCACCAAGTTCCTTTGTCCATGGGATTTCTCAGGCAAGAACACTGGAGTGGTTTGCCATGCCCTCCTCCAGAGGATCTTCCTGACCCAGGGATCGAACCTGGGTCTCCTGTGTCTCCTGCATTGGTAGATGGATTCTTTACCAGTGGTGCCACCTGGGAAGCCCTCCAAAAGGCCCTCTGTCTTAGGTGGGTCCTGGGCTTTGCCTTCTACCCCTGTTCACCAGGAAGCCATGAAAATTCAATCAGCAGTTCTCTGAGTTAAGCAGATGCCCTCGGAGCAAGTGTGGCTTTGATGCTCTGCCTACCTCGTGGAGGTCTCTGATTTCACTAAATGCGGGACTGATAATTACCTACTAAATAATTACCTACTGAATTGTCCAGACTTGAGTGCTTCAACAGGAGGGCCTTAGGATTTTATGCAGAGTTCATGGTTGTTTTTGGCAGGAGGGTCAATCCGATTACCCAGGCTCCCGTGTTACCAAAACAGAGGTCTGTCATGTGGATTATATAAAATAGCAGGGCACCTTGTGCAGTGCTTAATGTGTGTTGGCTATTTGTATTGTTACTGAGGATAGTGTGAAAAGGAATGAAGAATAGTCAGGTCTTGGTTAGGGGCATTCCCTGGATGGCAAGGAGAGGGGCTGTGAGGTGGAAGATTCAGAGAGTGCGATACAGATCCCCTTGGATGATATTTCAGATTTTAGCCAATGATGGACAAGAGCCTCATTTATTTCTTGGAGTAGCTTTGAGTACCCAAAATGCTGCATTGTTCCAGTTGAAGTTTCTGAAAGAAAATTTTCTCTGGGGTTCAATCCTGGCTCATGCAGCATTGGCTGCTCCATTTTACCTCCTCCTCACTCCGAGATATAAAACACACACACACACCCATCAATTTAATCCATGAGCTGAGAGCTGCCCATTGTCCCCATTCCTGGCCAGAAGTTAAAAAAGAAACAAACCCACTCACCTTCCACCACATATTCTGCCAGAAAGAACTCCACATCCTTTGTATCTTGCCCTCTATCTTCTGAGCTACTTGTAGACAGGGACCAGTTTGGTCTATTTCTAGAATTCACGAAAGCTCTGTGCCAGGCAAACAGGCAGAACTTCTAAAATGTGTCAACTGGCATTGCTTTCCCGTGAGATGCAACTAGAACAGGAATCTCATTGCTCTGAAGCATCCTTAAGATTATAAGACCATGTGTGATAGGTCCCCAAGACCACCTTCAGGTTTGATGATTTGTTAGAAGGGCTCACAGGACCCAGAAAAGCTGTGATACTCATGGTTAGTTTATTACAGGGAAAGGAAAGTCTATTATAGCTGAAAATCTGCAAAGCAAAAGGTGCTTAGGGCAGAAGCTAGGAGAGACCAGACACAAGCTTCCAGTTTTCCCCTCCCAGTGGAATCATGAAACAGTGCTCAGTTCTTCCATCATCAACGTGTGACAACAGGCATGAGGTATTGCCAACCAGGACAGAGCATGGTGCTGTCCTTGGTGTCTAGAGGTTCTACGGGGATTCAGTCACTTAGACATGAAGCACCCATGTGACTCACTTTAACTGCTTAGTTGCCAGCAGTTCCAGAGATCATACATGGCATAGCTCAGGATCCAGGTGAACACTAATAAGCATTCACCATAAATCACATTGTTATGATTTATAAATACATTTATATTTATACCAAGACCCCGGGTATAAAAAGATACTCTTACCAACAGGATATTCCAGGGGTCCAGAGATTATTTCCCAGGATCCAATCAAGAGGCAGTCATTTCTTTGGAATATGCATGGTTCAGACATTCCCAGCCCTGCTCAGTTCACCCTTTACTTGACAAAATAGAAATCTAACCAAGTCGTTCTCCTCGTAAAGTCCTTCCAAGGTGATCCATTTTCTTAGCAGGGCATTTGAGATCTAGTATCATCCGGCCTTTGCCCATCTCACCTGGGTCCTCTCTCCTCTCTAACTACATTTCTTCTTTTTGGCTGCACTGGGTCTTTGTTGCTGCATGTGGGCTTTCTCTAGTTGCAGTGAGCAGGGCTACTCTTCATTGCGGTGCTCGGGCTTCCCATTGTGGTGGCTTCTCTTGTTGTGGAGCATGGGCTCTAGGCATATGGGCTTCAGTAGTTGTGGCTCTTGAGCTCTAGTGGATAGGCTCTATAGTTGTGGTACTTGGGCTTAGTTGCTCCAAGGCATGTGGAATCTTCCCAGGCTAGGGATCAAACTTGAGTACCCTGCACTAGCAGGCAGATTCTTAACCACTGGGCCACCAGGGAAGTCCTTGACCTTCTTTAAGATCCTCTAGCAACCTGTGCTTTCTCTCACCGGGCAGCCTCAGTAGTGGTTATCCTTTTTCTTGAAATATTCTTTCTCTCTTGGCCTTCAGATCTCAGAATAGGCACCATTTCCTCCAAAAATCTTTTGCTGAAACTCCAAGTCTGGATTAAGAAACTTCCCTATGCTCTGAGAGTGCCCTTGTTCTGTTATATCAACATTGAGATTTTCATAGTCTGCTTTCCCCTGTCTGTCTAGACCGTGAGGTCTGTGAGAGCAGAACCCTTCCTGTTAAGTTCATTGTCACATCTCCAATGCCTGGAACATCTTAAGTGTATAATCAATATTTGTTATATTATGTGGTAAAGCTATGTTGCTATAATAAGAGACCTCAAAAAAAATCAGGGCCTGAAAACAATAAAGAATTTTATTTCTCCCTCCCTTAATGGCTTCAAGATGAGCCCTGCATGTTGGCAGAGGAGCTCTGTTCCAAAAGTCATTCAGGGATCCAGGTTCCTGGACGACTTCTTGCTGCCAAGGGGGTTGGCATCATTTGCACAATCAAAATCAACTGGCCTTATGAAGGCAGAAGAGGTAATAGAGAGGATATCCTGGTCTCTTAAATCTTAGACCAGGAAGTAGGATGGTACTTGTGCTCACACACCATTGGTGGAAACAGTCATGTGATCACACCTAGCTGCTGAGGATGCTGGGGAATGTAGTTTTGCTGGGAAGCCAAGGGCCCAGCTAAAATTCCATTACGGTAGAAGATAGCAAGGGGGAGGATGGATTTTGGTGGGCATCTGATGGTTAACGCCCTATTTATTGGATCAAATTGTCAAACAGGATCTATCTGATAGGAAGACACTTCAAAGTAAATGGATAGAATTGAGGGCATATTGCCTCATTTTTCTCTGCTTATATTGGTTTCCTAGGGCTGTATTCTTCCCTGGTGGCTCAGACAGTAAAAGGTCTGCCTACAATGCAGGAGACCCGGGTTTGACCCCTGGGTCAGGAAGATCCCCTGGAGAAGGAAATGGCAACCCACTCCAGTACTCTTGCCTGGAAAATCCCATGGACAGAGGAGTGTGGTGGGCTACAGTCCATGGGGTTGCAAAGAGTTGGACATGACTGAGCAACTCCACTTTACTTTAGGGCTGTATTACAAAGTGCCACAAACTCAGTGGCCTAAAACAACAAACATTTATTTTCTCACAGTTCTGGAGGCTGTGAGAAACCAAGGTTTTGGCAGGGCTGTGCTTCCTCTGAAGGCTCTAGGGGAGAATCCATTCCTTGTCTCTTCCAGCATCTGGTAGCTATAAATGTTGCTTGGCTTGTGACCACATCAGTTCAGTCTCTATCTCTGGGTCACATGTCTTCCTCCTCTTCTCTCTCAAAATTCCCTCTTCCTCCCTCTTATAAGGATGCATATGACTGCATTTAGGATCCACCCAGATAGTTTTCTAATAAGCCCTTCCTCTTAAATCATCAGGGCTTCCCAGTGGCTCAGTGGTAAAGAATACACCTGCCAGTCAAGAGATGCAGATTCTATCCCTAGGTCGGGAAGATTCCCCTGGAGAAGGAAGTGACAGCCCACTTCAGTATTCTTGCCTGGATAATCCTATGGACAGAGGAGCCTGGTGGGCTACAGTCCTTTGGATCGCAAGAGTGAGACATGACACAACTTAGCAACTAAACAACAACTCAAATCCATAATTTAATTACACCTGAAAAGACCCTTTTTCCAAATAAGGTTAATTCACAGGTTCTAAGGATTAGGATATGGACTTAGCTTTGGTGGGGGGGGCGGTGGGGCATCACCATTAAGCCCAGCACACCTACAGTGCACTTTAGAATTCAACTTCAGACCTCCAAGGGTCATCTTGCATTTAATACCTGGGGCATCCTGCCCCCAGCCCAGAGGCTTCATTCCACTTGTGACATGCCAGTCTGTTCTACAGATTTTGCATACATCAACTGATTTCACTCTCTTGTGTGGAAGAAACCAGAGAAATCAAGGCACAGAGGGGTTAAGTAACTCCCCCAAGAACACACAGAAAGTGGCAAAGCCGAGATTCAAACCTGTGTGATCTGACTGTAGATGTGTGCTTGAACCATGTAATAAGTGTTGTCCCAAATACTTTTTGAGCTTCGCTGTGCTAAGTGCCAGGAAGAAAAAGAACAGGCGGCCAGGAGAGCCCATGACAGACCTGGGGATGGGTCTCTGCACCTTGATCGAGGACGGCCTGGATCTTGTTTAACTTGTTGGGCTGAATTTATCAGAGAAACCCACACCAGTTCACCTCAAGAAAGCCAGGCGTTTGCATGCAGAGCTGAACAGGAGCAGAGACCGTGCTGCTGGCTGATTGAAACCTGCCTTCTTCCCTCCACATTGTGCTCAGGTGGACTGTTCCATTCGCGGAGCCAGACACTCCCACTCTCAGCTCCTGGCCACTCTCTCCTGCTGTCGCCGCAGCTGCTGGGCATGCAGAAACCCAGGCGTGACAGCTTTTTCTCCCTGTTCCTGCCCAGTGGAGTGGAAACCCCTGGGGACCTGGACACCAAGCATGTACGGCGGCAGAGAGCCGCACAGTTAATGCAACACTTCTCCTCCAGCCCTCCGGATGCAAGCTGACAGATTGGCAACTGGCTGACGGCCAGTCCAGCAAGTTCTTGCCAGTTGCTTTCTGACCTGGACACATGACTGTTCCCTCCTGGAGCACCTGATTGCCTCCTGGAGGAGGGGGTGGTGGTCTCTTCTGAAAGACTGTGAGCTTGGAGGTGGTCATCAAAGCCGTCCTTGGAAACATTAGGGTTGTACTTGTTCAATTCAGTCTCTGCTAGCCATATGCAGATTAAAATTTTCTTTTGCTATTTTCCAAGTTGTAGTAAAATATGCATGACATAAAATTTAACATTTTAACCGTTTTTAAGTGTACAATTCAGTGGCATTAAATGCATTCATATTACTCTGCAGCCATCACTGCCATCCATTCCCAGAACTTTTTTGATCTTCACAAATTGAAACTCTGTCCCTACTAAACATCTACTCCAGGTCACCTTCCTGAGCCCCTGGCACTCCCCATGCTACTTTATGTCTCTGTGAATTTTACTACTCTCGGGACCTCACGTAAGTGGAATCATATAGTATATTCCTTTTTTAATCCAGCATATCTCACTTAGAATGTCCTCGTTTCATCCATGTTATTGCATATTACGCAACTTCTTCCTTTTCAAGGTGAATAGGCTCTCACGATGGCTATACAACATCCTACCTATAATCAACAAGAATTGTACACTTACAAATGCGGTAAGAGGCTGTATCTCATGCTAAGTATCTCATCACACTAAAATAAAATAATTTCTTCGAGCAAAAAAGAAAGACATGAGCCAGGCTGATGAGAGACTCATCTTCTAGTTGCAGGTCTGTTGCTCACTTGCTAGATGACCTCAGACAGCACTCTCAGTCCCCCTGAAACTTCTTCCTCATTCGCACAATCGGGAGATTGGCTTCAGTCACTTTTGGGGCTGCATCTGGTTCCCAGTGTTTTATCACTCACCCAACTCTGGTCACAGAGAGAAGAATCTTGTCTGTCCAGTTCTGACATATGGGCACCTCTCGTCTTCTCCTTGGAGTATGATAAAGACTGGTATGTTGCTGAGGGTTTGTAGTGAGCTCATAAGGGCCATCAAGGATGGTGTCTAGCTCCTTCCCCTATGACTTTTCCCTGTCTGCACCAGCTACCTCTGCCCTGTCACACACATGCACGCATGCACACATGTACACATCCTCTCTCTGTCTGAAAGAATTTTCAAGGCCCTAATCCTGCAAGGGCTGGATTATTCCTGCTTCCTTCTCTAGCCAGTGCCCTGACTCTCTCAAAATTCCTGAGAATGTGACCCACTTTCTTTCTCCTCACCTCAGCAGACTCTATTCCCACTTTCCCCAAAAATCACTTTGGGAATGGGAGAAGTCCCCAGTGCATAACCAAGCTGTCCTGTTCAAGCATCCCAGAGCTCATCTCTCTTGTACATGCTAAGGCATGTTGGCACTGTCTCCTTTCAACTTGATGCTTCTTGGCTTGCATTTCTTCTTTTCTAATTACTCCTTCCCAGTCCCCATGATGGGGTCATGAGTGTCTTCTGCCCACTGAGAGGGTACCCTTCTCATGCCACGCATGATTCCCAAGCCATCTCTGACAGTCCCAGGGTTTTAAACCTTCCATTGCTGTCAACTGTTCAAAATCCTTAACATGACACGTAGAACCACCCTCACCCGCTCTCCCAGTGCTCACTTCTTGCGTTATCCCAACTCCACTGGAACCTCTACGCATACAAGCCTTCTCATACTTTCAAGCCTTTGCTCATACTGAGCCAGCCCCCTAAATCTCTCTTCCCATTTCTTTATTTCAGAGTCATCTGCACTCCTCAAGCTACACTCTGCTCCCTCCATCATGCTTCCAAAGCAAGTGATAACATACATACACAAAACAGAAGTTAAGAGCCCATTCTCTGATGCATGGATACATATCCCTGAGTCCTTTCACTGTTCACCTGAAACTAAACCACATTGGAAACCCAGATATACCCCCAATACAAAATTAAACGTTGTTTTAAAACAAGCACCCATATACTTCCTGGGTCCAAATCCCAGCTCTGCCATTTACTCCCTGTGTGCCTTTGGGCACATTTCAAGCCCCTTTGGGTCTCAGTTTCCTCATCTGTAGAATGGAAATAAATACAAACAGCTTCCTCATAAAGTTCTTTGGAAGATTAAATGAAATGATATGTATAATCGTGTTAGCTATTGCTGGAAAGGAAAGGGATGGTGTCACATTTCTATCTGTGTCTCTGAGACTGAGAAAAATGACTGACACATAGTAGGTGCTCAGTTAATTGAACTAAACCGAACTATCACCTATGTGCTGAGGACGCTGCATGAGGATAGGCTAATTGCTATAACAAACCACTCGCAAATCTCAGTGGCATGAAGGATTATTCCTTGCTCATGCCACAGTCTGATTAGAAGGGGGCAGCTGGGCTCTGTTTCACACAGTCACGCAGGGACCCAGGGTCCATGCTTCTTGTGGTTCTGCCACCCTCAAGTCCTCCACTGGGTCATCTACAATTTGACGCTGGACAGAAGAAGAGAATGAGCATGGAGGATCTTGCAGGTAGTTTTAGGAACCTGGCCTGAGAGTGGCTTATGTCGTTTCCTTTCCCATCCCATTGGCCGGATTTAGTCTCCTGACCCTGTTTTGATGCAAAGGGTGCCGGGAAATGTAATCTAGCCACTTGCCTGGTCAGACAAGAGCACGGACATTGGAAAAAGCCCCAGTCTGTGCTGAGCCCCTCACCCTCAAGTTTTCTCTAGGAGCTCTGCAGCTAAATATCTAAGCAACCCCAAATCACCAAAAGTCAAGCCTTTTCTCCTCCCCTCCTACTCAATGACACCATGTCTGCCCCACTCACCCAAAGCAGGAACCTGGAAGCCATCATTGCCTTCTTTCTATCCCTCCCTCCTTTTATCCCAATAGTCATTACGTTTGTTGAGCCCACCTCCTGAATGTTTCTTGGAGCCATGCTTCTGTGGGGTTGGCTAAAAAGTTCACTTGAGTTTTGCCTGTAAGAATGAACTTTTTGGCCAACCTAATGTGGTCTTTCCTGTGGTCATGTATGGATGTGAGAGCTGGACTGTGAGGAAGGCTGAACGCCGAAGAATTGATGCTTTTGAACTGTGGTGTTGGAGAAGACTCTTGAGAGTCCCTTGGACTGCAAGAAGATCCAACCAGTCCATTCTGAAGGAGATCAATCCTGGAATTTCTTTAGAAGGAATGATGCTAAAGCTGAAACTCCAGTATTTTGGCCACCTCATGCGAAGAGTTGACTCATTGGAGAAGACTCTGATGCTGGGAGGGATTGAGGGCAGGAGGAGAAGGGGACGACAGAGGATGAGATGGCTGGATGGCATCACTGACTCGATGGATGCGAGTCTGAGTGACCTCCGGGAGCTGGTGATGGACAGGGAGGCCTGGCGTGCTGCGGTTCATGGGGTCGCAAAGAGTCGAACACGACTGAGCGACTGATCTGATCTGAATATTTTTCTCTATGGTCTGTCTTTCCTCAATTCAGGGTTTATCATCCTTCATCTGGACCACCCGATCCTATGGTCATCATCACATTGGGCTTTTACCTCCAGCATCCACTCCTTCTAACTCACTTTCCAAAGTTCTAACTAAATCATCCTCTAATATTTAAGTCAAATTGTATCATATCCCACTTTAAACATTTAAACAGTTGTCTTCAAACCGTTTGAAAGCAATGGAACCCTTTCTGCCAAATCAGCCTTATCTTGAAATAAACTTTTTGATTTGAGAATAATTTTAGACTTAGAACAAGGCGGCAAAGGGAATGTAGAGTTCCCACATACCCCTCTCCCAGTTTCCCCCCATGTTACCAGCTTATATAACCACAGTACTCTAATCAAAACTAAGTATAGGGCTTCCCTGGTGGCTCAGTGGCAAAGAATGCACTTGGAAGTACAGGAGACACGGATTTGATCCTTGATGAACCCCGTGTTGATCAGGAAGATTCCACATGCCACGGAGTAACTAAGCTCGTGAACCATAACTACTGAGCCTGTGCTCTAGAGCCCGGGAGACACAACCACTGAAGTCCAAGCGCTTGGAGCCTGCGCTCTGTAACAAGAGAGGCCACCGCAACGAGAAGCCCGTGCGCCGCAGCTGGAGAGTAGCCCCTGCCCACTGCAACTAGAGAAAAGCCTGAGCAGCAACAAAGACCCAGCACAGACAAAAATAAATGAATAAAAAATTTAAAAAACCTAAGTATGGCACAGGGAAAACATCACTCGGTGCTCTTCCGTGACCTAAATGAGAATGAAATTCAAAAATGAGGAGATATGTGTGTGCATAAAGCCGATTCACTTTGCTGTACAGAAGAACCAACACAACATTATAAAGCAACTAAGAAATAGATATTAGTACATTACTATTAACTAGACTTCTGTAATGTTATTTGAATCCCAATGTGTAGAGCCATCAAAATGAAGCTTTGAACCAGAAAAAGACTTTCCAGAAAGTTCCATGTGTCAGCCCCCACCCCACCTCCCCTTTGCCCATGAGTTAACTCCTGAGACATGTCTGAGGAACCCAGTTTGAACTCACTAACCTTAGGGCACAGACAAACTCTTTGTTGTGGCCACGTTCTCTGGCCCTTGTCCAGCTCACTAGCCTTCCTTCGCACCGTTCACTTCATTCAGTCAGTCAGCAAACATTTATTGAGCATATACTACGTGCAAGGCAATTTTCTAGGTGACAGGAACAGGATACAGATAAATTTCCAAAACTCATGAAGCCGATAGTCTAGAAGAGGGGAGGCAGACCACAGACAATCAACTTAATAAATATATAGTAAATAAAGGTCCCTGGTGGCTCAGTGGTAAAGAATCTGCCTGCAATTCAGGAGACCCATTTCGATGCCTGGGTCAGGAAGAGCCCCTGAAGAAGGAAATGGCAACCCACTCTAGTATTCTTGCCTGGGGAATCCCATGAACAGAGGAGCCTGGTGGGCTACAGTCCATTTTTGTGATAAGTGCTATAGAGAAAAATAGAGCCAGGAAAGAACAGAGGGAATGCTGGGGTCACTTAGTTGCCTCTGACTCTTCACGACCCCATGGACTGTAGCCTACCAGGCTCCTCTTTCTATGAAATTCTCCAGGCAAGAATACTGGAGTGGGTAGCCATTTCTTTCTCCAGAGGCTCTTCCCGACCCAGGAATCAAACCTGGGTCTCCCGAATTGTAGGCAGGTTTTTTTGACCGACTGAGCCACCAGGGAAGCTGGGGTCGAGGTGCAATTTTTAAAAGGATGGTCATAGGAATTCCCTAATTGGCCAGTGGTTAGGACTCCATGCATTTACTACCAAGTGCCCAGGTTTGATCCCCAGCTGGGAAACTAAGATCCCACAAGCCATGTGGCATGGCCAAAAATATAAACAGGATAGTCATGGAAAAGCCTGACTGAGGAAATAGAAGGATTATTCTGCCTGCTCAAGTATCAAGAATAGACTGAAGGCAGGACATATACTCAATATTTTGTAGTAACTTATAAGGGAAATATATATATATATTTCTATCTGAAACATATACATATCTATCTGAAAAAGAATAGATATATTTATGTATGTGTGGGCTTCAAAGGTGGTGGCTAGTGGAAAGAATCTGCCTACCAATGCAGGAGACATAAGAGATGTGGGTTCAATCCTTGGGTCAGGAAGATCCCTTGGAGGAGGGCATGACAACCCAGTCCAGTATTCTTGCCTGGAGAATTCCATGGACAGAGGAGTGATAGGGTCACAAAAAGTCAGACAGGACTGAAGTGACTGAAGGGGGAACTTATACTCAATATTTTGTAATAACTTATAAGGGAAAAGAATCTGAAAAAGAATAGATATTATATGTATGTACAACTGAATCACTTTTTATACACCTAAAACTACCACAACGTTGTAAGTCAACTATATTTCAATTTAAAAAGAATAGGCTGGAGGGTTTGTGGAAGCAGAGACATTATTTGGGAGGTGGCTAGAAGGATAAATTTACCATTGACTAAGATGGGAAAATCCCATGGACAGAGGAGCTTGGTGGGCTGCAGTCCAGGGGGTCTCTAGGAGTCGGACACAACTGAGTGACTTCACTTTCACTTTTCACTTTCATGCATTGAAGAAGGCAATGGCAACCCACTCCAGTGGTCTTGCCTAGAGAATCCCAGGGATGGGGGAGCCTGGTGGGCTGCCGTCTATGGGGTCGCTAGGAGTCGGACACGACTGAATCGACTTAGCAGCAGCAGCAGCAAGATGGGAAGGAGATGGCATTGGGGGGTGGGTTAGGAGCTCAGCTTCAGACTTGCTAAGTTTTCCCTGCCCAAGTAGAGATGTTGTATTGGCCACTGAGTATGTGGAGCCTGAAGTTAAGAAGAAAAGACAGGACTGGAAGTACAAATGCAGGAGTCATCAGCCTGCACAGGTTATTTATAGCCATGAAACTGGATAAGGGAGGGGATGGAAAAGGGCACCAAGGACTGAGCCTGGGGTTGGCTGTCCATCATTACAGAGGTGGGGAAGGTGAAGAGGATCTAGCAAAGGAGACTGAAATGGAGCTAATGAGGGGAGTGTGGGTCCAGAGGCTGAGTGGATAAGACATTTCATACAGTAGGAGGGAATGATGGATGGTGTCAACTGATGCCTGTGGGTTACTCACAAGAGAAATGAGGACTTCCCGGGTGGCCCAGTGGCTAAGACTCCACACTCCCAATGTAGGGGGTCCAGGTTCAATCCCTGCTCAGGGAACTAGATCCCATATGCTGCAACTAAAGACCTGGCACAGTTGAATAAATAAATAAGTCATAAAAATGTGTTTTTAAATTTTTGTATCAAAAAAAATTAGAATTAACTGTTAGATTTAGCAGCATGGAGGTCTTTGGTGGTCCTGGCCACAGTTGCTTGGGGAGAGGTTGAAGCAAAAGGCTGTTGGAAGGATTACTACCAGTTCTCTTTTTTGAAGTATAGTTGATTTAGCATGTCGTGTTAGTTTCTGGTGTACAGCAAAGTGATTCAGTTACACATATATAATTCTTTTTCATATTCTTTTCCATTATGGTTTATTGCCCAGGGTTCCTCCCTGTGGCTCAGATGGCAAATCATCTGCTCCCAATGCGGGAGACCCAGGTTCGATCCCTGGGTGGGGAAGGGAATGGCGACCCACTCCAGTATTCTTACTAGAGACTTCCATGGACAGAGGAGCCTGGTGGGCTACAGTCCATGGGATCATAGACAGTCGGACATGACCGAGTGACTAGCACTTACTTACACATATGGTTTACTATGCTATGCTATGCTAAGTCACTTCAGTCGTGTCCGATTCTGTGCGACCCCATAGACGGAAGCCCACCAGGCTCCCCCATCCCTGGGATTCTCCAGGCAAGACCACTGGAGTGGGTTGCCATTTCCTTCTCCAATGTGTGAAAGTGAAAAGTGAAAGCGAAGTCACTCAGTCGTGTCCGACTCCTAGCGACCCCATGGACTGAAGCTTACCAGGCTCCTCCGTCCAAGATATTAAATATAGCTCCTTGTGCTAGACAGTAGGACCTTGTCCTTATTAGTTCTTTTAAAGAGTTTTGCTGTGAAGGGTGGAGGAGGAAAGAAAAGGTGTTAGCTGGTGGGGAAATTGGAATTGAAAGATTTCTTCTTTAAGGTCAGAGAGCTAACAACAGAGTTTATGATGATGAGAATAACCCAGGAGGAGGAAGAACATGATGATGCCAGAGAAAAAGGAGAGAGTTGGCAGGATGGACATCTCTCAGCTTCCAGGAGAGGGTGACATTTGTACAAGTAGAAGGTTTTGTTTTAGATAGAAGCATATACAAGCAATCTATAGAAATATAAAGGAAGGCACTATATGGGCTGGGAGTAAATGTAGTGGTGGGTGCTTGTGGAATTTCTTTTCTAATGCTTTTATTTTCTCATGCTTTGTCAAGGACAGGCTTGTGAGCAACAAATTCAAGTATATTCAGTAATTATTTGTAGGATGTTGACTCTGTATCGTGCACTGTGCTGGGAGCTGGGGTATAGCTGTCCACAAAGGCACGACTAAGTGTCTACTGTATTTCTACTTTCGGTCCAGTAGAAGACACCAGACAGACACACATGAGACTGTTTAGGACCAGCAATTTCAGGTGTCAGCATCGGAAAGCGTTGTCAGTTCCTCTCCCCTGTCTCCCACCACCTCATCTTCATCTTGCTAGATTTTAAGTCTTTTAGCCTTCTCCCAACACATCGCAGAACCCTCTCGACTCTACTTCCTGCCGTGGTCCCATCCATTCCCCCAAGGCCAACGCTGTCTTTCAAGAAAGCAAAGTTCCAAAGAATCAAGATTGTATCAATGGGCCTGTCTCCATGGCAGCAATCATGAATGAGCCAAGCAAGGTAACCCTGGAGATAGCATGAATGAGAAGTGGTCTGTTGCCACGGAGATGTGCTGAATGGAAAGGCCCCCACTAGCAGGGATATGTCATCGAGATGGAACAGTCAGCGTGAAGTCGGCGTGCCTATTTTCAACTCAGAGTTACAAAAATACATTTTAATAAAGCTCACGATCTACCTCATTCCTCCCCACTCCCTCCTCTTCTTCACCCTTCATCCTACAGCTCAACCCAGGCTTGTCAGGTCTCAAGACCTTCAAGTCCCTCAAGGACACCCCAGGTGGAGGCTGTTCCTTCACCACGTAACTTCCTCTCCTGGGCCAAGTTGGTCCCCCTGTGACAATCTACTCTCTTCCCTTTAGGAAACAGCAATATCCTCAAAAGTCATGAGTTGATGGGAAAGATGTTAACTACATTCTTTGGGGGCTTCCCTCATGGCTCAGTGGTAAAGAATCTGGCTGCCAGTACAGGAGATGCAGGTTTAATCCCTGAGTCGGGAAGATCCCCTGGAGAAGGAAGCAGCAACACACTCTCCTATTCTTGCCATGGACAGAGGAGCCTGGTGGGCCATAGTCCATGGGATCACAAGAGTCAGACATGACTTAGTGACTAAACAACAGCAACAACGTTCTTTGGGGCAAAAGCAGTTGAGAAACTGAATCAACTCAGCTCACACCTACAAGGATTCCCTCACTGGGTATACCAGTTCTCTTATCTAGAAACTGACATAATATCCCATGTACAGTGGTATTATCTAATCATACTGGTGGTGCTGGACATATACCCTTAGTACCACTTGGAAGCAATTTGTAAAAGCCCAGGATTCATTGCCTAGGAGGATATCTTTGAAGAGCTTTGAATCTCTGAAACTCACCCAAGTTCTTTCTGTCCTACTCAAATTGCATTTCTTCATTTATCTCTTTATTCATTGGTTCTTTTCCTTGTTCAACCATATTTATTAAGCATTGTTATAGCAAAGAGCTAGAAGTAACTCAAGTGTCCAATAACTCAGTGTGTATGCTCAGGTGCTATGTCCGACTCTTTGTGACCCCCTGACTATAGCCCACCAGACTACTCTGTCTATGGGATTTTCCAGGCAGGAATACTGGAGTAGGTTGCCATTTGTGTCTCCAGGGGATCTTCCCAACTCAGGGATTAAACCTGCATCTCTTGTGTCTCCTGCATTGGCAGAAGGTATCTTTACCACTGAGCCACCTAGGAAGCCCCCAATAACTCAGTAGGGAACTATTACATAGTTTATGGTACATCCATCTCACAGGATTCTATGACGGCATTAAAAAAGGAAGAAACAGATGTTTGGGTACTATTAGGAGCTTAGCACTTACAAAGCACCTACCGTATAAAAAGCACCATTCTAAGTATTGTTGTAAAGTGACTATTAACTCATGAATCTTATAATAAGCTTGTAAGGTAGTTCCTGGCATGTTCCCATTTTATAGATGAGGAAACAGGAATTTCCATATCCAAGTTATATTGTCAAGTGAGAAGAGGAAGTTTCGTTGTGGTACATATAGTGGTACCATTTGCTCGTAAATGCACAGACTATTTGTGGAAGATTCCATAAGAAACTAATAATTGTGTTTGCCTCTCTAGAGGGACCCTGAGAGACTTGGAAATGGGTGTCCAGAGAAAACTTACTTTCCACAGTAAAGGCTGTATGTTTTCTGAATCACATACCACGTATGTGTATTATATTCCACAAAACCTAACAGAAAATGGCCATCCCCTTAATCCATTCAGGCTATAACAAAATGCAGAGACTGGGTGGCTTAGACACAATAAACGTTTATTTCTCATAGTTCCAGAGACTGGGAAATCCAAGATCAAGGTGAGGGAAGATTCAATATCTGGTGAGAACTGATTTCCTGGTACATAGATGACTGTCTTTTCAGTGTATCCTCACACAGGGCAAATGAGCTGTCTGAGGTCTCTCATAAGGGCACTTATCCTATTCGTGAGGGCCCCACCTTCATGACCTAATCAGTTCCCAAAGGCCCCCACCTCCAAAAACTATCACATTGGGCATTAAGATTTAACATACAAATTTTGAAGGGACAAATATTCAGTCCAGGGCTTCCCAGCTGGCTCAGTGGTAAAGAATCCACCTGCCAGTGCAGGCAGTTCAATCCCTGGGTCAGGAAGATCCCCTGGAGAAGGAAATAGCAATCCACTCCAGTATTCTTGCATGGGAAATCCCATGGAAAGAGGAGACTGGCCGGCTACAGTCCATGGGGTCGCAGAGAGTTGGACACAACTTAATGCCTGAGCATGAGCACGAAACATTCAGTCCATAGCAGTTATTAAGTCATATTATGTGCCAGATGCTCCTAGATTCTAGAAAAACGTGGATGAGCAAAATATTTTACTGATGAGGAAGATGAGGTACATTAAGTAATGTGCCCAAGTGGCAGAGCTGGGATTCAAACCAGACAGTCTGGATGCAAGATTTATGCAGAAAGGAAAAAGAGTGCAACAGGAGCTCTGTGCATGCATATGTTTGTATGCATACATGTGTGCACAGAAAAGCTCACACACAGGCGTTAATGTGTGACTATGTGTGCACGTTGTCTGTGAGTGTGTAGGTGTGTGTGTGTGTGTGTGTGTGTGCATACTTGTGCTTTTGTACTGGTAGAGGAAAATGGCAAAGTGGAATCTGCAGAAGATCAGGCCATATTTTGAGGATTTGGACATTTATCCTGAAGATACGAGGGAGCCATGTAAGAATTTAGACAAGGGGGTGGATATGATCAGATTTTTATTTAGAAAGATCACTCTGTCTGGAGTGTGTGGCCAGGATACAAGTGGATGTGAACGATTCCCCCCTGACTCGGTATGAGGATGCTTGCCCTCCCTTCCACCCAGCACAGTATCTAAGAGCCGACTAGACACGGGAGCTTCTAGTGAAGCTGAGCAGCTCCACTCTGAGGTCAGGGAGTGGGTGTCAAGTGCACCAGCTTCTCGTCCTGCTCAAATCCTGAACTGTAGCTGTCCCACTGATGTGGGACACGTAAGCCTGGCTTGAGGAAGAACATCCATCCAGTGGTGCTGATGTGGGCATTGAAACAGAAAGGCAACATGAATTAATCTAGACTCTGTCACCTGACGGCTGTGTGACCCTGGGCAAGTCAGCCAGCCTCTCTGTGCCTCAATATCCTCGTCTGTGAAGTGAGGCCCATAACAGCCAACTCCAGGGGGTTGTAAAATATATAGAACATCATTATAACAGAGAGGAGGAGGAGACTATGTTACCAGAACACCATCTAGGTTCAAACTCGCCCTGCCTCTTGTGTGCTGTGTGACTAGGAGCAGATTGCTGAAGCTGTCTGAGTCTCATTTATTTCTTTCATCTTTTCAGTGGAGATAATAATAGTCCTACTTCCTAGAATTGTGTAAGTAATTCATTGAAAAAAAAAATCCATGTACTTAGAACAGCTCCTGGCTCCCTGCAAGTGTTCAGTGAATTTTGTGCCGCGCTCAGTCACTCAGTCATGTCTGACTCTTTGTGACCCCATGGACTGTAGCCTGCCAAGCTCCTCTGTCCATGGGATTTTCCAGGCCAGAATACTGGAGTAGGTTGCCATTTCCTATTCTAGAGGATCTTCCCAATCCATGAACCGAACAGGCATCTCCTGCTTGGCAGGTTAATTCTTTACCGCTGCACCACCCGGAAGCCCAATAAATATTATAGACCATTATTATCCTCCTCCTCCTCCTCTTCTTCTTCATCATCATTTCGTCATCATCACTGTTACTAAGGACGTCTCACTCTGCCATTTCACCAGTTTTCTCGAAATTCCACACATTTTTATTAGGATAGCCATGTTCATTGTCAATGACCCATCCCTGGGGATTCATTAGCTCATTTCTGCAAAGCACTCAAGCGCTTCATGTGCTTTGCAGCCTGGATACTTTGCTGGGCTTGGATGACACCTAAGCCAACACCAGTTCCTTTGACCTGAAGGAGCTGAAGGACACAAAAGAGATCTCTCGTGGCTTCTCTCCCTGCCCATCTCTGCTCTGCTCTGGGCTGTTTTCTGTCTTGGCATGATGAGGAGCTTGCCGTTGCCTGGAGAAAGCAAGAAAGGAGATTGTCAGGGCTTGTGTAGAACTTGGGATGCCTGTGGGTCTGTGTAAAATGAGAAACAGAGGCACATTCACTAGAGGGTTTGGTCGATGGGCCTTGAGATGGGAATTCGGGGACATTCTTCTAAGACAAAGAATAAAATGACTCAGGTTTGGTTTTTTGCTGCTTGCTCTCCAAGCCCTGCATCTTTTCTGCTTTTTTTTTTTTTTTTCCCTTTCTCATTTTTGGATCCAGACTTCTGCTGACTCATCTCTCTGAGCAAGGAAGGAGGGAGGAAGTCAGAATTGTTCATTGACCGTTTTCTTTCTTCAGTGACTCAGCTGTGAATCACATTTTAATTAATGAAGGAGAAAAACCTGATCAGTTCTAAGGCATGTGTCCAATCACCCATACCTCCAGGCTGGATATATTAATAAGAATCCCCCCTCCAACCAAAAAAATGTGGGATGCCCTTAATTAAACTACAGCTTGTTCCATCTCTTAGTCATGAGAACTCCACTAGGCTCTCCAAATTCTGGGTCCCCACTGGACCTCCCTGATTCGCAGGCAGCTGGTCTGAGCCCCAAAGCAGCATGGCTAATTCCTGCAGAGTTAGTCTGAGGTCAGAACTGAGAAACGGCGTGTTGAGCCCTCTTGGGACATCAAAAGGATCATGGGAATGTAATAGCATTTCCTGAGTTGGTCTTTGGCTATAATCCCAGGCTCAAGCCCTGATTCTCCCCTCCCCCCACTCCCGATACCTTGGGGCCTGAAATTTGTCAGAGTCAATTGCCAGGGCAGTGTCTGAGCCTTTGGTTTGCCCGGAGAATGAGAGAAGTTCAGATCCTCGTGACCGCTACTTCCTGAGGGCTTACTATGCATTAGGCAGTGTGCTCAGCACTTTTCATGAATGGTCACATTTAATCCTCCCACTGTCCACAAAAAGCTCTTATGTAATTCTCCATGCCCCCGTCCCTGTGAGGAAACTGAGGCTTGGAAATTTGCCCAGTGTAGACAGATTAGTAAATAATGGGGCAGGATATAAACCTAGCCCCTTCCCACCTGAGAGCCAGAGCTCATATCTGCTACACCTTTCTGCCTTTCACTTAGCTGGAAGACAACATTGAAGCTTATGGCACATTCAATACTTACTGAGGCCCAGCATATACTGGGCATTGAGCAGTGGGCATTGAGTTTTAGGCATTGAGCACTGGGGGTCCCTCAGTGAACAAGAGACAGATGATAGTCTGCATAACTTCATGCATCTTTTTTTTTTTTTTTGCCATGAGGCATGTGGGATCTTAGTTCCTCAGACCAGGAATTGAACCCATGTCCCCTGCTGTGGAGGCTCCAAGTCTTAACCACTGGACTGCCAGGGAAGTCCTAGCAGCTGACATTTTGGATGCACAAGTGTATCAGTCACTGTGTATTAAGATACTACGAAGTGCGTGGAAATTTCCTGGTGATACAGTGGTTTCAACTCCACGATTTCACTTCCATGGGACTGGGTTTGATCCCTGATTGGGGAACTAAGATCCCACAAGCCACGTGGCACAGCTAAAAAAAATACATACTCAGAGGTGTCTTGCTGCTGCTGCTGCTAAGTCACTTCAGTCGTGTCTGCCTCTGCACGACCCCATAGATGGCAGCCCACTAGGCTCCACCGTCCCTGGGATTCTCCAGGCAAGAACACTGGAGTGGGTTGCCATTTCCTTCTCCAATGCGTGAAAGTGAAAAGTGAAAGTGAAGTTGTTCAGTCGTGTCCGACTAGTAGCGACCCCATGGACTGGTGTCTTAGATACTCCTTATTGCTGTAACAACAACAACAACAAAAAACCTCAAAGTATAAGGGCTCAAACACAAGGACAGTTTGGTTCTTGCACACACAAAATCCAAAGTGAATAGTCTTGACAGGTGGGTAGCTCTACTCCAAGTACAGAGGCAAAAGCCCAGACTCTTTCTATATTGTGGAGTGGGTTCCCACGCCCTCCACCAGGGGATCTTCCCAACCCAGGGATCGAACCCTGGTCTCTTATATTGCAGGCGGATTCTTTACCATCTGAGCCACCAGGGAAGCCCAAGAGTACTGGAGTGGGTAGCCTATCCCTACTTCAGGGGAACTTCCCAACCCAGGAATTGAACCAGGGTCTCCTGCATTGCAGGCAGATTCTTTACCAACTGAGTTATCAGATACTCCTTATTGCTGTAACAAAAAAAAAAACCCCAAAGCGTAAGGGCTCAAACTCAAAGTTTAGTTCTTGCACAGACAGTATCCAAAGTGAATAGTCTTGATGTATGGGCATCTCTGTTCCAAGTACAGAGGCAAAAGCCCAGACTCCTTCTGTATTGTGGCTCCTTGTCTTCAACCCAAGACTTCCAAGGTCTTGCAGGCTCCTTGGCATGAAGCCAGAGAAGGGAAAAGAATATGGAGGAAGGAACCTGGGAAACATTTTTGGTCCAGGCTACATCACTTCTGCTCACCTTCCACCTGGCCACACGTATCTGCAGACAGGAAATGTAATCTAAGTGCCCCGGGAAGAAAAAATAAATAAAAAGCAGTCTGCTCTGGGTCTTCGCAACAATCAAGCTCCACGTCTCCATTCATGTCACCTGTGTACAAGTCCTACCTTAGGACAGCTTTAAGAAACACCCTTATCTTTTTCCACCCAACTTCCTCTGTTTCTTTTTTCAGTAATCTTTTTATTTTTTTACATTTTTTCAATTTATTTTTATTTAATTTATTTTTAGTATAATTGCTTTACAATGCTGTGTTAATTTCTGCTGTACAACATGAATCAGCTATAAGTGTATCTATATCCCCTCCCTTGTGAGCCTCCCTCCCACGCACCCCCCATCCCAGCCCTCCCAGTCATCACAGAACACCAAGTTGAATTCCCTGAACTAGTAATTTTATTATTTTAATCATGTACTCAGGGTGAATTAACCCCTGAGCCCTAAAAGAACAACAAAAATATATTACTTATTTTATAATCTTGGTGCCTGAGATAAAGACAAACAGAAAACTGTCAAAACATTAAAGAGTTGCAAATTTTCACTAAAAGTATTTACTTTTGTATTCTAATGCAAAATGTATACAAATAATCTCCTCTGTTTCTTGGACTTCCTGTAACGGATTGTTCTTGCCTTAAACATGGCAAGGCAGAAATCTCGAAGAATGTGTTTCCCCTAATCTGAGGTCTTACTTGGAAAAGGCAGCTGACTATTTCTGCCCCCTGGGGTAAAGGAACGTAGACTTGGATCCTGTTTCTCCAGAGACTTGGTCTTAGAAACACCAGGCTTCTCAGGTCAGACATTTCCACCTTTTATCAGTCCAGGTCTCAACAGGAGACAGAATTCACCCATCAAGTGGTTTCAGAAACGCTCTTGTTCACCTTCAGTCGCCAGAAACCCCTTCCTGACATGGAACAGAATAGATTAGTCTTATTCTTTTAGTTTGGTTGGTTGGTTGGTTGACTTGGGTGTTTGGAGTTTAGCTGTGCCGCATGGCTTGCAGGATCTTAGCTCTCTGACCAGGGATAAAACCCGTGCTCCCTGCAGGGGAAGCACAGCCTCCTAACTACTGGACCACCAGGGAATTCCCTAGTCTTGCTTATTCTTGTGTTGTAAATACATATGGTTATGCATCTTGCTCTCTCTGGCTTCTTTCTCTTGACCTTGTGTGTGTGAGATCCATCCATGTTGTGACTTGTGGTTGTAAGACTGTAAGTCATTCACCCTCATGGCTGTGTTTGTCTACTGCACTGGTGAAGGGCATTTGGATACTTTCCACTTTGAGGCTGTGACAGAGGAAAGTGCTGTTGACATTCCTGCTTGTCACTTGGTGACCACAGCTCCCATTTCTCTGGGAGGTATTCCTGGGTGGCATTTCTGGGTCACGGGGCAGAATCTGTTTAGCTTTGGGCAGAAACCACCTAACAATTTTCCCAAGTGGTGGAACCAGTTGCAACTCCCACAGGCTGCCGGCAAGAGCTTAGCTTTTGTTTTGCTCTTTGAGTGCCTCTCCCGTAGGAGGTGCCCACTGAATGTCTGGGAATTCAGTTGAAAACGTGGTTATCCATTTCCTCAAGAGCTTTACTCCATCACTTGTCTCGTTCGGACCTTCAGGCTCTCCTTCTCCAGGGACACAATGCCCTTTTCTTGCAAACTTGGACAAATCTCCTCTACTTAGAAGAATACTCTGTCTCCACCCTCTCAGGTAGTCACCACACTTGCTTCCCACCTCTTCTCATCCCAGTCTCTCAAGGAGAGATTTCCCTTCCATTGCTTCCTTCAGCCTTGCAATCAGCAAGGTAATGCAGCAATGCCCCTCAAGCCGGCCTTCACTCAGTGGCCATCCCTGTCTTGTCTCCCACAAATGCGGCCCTCTCAGGGGTCTTGTCTTTTCTAGAAATCAGTTACCTCGCACCTTCTGGGATTTTTTTCCACCTGTGCCTTCTCCTTTTTATTTAAGAAAACACTGTACTTTAACACAGCTTCAGGAATCACCCAAAATAGCAACGTGTCCTTTTGTGCCGTCTTCTACTTTAGAAGACAAATAAGAGAAAGAACTGTTCCATGCAAAGGTCAAGGCACTTGAGAGGACCTTGGATGAGTGGTAAGAACTTCACATGAAAGGAGAAAAGGCAGGGGCGTATCTGTGCAACCCCAGGAGAGGGGGAAGGACTTCTTAAATTTAAAAGCCAAAACTCTAAAGCAAAAACAAACCACTACCACCACCAACAACAAAAATTTGATGGAACAACAACAAAAATATGGAAACTGAGATGGGGGCAGTTTGGTTCCCAGATCGGGATCCTGGCTGTACTATGTCCTATGAATCCTTGAGCGAGTTACTTCACCTCTCTGTGCCTCAGTTTTCTCATCAATAAAATGAAAAGAATAGCATCAACTAACAGGGTGTTAGGAGTCTGAAATAAATTAATATTTATAATCATATTTCTTTATGTAAATTTTATTTTATTTTTATTTTGGCTGTACTGGGTCTCCATTGTGGTGCAGGGGCTTCTCTTGTTGTGGAGCACGGGCTTGGTTGCCCCACAACATGTGAGATCTTGGTTCCCTGGCCAGGGATGTGTGTCCCCTGCATTGGAAGGCAGATTCTTAACTACTGGATCACCAGGGAAGTCTCTTACAGTCATTTAAAATAACACCTGAACTTAAGTGTAGTTGAAATATAGTAACCGTATGCTGTCATTTAATTTAATGCCAAAAAGATTTCTTGACTCACGGTGTAAACCATGTTGCTAGGTTCTTAAATGCTGAGTGAATTAATGAGAAATGACAGTGCTGTCTTCTTCTTTCTTGGATTCTTAAACATTTAAGATTAAGTGACAGTGTACATGTTACTTTAGGTCACAAATAAATGCAAAAATGTTTTGTTGGGGTGGAGTTCATTTATAGTGCTGTGTTGGTTTGGGGTGTACAACATAGTGATTTGATTACAAAGAGTCGGACACGACTGAGCGACTGAACTGAACTGATATGGTATATATCTATATTCTTTTTTCAATTATTTTCCACTACAGTTTATTACAAGATCTTGAGTATAGTTCCCTGTTCTATACAGTAAATCCTTGTTGTTTATCAAACACATTTTTAACTAATTTATTTATTTTAATTGAAGGATAGTTACTTTACAGTGGCTTCCATGGTGGGAAAGTAAATAAATCAGATGGTAAATATCTGCCTGCGATGCGGGAGACCCAGGTTCAATCCCTGGGTTGGGAAGATCCCCTGGAGAAGAGAATGGCTAACCATTCCAGTATTTCTGCTTGGAGAATTCCATGAACAGATGAGCCTGGCGAGCTAGTCCTTGGGGTCACAAAGAGTCAGACACAACTGAGTGACTAACACTTTACAATATTGTGATGGTTTTTAGCATACATCAGCATGAATTGGCCGTAGGCAGACATGTGTCCCCTCCCTGCTGAACCCACCTCCCCCCCACCCCATCCCTCCAGGTTGTCACACAGCACTGGCTTTGGGCTCCCTGAATCACACACATCACACTCCCACTGGCGATCTGTTTTACATATGGTGATGTATATATTTCAATGCTCCTCTCAGAAATCAGCCCACCCTCTCCTTCCCCCACTGTGTCCAAAAGTCTGTTCTTTGTGTCTATGTCTCCCTTGCTTCCCTGCACGTAGGATCATCAGTACCATCTTTCTAGATTCCGTGTATATGCATTAATATATGATTTTTGTCTTTCTCTGTCTGACTTACTTCGCTTTGTATAACAGGCTCTAGGTTCATCCACCTCATTAGAACTGACTCAAATGTGTTCCTTTTTATAGCTGAGTAATATTCCAGTGTGTATATGCACCACAACTTCCTTATCTGTTCATCTGCCAATGGACATCTAGGTTGCTTCCATGTCCTAGTTGTTGTAAATAGTGCTGCAGTGAACACTGGGATACATGTGTCTGTTTCAATTCTGATTTCCTCAGGGTATGTACCCAGTAGTGGGATTGCTGGGTCATATGGTAGTTTTACTCCTAGTTTTTTAAGGAATCTCCACGCTGTTCTCCATAGTGGTTGTATCAGTTTGCATTCCCATCAACAATGTAAGAAGGTTCCCTTTTCTCCACACCCTCTCCAGCATTTATCATTTGTAGACTTTTTGATGATGGCCATTCTGACCCGTGTGAGATGATCCCTCATTGTAGTTTTGATTTGCTTTTCTCTAATAATGAGCGATATCAAGCATCTTTTCATCTGTTTATTAGCCATCTGTGTCTCTTCTTTGGAGAAATGTCTGTTTAGGTCCTGCCTACTTTTTGATTGAGTTGTTTCAAATAAATTGTAATTAAGGTTATTTTGACCCTAAATGTGTATGCTCGGTTTTTTAAAATTAGGTTGTTTTAAGATGATTCTGTCAGAGCCATATTTAAATAAAGTATTTTTGTAGACTTTTAAATAATTACAGAATAGGGACTTCCCTGATGGTCCAGTGGTTGAGATTTAGTCTTCCAACGCAGGGGGTGTGGATTTGATCTCTGGTCAGGGAACTAAGATCCCACATCCTTTGTGGCCATAAAACAGAAGCAGTATTGCAACAAGTTCAATTAAGACTTAAGAAAACAGGCCATATAATTGATTAGAGAATAAAGGTTATCTCAGTGATATATTTTATACTGCTTTCCCCTGAAAACATCTGATAAAATGTAATGCTTGTTTTATGAATTTAAAAGTAAGATAAAATTGAGTCTCTTACTCCCTCAAGGAAAAAAACAAAACAAAACCTGACATGTGTTAAGAACTAAAGTAGTGTTTGTAAATAGTGCATAGGATGATAGGAAAAAACTGATCAGCAATTAATAGCTAACAGCTGTTCGGTATGATAGTCCCTAGGCACATGCAACTATTTAAAAAATTTTTTTCTTTTCCATTATGGTTTATTACAGGATAGTGAATATAGTTCCCTTTGCTATACAGCAGGACCTCATTTATCCATTCTATATGCAATAGTTTGTACTTGCTAGTCCCAAACTTCTTATCCATCCCTCCCTATCCCCACTCCCCCTCAATCAGTCAGTCACTCAGTCAGTTCAGTCACTCAGTCGTGTCCAACTCTTTGCGACCCCATGAATTGCAGCACGCCAGGCCTCCCTGTCCATCACCAACTCCTGGAGTTCACCCAGACTCACGTCCATCGAGTCAGTGATGCCATCCAGCCATCTCATCCTCTGTCGTCCCCTTCTCCTCTTGCCCCCAATCCCTCCCAGCATCAGAGTCTTCTCCAGTGAGTCAACTCTTCACATGAGGTGCCCAAAGTACTGGAGTTTCAGCTTTAGCATCATTCCTTCCAAAGAAATCCCAGGGCTGATCTCCTTTAGAGTGGATTGGTTGGATCTCCTTGCAGTCCAAGGGACTCTCAAGAGTCTTCTCCAGCACCACAGTTCAAAAGCATCAATTCTTCGGCGCTCAGCCTTCTTCCCAGTCCAACTCTCACATCCATACATGACCACAGGAAAGACCATAGCCTAGACTAGACGGACCTTTGTTGGCAAAGTAATGTCTCTGCTTTTGAATATGCTATCTAGGTTGGTCATAACTTTCCTTCCAAGGAGTAAGCGTCTTTTAATTTCACAGCTGCACTCACCATCTGCAGGGATTTTGGAGCCCCAAAAAATAAAGTCTGACACTGTTTCCACTGTTTCCCCATCTATTTGCCATGAAGTGATGGGACCGGATGCCATGATATTCGTTTTCTGAATGTTGAGCTTTAAGCCAACTTTTTCACTAGGCAGTCACAAATCTGTTCTCTATGACATGTGACTATTTTTAATGGAAATGAAAGTAAATACAGTTTAAAACTCAGTTCCTTAGTCACAATGGCCACATTTCAAGAGCTCAATAGCCACATGCAGCCAGTGGCTACCATATTGGCCAGTGTCAATCAAGACTATAGGAGGGAAATGTTGTTTAGTCGCTAGGTTACGACTGACTCTTTTGTGACCCCATGGACTACAGCCCATCAGGCTCCTCTGTCCATGGGATTTCCCAGGCAAGAATACTGGAGTGGGTTGCCATCCGTTTTCCAGGGTATCTTCCCGACCCAGGAATCCAACCCAGTCTCCTGCATGCCAAAGCCTTTGACTGTGTGGATCACCAGAAACTGTGGAAAATTCTGAAAGAGATGGGAATACCAGACCACCTGATCTGCCTCTTAAGAAATCTGTATGCAGGTCAGGAAGCAACAGTTAGAACTGGTCATGGAACAACAGACTGGTTCCAAATAGGAAAAGGAATACGTCAAGGCTGCATATTGTCACCCTGTTTATTTAACTTATATGCAGAGTACATCATGAGAAATGCTGGACTGGAAGAAACACAAGTTGGAATCAAGATTGCCGGGAGAAATATCAATAATCTCAGATATGCAGATGACACCACTCTTATGGCAGAAAGTGAAGAGGGGCTAAAAAGCCTCTTGGTGAAAGTGGAGAGTGAAAAGGTTGGCTTAAAGCTCAACATTCAGAAAACGAAGATCATGGCATCTGGTCCCATCACTGCATGGGAAATAGATGGGGAAACAGTGGAAACAGTGTCAGACTTTGTTTTTCTGGGCTCCAAAATCACTGTAGATGGTGACTGCAGCCATGAAATTAAAAGACGCTTGCTCCTTGGAAGGAAAGTTATGACCAACCTAGATAGCATATTCAAAAGCAGAGACATTACTTTACCAACAAAGGTTCGCCTAGTCAAGGCTATGGTCTTTCCTGTGGTCATGTATGGATGTGAGAGCTGGACTGTGAAGAAGGCTGAGCGCCGAAGAATTGATGCTTTTGAACTGTGGTGTTGGAGAAGACTCTTGAGAGTCCCTTGGACTGCAAGAAGATCCAACCAGTCCATTCTGAAGGAGATCAATCCTGGAATTTCTTTGGAAGGAATGATGCTAAAGCTGAAACTCCAGTATTTTGGCCACCTCATGCGAAGAGTTGACTCACTGGAGAAGACTCTGATGCTGGGAGGGATTGAGGGCAGGAGGAGAAGGGGACGACAGAGGATGAGATGGCTGGATGGCATCACTGACTCGATGGATGCGAGTCTGAGTGACCTCCGGGAGCTGGTGATGGACAGGGAGGCCTGGCGTGCTGCGGTTCATGGGGTCGCAAAGAGTCGGACACGACTGAGCGACTGATCTGATCTGATCTGATCTCCTGCATTGGCAGGCAGATTCTTTACCTCTGAGCCACCTGGGAAGCCCATGGGGGGAATTGTCAACAACAATAACACAGCAATCCTGCTAAGCCTGCTAAGGAGGGGTGGGAAGAGGGGAGTTGGATTGGGAGTTTGGGACCAGAAGATGCAAATTATTATACATAAAATGGGTAAAGGACAAGGCCCTACTGTATAGCACAGGGAACTATATTTAATATCCTGTAAAAAAACAAAAATGGAAAAGAATACAAAAAAGAATGTATATATTTATGTTTAAGTGAATCACTTTGGTCTACAGCAGAAATTAACACAACATTGTGAGTCAACGCAACTTCAATAAAAATACTTATAATAATAATAACGAAAAACAAAAATAGCACAGCAACCCCGAGGAAAGCAGGCAAAAAATGTGATCAGACAGTTTAGGGAATAAAAGTCTGAAAAGCTAATCAGTAGATGACATGGTATTCAAAACCACTTGTAATCAAAAAGATGAAAATTAAAACAGTGAGTGTCTCTGTATGGCTCTTAGAGTGGAAAAAATTAAACAGGTGGTTAAGGGAAGGGTCAGCCGGTTGTGGTGACAGAGGAAGCTCCCCCCCCCCCATGGGGGCGTGGCCTGAGCGGCCACTGCGGAAGATAATCAGCGGTGATTGGTCCAGTTAAGTCCAGACCCAGGGGCAGTTATGGTCTCAGACACATAAGTCTCCGTGAGACTTTTACTGGTTTTATAAGGAGTGGGTATGAGGTTTTTTCGCTCCAGCACCATCTGTGGAGGATGAGCTGAAGGCCACCTGGTGTCTGTGCCTGGGGGACGGGCAGGTGGGATGTGACGGGTGCACTTCGGCAGCCCCCGGGCCCAGCTAGAACCGCAAACTGCACGTCTGCTCTTCTGGGTGAAAATAGAAAACAAGAGAATAGTCCTGACAGTTGCCATTGATGTAAACTTAAAATGCATGCGATCAAAATAAAGCGCATGTTTTACAAGAATGCACTCCAATAAGACCAGATTAAACATATCAGTTTTCTCTGGGGGGGCGGGGGGTGGGGTAAAATGAAAGTAAAATGTGGGGATGAAAGGGATGAATGAATGAACAAAATAAGAAAGGTGCATTGCACAGACCAAATCTTGACTCTTCATTTGAGGATTTAGAAAAGGAATTTTAGAAATAGTTTTTCCAAGAGAAGCTAAAAGCCAGGTGATATAAGAATAAACTTGAAGAAGATTTGCAAAATCTACCAATAGCAAGAATATAGACTGCAGGGGAAGCAGTTATGCTGCAAATACTTATCTCAGAAGGATTGGACTGGATCTGCGGGGCAGATGCTTCTTTATGTTTGTATAAAGGAAGTCTATTTGTTTTAATATTTTCTTTTATCTGCATGGGTTTTTCTTTTCTATTGGAGTATAGTTGCTTTGCAATGTTATGTCAGTTTCTGCTGTCCAGCAGAGTGAATCAGCTATTCAGTTCAGTTCAGATCAGTCGCTCAGTCGTGTCCGACTCTTTGCGACCCCATGAACCACAGCACGCCAGGCCTCCCTGTCCATCATCAACTCCCAGAGTCCACCCAAACCCATGTCCATCAAGTCGGTGATGCCATCTAACCGTCTCATCCTCTGTCGTTCCCTTCTCCTCCTGCGCTCAATCTTTCCCAGCATCAGGGTCTTGTCAAATGAGTCAGCTCTTCGCATCAGGTGGCCAAAATATTGGAGTTTCAGCTTCAACATCAGTCCTTCCAGTGAACACCAAGGACTGATCTCCTTTAGGATGGACTGGCTGGATCTCCTTGCAGTCCAAAGGACTCTCAAGTCTTCTCCAACACCACAGTTCAAAAGCATCAATTCTGCGCTCAGCCTTCTTTATAGTCCAACTCTCACATCCATACATGACCACTGGAAAAACCATAGCCTTGAATCAGCTATACATATATATATCCGCTCTTCCCTGGATTTCCTTTTCATTTAGGTCACCACATAGCATTGAGTAGATATACAGTAGGGTCTCATTAGTTGGGCTTCCCAGGTGGCTCTATCAGTAAAGAACTCGCCTGCCAATGCGGGAGACCTAAAAGAGGTGGGTTCAATCCTGGGTCAGGAAAATCCCCTGGAGAAGGGCATGGCAACCCACCCCAGTATTCTTGCCTGGAGAATACCATGGACAGAAGAGCCTGGTGGGCTACAGTCCATAAGGTTGCAAAGTCAGACACGACTGAAGTGACTTAGCATGCACTCACATTAGTTATCTATTTTATACATAGTAGTGTATACATGTGGAGAAGGAAATGGCAACCCACTCCAGTGTTCTTGCTTGGAGAATCCCAGGGACGGGGGAGCCTGGTGGGCTGCCGTCTGTGGGGTCGCACAGAGTCGGACACGACTGAAGCGACTTAGCAGCAGCAGCAGCAGCAGAACACTCACCTGGTAAAGATACTGAGGCATAAAATGAGACCTCAGTATTTAAAGCCACAAGCATATAACCTGGCAAAGAGAATAAACTTAATGAATGCTGGTTCCTTCATCAGTCAATTCTGGTATGACTTAGGGGCAAGTAATAAAAATTTAAATGATGATGATAGCAAACATGTATATGTTGTTGTTTAGGTGCTAAGTTGTGTCCAATTCTTATGCGACCCCATGGACTATAGCCCACCAGGCTCCTCTGTTCATGGGATTTCCCAGGCAAGAATACTGGAGTGGGTTGCTGTTTCCCTCTCCAGGGGATCTTCCCAACCCAGGGATCAAAACTGCATCTCCTGCTTGGCAGGTGGATCCTTTACCTGGGAAGCCCAAAACAATAAATGCAGTTTAACAAACAATATAATCTCAGAGAGTTCTCTTTATCTAGAGGGGGACATGGAAATCCTCTCTGAGAAGAAAAATTTGCACTGCAGCCTGAAAGATTTGCAGAGGGCTGGCTAGGCAAAGGAGGGAGAGAGTTGAAGGCAAGTGTTAGCAGGAAAAGAGATGGCCGTCATATGATTCCATGGTAGACAGGAGATTTTCCTGTTGGAAGAACAGAAAGCCAAAGTGGCTGGAGTATAGAAAGGGTGGTCAGGGGAAATCAAGTCAGGCAAGGTCTTGTGGTCATGGTATAACCTGGGTTTATTCTAAGCCTGATGGTAGCCACTGGAAAATTTTAATGAGGGAGTCACAGACAACTGGCTTCCCAAACCCAGTGTGTCCACAATCCAGCTCTTTCTCCGCTTTTTTATTGGAATTTAGTTTCTTTACAATGTTGTGTTAATTTCTGCTGTACAGCAAAGTGAATCAGTTCTCTCTATATATATGTATCTCCCCACTTTGTCACCATGGAACTCTGAGTAGATTTCTCTGTGCTATACAGGACTTTCTCAATAGTTATCTATTTTATACCGAGTAGTGTGTATATGTCAGTCCCAATCTGACAACCCAGCTCTTGATCTTCCTTCAAACCTCCCCCTTCCTGCATCTTCCCCATCTCAGTTGATAGCTCCATCCTTCAGGTGGCCCAGTCTTAATTCCTCTTTGCCACCACACACTCCATCCTTCCATTGGGAGCACTGGTGGCCCCCATACTGTTTTCCGTAGCACGACACACCATGTGTCGTCCCGTTGTCCCAAAGTGATCCCTTGTCACTTTGTTCATGGTGGCATCCTGAGGTCCTCCCTGAGTGGCTGGTGCATAGCAGGTACTCCACAAAGCCTTGTGAATAAATGAATGATCATCACTTGGTGGTCCATTTATAACCAGAAAGCCATTCTTCCCTTCCTTTTCTTTCCCACCACTGCCCCTGCCCCATCCAGCAAGCCATGTGAGGTGGAAACTGGGCTTCTGGAGTCCTGGGGTCCTGAGTTCACATTCTCTCTTGGCAGTGTGGACCTCCAAGCCTTCGTAACTTCTCTGAGCTTCAGTTTCCTCGTCTGCAAAATGGGACTCTTCCTAATGATGGCTTGGATGCAGGGAGCACTTGGTGAGCCCAGGCAAGTTTCCTGGTGCACAGCCATCTATGGCAGCTATATATAAATTGGGGCCTCCTTTGTACTCCCACTGCCTTTGTCCTAGTTCTAGTCCTCATTACGCTGGTCTGCTCTTGCGGCTGCCTCCTAACTCCTGCCTCCATCACCACCAATCTGTCCTTTCAGCTGTCAGGCTTGTCTTCCTGACGCCAGCCCTAATCACATCCCTTCCCTGCTCTGGAACCTCACATGACTCCCACTGTCCACACAGTAGGACCCACCTCCTCCGCCTCCAGTTCACAGCCTCCAATGGTCCGGCCCACCCCAGTTTCCCACCCCCACATCATGTTTCCTAAGGGAAGTTTTCTGCCTCTGTAAGGCATTCTCAGTCTGAGAAGCCTCTCCCTCCACCCATTCTGCTCCTAATTCCCTGTCATCCTTCCAGGGAGGGGCACAGGAGATAGTCCATCTTGGGTGCCCACTAGGATTGCACTGGGCAGGAGGGAAGTCAGATTAGCTGCGTTTCAGAGGCTCAGAGAAGTTAGAGCAAAGGCTAGGTAATGAGAAGATGCAGGGTCAGGGTTTAACTCCAGGTCTAAGGTTTTGTGAGATCTTGTGCTTTGCTGCATTTTCAGACTTGGGCTCCATAATCACACTGTCCCCCGCCCTCCTGTCTGTATTCATTTCCTCCTCCTTCCTGCCTCCGACAGCCCTGGGGCCAGAAGGACTGGTACTTGAATCTGTCATCCACTTGCTTGCATGGTCATCTAAGGGCAAGGCTGAGTTCATCTCAGCGTTACCCTTGTGTCCAGCACAACTAGATCTAAACCCATCATCTCTCACCTGGACCACCGTGGTCATCTCCGCCCCCTTCCAAGCTCCCAGTTTCTGATCTTGACCCCCAGAGGGATCTTATTTTAGTATGTAAGTCAGATCATGTCTCCGCAATGCTCAGAACCCTCCTGGGCTCCTGCTTTACTCAGAGCAAAAGTCCAAGTCCTCACCATGGCCCACAGACTCCTGCACACTGCCCCATCACCTCCCTGCCCTCATCTCCTCCCATGGACACCCTGGTTCACTCAGTTGTGTGGCCTCCCTGGCATTCCTTAAGTGTACCAGGCACGGTCCTGCCTCAGGACCTTTGCACTGGCTGTCTTTCTGCCTAGAGTTTTCCTCTGGCATATTCCTGTGACTCACTTCACATCTCTTCCCCACTGACTCTTTCTCTGGACCTGACCTGCATGGGACACTCAGCACTGGCCATGCGTGGCCATTATACACCTGAGTTGAGATGTACCATAAATGTAGAATATGCTAACCAGATTTCAAAGACTTAGTCTAAAGGAAAGAATATATAAAATGTCTTATGAGTAATCTTTCATAGTGACTGCCTATTTAAATGATAATACTTCACACGTTGTTGTTTACTCACTAAGTCGTGTCCGACCCTTTGTGACCCCATGGACCATAGCCCACCAGGCTCCTCTGTCCATGGGATTTCCCAGGCAAGAATACTGGATTGGATTGCCATTTCCTCTTCCAGGGAATCTTCCTGACCCCAGGATTGAACCTATGTCTTCTGCTTGGCAGGCAAATCTTTACCACTGAGCCACCTGGGAAGCCCAATACTTTAGATATACCTGGTTGAATAAACTATATTATTAAAATTAATTTCATCTGTTTCTTTGGACTTTTAATGTAGGTATTGACAAATTTTAAATTTCACACATGGCTCTTCCTTTTTTCTTTTCTTATTGAAGTATAATTGATTTACAATGTTGTGTTAATTTCTGTTGTACAGCAAAGTGATTCAGTTATACATATATATAATTCTCTTTTTTATATGCTTTTTCATTACGGTTCATCATAGGATATTGAAGAGTTCTCTGTGCTATACAGAGAGTGTTTATTCATTCTATATATAAAAGCTTACATCTGCTAACCCCAACCTCCCACTCCATCCTTCCCCCAACACGCCCTCCTTGGCAACCACCAATCTGTTCACTATGTCCAACATACGGCTCTTCTTGAAGTTCTACTGGGCGATGCTGGTCTGAACACCCTTAACACTGAACTACTACCCAGCCAGGTGGGAAAGAGCAGTTGGCCTTTACTAACTGAAATGGGTATCATCACTCCCCTCATCCTGCCCTACTTTGCCGCACGCCCTCTTCCCTGCCCTGCTTTTCTCCCTTGCACTCATCGCCCTGACATCTGGCACATTTACTGGGTTTATTCTCAGCCTCCCACACACAGACAGGGATTCCTATGACTCGTGTCCCCAAGACCTGGCACACTGTAGATGCTCAGTTAATGTTTGTGAAGTGAGTGAATGAAAACTCAGGAAATGCTTGTCCAGGTGGCTCCGTGGTAAAGAATCCGCCTGCCAGCTCAGGAGACATGGATTTGATCCGTGGGTGGGGAAGATCCCCTGGAGGAGGAAATAGCAACCCACTCTAGTATTCTTGCCTGAAAAATCCCATGGACAGAGGAACCTGGCGAGCTATAGTCCATGGAATCGAAAAGAGTAGGACACGACTGAATGACTGTGCCCACACGCGCATGCACACACACACACACACACACACACACACACACCCTTAACAATGGCTTTTACCTGCTGAGAAAGAAGAAAGTAAAGTAGACTGGTGATCTACAGATGGAGTTTGAGAAATCCAAATGAAAATTGGGAGAGGAAGAGAAAAATTATATAATTAATTGAATGAAAATTTCTTTGGGGTTGCTTGGCAAGGCCCCCAGCTACACTTCTGCTTCGTGGCATCACCCAGATCCCCACCATGCACCATTTCCTTCTTTGAATTTGTCTTCCCACCCCAGGCTGTCTGTCTCAGCCATTTCCTCAGCCTAGAAAGTTCTTCCCCCACTGATCAAATTCCACCTGCTCATCCATGCATCCTCAGCTTGAAACGGGAACCTCCCTGGGTCTCAGATGAGTTAACACTACCTGCTGTGTACCCTCAGAGCTGTTGTTTTTTCCTGCTCTCTCTAAGAATGCATCACACCCGCAATGGATTCAATCTCTGTGTGCATTTTTTGATTAAACGGTTTTGCTCCTGCATCAGCCCTACGAAGCAGGGAGGGCCTCAAGTATTGGTTTGCCCAGGAGTTTAGATGTACAGTTGATGATGGTGGAAGAGGAGGTTAGCCCAATCTAATAGACACATCTCTGTCCTAGGAATGGTGTCTCTGGTGGTAAAGAGCTACTCCTAGTGCAGGAGACCCGAGATCAATCCCTGTGTCAGGAAGATCCCCTGGAGAACAGAATGGCGGGTGGCTCCCCACTCTAGTATTCTTGCCTGGGGAATCCCATGGACAGAGGAGCCTGACAGGCTACAGTCCATGGGGTCAGAGTCCAACACGACTGAGCAACTAGCACTTTCACTTTCTGTCCTAGGAATAGTTGGGAAAGAGCTGGGAATACTCCTGTCTTAGTTTGGAGTGCCCCCACATTGACCCTGAGACAAGGATTCAGGTGCAAGTAGTTCATCTGGGAAGTGACTCCAGGAAATGTGGGTTGGGTTCAAGGGTGGGGAGACAGGAAAGAATGAGGAGCAGGTTACCCTGGAGAGGCAGCTGGGCTCAACCTCTCTGGGAGCCTGTATGGAACTCACACCTCAGAGCAATCTGGAAGGAGGGGGCGAGGGAGCTGGGGAATTCATCCACCTCTTCCCAGCGATCTTTGGTGGAGGGCTGCTCTCACAGGGGAATTCACTGCCTGGGTCTGTCTAAACTTCAGAGAAAGTCCTGAGGCAAAAGCGGGCCAATACAGTTTATTGATACAGGTGCCAATACAGGTCATTAATAGATGCAGATACTGATTGTCTCAAAGACAAAGAGATGTACTATTACTATATATAAAATAATATATTTTATATTTAAGTATAAAATATATCATCAACAAGGACCTACCATATAGCACAGAGAACCTTCCTCAATATGCTGTTAAGTAATCTATATAGGAAAAGAATTTGAAAAAGAATGGTTGTATGTGTATGTATAACTGAATCACTTTGCTGTCCACCTGAAGCTGACAGAGTTGTAAATCATCTATACTCCAATATACAATAAAAATTAAAACAAAAACAAGACAAAGAGGGACTTCCCTGGTGGTCCAGTGGTTAAGACTCCACACTTCCACGGCAGGGAGCATGGGTCAGTCCCTGGTCAGAGAACTAAGATCCTACATTCTGCATGCACAGCCAAAAAATAAAGACAGATGTAGATACTGGAGAAGGAAATGGCAACCCACTCCAGTGTTCTTGCCTGGAGAATCCCATGGACGGAGAGGCCTGGTAGGCTGCAGTCCATGGGGTCGCACAGAGTCGGACACAACTGAAGCGACTTAACAGCAGCAGATACTGGTTATTCACAGGCCAAGGTTGTAAGACTCAGACTCCTGGACAAGAATGAAGACACCCCCCCAAATTATTTATGTGGTCTCCATCCTGTTAATCACCATGCATGCTCAGTAGCCTCTGACAGTTCACAACCCCGTGGATTGTAGCCTGCCAGGCTCCTCTGTCCATGAAATTTTCCAGGCACGCATACTGGAACAGATTTCCTATTCAAGGGGATCTTCCTGACCTAAGGATCCAACCTGTGTCTCCTGCATTGGCAGGCAGATTCTTTCCCACTGTGCCACCTGGGAAGCCCATTCTTAACCACAGAATCCTCTGTTTTCAGCATTCCTTGCTCATCATCTGAGGTTCCAGTGACAGCCTTTTCTGTGCTGTGGTTCCATGGTCATCCCTACTACGTATCTTATTTAGGAAACAGGTCTAGGGGGTTCCTTGGGCTGAGGAAGGGCTGTGGAACCCTTTGTCTCCCTTGTCTCACCAGAAATACTTTTACAAGTGAGGTCTTAGGATGGGGTCTTTATGTAAGGGGTGAGGGAAGGGGGCTTTCTACAGAAGGCTCATCTCACCTATTGCCGTGACGCTTACCTGCATTTAGAAGAGTGACTTTTTGCCCTGAGGCTTTGGGTCTGTAGCCCTCTCTGGGGCTGATGCCAGCTAGTCCACCCCAGCAGGGCCACACCCATTGTTTGAGGTTTTGGGGTGTTTTTTTTTTTTCATTTATTTCCCGATAGCTTAACACACTTCCTGTGTGCCAGGCACAACACCTACCACTTTACATGTATTAATTTGTTTCATCCTCACATCCCTTTGAGGATTCAGTACTGTTGTTATCCTTGTTATACAAAAGGGAGAACTGAGGCATGAAGTGGAAAAGTGACTTACCCACAGTCACCCAGCTGGGAAATGGTAGAGCTGGAATTTGAACCCATGCAGGCTGAGGTCTTAGTACTAAGCTACTTTCTTGCCGGTTGGTAAAGTGACCTGAGCCCAAAGGGTCTGTCACTCCCCTAATGCCTCCAAGCTTCCCCACAATCCATCCTAATCTTGGGTTGTGAAATACAGAGTATCACCCCAACCATGTGCCATGGGAAAAATTTCTCTTCTTCTCAGCCCAACATGTATTGAGTGAAAGGAAGTGAAAGTCACTCAGTCGTGTCTGACTCTTTGCAACCTCGTGGACTATACAGTCCATGGAATTCTCCAGGCCAGCATACTGGAATGGGTAGCCTTTCCCTTCTCCCGGGGATCTTCCCAACCCAGGGATCAAACTCAGGTCTCCCACATTGCAGGCGGATTCTTTACCAGCTGAGCCACACAAGGGAAACATTTATTGAGTATTAAGATCTATTTGGGGTCCTTGTAAATCATCTTTTATCCTGTGAAGCCGGTACTGTTAACACTGTTTTACATATGAAAAAAACTGAGACCCAGCCTGTGGTCACCCTGCCAAGAAACCAGCATGGCACTGTGTGACGACCTTGAGGAGTGGAATGGGAGCAGGAAGAGGGGCTCAAGAGGGAGGGGATATATGCCTATCTGTCAGTCAGTTCAGTCGCTCAGTGGTGTCCAACTCTTTGTGACCCCATGGAATGCAGCACGCCAGGCTTCCCTGTCCATCACCAACTCCCGAAGCTTGCTCAAACTCATGTCCATCGAGTCAGTGATGCCATCCAACCATCTCATCCTCTGTCGTCCTCTTCTCCTCCCACCTTCCGTCTTTCCCAGCATCAGGGTCTTTTCCAATGAGTCAGTTCTTTGCATCAGGTGGCCAAAGCATTGGAGCTTCAGTTTCAGCATCAGTCCTTCCAGTGAATGTTCAGGACTGATTTCCTTTAGGATTGATTGATTTGACCAATCAATTATATATGTATAATTGATTCTATATATAATTATGGCTGATTCACATTGTTCCACAGCAGAAACTAACACACCATTGTAAAGCAACCATCCTCTAATTAAAAAATTTTAAAGAAACCACAACATTGAACCCTCCACCCACCTCTCTGACCCTGAAACCCACCATCTGCTTTCTGTTCTGGCTTCTTTCTTCCAGCATCTTGGCAACAGTTGGGACGGAGTTTGACCTAAGGACGCTGAGGGCAGTTCGAGTGCTGCGGCCGCTCAAGCTGGTGTCTGGAATCCCAAGTGCGTGAGTTTCTGACCCTGGCAAGGGCTCTACTCAGGGGTCCTGGGAGCCCTCCATTTCCCTTCTGCAAGAGGGTCTCATAGGCACCCTCAGATGCTTCCCTAGCCTGGGTCAGGGCAGCCTCATCTTTGGGGAAGCCCCTTCAGGGACCCCCACCCCCTGGAATGTGGCTGCAGGTCTGGGTGAACTCCTAAAAGCCAGCCAGGAGCCTCACCCATCATCACAGCACCCATTTACTGACCACTTCTCTATCAGGAGCCATGCTAAGCACCACCCAGTACCCTGTTCTGTAATCACAACCCTGTGAAGTTGATAGGACCAAAATCTCCATTTTACAGATGAGAAAACTGAGGCTCAGGGCAGCTGAATAATTGGAGCAAAATCATGTGGCTGAGAATGGAAAAATTAGGAGTTAGCCAGTCTGCCCCCACAGCCTGAATAATATTGGTGGCAATGATGGTTACCATTTATTGAGTGCCTACTGCATACGAGGGATGGCAGAAAGAGCTTTTTGTGAATTATCTTTTCCAATATGTTGGCTCTTTGCATCAGGTGGCCAAAGTGTTGGAGCTTCAGCATCAGTCATTCCAATGAATATTCAGGGTTTATTTCCTTTAAGATTGACTGGCTTGATTTTCTTGCTGTGCAAGGGACTCTCAAGAGTCTTTTCAAGCGACCAAAGGTGCCTACGTCATGTTAAATCAAGTTCCGTCCCAAAGCTAATACTAACAAGAATCTCTGTTTAATGACCATCTATGATATGCCAAGGGCTTTGCTAGGTATGAACCCTCTCATTTAACCCTGAGAGGGAGGTGCTAAGTCTCATCCCCATTTACAGATGAAGAGCCTGATAAATTAAGATTCTTAGTTGGAGTTTCAATATTAAACTCTCAAAGATTAATATAATGAATATATAGAAAAGTAGAAGGATATAGTAGACCCGAAAAGTACTAATTCAACGTAATTAAGATATATATAGTTTGCACCCAACAGTAGGATACGAATTCTATTCAAGTTCTCATAGACTATAAACTGGGAGACACTGAAGAGTATCCAAGGACATAAAACAAGAAATCCTCATTTTAACCATGTAATTTGTTGTTGTTTAGTCATGTTCAGCTCTTTTGTGACCAGGAATCAAACCTGTGTCTCCTGCATTGGCAGGCAGATTCTTTACTGTTGAGCCACTTGGGAGCATTTTAACACAGACTTTCCTAAAGGTTGGTTACAGACATGGGATTTGACATCAATTCCAACCTGGGTTCAAATCCTGGCCTCGTTATTTCTCACACCTTGAGGCTGAATCCTCATTTTAAGCATGACATCCTCTGAGCTTTGCTTCCCACCTCTGTAAAATGGGGATAATTTTACACGTGTACCTGCCTCATGGGGTTGTTGCTAAAAGCCAATGAAATGATATCTGGTTTCGGGTTGGAACTAGGATGTTGACTGCTTTCCCAGGCAGAGCTGCAACTAATGCATATGGCATTGTATGAATTAGGAAAAAGACGCCCCCTCTTGGTGGAAAAATGTTGGAAAAAGGCACCCTGATCTGCATGAAAATTGTGCAACACCCAGGAAGGAATAGGGCTCAGAAAACTATGAATTTCCACCTCTTACTTGCCTCAAAAGTCATCAAACAGGACAGCCTATGCCTAGTACTTTAAAAAATATTTTTTAAAATAGGAAGTGGGGAATTTCCAGTGGTTGGAACTCAGTGATTTCATTGCCATGTTCCCGAGTTCAGTCCCTGGCCAGGGAGCTAAGATCCTGCAAACCAAATGATGCGGCCAAAAGAAAACCATAAAAAAAAAAAAGTGCTTAAAATATAAGGAAGGATTGTTCCTATTATTAAAATGAGCAGCCTCTATGTCTTCCATCTACCTTCCCTACCCATTGCCCCGTCTCCCGCATCCTGCGTGCTCTAAGTTTCCTCAGGAGGCATCTTGGGGGTGGCATTGCAGAGTACCTTCTCACAGGCCTCTGGGGCCTCTCTCTCTCTCTGTGTCTCCCCAGGTTTACAAGTCGTCCTGAAGTCGATCATGAAGGCAATGATCCCCCTGCTGCAGATCGGCCTCCTCCTATTTTTTGCAATCCTTATTTTTGCAATCATAGGGTTAGAATTTTATATGGGAAAATTTCATACCACCTGCTTTGAAGAGGGCACAGGTAGGTCCGAGCAGCATCATAGATTTTTTTTTTTTTTCCAGCCTTCCTCCCCTTTCTTTTCTCCCTTGGGGACAAGCTCCTGGACAAGATCTGCAAGGCTTTGCTTCTTTCTCCTGGAAGCTGGGAGAACATCTTCCCAAAGCCAAGGCAGGCAGGGGGTGAAACAGCCCCAAAGATCTTGGTTGTTGCTGGGATGTTATACTGGGGTACCTGAGAAGCTGTCCCAGGGTAAGTGGTTTATTGGGCAAGTGATCCCAGGAAACACCTTCAGGTGAGTGAGAAAGTGAGACAGGGGAGGATCTATTAACATCTAGGGACGTTATCAAGTAGGTTACCATCTTGGGCAAGGTCACCAGACCTCAGCTCCATTGGGCACCTAGGGGAAACAGGGTAGGTCACATGCCTTAGACCCATCCCACATGAGAGGCAAGGGAGCTGGGTATTTATCCACCAAATTCTGTCCAACACTGGGGGGGATTGAGCCCAGGGTGGGCATTAATGCCCTGGCACAGCTGGCTGCCCCAAACGCTGGGCAGGTAAAGACATCAAAGATATTTTCAGTGGGAACATGTAGGGGCAACAGACAGCAGAATACAAATGCAGTGCCTACAGCCTCTGCCTGGCTACCCTGCAGCGACCCGAGACCCTAACACGTGCTGAGTTCTGAACCTCCTTGTTGCTGTTTAGTTACTAAGTCGTGTCCAACTCTTGGAGATAACGTGGACCATAGCCTGCCAGGCCCCTCAGTCCATGGGATTTCCCAGGCAAGAATACTGGAGTAGGTTGCCATTTCCTTCTCCAGAGGGTCTTCCTGACCCAGGAATCAAACCTGCATCTCCTGCATTGGCAGGCGGATTCTTTACCACTGAGCCACCAGAGAAGCCTGAAACCTCCTTACCCTGAAGGAAGGGAGAGTCGAGGGTGACTCCTCCTAGTCTCTCCAAGAAGATGCCTTAAAGACATCCCACTGGGGGTCCTGACACCAGCCAATCAGCATCAAGCACAAACAGGATCTTGACTCCTCCCCTCCCCACACTGTGCCACAGTCAGCCCCTTAGCTTAGCGGCTTCCCTGGTGGCTCAAGTTTTAAAGAAGACACCTGCCAATACAGGACACATGGTTTTAATCCCTGATCCTGTAAGAGCCCCTGGAGAAGGAAATGGCAACCCACCCAGTGTTCTTGCCTGGGAAATCCCATGGACAGAAGAGACTGGCAGGCTACAGTTCATGGGATCACAAAAGAGTCAGACACGACTTAGAGACTAAACAATAATAAGAAAGGATCGGGGAGGATGACTCAGGAAAAAAACCAGGAAGACCAGAAGTCACAGACTTAGTCTCTGAAACAGCAGTGAAACAGCCTAGGTGTCCCTCAGTTCAGTTCAGTTCAGTCGCTCAGTCGTGTCCGACTCTTTGCGACCCCATGAATCGCAGCACACCAGGCCTCCCTGTCCATCACCAACTCCCAGAGTTCACTCAGACTCAGGTCCATCAAGTTGGTGTCCCTAGCTATCCGTATACTCAGGGACCTAATAGCTTCTGCATTCATCTTTGACTACGTCCCCTGCTATGCAAACCTGGCTACTTGCTCTCTGAAGCCAAAGAACGAAATGAAATCAAATAAGAGGGAAGCTTGTATTTCAGTACTTGGACCATGGGCATCCTCACTGTGGATGGGCTGAATGACAGCATTAGTCAGTCGTGGGTCAAGGAAACTGCGAATGGAGACAGGGGAGCCTGTGTGAGAAGGGAAGGAGGTTTCAGGCCCGCCTTATTGGGAAGATAATTCTGTCCTGGAGTGACTTCCCATCCACCTTCTCTTCCTGGTGACCCTCAGGTAACCGAACCCTCTCCCCAGACCTCCCAGAGGGCAGGAAAACCCAGTAAGGAAGGTTTATTCAAGATGCTCTTTTTTTTTTTTTGCTTCCTTTTTTCTTGCTCCTCCCATCTCCTTCTCTCCTGGGCTTGTGAAGTTTGCTCAATATGGGATGTCCTAATTATTTCTTTCCCAATGAAGAAGGTGTTAATTGAGGCAGAGCTATTTCTGCTCCTGGCCTCGACACCTGGGCGGAAATGCTGGAGGGAGAGATGCAGGGCAGGGCCCCTTGGAAACATCAGCCGAAAGCAGAAAAACCAGGACTCCTGGATCCTGGGTTTTTTGTTTTTGTTGGTTCTCTCTCTCTCTCTCCAGCCAAGGGGACAGAGGACTAGCTTGAGTCTAAATCAGGGTTGTAAGGGTACAGACGTGGGTGGGGCAACTGGAGGGTAGGAGGCCTTGATTTAGGGAAGATGACTGAAAAGCTCACAATTAAAAATATAAGAACGTGTGAGTAAGAGATATATACAGACACCCAGGCAGCAGGTTAATTTTAAAATATATTTATAACCAAATTCATCAGACTCTCTGGATGGTTGCTTTTCTAGAAGCAGCTCCCAGAGTGTTTCGTGATGAGGGGGCTGGCAGGTCACAATCAGGAACACCACTGGGCATAGCTGCTGAAGGCGGTCTGATTTCTCCTGCAGACAGGTTCTCCTTATAATTAGGAACCAACTTCCTGTGTGCCCAGCACTGTGCTAACACCCAGAGAAATGCTTCCTGTTTTCCAAGAGCTTCCAAAATAGTTTGAGGAAACAAGATTCCTCGTCTGGAGCTAGTCTATAGCGGTGCAGGTTAATGCCTGCTTTTATCTCCTCACCAAATGTGAACATTTGGAAGCTATTGTAGCCCTGGGGGGTGGAAGGGAAGGGACCAGTAGACTGGACTAATCCAAGAAAGGGGAGGGTGTTGGTTAATGGGAATTGAGCCAGACTTGGACAGAAGGTGAAAATGGAGAAGGTTTGGGACAGAGGCAACCTTCCCAACAAACCGTGGTTCTCATTCATGATAGGAGCCCATGGAATTTTCCCTTTTGCCCCGAGTCTTATGTTTAAAACATTTTGCCTTCCAATCTGTATTCATTAAATCAGCCCCTGTACCAAGTCTGAAATGAAGGGGAAAAGTATTTCCCACAACTTAAACTAGTGATTTGGATGACAATGCTTCTTGAGTTGTAGGTGTCCCTTCTGATATGGCAAATGTCATTTTGCATGGCCTAGAGTTTCTATTTAACAGGAGTCTCAAAGGCCAGTAAGATTCATGCATTCTGTGTTGGCCTATTTCTCCCTGTTTCTTGCTAAGTGGAGGTTAAGAATGGTCTGCAAACCCTATATGTGGCATGTGCATTGAGGTATATTTTTGTTTCATGGGGAGCTTGAGTTTACACATTCAGCGGTTTGATTTCTTATCGGACAATATCACTCTCTAAAAACCTTCAAAAGTGTCACTCGCTGAACAGGAGCCTCTCATATCTGTGGCTCTGGTCCAGTGGGATGTTCTGTACACACCCAGGATGTTCTGTACTCCCCTGAGTCCATGTTCTCGTGAAGGCATCTCCTCCCCTTCCCCTTCAACACCTTAGAATTCAGACTCAACCTTGATCACTCAGTCTGAGTTTGCCAGGAATCTGCCTTTGGTTTCCAGCAAAAGGGGTGTCCACTGACATGTGTCTCTTTCCTTGTGGCATTTTCACAATCTGCCTCTTGCTCTCTGGGGAGAAGGCTTGGCTCCTGGGCCTAAGGTGGAGTACTGTGTGTACTGGCCTCCCTCGCCCCCAGAACAGCTCCCTGAGCCCAGTACATCTCAAGAAAAAAAAAAAAAATCAGCCAGGCTACAGAAGAATAATGCAACACAGTTGACAAATTTGTGCTAATGGAAGTCTGGAGAACACTGCCCCCAACCACTTCAAAATGCACACAGCAGATTTACCAAAGTTGACTGTTGTTGGGACCTTAAAGTCTATCTCAACAGATTTCAAAGGACAGAATGATACAAAAGATATCCTCTGACCACAGTGCAATTAGGCTAGAAATTGGTAACAAAAAGATAACACTAAAAGTGTTTGGAAATTAAGAGACATGCTTCCTATTTGTTGATGAAATGCTAAGATGTCTGATATTTGCTTTAAAAATATTTTAGTGTGAGGAGGGGGTATGGATGAAACAAAATTAGCCCTGAGTTGATAAATGTTGAAATTGGTGATGGTTACATGGGAATTCATTACATTACTCTATTTTTGTATATATCGGACAAATTTTTGATGCTTCTTGGTTATCCACAAATCAGAGAAGAAATAATAATGGAAACTGCTGAATATTTTACTTGAACAATAATGATAATAATGCATAACAGAATTTGTGAGGTGCAGTTAAAGCTGCACTTAAAGGGCAATTTATAGCCTTAAATAACATTAAATAACATTAATCTATCTCAAAAGTCTAGGAAAAGAACAAAAAAGGGAACACAACTTAGAGAAGAAATAATGAAATAGAAAACAATGAATAGATCAACCAAGCCAAGCTTTGGACTTTTTAGAAAACGACTGATAAGTCCATCCTAAGAGCCATTTTTCTGCAGATTCAACAGCATTGAATGTTCACTGGCTCCTGTTTCCCAGAGCTGGTTTTGTGGGCCCTTTCCCCTGACTTTGCTCCTCTTCCGTTTCCTAGATGACATTCAGGGTGAGTCTCCAGCACCGTGTGGGACAGAGGAACCTGCCCGCACCTGCCCCAATGGGACCAAATGTCAGCCCTACTGGGAAGGGCCCAACAATGGGATCACTCAGTTCGACAACATCCTGTTTGCAGTGCTGACTGTTTTCCAGTGCATCACCATGGAAGGGTGGACTGACCTCCTCTACAACGTAAGTGATGAGGGGTGGTGGAGAGCCAGGCCCAGCCAACTCCTGAGGCTGAAGTGGAGGGATCCTGAACCAGGGAGGCACCCAAAGGACAGCTCAATATGGCCCCAGGAGAGCCAGCCTAAGGCTCCATCCTTTGACAATAATGGGCGTCTTGTCCTCAGAACGCTTAATAGGAAAGGACCTTTGGGAGGTGAGAATCTAGAGGGCAACAGATGTTGAATAATTTTTAATTGCACAAGTTTTTAAATATTATTTTAGATTTTTAAATATGTAAAGGTGGTGTGAAGTTAGAAACCAACTTGGGGAAAGATAGAGACGTACCTTGGACACCTATCCAAAGGGATTCTGTGCTGGAGCTCTTGCTGACCCTCCTCCAGCCGTGCCCCTCCTATGGTGCTGATGGGAACTGGTGCCACCACCTCTCCACTTGCTAGATCATATTTTGGGTCATCTGAGATCCTAGAATTCCTTGCCCAAGCTTAGATTCCATGAACTTGGATTCTTCCATGCGTCTGTTCTCTGACTACCTTACCCATTGTATCCCCTGAGGTCTAAGAGTGTCCTTGGGGTAGCTGTTGGCATAAATGCAGCTGGAATATACACATGCAGATTGGCACGTACAGGCATGTGTGTGTGGAGCCCTCCCTCCCTTGCCCCCAGATGGCAGGCCAAGATCAAGGGGCAGGGAAGCCTGTCCCCACCCCTTAACCCAGTGCAGACATCCAGATTCTAAATTCTAGACTGACCTTCCCAGTGCTTATGAAGGTGTGTTTGTGCAGGAGAAGCATAGAGCATGTTTTATTTATTAGTTTTTAAATATTCACACATATTATGTGGGCCTCAGTTGGTTCTCTTGTCCTCAGTCTTGAAAATGTTAAGGACAGGTCTGAAAGGATGTGCACGCCTCCCTGCCTCCCATTCTACCCTGTTCCCTGTCCCCCATCCCTGGACAGTTACCTACGTCACACACTGCACAACCGCATCTTGAGAGTGTCATTCATATTATAGACCACGTAGATTTCTACCATTATGTCCATATGTCCATTAGACAAATCTAAAGGATGTGGGGAAAAGCCATGGTGGTCTAGTTTGCCTAACGACCTGGCCTGAGCATAGCATCTCTAGGAATAGACCGCAACTTTGAGATCATCAGGAGCTTTCTTTAGTCAGGTTGTGTCACGGGGTTGGACATCCAGAAAGAGGTTCAGAGGAAGACAATGGGAATGTGCTCAGTGGTGGGTGAGGAAGTATGAGCAGGACCACAAATTTCCAGAGGGTTCTGTAATCGGAAGCGCCACTGTCTGAGGAGATACGTACCCTGGAAGCTTCGAGCTGAACTACCTTGAGAGACGCGAGCTCAGGGGAGACAGTTGAAAGAACAGTTAGGCATCAGGCTGCCTGGGTTCCCCTCCCGACCCCACCACCACTTCCAAGCTGTGCAACGTTGGGCAAGTCGCTTACACTCTCTGTGTCTCTGTTTCCACATGTACAAAATGAAAAGCCCAATCCTACCTCACGGGGCACAAGGACTGAGTAAAAGTGAATGTATGTGAAGCATTTAGAACCATGGCCCTAGGTAAGCTCTCTGTAAGCCAAATTTTCCACCCCAACAGGCACTCCTTTTAGAAATGTACGAATTTTTCATTGGGAAAACTCTGGCAGCAACTGAGGAAGTGAGGTGAGCCATTGGGTCCCACTTTGTTACCCGCACTCACCCCACTGGTTAACTGCCGCAGAGTAGCCTTCTAGAACTTGCCATGCAGTTATATCCCACCTTCATACTTTGGTAGGAAGCCGAGCAGGAATTTGAGCCTGATGTGAGCCGCAGTGGCACCCCACTCCAGTACTCTTGCCTGGAAAGTCCCATGGACGGAGGAGCCTGGTAGGCTGCAGTCCATGGGGTCGCAAAGAGTCAGACACGACTGAGCGACTTCACTTTCACTTTTCACTTTCATGCATTGGAAAAGGTAATGGCAAACCCCCTCCAGAGTTCTTGCCTGGAGAATCCCAGGGATGGTGGAGCCTGGTGGGCTGCTGTCTCTGGGGTCACACAGAGTCAGACACGACTGAAGCGACTTAGCAGCAGCAGCAGCAGTGAGCCAAGAGCAGTAATAAAGTACCACACTGGGTGACTTAAAACAACAGACATTTATTACCTTACAGTATGGAGGCCAGAAGGTGTTAGCAGGGCCAGGCACCCTCCAAAGGCTCTCAGGGAGAATTCTTCCTTGCCTCTCCCATCTTCCAGTGGCTGCCAAAAGTCCTTGGCATTCTTTGGCTTATTGATTATCTGTCCTCCTCTTGAATATCCCATCTGCACACGGCCATCTTCTTATAAGGACACTTATCGTGTTGGACTAGAGCCCACCCTACTCCAGTATAATGTCATCTTAACTAATTACATCTATAATGACCCTATTCTTCTTTTTAAAAAAATTTTTTTCTCATGTGACTTTTCGGCTGGCTGCGCTGGGTCTTCCCGCCGCGAGCAGGCTTTCCGTAGTTGCAGTTCAGAGGCTTCTCATTGCAGTGGCTTCTCTAGTTCTGGAGCACAGGCTCTAGGGCATGAGGGCTTCAGTAATTGTGGCACATGGGCTAGTTGCCCCATGACATATGAAATCTTTTAGGACCAGGGATCAAGCCTGTGTTCCCTGCATTGGAAGGTGGATTCTTAACCACTGGACCACCAGGGAAGTTCAACCTTATTTCTAAATAAGGTCATATCCTGAGGTCATAGAGGTTAGATTTTCAACTTATCTTGGCTGGGGGGAAGGTGGTGAGGGGGAATTTCATAATTCAGTTCTGAAATCTCCTAAATAAACTACTTGCACTTGAACCCTTGTCTGCTGCTTCTTCTGCTAAGTCGTTGCATTCGTGTCTGACCCTGTGCAACCCCATAGACGGCAGCCCACCAGGCTTCCCTGTCCCTGGGATTCTCCAGGCAAGAACACTGGAGTGGGTTGCCATTTCCTTCTCCAACGTGTGAAAGTGAAGCCGCTCATTTGTGTCCAACTCTTAGCAACCCCATGGACTGCAGCCTACCAGGCTCCTCCTCCATGGGATTTTCCAGGCATGAGTACTGGAGTGGGGTGCCATTGCCTTCTCCGGAACCCTTGTCTGGGACTTCCTAAATTAAGACAATCCACCCACCGTGGGAGGAAGGCTTAAGAGGGAGGGGATATATGTATACTTATAGCTCATTCATGTTGTCATACAGCAGAAACTAACAAACATTGTAAAGCAATTTTACTCCAATTGAAAGTAAATTTATAAACAAAGAAAAGAAAACACAACTCTTCAACCCAAAATACAACCACTAGGATCACTCATTGCTAAGGGCAGAAGCTAAGGTGGGATCTTTGAGTTTCTGCTTAGCGAAGGCAGAGCTGTTGCTTTTCCAGACTCATCTGAGCCCTGCCCATGTGCTCTGCCATCTGCCAGGCCTGCACTAGGACACCCCTAGCTGCATCCAGCCACAGGCAGGCACAGTATCTGGACTTTGTCCTTTATCTTGCACTGGAGCCAAGCCCGTGGGCATGGCCTTACCAGCCTCTGTCAGGGGAGATCCATGGGAGAGTCCGGGATCACCTGCTTCAAGCATTTTAGAATCCACAGGCATGGAGGCCAAACATCTCTTTTCTTTTCTCAACATTGAGATACATTTGTTTATTCCATAATAACTTATTTTAATTATTATTTTAAAATTTTAATTAATGTATTTATTTTCAGCCAAACTGGGTCTTTGTTGCTGCACGCGTGTTTTCTCTAGTTGTGGTGAGTGGGGGCTACTCTCTAGTTGTGGTGCCCGGGTTTCTTACTGCGGTGGCTTCTCTCGTTGCAGAACATAGGCTCTAGGGCACGCAGGCTCAGTAGCTGTGGCTCACGGGCTTAGCTGTTCCATGGCATGTGGACCCTTCTTGGACCAGGGATAGAACCCATGTCCTCTGTGTTGGCAGGGGGATTCTCAACCACAGAACACTAGAGAAATCCCATAATTACTTACTGAATGTCCAGTATGTGCCAGGAAATGATCAGGTGATCAGGGATAGCACAATGAAGAAGAGAGACAAAAATCTCCACCCTCGTTGGGGAGACAGACTTGACCGATAAACGTTGATAAATAATAAACTACTCAGAATGTGGAAGATAGACCTTAAGCAAGTGTATCATGTGGGACATAGTGACTTGACCTGCTGTCCCATGAGGACCACAGCAGCATGAGAGGACAAGCGATGGGGTACAGGGGCCAGTTTAGGTCAGGCAATCAGGGAGGGCTTCTCCAAGGAGGGGACGTTTCCACAGAGAAGAGAGCCAGCCAGGCAGATGTTTTAGAGAAGAGCGTTCTTGGCTGAGGGAACAGTAGCTTACCTCATGGTATGTTGGGGCCCCGTCCAGGTTTTTCGGTTTTTCAGTTTATCTCTTTTCTTTCCCTCTTGACTTCCCAGTTAAAGTGCTTTTAGAAAAAGCCTAACCTTAAGTAATCAGAAACACTGTCGAAGATTTATATCAGGATATGCACCCCAGCATTATCTGTAAAAATAGAACAAAACTGGAAGCAACTGGTTAAATACCGTATGGTCCCTCCATATGATGGAATATTGTGTCGTCATTAAAAATCATCTGTTGGGAGCATATTTAAGGATTCAGGGAAATGCTCACCATATATAATGACAAGTAAGGGGAACTGATTCTTTTAAAAAAGAACCAAGGTGTGCATGCTGTGCTAAATCACTTCAGTTGTGTCCAACTCTTTGTGACCCTATGGACTGTAACCCACCAGGCTCCTCTGTCCGTGGGATTCTCCGCAAGAATACTGGAATGGGTTGCCATGCCCTCCTTCAGGGGAATCTTCCTGACCCAGGAATCGAACCAATGTCCCTTAAGTCTCCTGCGCTGACAGATGGGCTCAGGCTGACAATGCAAAATACCATAGACAGGGCAGCTTAGAAAACAAAAGTGTGCTTTCTCATAGTTCTGGAAACTAGAAGTCCAAGATCAGGGTGCCAGCATGGTCCAGTTCTGGCGAGGGCTCTCTTTGCCAGAGAGAGCCCTCACCATCATAGGGGTCCCACTCTCATGACCTCCTATAACCCTAATCACCTCCCAAAGACGCCATCTAAAAAAATGCCATTACATCAGAGATTAGGGCTTCAACTTATGAATTGTGACATAGTTCAGTCCATAGAACCTTATAATCTCAAGTGTATGATTTTGAAAATATAAGGAAAAAAAAGACTGAAGTCCACTGTACCAAGATGGCATCTAGGTAGTAGGACTTGGGAGTCTTTATTTTCTTGGTACTTCTCTATATTGATAAATTTGTCTACAATGAGCACAACTGACTTTTTTAAACTTTTTATTTTGTATTGGAGTATAGCCAATTAACAGTGTTGTAATAGTTTCAGGTTGACAAAAGGGACTCAGCCATACATATATGTGTATCTTTTCTCCCCCAAACTCCTCTCCTATCCAGGCTGCTACATAACATTGAGCAGAGTTCCATGGGCTATACAGTAGATCCTTGTTAGTTACCTATTTTAAATATAGCAGTGTGAACATGATTGATTTTTATCCTCTTTTTTATTGAAGGATAGTTGATTTATAATATTGCATTAGTTTCAGAGGTACAGCATAGTGATTCCACTATTTTTTGCAGATTGTATTCCATTTTAGGTTATTATAAAATATTGAATATAATTCCCTGTTCTATACCATAAATCCTTGTTGCTTATCAATTGTATGTATAATAGTTTCACAATTTACTTTTATAATCAGGGAATATATTTAAATTTGTCTTGCTAAGTGTTTAGGAGGGAAGAGAGATGTTTTGGCTACTTGTAGACCAGGAGATGGGAAGGAAGTGCAAGAGAGAGCATTTTCTGGGTGCCCACTGTATTCTGGGTGTTTTTATTTACATTACCTGTTCAGAGAGAGTACACACGAAAATAAATAAATGACTTCTTGATTGACATAACAGTAATAAGTAGTCATCTTATTACTTTATTATTAAATTAACAGAATAAGTAAAGAAGGGACAGAGCTTTACAGAAGAATTCCATTCCCTTCTCCAGGGGATCTTCCCAATCCTGAAATCAAACCCAGGTCTCCTGCATTGCAGGCAAATTCTTTACTTGGGAAAGTGAAGGGTTAACTTTTCCAATGTAAATTCAGACTCCGTAGTTTCTGTTCTCAGACCCCAAAGGATTCCCACCCCAGTTGAAACTGAAGAGAATCTCACAGAGACTTCTGTGGTTACTGTGGCTAGGAAAACCCTCCAGGGAGGTGATAGTTTAACAAGTAACTTAAGTTCATGCAGTCTGTGTCTGGCTCAGCCCCCAGCACAGGTTACCAAGTCCAAAATGTCAAGAGTGTTGATGTTGAGAAGCCCTGCTCTAGAGGACCAGGGATCCTTGGAGATGGGCCACTGGGGCATTGCTGGGCATGGTGGACCTATCTCCATTAGGATTTTGTGGTAGGGTAGGTGCTTATCCAGGCCCAAAGACTGCAAAGGCAGGTATATGTTGAAATTCTGTGCCACAAGTGTAGTCCAAGTCATTTTTAACTGCTAGAGAATGAACCTCAGTCAACATAGCCAGCTCCCTTGTCCCGGAGCCTCTCAAGGACCCACATGGCTCCAGTGCCCACTGGACAAGCCTCATTGCTGGACCTTCCTGGGGCCCAATCTGGATCTGAGCAACATACTGGAACAATAGTGAATTATCAGCCATTTCATCTACGCCACATTATTCTAGGTGTTTCTCTGTGCACCACCTGTGGCTCCTGTGGTAGAGCCTTAAGTATCCCCATTTTACAGATGAGGAAACTGAGGCCCAGAGCCACACACCTGGAGTTAAGATTGGAATCCAGCTCTGACTCAGCACTGGCTGCCTTGGAATCTGCCATTTGCCGCCTCCTACAGCAAACAGGCTGGAGGACTGGCTCTATGAGCTCAAGGGGGTGGGACGGGGGAAGCCCAGGAGGGCTGCACTGGGGCAGTTTGCTAGAGCCTGTGTGTTGCTTGAGCGACAGGCAGTCTCATTTCACAGGGACCCCCTCACCATATGTGCCTGCATGACTCAAAAAAAAAAAGAAAAGAAATCACCCCACCCTACGCAGAGGACATCCCCAACATGTTCCTCATCATCTGGGCCAAAGTAGAGTGGGAGTACGGTGTGGGTGATGGAACCTGCCCTCTCTTGGTTGCTACCAGGGCAGGGAGCTAAAAAGACTGGGGTCCTGGCAGAACCAGTACATCTTAAATTAACGTTTTGCCATTTGCTGAGAGCCTACTGCACCCATCCCTACATCTTCCTTTTATCATCAACTGATCCATAAAACAGCCTCATGGGAATCCCCTGGTGGTCCAGTAGGAAAGACTCCATGCTGCCAATGCAAGATGCCTGGGTTTGATCCCTGGTCAGGGAACTAGATCCCACCTGCTGCATCTAAGACCAAGTGTAGTCAAATAAATAAATGAATATTTTTAAAAAGTCATGCAGGGAGATGTTTTGGGGTCCATCTTCCAGATGAGGAAACTGAGGCCCACAGTGATGCAGGGACCTGTCGAGATCCCCTAGTCAGAGTGGTGCAACCAGGATTCAAACCCAGCACTGGGCATTAACCATTACACTCCCCTGGTGGTGCTGTTTAGTCAGTAAGTCATATCTGACTCTTTTGAACTCCATGAACTCTAGCCCGCCAGGCTCCTCCTCTGTCCATGGGATTCCCCAGGCAAAAATATTAAGGTGGGTTGCCATTTCCTTCTCCAGGGGATCTTCCTGACCCAGGGATCAAACCCTCATCTTCTGCATTGCAGGCATATTCTTTACCACTGAGCCACCTGGAAAACCATTACACTCCCTCCCTCTCTCTAAGAACTCCCTTTCTCTTCCTTTTTCCCTCTCTGTCTTTGTCTATCTTCATTCTTGGTCTCTGTCTCTTTCTATATCTTTCTCTCTCGCCCTTTCCATTGTTCACCTATTTCTCTCTCTCCGTCCCACCTCTCTGTACTTTTCTTTGTTGCTCTTACTCTCTGTTACTCTCTCAGTGTCAATTAGGAAAGCGACAAAGCTTTGCTTAGTTGACAGTGAAAACGTCAGTCACGAATGGTAGAAACTAATCCTTGACCTCAGCCCTTGTTAATTCATAGATGTTCATCTTGGCCAATATCAAAGCATCAGATCTCGGCGGCGGGGAGGGGGCACTTTAGATTACACATTCACACAACAAACATTGGATGTATACTGCATACAGGCAACTTTCTGTGCAGCAAGAGGAAGAGACAGAAATCCCTTTTGGGGGGAGTTGACATTTTGGTGGGAGAAGCAAGCTGTCAACAAGATAATTAAGAAATGTTTATATATATATGGCAGAATCTTAAATATTTTAGGCTTTGTGGGTCATGCAATCTCTGTCACAACTACTCATTCTGCTTTCATAGCACAAAAGCAACCACAGAGAAGATACATAATAAATGGGCATGACTGTGTGCCAAAAAACCTTTAATTTACAAAAACAGGTGACTAGCCCATGGGCAGTGGTTTGCCAACTCTGAGACAAATAAAGCAGAAGTGTTGTGGACCCTCAAGGTGAGAGGTTGAAGTTCTTCTAATAAGACCTGAAAGAAGTGAGGAGGGTCCATACAGGGATGTGAGGAAAGAGAGACCCTGGTGGACAAGACAGCCAGTGCAAAGGCCCTGAGGTAGCAGTGGTTCTGGCATTTGTGAAGAACAGCTAGGTGGCCCATGTGGCTGGAAGTGAAGGAGTGAGGATGAGCAAGGGAGCTCAAGAGGCCAGGGAAGGTGATGGGAGACCTCAGAGACAGAAAGACTACGTAATTTACCACCCAAACAGGGACCGTTTTGAGGGTGAATGGAGGAAGGGAGGGCTCAAAAAATAATTAGCAGGCATTGCATGATTTAATAACAGGCATAAACTGGGGTTTCTCTGGTGGCTCAAGGCAGTAAAGAATCTGCCCGCAATGCAGGAGACCTGGGTTTGATCCTCGGGTCGAGAAGATCCCCTGGAGAAAGGAACAGCTACCCATTCCGATATTCTTGCTGAAGAATCCCATGGACAGAGGAGCCCAGTAGACTACAGTCCGTGGGGTCACAAAGAGTCAGTGAGACACTACTGAGCAGCTAACACTTTTTCATAAAGTGGCACAGAAATACAACCTCCCTCATGGCACCTTGGGGCTCTGGGTCTTTCATGGTCAAATCCACTCCATTCTTTTGTCCCACATCTTTGTCCATTTCTCTGTTGGTGGACATTTAGGGTTGATTTCCATTTGTCTCATAATTAGTGACTGACTCATTGTGATCCCATGGACTGCAGCCCACCAGGCTCCTCTGTCCATGGAATTCTCCAGGCAGGAATACTGGAGTGGGTAACCGTTTGTTTCTCCAGTGGATCTTCTCGACTCAGGAATCAAACCTGGGTCTCCTCCACTGCAGTCGTATTCTTTACTGTCTGAGCCACCAGCATCTTTTCATGCGAAGTGTGGCTTCTTTATTCTTTATTGGCATATAGTTGCTTTACAATGTTGTGTTCATTTCTACTAGATAGTAAAGTGAATCAGCTATATATGTACACATATACTCCCTCTATTTTGGATTTCCTTCCTCTTTAGGTCACCACAGAGCACTGAGCAGAGTTCCCTGTGTTATACAATAGGTTCTCATTAGTTATCCATCTTATACACAGTAGTATATATAGGGGCTTGACAGGTGGCTCAGTGGGTAAAGAATCCTCCTCCCAGTGCAGGAGGCACAAGGGACGTGGTTTCAACCCCTGGGTCAGGAAGATCCCCTGGAGTAGGAAATGGCACCCCACTCTAGTATTCTTGCCTAGAAAATCCCATGGACAGAGAAGCCTGGCAGACTACAGTCCATGAGGTTGCAAAGAGTCGGATGTGACTGAGCACAGTGTGTATATGTCAACCCATCTCCCAATCCATCACACCCTCTTTTCCCCTTGGTACCCATACGTTTGTTGTCCAGACCACCCCATTCTTATCCTTTATGCTGGGGAGTTGGGTATTCTTTTGGGCTGAGAGTTGTTTGGTTGTTTTGGTGAGCTTATTTTTGCATCTTCTATACTTTTTCTGAATGAACCATGTGCAAAAAATTAGAGGAAAATAAGCCATAAACGAGAAGGCACTTAAGGATTTTACTGGGACTCAGCCATTAATTTGTTTGATGAGTATTTATTGAGTGCTTGCTGATCACCAGGCACCTCGCTAGGTATCAGAAGTGCTGAGATGAATCAGTATTTTCCCTCTTCTTTAAGGCTCTCTTGGGCCAATTTTTATAAACAGAAAATACTATGTAAGTGCAGTGAAAGAGTGAGATAGAAAAAAATCAGTCGGGATGCAAGCCAGGATGATGGGTCTAGTCACAGCCGTGCTGTCCACACTTTGTGTGAGCCAGGCAAATTATAGCATCTTCCACAGCCTCAGTTTCCCCCATCCACTGGGTGTGGAGACTGTGGGAATTGAGGGGTGTTTTGTCAGCTCAAATAAGCTCTACTAGAGTGAGAGAGGTTGTCCCACCTGCCTCTCCAATGCCAGCAGAGCTGCACGACCTCTGAGACTCTGGGTAGAATTCTTGTTTGCCTCTTCCAAACTTCTTGTGGGAACTATCAACCCTTAGCCTTCTCTGCCTCACAGCTGCATCCCTCCAGTCTCTGCCTCCACTGTTACATGGCTGTGTGTCCCTGTCTTCACCTGGTGTTTTCCTCTTCTTTTCTGAATATTATTTTTATTTTATTTCTTTATTTTTGTCTGCATTGGGCCTTCATTGCTGTGCATGGGCTTTCTGTAGTTGCGATGTGCAGGCTTCTCATGGCAGTGGCTTCTCTTGTGAAGCATGGACTCCAGGTGCACGGGCTTCAATAGTTGCAGTGCACGGGTTTAGTTCCCTCGTGGCATGGGGAATCCTCCCAGACCAGGAATCAAACCTGTGTCCCCTGCATTGGCAGATGGATTCTTAACCACCGGACCACCAAGGAAATCCCTGTTTCCCTGTTCTTAAGAGGACACCAATCCTATTGGACTAGGCCCCACGACCATGACTTCATCTTAACTTGATGGCAGCTGTAGAGACCCTGTTTCCGAGTAGGGTCCCATTGACAGGTCCTGGGGTTCAGGATTGCAACATACCTTTTGACAGGATACAGTGCAGCCCACAACAGGCATCTCAGACATGAGACTTGGCCTCCGTTTGCCTCAGTTTCCTCACCCAGGAAGATGGGAAGGATCATACACCACATTGGCTCTGGTAGGCTGAGGCCCTGGCATCGTGTCTTTTATGCCAGGCAGCATCACGGGGCCAGGTGCTTTTAGTGCATCAGGGAGCTGGGGTGTAGGCACATTCCGGGATGGAGGGGCTGCCTTGGTACCAAGGGACCTCAGCCACTTCTCCCCTATTCAGCCCTGCCCTCCTCCCCCCACCCCCCACCACTCTGTCTCCATGCCAAACCTGCCTCCTGAGACAGCCCTGACTTTTTTCATCTGTTGGCCAGTGCAAGCTTTCTCTCCTGGGCTATATTTAGCCCTAAGAAATGGGAACAAAATGCCTCAGCCGCAGCAGCGCTGGAGGGGGAAACTCAAAGCCAATTCTGCCTTCTGTCCAGTACTTTCTGCGGACCCTTTTCTTTCTTCCAGAACTTTCCAGGAGCAGCGCATTAGAACTCTGTTAGAAGACAAGTATGAGCTAGGACTGGCACATATGTTGTCCCCAGAACCTGTCTGTGTCCATGATGACAAAAGTTGGCTTTTTTGTCTTCTTTCTTAATTATTGTGATGAAATAAGTATAACCTCAAATTTACCATCTAACCCACTTAGGTGCCCACTTCATTGGCATTAAGTGCATTCATGTTGATATAAATTGTCACCACTGTCCAACTCCGGAGCTTTCTTACCTTGCAGAACTGAAACTCTGTCCTCGTTAAACACTAACCCTCTGTCCCCCTCCCCCAGACCCTGCCCACCATTCTACTTTCTGTCTCTGAATTTGACAAATGTGGGAACTTTATATGAGTACAATCATATAGTTTTTATCCTTTCATGTCTGGCTTACTTCTCTGAGTATAGTGTCCTCAGGATTCATCCACACTGTAGCATGTGTCAGAATCTCCTTGCTTTTTTAAGGTAAAATTGATTTTGTTTGGGGAAAAAAAAAAACTTTGGGGGAAGTTCAAGTGAAATCAATATACAGAACACCTCACAAATCATAAGCAAGGGGCTTGATAAATTTTCACAAACTGGACATGTGGGTATAACCAGCACCAAGAATCAGGAAACAGCACCTTCTCAGCCTAGAGAGCTTTTCCTCTTGCTCTTTCCTCCGTCACTACTCTCTCCAAAGGATACTCTGTCTAGACTTCAGATATCATCAGCTTGTTTGGCTGTTTTTGTATTTGACATGAATAGAATCCTACATATTGGGCTGGCCAAAAAATTCTATTGAGTTTTGTGTAACATCAGGTGGAAAAACCTGAATGAGCTTTCCGGCCAACCTAATATATGCTCTTTTCTGTCTGGCTTTTGCTGGAGGCCAGCTCTGTAAGGTTTCATGTGATTAATGGCGGTCTTTCATTGCACAATATTCCATTTATTTATTTTCTCTCTTGTGGACAAGGATTCAGATTGTTTCCAGTGTGGGGCTGTTATGAAGATCACCACTATGAACATTCTTACATATATCTTTGGCATAGACAGGTTCACATTTCTGCTGGATAATATCCCAGGGGTGCCATGTTCAGGTCATAGTGAAGGTACATGATTAATTTTAGTAGAAATTCCCATCCCATTTCAAAGTAGTTGTACTATGTGTGATGGATTGAATTGTGCCTCTTCCCAAATTCACATGTTGATGCTCTAACCCTTAGTACCTCAGAATATGACTTTATTTGGGAATGGAGTCATTGCAGGAATAATTGGTTAAGATGAGGCCATTAGGATGGGCCCTAATCCAATGTGACTAGTGTCCCTGTAGAAAGGGGAAATTTGGACACAGAGGCAGACATGCACAGAGAGAGAAAGTCATGTATTGATGAAGATAGAAATCAGGGTGAGGCCTCTACAAGCCAAGGGACCACCAAAGGTTGTCAGCAGACCCCCAGACACCAGGGGAAAGGCATGGAACACATTCTCCCTCAGAGCCTCTAGAAGGAACCAACCATGCTGATACCCTGGTCTTGGGTTTCTGGCCTCCAGGACTATACACCAGTAAATTTCCACTGTTTGAAGCCACTCATTCGGTGGTTCTTTGTTACAGCAGCCACAGGAAACTCATGCGCCATGTTACCCTCCATTGACAGCATATGAGCGTTCTAGTTCCTTCATAGACTCACCAGCACCTGGCATTGTCAGTCCTTCTCATTTTAACCTTTCTGCAGGGCAGCGGTAGCACTAAATGTGCGTTTAAAGGTGAGCTTTTAAAGCCACATTTGGGGGCCCCACATTCTGCAGATGTCACCGAGCTGATGAAGCACCAGAAGACTTCCCCCCAGGACAGAGGTTAAGTCCATAGGCTCTGGGGTCCGGCCACCTAGATCAAATCCTGTGTCCACCACTGTCTACCTCTGTAGGCTCAGGCTTCAGTTTTGACTTCATGGGCCTCATTTTCCACAGTTCATGACAATAACATAGGGACATCATGAGAATTAAATGAGTAAATAAACCAGCATCAGTAATATGCTTAGAAGGGTGTCTGGCTCAAACAAAAAAAGTACTAAGTGCTGGATTTTATGTTTCTTTCTTTCTCTAGTCTTGATTTTCTTCCTCTCCTAACTTCCTCCTTGGGATAGTGTCCTGTTCTCCCAGAGAAGAATGTTCTATTTGTGGACAACCTCCCCCTTGAAAATTGACCTAGATAGGCTTTTCTGGCAATTTTTCTGTGGTTGACATTGATGCTGCAGGCAACAGAAGTGAAGGACACTTGAGGAAAAGGTTCATGGTCCTGCTGTCTAGCTTGGTGATTTAACCTAACTCTCAGACCTTGCCACCATGCACTTCCTCTCAAGGGAGACGGTATGACTGTTTGGGAGAGAGGGAGGGAAGTAAGGGTTTCTTTCTACACTTCAGTGGGGTTTTCCCCTCCTGCTCCTGGAGTTTGGTGTGGGGAGTCCTCTTGAGTTTCATGCTGGTTTCTGGTCCCCTGAAAACCTGTGAGTCGGAGGGAGCTTTGTCCTTCCTATGGTACCTCTGTAGTTTACCCCACTGGTTGATCTTGTGCTCTCTTCCCATCTCTGGGCTACCAGGACTTTAGGACTCCACAGGCCAAGGGCATTTGAGAACAAAGTCCCTGGAGAACCAGAGCTACCCCTCCACCTTTCAGGTCATACCTAAGTCCCACTCAGTACTCACCTGCTTTCCTTCCTCACCCCTCGTAGAGCAACGATGCCTCAGGGAACACTTGGAACTGGTTGTACTTCATCCCCCTCATCATCATCGGCTCCTTTTTTATGCTGAACCTCGTACTGGGTGTGCTGTCTGGGTAAGTCTCTGCTACTCCTCCCATCCCATTCTCCCAAGCCATCTTTTCCCCAGGAAGAGGCCATCAAAACTTTGTTTTCATTCTACAGGCACGGAATAGGTCTCTTCTCTCGCTTTGGGTTATTGGTCCATTATCAGCAATCCATGTACAGATGCTCAAGTTGTGCACTTCTAGGGACACCCAGTGAAGAGATTCATGGGAATGGAAATCCAACCCAGGCTTCACTCACTAAGCTTCACCCCTGGCACTGAGCTACTTCCAAAAGGTAGCTCAGTGCTTTTTTTTGAAGATTTTCTCAAAATTTTCAGACCCACAACACAAAACACAAGAAAATTCTATAGCGTTTTAATTTCTATAATTTACATTAAAAAAAAAAAAACAGGTTGGGTTTTCCCCTTCCCTTATTTTCCAAATATAAAATTGTAGCTTACAATCAAACATGCATTTTCATAACACACATTGTAACCTACCCCCAAGATTGTTTTTCTGGCTTCATCATAAATGAGTTTAATTTTTCTCACTATAAGCCTGGGGATTGGTTTGCTGGCTCTATGGTGTCATGATAGACCCCAGCTTCTTCTAGCTTTCCATGCTGACATCCTTATTAGAGACTTTAAATCTCATGGATTCTTTATGATCTCAAAAATGGCTACTTCACACTCACAAGATAGGCATCTCACACTCCAAATGGGAAAAGGAAAAGGGAAACCCGAAGCGTCCTCTATCATGGAAGTGAGATTGCTGCAGAAATCTTCAGCTTATGTGTCACTGGTCTAACTTAAAAAAGGGATGCAACTATTCTTTAGCCAAGAGTACAGAGAATGAGAATGGGGTTTACAGCCAGCAGTGGTTGGCATGACATGGTTTATGGTTTTGTGGGTTTTTTTTCTCTAACTGGGTGTAGTTGGTGGGAAATGTGGGAAGCTGGCAGAAATGCCCACTCCTATAGTATTCTCATCTTCTCCCAGAAGACCTGATTCCTCTTGTTTAAATGCACTGCCCTCCAGGGATTCTGAATCCCCAAACACACACACGCGCACACTCCCTAAAATTTCTGAAACAGCCAGACCTGACTCTCCTGCGCTTCTTCAGGGAGTTTGCCAAAGAAAGGGAGCGGGTGGAGAACCGGCGGGCGTTTCTGAAGCTGAGGCGGCAGCAGCAGATTGAACGAGAGCTCAATGGGTACATGGAGTGGATCTCAAAAGCAGGTGAGGCCCTTTCATCCCGGGGCCTGAGATCTGAAACCCCGGGTCATGGAGCACACCTAGAGTCATGCATGCAGTTTGGAGATGGAGGAAGGGAGGAGATAGAGGATCTCAACTGATAGTCCCGGTGTTTGGCAACAGGAATCCAGAGAGACGAAGCCAGGACATGACATAACTCGAGAGCTCTAAAAGCAGACGTCCCCACTCTGCCACCTCCTAGCAATGCTCCTCACTGCCCTGTGCCTCAGTCTCCTAGCCTGTTAAATAGGATTATGATAGTACCTCCCTCATAAAGCTGTTTGAGTGAGGTGTCCCTAAGGTAATCTAAGCCAACTGCTTGAACTTCCCTGGCTGTCCAGTGGTTAAGACGCCACACTCCCACTGCAGGGAGCATGGGTTCAATCCCTGGTCAAGGAAGATCCTGCATGCCAAGTGGCTCAGCCAAACAAAAAAAAAAAAAGAGAGAGAGCAGCACCTAACATACTGTAGGTATTGTACATGTTTATTTGTCTGGTAATTCAGACAATTATGGGGCACCTGCTGTATGCCAGACAGTGTTCTAGACACTGAGATTTGGTCTCTGCCTGCAGGGCTCTGATAGTCTAATGAGAGAGACAGAAAATAACCAGATACACATAATATTGGGTGTTGCTAAATGCTGAGAGGAAAAATAAAACAGGGTAGGAGGCAGGAAAGAGAGACAGCAGGGTGATCAGAGAGGGTGTCTCTGAGGAGGTGACCTCTGAGCAGAGACCTGGAGGAAGTGAATAAGGAAGCCATGTGGATATCTCGGGGAGGGGCCTTCCCGCCAGAGGGAACAGCAAGTGCAAAGGCCCTGGGGTAGGAGCAGAGTAGAGTCACAGCAGAGAAGCCAGTGGGGCTGGGGCACAGTGAGGGAGAGAGAAAGAGGAAAGGAGGACAGGGAGGTGACAGGGGTCAGATCAGGCAAGATCTTGTAAGTTATGGTTAGGAAGTTGGTTTTTATTTTGAAGCAGGTAGGGATGATGTTGGCATTACAACTGTTGCTTAAGTGGGGCTGGGTGTCAAAAGCAAGTTAGCAAGCACATCTCTGGCTGATAGAGTTGTCACTCAGCAAGGGGAGAGTGGAGTGCCTGGGAGGACTCTTCTCCTTTCCCATCCAAGGGAGCCCATCCCCAGGAGAGTCCTCCAGATGCTGGAGCGTAAATTAACTGTGTGCTCTTGCTCTTCAGAAGAGGTGATCCTCGCCGAAGATGAGACTGATGGAGAGCAGAGACATCCCTTTGATGGTAACTGCTCTGAACCTGGCTTGGGGACTGGGATGGGTCCCGGGGAGCACAGAGGGAGCCAGAGCTGGGGGAACGGATTGCCTCTTTCTAAGGGGCCCCTAGGGGACGGATGTTCAGGGCCCAAGTGGTGCCAAAAACTAACACAAGACTGGGTCCGGCTCAGGAAGATATGGAGAATGGTGAGACTCTGTTTCCTCAAGGAGTTCAGGACTTTGACACAGGGTTCCTGTTACCTGCCTGCCCTATCTGCTTTGACCACGTGCCCAGCTTCTGCTTTGTGCCTCCATTTTCCTCATCTGTCAAATGGGCGTAATAATTACCATACCTACCTGAGTTGATTGTTTATGACTGTCACATTAAGTATGGCAGATAGAATGCATAGGACGGTGTCTGGCTTGGGGTCAGCCCCATCTATGTTCACTAAGTAAAATAAATTAATAGTAATTTCAGGGACTTCCCTGGCAGTCCAGTGGTTGAGACTCCCTGCCTCCAATGCAAGGGCCACAAGTTCAATACTGGGTCGGGGGACTATGATCCCACGTGCCACAGATGCAGCCAAAAATTTTTTTAAAGTAATTTCAGCAATGAAAGTACCCTGGTAGTCGGTCCAGTGGTTAGAACTCAATGCTTTCACTGCGGTGGCCCAGGTTCAATCCCTGGCTGAACAACTAAGATCCCACAAGCCTTGCACCATGGCCAAAAATAAAATAATTTCACCAAGAATCCAGCTTACTATTAAGGACAGTTGTCTTACATTAGAAATTTGACTAGACAGAGCAATGACTGTGAATTGAAGAAACCAGGAGTGAGAAGGAAGGAAAGGAGATGGGGCTCCATCCTAAGAGTAACATGGATTTTACTCTTTGAGAGGAGAGAAAGACAGTACCCGTAAATGAAAGTGAAAATCACTCAGTTGTGTCCAACTCTTTGCAACCCCATGGATTGTAGCATGGCAGCCTCCTTTGTTCATGGAATTCTCCAGGCCAGAATATTGGAATGGGTAGCTGTTCACTTCTCCAGGTTTTCTTCCCAACCCAGGGGTCAAACCCAGGTCTCCTGCATTGCAGGCAGATTCTTTGCTGTCTGAGTCACCAGGGAAGCCCAAGAATAAAGGAATGGGTAGCCTATCCCTTCTCCAGTGGATATTCCTGACCCAGGAATCAAACCAGGGTCTCCTGCATTGCAGGTGGATTCTTTATCAGCTGAGCTACCAGGGAATGGGGATGTCTAAATCACTTTATTGGAAGTGTGTGCCTGAACTCACTATCCCCTGGAGAGCTCTTGGGGTGTAGAACCTAAATATTAAGGAAGGGTTTCCACAGTTCAAGCCAGCCTGACAAGTGTGCTAAAGGTTAAGGGGGTGGGCTGTTTTCATAGGAGTCTACATGTCCAATCCCAGGACTCCTACAGGGAAAATGTTGACTGAGAGCCCAAACAGATTAAGCAGGAACTTGGTTCTCATCTTTACCTCATGGACAAAGTCATGTAACCTCCCTAAGCTTCTGTCCCACATCTGTGAAATGGGCATACTGTTACTTCCCATGAAACCAGGCTGCTACGTGGGTGAAATCCAACAACATGGAGAAAGTCGCTAATAGAGCGCCTGGCACCCAGGGACACGCGCAGTCAGTGTCGTTGTTATAGCAAAAAGGGTAACGTCTTTTTCTCTTGCCGTGTTTCCATTGTTGGAGCTCTGCGGAGAGCCACTATAAAGAAGAGCAAGACAGACCTGCTCAACCCCGAGGAGGCTGAGGATCAGCTGGCCGACATCGCCTCTGTGGGTAAGTCCCCCAGCCGCTGCCTGGCCATCATATATTATTTCCTATGAGATGGAGGTGAGGGCTTGGAGCTGCCTGGATTGGGTCTCAATTCTGCTCTTTCTCAACTGTATTTCCTGGGGCAGATGACATGATTATGGGAATAACAACAGTGCCTGTCTTCTCGTATTGTTGCAAGGAGAAGTAAAATTAAATAACACAAGTAGAAGTAAGCACTGGATCTGTGTCAAGTAAAACTAAATAACCAGTGGACCACATTTCCCTGGTGCTTCCACTGCAGGGGGCACAGGTTCGATCCCTGGTCAGAAACTAAGATCCCACATGCCTTTTGGTGCAGCCAAAAAAAAAAAAAACATATAGCATTTAGAACACCATGTGGCAGAAAAGAAGGTCCCCATGATGTTGGCTAATATTATTCATGAGTAATGTTATTATTCATTAGTGCTCTCACTTGGGGTGGGGGGCGGGGGTGGGTACTGTTACTGAATGCCCAATTGTGAACAGGACCAAGATCAAATCCCTACCCTTGTGGAGTCCAGTGCAGAAAATAGATATTAAGCAGGTAATTACAGAAATAAGCTTGTAATGATAACACCACTGCAGAGGAGATGCTCCTTACTCAGCTGCTCTGGAAGAGTGGAGTGTGGTCAGAGAGGGCTTCTTGGAGGAGATGAAATTGTTCTGAGAACCAAAGGGAAGATAGGAGTTTGCCACAGCAGAAGGCTGTGCCCAGGCTGTTGTCGTTGGTTATTGCAAAGGACAGAGTTTGAGGTGGGAACATTTGTCTTTCCTCTTTGCCCCTCTTGGGTGAGACTGTTGCTTTGACCTTCTCTGAGGAGATTCTGTTATTTTTTTTGAAACTGAGTCTTCATTCATTGCTGCACTCAGGCTTTCTCTAGTTGCAGCAAGTAGGGGTCTACTCTGCATTGTGGTGTGTGGGCTTCTCCTTGTGGCGGCTTCTCTCGTGGAGCACAGGCGCTAGGGTGCTCGGCCTTCAGTAGTTGCAGCACACGGGCTCTGTAGTTGCAGCTTGCAGACTCTAGGGCACAGGCTTAGTAGTTGTGGTTGTCTGGCTTAATTGCTCTGGAGCCTGTGGAATCCTCCCAGACCAGAGTCGAACCTGTGTCCCTGCATTGACAGGCAGATTTTTATCCACTGAACCACCAGGGGAGAAGGCAATGGCACCCCACTCCAGTACTCTTGCCTGGAAAATCCCATGGACAGAGGAGCCTGGTGGGCTGCAGTCCATGGGGTCGCGAAGAGTCGGACACGACTGAGTGACTTCACTTTCATTTCTCACTTTCATGCATTGGAGAAGGAAATGGCAACCCACTCCAGTGTTCTTGCCTGGAGAATCCCAGGGACGGGGGAGCCTGATGGGCTGCCGTCTATGGGGTCGCACAGAGTCGGACGCGACTTAGCAGCAGCAGCAGCAGAGCCACCAGGGAAGTGCCTGAAATATGTTCCTAAAAGTTTCAGTTATGAAGAGGATTCTCTGGCGGTCCGGTGGTCAGGACTCTTTACTTTCACTGCCAGGGGTGCAGGTTCAGTCCCTGGTTGGGGAACTAAGATCTGACAAGTCACATGGTGGGGCCAAAAAATAAAATAGAAATTCTAGTTATGGGGCCTCCCTCGTGGCCCAATGGTACAGAAACCACCTGCCAATGCAGGAGACATGAGTTCTATCCCTGGTCTGGGAAGATCCCACATGCTGAGGAAGCAGCTAAGCCCATGCACCACAGCTTTTGAAGTCCATGAGCCTAGAGCCTGTGCTCCGCAATGAGAAGCCACCACCGTGAAGAGCTGGCACCTCGAGAGGAGCCCCCACTCACTGCAACTAGAGAAAGCTGGTGCAGCCCGGCCAAAATAAATAAATGATTTTTTATTTAAGTCTAAGTATGAAAAGTGGATGAGAGAGCTTCCAGGCAGAGAAAATAACAGGAGACTCTGAGAGGAGCAGACATTAAGGCTGAATGGGTATCGTGTGGCTGGAGTATAGAAGCAAGGCTGGGGGAGGGAATTCAAAATATACACGTGTTTTGGGGAATTCCCTGTCAGTCCTGTGGTTAGGACTCCGGACTTCTACTGCAGAGGATACAGGTTTGAGCCCTGGCTGGGGAACTAAGATCCTGCAAGCTGAACAGCGCAGCTAAAAATAAAAGTCAACACGTACTTGTGTTTCTAATCCCCAGGAACCAACTACTTCATACTCAGGTTGCTTCACTCCCCGCCTAGTTTATAAGCTTACTCCTGAGTTTCAACATGATTTCCGTGCCATCCCACACTCCAGAGTGTGGCCACACTGTGGCTTGCTCAGCCTTAGCTTTATTATATGGTATCTGAGTTGTTTCCAGGTTTTGCCTTTACATGGAGCACTGCTGGGAGCATTTACGTACAGTGACTCCTCCCACCCTTTGGGAGGATTTCTTTGGGGGTAGTTATAGGATCAAAGATATTAACAGCTTTTCAACTCATTATTCACAGAGCTGTTCTGAGTTTCAAAAACATTGAACCCATTTATAAACCTGCCAAGTACGCAGACGCTTATGGACTCTTCCACCCCGGCCATTGCCTATTACGTGTTTAATTTCCTTTCTGGATAAATCAGTTTGTAATGATACCTTAAAGCTTGTTTTCATTTGCATTTTTAATTTCTAGCCGAAACACTCTTTTTCCTCATAATGAAGAGCAAATCCTGCTTCCACTTGTGGATACATCTGTTTCTGTCCTTCCAGAAAATTCAAGAATCAGGGTGCTCCATCATCGCCCTGAGCATTTGATTGGTTGTGTCCGTCCCGCAGATCTCCCATTTAAGTTGCCCAGTTTTCTAATCTGTTATGTTAAATTTTGATAGGCACACATTTTTGTCTATACCACATGTATTAAATGCCAGGCACTGACACCGTGGGGCACCCAAGTCAAGCTCTCCTCTATGGGTGAGACTGAGTTGTTGTTCAGCCACTAAGTCATGTCCACCTCTGCGACCCCATGGACTGCAGCGTGCCAGGCTTCCCTGTCCTTCACTATCTCTGGGAGTTTGCTCAGACCCATGTCCATTGAGTCGCTGATGCCATCCAACCATCCCACCTTTTCTTAATTAACAGGGAGCTCCTATTTGTCATCAGTCCTTCTAGAAAAGATGAAGAACTATTACTACCCAGTGTTGGCAAAGATGGGAATAAATGGGCATAGCCTTATGCTGTTGGCAGGAATGTAGTTTGCAGTGTTTTCTGATGTATGGTTGGGCATGATTTAATTGTTGATGTTTATATTCTTTGACCTAGAATTTCTGCTTCACAAGATTTCTTCATGTATGCCAAAGATCTATGTACCAGCCTCTTCTTAGCAGCACTGTTTCTGGTGTTTAGAAAAGTAAAAACCAGAAACAACCCATGTGCCCCAAAGTAGGGAGATGGTTAAAGAAATAATATAACATTTATATACCATCAAATACTCTGCTGCCAGGAAAAAGAATGGAGCTGTTATGGCATGGAAAGATGTCTGAAATATATTTTTTGGTGAAAAAAATAGCAAGTTGTACAACACCATGTAAAATATGTGGTCTCATTTTTAAAACAATATTAAGAAATGTGAGAGGTACTTGAAGATTTGAAAACTGAATGGATTGCAGAGGATTGTCACTTTCTTCATGACGTTTTCCTGAAATGAATGAATTAGTGGCAGGCATTACTTTTTAAATTTTTATTTCTATCAGGCCTCCGTTGCAGTACACAGGATCTTTGTTGCATCATGCAGAATCTCTCGGTGCAGCACACAGACTCTCTAGTTATGGCATGTGGGCGTAGTTGCTCTGTGGCATGTGGGATCTTAGTTCCCTGACCAGGGATGAAACTCCCATCCCCTGCATCACAAGGCAGATTCTTAACCACTGGAGCCCCAGGGAAGTCCCCAGGCATTACTTTTGAAAATCAGAAAAAAAAAAATTAGATAAATTTAAAGTTACCTAAAAGCAACAGAGTCTTAATTGTACATGCGTGCTAAGTTGCTTCAGTCTTGTCTGACTCTTTGTGACCCTATGGACTGTAGCCCGCCAGCCAGCCAAGAATACTGGAGTGAGTTGCTATGCCCTCCTCCAGGGGATCTTTCTGACCCAGGGATCGAACCTGTATCTCTTACGTCTCCTGAATTGGCAGGCAGGTTCTTTACCACTAGCGCCACCTGGGAAGCCCACAGAGTCTAATTATAAAGAGTCTAAAGGCTGTACAAGGCAGGGAGGAATTTGTCTGGTGGGAAAACAAAGAAACATTCATGAAAAGAGGCGTTTTTTTAAACTAGGCTTTGTATGAAATGGGGAGAGTGTTTTCAGTTCGCTGGGGTAACCATAATAAAATAGCACAGACTGGGTGATTTACGTCTTTATAAACAGAAGCTTGACTTCCTGCTAGTCCTGGAGGCTGGAAGTCCAAGATCAGGGTGTTCTCAGGATTGGTTTCTGGGGTGGACTGCCTCCTGCTTGCAGATGGTCATCTTCTGTGTCTTCACAGCTCTTTCCTCCATGTGTGTTGTGTCTTAATCTTTTCTTCTTATAAGGACACCAGTCATAGAGGATTAAGGCCCACCCTGATGATCTATTTTAATTGAATTACGTCTTTTTGAACTTATTTATTTTGGGCTGTGCTGGATCTTCATTGCTGTGCCAGGGCTCTCTCTAGTTGCAGCCAGTGGGGGCTGCTCTCTAGTTGCGGTGTGCAGACTTCTCATTGCTGTGACTTCCCTTGTTGCACGGGCTCTAGGCACGCGGGCTTCGGTAGTTGCAGCTCACAGGCTTAGTTGCCCCATGGAATGTGGAATCTTCCCCGACCAGGAATTAAACCCTTGTTCGCTGCCACTAGACCGTCAGGGAAGTCCTAATTTAATTACTTCTGGAAAGGCCTTATCTTCAAAGACAATTGCAATTCAGAGACACCTGAGGGGCAGGAGGTGGTTAGAACTTCAGTCTGTGAATTTAGGGGATGATATGGGGGGATAGTGAGAATGACTCCGAAAGGCACGATGGGTTCACAGAGGGTCTGTCTGTGGCTGAGCTAAGAAAACTTGGAGAACCCATGTTCAAGGCTGGCATTCGATGAACATGTGATAAAAGGAAGGTAAGAAACCAAAGTAGAAAGCTGTCAGACTGAATAAGGACTGACGCTGTCCCATGGCACCTCTGTTAAGAAAGCAGATGAGGGCTTCCCTGGTGGCTCAGTGGTAAAGAATCTTTCTGCCAGTGCAGGAGACACAGGTTCAATCCCTGGTGCAGGAAGATCCCACACGCCATGGAGAAACTAATCCTGTGTGCCACAACCATTGAGCCTGTGCTCTGGAGCCCAGCTACTGAGCCCACATGCCACAACTACGAAGCTTGGGTGCCCCAGAGCCCGTTCTCCACAACAAGGGAAGCCACTGCAATGAGAAGCCCACACCCCGCAAGGAAGGGTAGGCCCCACTTGCTGCAACTCGAGAGAAGCCCACGCAGCAACAAAGACCCAGCACGGCCAAAAAATAAATAAATTATTTTTAAAAAAGAAAGAAAGAAAGCAGGTTGACTTTCAACTTTGTCAATAGGTTTAAAATACAGGCCAGTGGCTTAGTCTCCCAGGACAAGGTTTGCTATAGGCAAAGCCAGCTCCCTTGCCTGGTAGCTCAAAAACCCACAGGAAGGGGTTCCTATGCTGGCAGAGACTTCCTAAATAATCTTGAAAGAGACCTCTGAAATTCCAGGGTTCTGGCAAGGAGGCACCTTCACCTTTATTTATCTCTGTAAAATAATAACGTGTTTCAAAGTCAGGCAGGAACGTGTGGCATTTTGCCCTCGTATTATTTTGCCCAGTAAATGCTGTCTTTAAGATCTTTTTGTATAGTTCTGTGTATTCTTGCCACCTCTTCTTAATATCTTCTGCTTTTGTTAGGTCCATACTGTTTCTGTCCTTTCTTGTGCCCATCTTTGCATGAAATATTCCCTTGGTATCTCTCATTTTCTTGACGAGATCTCTAGTCTTTCCCATTCTTTTGTTTTCGTCTATTTCTTGTAATTGATGATTCTACCATACTTTTGGTTGATAAACATATCACAAAATGGTCTCACGTAAGGACTTCCCTGGTGGTCCAGTGGTTGAGAATCTGCATCCCAGTGCAGGGGACACGGGTTCAATCCCTGATCAGGGAACTAAGATCCCAATGCCACAAGGCAACTAAAACCCAAGTGCTGCAACTAGAGAAGCCTGTGTGCTGCAACGAAAACCCAAGTGCAGGCAAAAAAAAAAAAAAATCTCATGTGGCGTTCATCAGCTAACGGGAAATATGGACCTAGTGCCATCACTAGGAAAAGTTGAACCACGAATGGAATCTGCCATCACGGCACCAGTACTTCAGGAGAATCAGATTCCCTTTAGGTGATTTTAAGGACAGAAGTTCCGCGTGGGCTGTGTTCATTTGCTAGGGCAGCTGTCACAAAGTATCACAAGCTGGGTGGCCTAAAACAACAGAAATGTATTCTCTCACAATTCTGGGGACCAGAAGTCCAAACGGAGATCAAGATGTTGGCAAGAGCTGCTGCCTCTGAGGACTCTGGGGACAATCTGCCCCCATGCTTGTCTTTTAGCTTCTGGGGTTGTCGGCAGTCCTGGGCTCCCTTTGGCTTTCACTCACCGCATTCCAGGTTCTGATTCTGTCATCACGTGGTCCTTTCCTGCGTGTCCCCATGTCTCTTCTCCTAAGAATACCAGTGGTTGGATTAAGGCCCACTCCAATCAGGTCTGACTTCATTTTAATTTGATGGCATCTGCAAAGACCCTGTTTGTAAATAATGTCATATTCACAGCTACCGGGGGTTCGGATTTCAGCCCATACTCGATCCCTCTCTCTTTTTTGTTTTTTAGCTGTGCTGAGTCTTCGTTGCTGCGAGGGCTATTCTCTTGTTGTGGCAAACAGGGGCTTCTCTCTAGCTGCAGTGTGAGGGCTTCTCATTGCAGTGGCGTCTCTGATTGTGGACCACAGGCTCTAGAGCATGAGGGCTTCAATGGTCGTGGCACATGGACTCTGGAGCACAGGCTCAACAGTTGTGCCACATGGACTTCATTGCTCCACAGCATATAGGATCTTCCCAAACCAAGGACCAAACCTGTGTCTGCAGCACTGGCAGATGGATTCTTTCCCTCTGAGCTACCAGGGAGGCCATCAACACATCCCTTCAATGGACAGTTCAACCCACAACTTGGGAAGCACCTATTTCAACTCACCAATTTGAAGGGCATATAAATTGCCAAAAATCCTGAAACTAAGCCTCAGTGGTGGCCTCCTGCTGTCCTCACTGTGGAACATTCTAGACTAAGACTGGCCACCTCTGACTTTTGGCTCTTTGAATGCAGCTGATCTGAATGAAATGTATTCCACACTCACACATTGGATTTGAAATACTTTAGCTCCAATACTTTGGCCACCTGATCCAAAGAGCTGACTCATTGGAAAAGACCCTGATGCTGAGAAAGATTGAAGGCAAAAGGAAAAGGGAGTGGCAGAGGATAAGATGGTTAGATAGCATCACTGAACTCAACGGACATGAATCTGAGCAAACTCCAAGAGACAGTTAAGGATGGAGGAGCCTGGCGTGCTGCAGTCCATGAGATCTCAAAGAGTTAGACAAGGACTTACTGACTAAACAGTGTAAAGATTTGGAATACTTGGTACAAAAAAAAAAAAAGAATGTAAAATATCTTTTTAATAGATTCTCTATTGATTCCACGTTGAAATTGACATCTGAGATATATGGTGTTTCATAAAAGAGTTTATTAAAATTATTTTTTAAAACTAAGGATTGCCTGCAAATTTTCAGACCATGGAGGAAAAGTAGAGACAAGAGTATACAGAAGAAAAAGGGGACTTTTCTCGTGGTCCAGTGGTTAAGACTCTATGTTTCCACCTCAGGGCACAAGTTCAATCCCTGGTCAGGGAACCAAGATCCTGCATGCCTCAAGGTGCAGCCACAAAAGAGGCGGGGGTGGGTATTGGCAAAGGGAGCATGGATCAGAGGGAGTATAAATGCAGTAAATAGAGGAGACAGCACAGAGCTGGCACAGGGCCTGGCACAGAGTAGGGGTTCAATTAATAGTCACCTTCCTCTCCTTTCTTGATGCGTGGGATGCCTATTATGGGATGTGTCTCCAGGCCCTGTGATCAGGAGAGACTTCCTCCATGAGTTGGCATGTGAACAGTCTTGATTTTCACTCTTGCAGTTGTAGTAGAAGACTGTATGTCCAGTAAGCACGTGCCAGCATCATGTTGGGGCTTCCCAGGTAGCTCAGTGGTAAAGAATCCTCCTGCCATGCAGGAGATGCGAGGTCAGTTCCTGGGTCAGGAAGATCCCCTGGAGAAGAAAATAGCAACCTACTCCAGTATTCTTGCCTGGGAAATTCCATGGACAGAGGAGCCTGGCAGGCTATAGTCGGTCACAAAGAGTCAGACAGGACTTAGTGGCTGAGCATGCGGGCAGCATTGTCTTGGGGTTAGTTTTTAAATATTTATTTGCTTATCTGTTCGTTTGGCAGCACCAGGTCTTAGTTCTCCATGCAGGATCTTTTAGTGGAGGCGTGTGAACTCTAAGTTGTGGCCTGTGGTATCTAGTTCCCTGACCAGGGATCAAACCCAGCCTCCTGCATTTGGAGCTCCTGCATCTTAGCCACTGGACCACCAGGGAAATTCCCATTAAAAGTGCATTAACTCATTGATTTTTCCCAATGGCCCGGTGAGGTGGGAGGCACTGGCGTCCCAAGACGCATGGTAACTTGCCCAAGGTCATCTGCCCGAGGTCACTCTGTGGTTGGTGATGGAGCTGAGCTTTCACGTGGCTCCAGGAGAAGGTCAGGGACCTCCTGCCCCATGTGATTGCAAAACCCTGTGGATGCCTGTGGTCTGTGCACATCTTTGAGAGCCAAAAGAACCAGAAATGTCTCAACTGGGAAGGGCTGTGAAGAGCCACTTTGGGGTTCCCAGTGCCCATGGGATCAGACAAGTGATGGACAGGAAGGGGAGAGTCCAGCCACAAAGCCTGGCCAGCTGCTGCTGGGCAGGCATGTGGTTGCTTGCTCACGGCCACAGGTTCCAGGAGTGAGTGCAGTGTGGTGGCCGCAGGCCAGAGTGCAACAGGCTCTGAACTGACCTGAAGCTTCTTCGTCAATTACTGGACTCCCCTCAGCCTCTGTTTCCTTGAGGTGTAAAAGGAGGTTAGTGATGGTCCCTACTTCCTAAGGTTGTGATGAGGTGCTTACTGTGTAAACTGCATCCCCCACAGTGCCTGTTAAATGTTCGATAAATGTCAGCTGTTATTTTCATTCATGAGAAGCTGAAATCCATATTTCTATGGAAAATATTCCAGTTTTTAAATGCAGACCAATAATTTCAACCTTCACAAGTCTCAGATGAACCAGTATGGCCCCTGGGATGCCAACTCACAACCTGCGTTTAGAATTTTGCTAATAGGAAGTGGCATCCTGTGAGATGTTTTCTGGGTTTGGCTGGTGTGAGGCTGATGAACAGTGCTTCATGGATTAATGTGTAAATGAACAAATGAATGGATGGATGGATGGGCGGATGTGTGAATAAACGATGAAAGAAGAAATGAATGGAGGGGAGCCTCCCTGGTGGTGCAGTGGTTAAGACTCTGCATTGCCAATGCAGAGGCCACGGGTTCGATTCCTGGTCAGGGTACTAAGATTCCACATGGGGCGTGGTATGGCAAATTTAAAAAATAAATAGATAAATTATTTTAAAAAACCACACAGAAATGAATGAGCTCACTAATGAATGAATAAATGATAAAAGAATAAATAAACAAATGTGTGACAAGCATACCAATGGATGAAAGCATGAAGGTGCCAGTGAAGAATAATAAACCAATGAATGCAATGGAAGATTTTCAAGAGGAGATATTTTAGAACACAAAATCAATCTCTGTGAAGCTGAGCCCTGAACCTCCCCCACAAACCTGTCCATGCTCAGTGGATGACAGCTTTGTTCCTCCTGGGGCTCAGACCAAAAACCTTGGCTTCTCCCTCTCTTCCACCCACGCTTGGTCCATCAACAGATGTTGACATATACCTTAAATAATAATACCCCAGGGCTTCCCAGGTGGCTCAGTGGGTTAAAGAGTCCACCTGCCAATGCAGGGAACATGGGTTCGATCCCTGGTCCAGGAAGATCCCTCACACCTTGGAGCAACACAGCCTGTGTGTCACAGCTATTGAGCCTGTGCTCCACAGCAAGAGAAGTCCACACACCACAACGAGGAGGAACCCCTCACCCACTGCAGCTAGAGGAAGCCTGAGCAGCAGTGAAGACCCGGCACAGCCAAAAATAAACAATAACAGATAAAATTGAAAATAATAATACACCCCAAATCGGCCCAGCCTGCCTCCTTCTCAGCCGCCATGGAGTCCAGCCCTGGTCATCATCTGTCTGGACTGGAGCAGTCACCCCCACTCGGCTCCTCCATTGCCTTCCACGGTCTGTTCTGTGCCACAGCAGCCAGAGGACGTCTGTGAACCCCTGAGTCAAGTCACGCCCCTCCTGCCTCCATGCCTCCCGTCTCACTCAAAACAAAAGCCCCAGTTGTCCCTGCAGCCCCCAAGGCCCTTCAGAACCTGCCAAGACCCACCCCTCTGCCCTCATCTCCTTTTTCTCACCTGAACCACTTCACCCCAGCCATACAGTTCTCTTTATGCTGTTCCCCAAATACATCAGGCAGGCATATTCCTACCTCAGGGCCTTTCCCCTTGCTGTTTCTTTCCTCTGCCTAAGATGCGAAGGTGACTCATGCCAACCCCTTCACCTTAACCCCTTGGTTTAATGCTGCAACTTGCCTAGCGGTCCCTCCCAGGGCTCCAGGTCCCCTTATTTGGCTCTGCTTTCTCACTTTTTCCAAAGCACTTTGCACCTTCCATCACACTACCAATTTATTATTTTTATTTATTTATGTTTGAGTTGCACGTGGGCTTTCTCTAGTTACGGCGAGCAGGGGCTACTCTTCCTTTGGTTTGGGGGCTTCTCATTGTGGTGACGTCTCTTGTCGCAGAGCACAGGCTTCAACAATCGCAGCAGGTGGGCTCTAGGGTACACGGGCTTCGGTAGTGGTGGCACACGGGCTTACTTGCTATGCAGCATGTGGAATATTCCCGGACCAGGTGTTGAACTCAAGTCCCCTGCACTGGCAGGCGGATTCTTAACCACTGGACCACCAGAGAAGTCCTACTTATTATATTACGTTTGCTCTCTGGCTCCCACAGTGGAGTATCCGTGCCAGGAGTGCAGGACTCTGTTAATATGTATCCTGAACACCTGGGACAGACCTGGCATAGTAGGTGCCTTGTAAATGCTTATGAGCAAAAATACATGTGAGCAGAGGGCACAGCTGGCTCATTCTTTGGTGGTTATTTTTAAAGTGAAGTGTCCATGGTAAACTAGGATCCTAGCCGTACCTCCTCCTGGAGGCTTTCCAAGAACGGTGCGTGCAACTCTGCCACCTGCGTCTGCACTGGGAGTCCTGAGCAGAGGTTCCAGCCTTATCCCACCCTGTAGCATGACCCCTAGAGTGATCAGACAGTGCCAGGAGAGGGAGGTACAGAACGATCACTCCAGTCATTTCTGACTCTTTGCAACCCTGTGGGCTCTAGTCCACCAGGCTTCTCTGTCTAAGGCATTTTCCTGGCAAGAATACTGGAGTGGGTTGCCATGCCCTCCCAACCCAGGGATTGAACCCACATCTACCTTCATGGCAGATAGTTTCTTTACTCCTGAACAACCAAGGAAGCCCTCCGCCACCTCATCCTGAGCACTCATGGTTATTTCTAGCTCTGTTATTTTCAAGGACATCACCTTCTCATAAGTCTCATCTCTGAAAAGCTAAGTCCCTGAATCAATGGTTCCCAGGGGCTTGCCTGCTTGGGAAGCTAATGAGTTCCCTGGCCAAACTCCGTGCCTGGGCCACACATCGGTTAATTTCCTCTGCAGGAACACCCTGACATTCTCCATCCTTTCCCTGGCAGGGTCTCCCTTCGCCCGAGCCAGCATTAAAAGTGCCAAGCTGGAGAACTCAACTTTTTTCACAAAAAGGAGAGAAGGATGCGTTTCTACATCCGCCGCATGGTCAAAACTCAGGCCTTCTACTGGACTGTGCTCAGTCTGGTAGCCCTCAACACGCTGTGTGTCGCTATTGTTCACTACAACCAGCCCGAGTGGCTCTCCGACTTCCTCTGTGAGTACCGCCTGGCCCCACCCCCACCAGCTCCCTGATCCCTTCCTCACACCCTTTCTCCAGTTCTCTTTCTTTGGCAGTATGTGTTCCCTCTTTCCCCTTTCACTTGGGCCCGTTTATAACTGGAGATCGGGCTGAAGTTCCTGCTGCCTCACTGACAGAGCCCAATTTGGGGGAGGGGGTGCCTGAGAGCTGGAAGCTGGAATTTGGGCCATCAGACATATGATTGCTTTCTAAGAAAGGCACATAGAGGTGCATTGAAATAAAGACAGAGAGGGTCAGACTGCAAGACAGCCAGAGACAGAAACATACATATGATTTCTAGGTGCATCTCTGGGAATCAAATTTATGGTTGAGAGATGAAGGTGCATTAGAGACAAAAAAGTAACCTGTATGTTGTACTCATCTTTTCTTCTCATTTCTCTCTGCTTCTTCTCTTTTCTTTCAAACCTTCTGCTTCTTTCCCCTTTCCTCTCCTGTTCTTTTTGACTTCCTTACATCTCAGATTCATTCCTAGACGATAGCCTCCAACAACTGTGAGAATATCTTGCTCCTGCAGTGAGAACCAGGATTTCCAAGACTTTGCCCTTCTGGGCCTATTCCCAAATTTCAGGAATTAACATGAGGTAGTATCAAAATGTGGAGAAGGCAATGGCAAGCCACTCCAGTACTCTTGCCTGGAAAATCCCATGGACGGAGGACCCTGGTGGGCCGCAGTCCATGGGGTTGCTAAGAGTTGGACACGACTGAGCGACTTCACTTTCACTTTTCACTTTTATGCATTGGAGAAGGAAATGGCAACCCACTCCAGTGTTCTTGCCTGGAGAATCCCAGGGACAGCGGAGCCTGGTGGGCTGCCGTCTATGGGGTCGCACAGAGTCGGACATGACTGAAGCGACTTAGCAGCAGCAGCAGCAGTATCAAAATGTGGAGAAGGCAATGGCAAGCCACTCCAGTACTCTTGCCTAGAAAATTCCATGGATGGAGGAGCCTGGTGGGCTGCAGTCCATGGGGTCGCTACGAGTCAGACGTGACTGAGCGACTTCACTTTCACTTTTCACTTTCACACAATGGAGAAGGCAATGGCAACCCACTCCAGTGTTCTTGCCTGGAGAATCCCAGGGACAGCGGAGCCTGGTGGGCTGCCGTCTATGGGGTCGCACAGAGTCGGACACGACTGAAGCGACTTAGCAGCAGCAGCAGTATCAAAATGGCAACCCACTCCAGTACTCTCGGCTGGAAAATCCCATGGACGGAGGAGCCTGGCAGGCTACAGTCCATGGGGTCGCAAAGAGTCAGACACGACTGAGCAACTTCACTTTCCCTTTTCATTTTCATGCATTGGAGAAGGAAATGGCAACCCACTCCAGTGTTCTTGCCTGGAGAATCCCGGGGGCGAGGGGGCCTGGTGGGCTGCTGTCTCTGGGGTTGCACAGAGTCTGACATGACTGGAGCAACTTAGCAGCAGCAGCAGCAGTATCAAAACTGTTGACCAAGTTGGGGGAGAAGCAGGAAAGGAGGGGAGGTCTATGAGCAGGGCTTAAAAAGTAAAGAGCTCTGAGAATTCAACAAGAGTAGCGGCTGGAAAGCGAGGAAGGCAGTTGGATGCCTTGGCTCTGGCCTATGGGCCCCAAGTGAGGACTCCCCAAAACCTTTTTGCCTGCTGGTTGCCCTCCTCCTGCATCTTTTGGCTTGTCTGAATTAGGTCTGTAGATTCTCTGCCCTTCTGACCTGGTTCAGAATTAACCCACACAACCACGGGAGAAATCAAGTCTTCAGCCTCGCGAGGCCTGGGTGTCTGGTCCAGGTCAGTGTCTCCTTGTAACCCTTATTGTTCCCAGTCACGTTGGCTGACCACCCCCCCAGGACACTCCCCAGGGGCCAGTTCTCCTTCCGAGAGCCCTGACCTAGTTCCAACCTTAGTAATTGCATTTGGTCCCCCTGGAATCTCTTATAAATGAGAACTATTTACTTTTTGTCTTAACCTCCTCGGATAGCCTATTTTTAATCTCCCATATTCTCCCCACTAATCACCTTGTTCTGTCTGTCCTGGTTCAGGAACAGGGGGTTGAGACTTCCTGCCTACCTGGGGCCTCTCTGTCTATAAACGTCCTTTAATTATCAATTTCCAGTTGAGAAAACTGTGACACAGAGAGGTTAAAGTAACTTGCCCAGAGTCACACAGCTAGTTAATGATGTAGCCAGGATTTGAACCCAGGCTATATCTGATGGTGCATCCCTGCCATGATCACCAGGTACCCTGGGTTCTCAGTGCCTGCTCTGCCCCCAACTCTCCATGTGACCTTGGACAAATTATTACCATTATCCATCAAATGAAGACATCTTCAATTATTGCTGCTGCTGTTTAGTTGCTAGATGTTTCCGACTCTTTGCGACCCTGTGGATTGTAGCCTTCCAGGTACCTCAGTCCATGGGATTTCCCAGGCAAGAACAACGGAGTGGGGGCTTCCCTGGTGGTCCAGTGGTTAAGAATCCGCCTTCCAATGCAAGGGACATGGGTTCCATCCCTGATCAGGGAACTAAGATCCCATGTGCCATAGGGCAAATAAGCCCATGCTCCACAACTAGAGAGAAGCCCCCACACATCATAACTAAGACCCAGCACAGCCAAATAAATAAATAATTTTAAAAAAATAAAAAAGAACAATGGATTGGGTTGCCATTTCCTTCTCCAGGAGATCTTCCAAACCCAGGAATTGAACTTAGGTCTCCTGCTTGGCAGGCAGATTCTTTACCACTGAGCCACCTCTTCAGTTATATGGCACTCTTTTATTTTTATTTTATGTGCCACTAAGAAATGAAACAATGCTGCCATCTAAACTAGGGCAGGCTGATTTTAAATTACACCCCAGTCTCGGAGATGTTAAAACATGAACAAAAATATGTGTCCTGTAATCGATGAAGTGTAGTTGTTTCTCTGGGTCTCACATTTCTCTTCTATACTTGTGAGAAATTGGATTTGCTAACCCTGAAACTTCTTCCAGATCTACCAATGCTTAGAGATCAGTAATTCTCTCAGTTCTTGTGCATCACCAACTCTCACGATTCCATGGTAACTGGGAAACAAGCATCTTGGAAATTCTTATGTCCTCCCAGAATTTCTTCTGGGGGCTTTTGGAATGCATCAGACATTACAGACAGATTTCCTCACTGACGTTTCAGTCTTCAGGGCTCTGGAGACCCCGGAGTTTCCCTCAGACACTGAAAGCTCCCTGGGGTCCTAAAACTAAGGGAAAGTTCAATAGTCAGGAATGAGTGGGAAAGACCTTGACAGTCAGTTCAAATCACCTCTTAAAAGAAGGATATAGAGACTGCCTTGGTGGTCCAGTGGCTAAGACTCGGCACTCCCAATGAAGGCAGTCAGGGACCTAGATCCCACGTGCTGCAACTAAGACCCAATACAGGCCAATAAATAAATAAATTAGTTAAGATTGATTTAAGAATGATATACTATGGAATTCCCCGGTGGTCCAGTGGTTAAAACTCAGCACTCTCACTGCTGAGGGCCCAGGTTCAGTCCTTGGTCAGGGAACTAAAGTCCCACAAGCTGCGTCGTGCAGCCCATAGAATAAAATCACAAAGAACTAGAAAAAAGTCTTATACCATTTTAAAAAAAGGGTGATATGAGTGATATAACAAATACTCTTCACCTTCAAACAGAGCTAGCTATGTGACCAGAATGGAATTCTTAGATGTTTGAGGCCTCTGTCTTCGATTTCTATATGCTTTCTTCCTCTCAGAATCTCTCCTTACCTCTCCTTCCCCTTTGAAAGGTGACTGCTTGTGCCCTTCCTGACCACTCATCCTCCTACCCCACCAAGAAAGCCCTCTCAGAAAAGGAATTGCTATTAACTGTTTCTTTGCTGGAGCGAACAAATACTCATAGTTACCTCTTCCCAAGGCAAAGTTTTCACCATTATGCATTCTCATCAGAAAACAAAAGGCTTTGTCTTACATCAATACTTTTAGACATTAGCAAGACAGGATTTCTAGGGGACATCCAACTTTTCTCCTAGTTGAGAGAAAAGCCATGCCTTAGATTGGTTGCCTGTGACACTCCCAACTAAGTCCCTAACACAAGGATTACAAATAGGACACTGTTATGCTTTCCATTAATATTTCTATTATTCGTTTGGAGCTCAAGCATATAAAAGCAGTTGAGTCATAATTCTTATGTATTATTACATAATTCTTAGTAATAGTACTTTGTTAGTTATAGAGTTAATTATTAGCCAGTTAGTTTATTCATTCATTCGTTTCTTTTTAATTAATTTTTATTGGAGTATAGTTGCTTGTGCATTTTAAAAACATAGGAAAATGTATAAAATAAACAATGAGGATCCACTGTATAGCATAAGAAACTATATTCAATACCTTGTAATATCCTATAATGGAAAAGAATATCTATACACACACACAAATATATATGTATGTATAACTGAATCACTTTGCTGATTCAATTATATATACCTGGAATAAGCGTGTGTGTACAGTTGCTCAGTCATGCCCAGCTCTTTGCAACCCCATGGACTACACTCCACCAGGCTTCTCTGTCCATGGGATTCTCCAGGCAAGAATACTGAAGTGGGTTGCTATTTCCTTCTCCAGAGGATCTTCCCAACCCAGAGATCGAACTTGCATCTCCTACACTGGCAGGCAGATTCTTTACCACTGAGCGACCTGGGAAGCCCACACCTGAAACAACTATACTTCAATTTTAAATTTTCTTAATTAATTTTTAAAAAACCATAGTAAGCACCCAGGAACCCACCTGCCAAGGTTTCACTTAATAGGAACGTCAGAGCTACCTAGCAGCTCCCCCCACAAATCTAATCTCCTCTCTGTTTTCCCCCCTTCCCTTTCTAGACTATGCAGAATTCATTTTCTTAGGACTCTTTATGTCCGAAATGTTTATAAAAATGTACGGGCTTGGGACGCGGCCTTATTTCCACTCTTCCTTCAACTGTTTTGATTGTGGGGTAAGTGCTCTGGTTTCTAAGGAGTTCGTTCCCTAGCTGATATGCTTAGAATGGTTGATACCTGGGAACACAGGAGAGAGAAAAGTAGGGTCATGCCTGGGTATGACAGATCCTGCTGAGTGCAAAAGGAATCATAGGATAATCCCCAACTTTGATGAGGATACAGAGCTCCCAGAACCCTCCCCAACCATTGCCAGTGGGAGGGGAAATTTATGGACCCATTTTGGAAAGTAAGGGATGACCTGGCGAATCCGCTTCTGGGGATTCACTCTAGAGAAACTTACGCGGACACCTAAGAGACACAACAATGCCTTGAGCAGCTTCACTCGTCCCAAGCCAAATGACCCAAGTCTCCCTTTGCAGTAGGGTGGATAAATAAGTTGTATATAAATAATGCAATTTTCTGCACCAGCGAGAGGCGGCCAACAGTAGCCACACCCATCAGCCACACGATATCGCACAGGAGGCAGACAGTGGCACAACTAGTCCATACAGCATGATTCTGCTCATGAAAATTCAGACGGACAAGACCAAGCTATACGGATTTCAGAGGATCCTTGAATACTTTAAGGCAAAGACCTCAGAAACATAAGTCAGAGAAGCCAGACATAAAAGGTCACATATTACATAATTCCATTTATATCCAGAACAGGCAAATCTCCAGAGTCAGAAAGTAGATTAGTGGTTGCCAGGGGCTGGGAGGAGGGGGCTGGAGAGTGACTGTTCATGGGTCCAGGGTTTCCTTTGGGGGCGATGTAAATGTTTCAAAAGTAGAGAAGGGTGATGGTTATGCACTGTGAACATGCTTAATGCCACTGAATCGTGCATTATTTTAAATGAACCATTCCGGTTAATTTTCTGTTTGAATTTCACCTCAATTTTTTAATGCAAGGAAATAGTTATTATAAAATTCAGGGTGGTGACTATGTCTAGGGTTCCCCAGAGGCTTTCAGGGTGCTGACATGCCCTATTTCTCAATGCAGATGGTGGTTGCATGGGCATTCACTTTGTAATTCTATGTTTCAGGAATTCTTTGCACTCATGTTAATAAGTTTAAAAAGAGAAGGGATAAGAGGCATGTGAGACACTCACTATGATTTCATTTGGGGGGTGGGGAGTTGGACTGGGTTCCTGCAAGGTCCAGACCCAGGCACATTTGCAAGGAGCTTGGACACAAGACCGGGATCCTCTGTTCTAGGTCATCATCGGGAGTATCTTTGAGGTCATCTGGGCCGTCATAAAACCCGGCACATCCTTTGGAATCAGTGTGTTACGAGCCCTCAGGTTATTGCGTATTTTCAAAGTCACAAAGTAAGTCTTTGGGTTCCCTGGCATCCCAAGGAGGGGATGGGGGCCAGGGTGGGGCCACCTCCTTCCCATGTTGGGAAGATGGGCTCAGCTGCCGCCACCCTGGCCCCAGCCTGACCCCCATACCCCAACCCTGGCCTCTCTTGGCAGGTACTGGGCATCTCTCAGGAACCTGGTCGTCTCTCTTCTCAACTCCATGAAATCTATCATTAGCCTGTTGTTCCTCCTTTTCCTGTTCATCGTCGTCTTTGCCCTTCTGGGAATGCAACTCTTTGGCGGCCAGTAAGTGCTCAGCAGCTTCTCTTGACTTCTACTTCCCTGGGGTCCAGCCCAGGGCCTCCCCACCCGTACCTTGCTCACTGCATCCAGAGATCCAGGCCCACCTGCATCACACAGTCTGCCTTCCTCATGGCCTGGATGATGCCCAGAGCACCCACCCAGATGGGCGGGGGCCTGGGTACCACTTAGTATGTCCTCCTAGGGGAAACAGAGAGGCTGGAGATGTTGCCCTGGAAACAAGATACTGAGCCAAGCCCTCACACACCTAGGGTGGGACCAACGTGAAATGTTTGTGCCCTCTCCACAGGTTTAATTTCGATGAAGGGACTCCTCCTACCAACTTCGACACTTTTCCAGCAGCAATAATGACAGTTTTTCAGGTACACCCTTCACCCAGTCCCATGAATGTAGGGCCCTGTGGAGAAGCACCAGGGTTCATTAGGAGGGGGATAGGAAATGTGGGCAGGAGCCTTTATTGTGGCTCTTCTGCAGGAAGAAATAGGTAAGGCAGGTTAAGCAGGCTTAGGATTGGCTAGTTTGAATAATTTCAGCAAGTCCTGGAGCTGTCTTGAGTTGTATGGAACCTGACCCTGGGCTAATTCCAACAGTAGAATATTGGCCTAAGTGTAAGAGCCCAGCAGTGGAGGTGGTTTGGAGTGTGGGCTCTGAATTGGTTGGTTTTCATTTTTTAAACCACACTCACAGGCACATTGTTTACTAACTCTAAGAATTAGCTAGTCCTGACTCTCCCCAGGGTCAGCAAGACCCCTGCCATATGTCAAAGCATCAGAATACAGAAAATAATAAACATCGATAATACACCATCTTCCCCGTGACTGGAAGACACCCCAATTCTGTATTCCAAAGCAAACAGATTGACTGTGGGTGGTCCCGCCACACCAACTTCTGCACCCATGTAGGCACATGCCCCAAGGTTTAGAACTGGCCAAGCTGGGACTTCCAGAGCCGTTCCATGTGGGTTCTGTCTCTTTAGAGAACAGAAAGTTTATGGGAAAATGTGACTTCATTCCTCTCTTCTCCTGGGGGAAGGGGAACTTCTGAATGAGACCTGTAGACAGGGGGTTGGAAAGAGAAACCATCCATGAAATCCTGAGCCTTTACATCAATGATTATCAATAATAGTCATCACCACCCATATGTCTTCAGCACAGGGCTTGTTGCCCAAGAGGGATTTTGTCCCCCAAAGACACCTAGAGGTATCTGGAAACATTTTTGGGTTGTCACAAGTCGGGTGTGGGGGTGTTACTGGCATCTCATGGGTAGAGCCCAAGGATGCTGCTTAACACCCTGCAGTGCACAGGACAAGAGGAAGTTCCCAAACGCCAGCAGTGTCAAGACTGCAAAACCCCACCTAATGGATTAACATCTTTGGAATTCTTTCATATTTACTTTATCCTTAAGAAAAATAATGGGGCTTCCCTGGTGGCTCAGATGGTAAAGAATCTGCCTGCAGTGCAGGAGAGACCCAGGTTCAATCCCTGGGTTAGGAAGATCCCCTGGAGAAGGGGATGGCAACCCACTCCAGTACTCTTGCCTGGAGAATTCCATGGACAGAGGAACCTGGCAGGCTACAGTCCATGAGATCGCAGAGCGCTGGACTTGACTGAGCAACTAACACTCTCACTTTTTTTCACTTTCATGGAAATAACGCAAAGGAGGGAAGCTGGATATTTTTTTTAACAACCGTGTAGATCCTGCATACAAATCCCTTTAGCCCTTCCCATACACATCAGCATCATGTCTGTTTGCCAGCACTTGCGTCTCTTTACCTGAGGCTTCCTCTGATCACCTGTACCACCACCATCCCCACCCCCAGATACAGCAGTCCAGAAGTACCAGTGGATATATATAGCAAGAGAAATTTACGTCTCACAGTTTTGAAGGCTGGAGGTAGATCAGGGTGCATCCAGGGTTGATTCCAGGTGAGGACTCTCTTCTGACTTGCAGACGACCACCTTGTCACTTCTCTCACACACAGCAGGGGGAGAGAGGGAGACAGAGAGGCAGAGAGAGACCAACTTCTCTGCTGTCTTTTCTTATAAAGGCACTAATCCCCTCATTGTGGCACTAGTGGTAAAGAACCCGCCTGCCAATGCAGGAGATCTGTGTTCTATCCTTGAGCCGGGAAGATCCCCTGGAGAAGGGCATGGCAGCCCACTCCAGTATTCTTGCCTGGAAAATCCCATGGACAGAGGAACCTGGCAGGCTCCCATCCATGGTGGTCACAAAAGAGTTGGACACGACTGAGCACACAATCCCCTCATGAGGGCCCCACCATCGTGTCTTCAGCTAATCCTAATTCCCTCCCATCTCCAAATAACATCACATGAGGGTTTAGAGCCTCAACATATACAACTCAGCCTATAGCAAAATCTCCCTATCACATCAGAGAAAACCAGAAAGATCAGAAACTCCTCTTCTAGGGTCACTTTTTGCTAGAACAGGCTGAGAGCTCCTCCACGCAAGGACAGCCCTTTCCTCTCGCACACAGCCAAGACCGTACCCACCCAGAGACAAGGGCCGAGAAAGGGCCCACATGGCAGGTTCCGGCTCCACAGCTGCATCTCTGAGGGGCCCAAGGTTGAGGGGGGGTTGGCTGTGTGTTTCTCCCTCCCCTTTCAGATCCTGACGGGCGAAGACTGGAACGAGGTCATGTATGACGGCATCAAGTCTCAGGGGGGCGTGCAAGGCGGCATGGTGTTCTCCATCTACTTCATCGTGCTGACGCTCTTCGGGAACTGTATCCTCTGGGGGGGCGGATGAGCCCAGGGCCTCAGGGAGAGCAGGGGAAGCACAAGAGAGGGGTTCAGGAGTCCCGGATATCAGGGTTCATGTGGCAGTGCTTTCCCTGACTCCAGCGTTTGCAGACACCCTCCTGAACGTGTTCTTGGCCATCGCGGTGGATAATCTGGCCAATGCCCAGGAGCTCACCAAGGTGGAGTTGGTGGGAGAATGTTGCTGTGCAAAGTTACCACCTGCTCATGGCAGATCAGGACCGTGCCAGGCGGGGGGTAGGGTGGGGGTGGGGGGACAGGAGCTGGGGTCAGAGCCTTCATCCCGGCTTCACTGTGCCAGGGAGAAAGGCACCTCCTCCCCCACCCCCAAAATAGACTGTCCCTCATCAAGTGGCTTCTTCAGCAAAGGAGGGCGGAGGTGGGGGGTGGTTAAGGCAGCAGGGTTGCTGCAGGAAGCAGATGGCAAACTCCACCAGAGAGCCCGTTTATAGGGAGTGGGCAGTGTCGAGGGGCTCCCAAGGAATGCGGCAGCCTCCAGGCGAGCAGGCACTGTCACCACCCTAAACCCGGAAGGAGGGGACAGATGGAGAGTAACCCAGACGAGGTTCTGAGGCTCAGTGTGTGTCCCCGTGAGCTTGGGAACTGGCCGGACTTCACCACTGAGCGGCAGCAGTAGAGAATTATATGATGCTCGTGGTTCCAGGCGTAACTGTCATTTCCCTTTGGCAGAAGAGGGGACTGAGGTTCGGAAAGGCAGAATCACTGACCCCCAGATGGGATGATGACAGCTGCTATTATTTAAAGCATCATGCTATACATGTCAGGAGCTCAGCATAATGTTGGGCATCCAGGAAGTGATCAATAACAGGAGCCTCTGTAAGTCATTTCGCATGACCAGAGATCCGGAGCTACAGCTCTTCACTTTACAGAGCTGGGAAAGGGAAGGCTAGGATTCAAACCCAGACTTGGCAAGTTGCAGAGCCTGAGTTCTTGACCCACACAGCCTGCCAACTTTCATTTGAGCCCCAGCTGAGCAGGTAACGCTCAAAATAAAAATTAACAACAACCAAAGGAAATGTGATGGCCCCTCTCATATGCCAGACACCAGAAAGCATGAGAGATAGGGAGTAACTGTTATCCCCATTTTGTAGATGGGAAAACTGAGGCCCAGAGAGGCCAGGACCTTACCACATAGCTAGGAACTGAAAGAGCAGAGGTGTGATCCCTCACAGAGCAGAGCGCAGGAAATGAAATCAGAAAGGAATTTGGGGTGTGGGGGTATGAACTGTTCATGTGAGGAAGTGGCCTGGTTTTCATTCATGGTCAGTGGTATTGGATTATTTGGGCAAAATCTTATGCCAAATGCCCTTAGGGCAGCCCTGTACTCCTGGGATTCAGGTCCACCTCAGCTAGGCACAGAGAAGGCAACACTGCTTTCAGGAACACAGCTTATGGCCTTGGGATAGCCCCTGAGCAGGGCTGCCAGGAACGGTTGAATGAGTACTGCACTGCACAAGGGAAGCCGAGCACCTTTCTGCAGTTTGAGGGAAAGATGTCTGGAACAAAGGTATGTTAGGAGGTGGTCGTCTTTCACCTGCTGCCCTATCACATTAAGAGAACATATGCAAAATCATTCAGGAGGGCCAGGCCTGGGGCCTGCCTCAGCTTCACCACCCCATCCTCCATGCCTTAAGGTACACAGGCCATATTCTGGGAACTGAACTGAACTGAGAAGACTTTGCCAACCGTCCATCTGCCAGCCATGGCAGGAGGGAGAGAGTGTTTCCCAGGCCCAGCCCTGACTGGAGGAAAAACGGAAATCTCTGCCACCCCCAAGCATACGGCCACAGTCCTGGCCACCATGGGGCTGACTGGCGTCACTGTTACAGGGGCTGATTTCAACCATGAGCTCATCTAGGTTCCAAGACTCCATCCTCAAGGGCTGTCGTGGGGGAAGGGGTGCCCCAGGAGGGTGGGAAAAGAGAGGGAGAAAGCTCATCTCCTGTGAAATGTGGTCCAGACCCTCATTCTTCCCTTCGTTTATTCCACAAGCATTTCTTGGGCATTTAAAATGTGGCAGGGACCCCACCAGCCCGATGTGGTTAATTTTTTTTGATTGAGGTGTACAGCAAAGTGATTCAGTTACAAACATACATTATTTTTCATATTTTTATTATAGTTTATTAGAAGGTATTAACTATAGTTCCCTGTGCTACATCACAGGACCTTGTTGTTAGACAGGTTTTTATCTCATTTAGCCCTCACAGAAAACCTCATAGGCAAATTCTCTAAGCCCCAGTTTACAGACTTTGTTATTCATTGAAAAGCATTTATTGAGCACCTGCTGTGAACAGGGCCTGGTCTAGGGGCCAGGAAAATAGCCAGGAATAAAACAGACAAATCTCTGCCTTCGTTGATATTCTAGCAGAAGAGAGAGACGAGAAAGAAACTTGTCAGCTAGTGATAAGTGCTAAGGAGAAATATGAAGTAGGGAAGTCTAGGAGAGTTGAAATTTCAGATGAAGATTGTGAGGTACAAAGAAAGACTTCGTCCAAGGTAAGCAGAAAGTGGAAGAGCTGCTATTTGAATCCAGATGGATTCAGAATTTGTGCTTCTAACCATATGCAGCATGGATTAAACTTAAGCATGTTTCAGACTCACCTGGGAGCTTGTTGAAAACGCAGATGCTGGGGCCCGGGCCAGGTTCTTCAGGAGGCCTGGGAACCTGCATTTGTGCATTTGCAGTGTATCTGAGGCAAGTAGTCCAGGGACTCGGCTCTGAGAAATGCTTGGATGTGACGCCAGGAAGAGGGGTGGACTTGGGAGAGTGGGGTGGCCAGTCGAGTCCCACGCCTGTGTTGTCACTGACACAGTGTCCTGATCTGACCATTTCCGAGGTGGTAAGGTTGCTTCTTGCCCCAGAGATCCCAGCGCAGTGGGAGAGGTGCCCTGCCACCGCATGGTCTTGCTTATTGGCGGGTTTGTCTCTGGCCATTTCTTTCTCGTTGCTTTTTCTTTGCTTTTTCTTTGTTGGCTTTTCTGTTTTACGAATGAGGCCCTGCATGAAGGCTGAAGAAGGATTTAAAGCCCCAAAACGTCTTTTTCTGTATGTATTTTATAAAACATCTTCCCCCATCCTCCTCCTCTCTGAACCTAACCGGCTGAGAATCTAAGTTCCTCTCCTGATTCCCCTTCTGGAGGCTGTTGGCAGTGCATGGGATGGGCTGTGGGTGCCAGATTTTTCTGCACGTGGGGGCTTATTGGTGTTTTATTTAAAGTCTTGGTTCAGAGAGCTTAAATGACCCAGGAAGTAGAATGAGAGGAAAATCTTTGCAGTAATTTCCAGCTCATTGAGACAGAGTTACAGAAAAATCTCCATTGTGGGAAGGAAAGGCAATCTTTTTCCTTTCCTTTTCTTATGTGTGTTAAAATAGGGTTCAGAATGAGCTGGCTATCAAGCCTGGACATGAAGGGGATAGCAGTACATTTAACTAATGAGTATACATTCCGATTAGGGGGCCTCAGCTCTGATTGGTTGATACCCAAGTCAGATCTGTTTGTAAATATCTCAAATGATGCCCCTGGTTAACAGTAGGGTCAGAGTTGAGGCCCCAAGGCCCAGTTCATAGTTTGTGAACAGGAATCCTATGTGCCTTTTAGGATGAACAAGAAGAAGAAGAGGCTGCCAACCAGAAACTCGCCCTCCAGAAAGCCAAAGAGGTGGCAGAAGTGAGTCCTCTGTCTGCAGCCAACATGTCCATAGCTGTGTAAGTGCCGCCAACTCTGAGATGCTCTCTGGGCTCCTCAGCCTCTGCACCCTCCCAGTCAAGGATTTGGGGGCAGGGAGCAGTCCCTGACTGCAATGAACCTTAGAAAAAGTACTTCTGCCCTCCCACCCACTTTCAGTCAAGAAATAGTTAATAAGCACATACTATGTGCCAGACACTGTTGCTGGAAATACAGCATTAATAGAGGTTGAGGGCTAGGAGTGGTGTATAAGGAGGGCTAGGAGTGGTGAGCATTATGATTTAAGGGAAATTGTCAGGGGCGGTCTCAGGTGACAAAGCCTGAAGAAGGTGAGGGAGGAGCTCATCTCAGACAGTGGAAACAGCATGTGCAAAGGCCCTGAGGCAGGAACGTGCCAGTGTGGTTAGGGTACATGAAAGAAGCCCATGTAACTAGAGTGAGTAGGGGTGGGGAAGTGGCAGGAGGTACAGGCAGAGAGGTGATGAACAGATCCTGTAGGGCCTTTTGGGCAATGGGGAAGACAGAGAATTTTTTTCTGAGCCAGGGGAGACACATGGACAGTTCTTGAGGAGGAACAGAGGCTCAGGTGCCCTCTAGGTACTATCAGGGGAGCAAAGGCAAGAGACCAGGTTGGAAAGGACTACATTGATGCCTGCAAAAGAGATAGTAAGGAATGGACCAGGGTGGTGCCAGAGCAGGTGATGGGTATAGCTGAATTTTAGACAGATCATGAAGGTAAGGGTGAACAGAATTTGCTAGTGGATCAGAGGTGGTCAGGTGGTAAGAGTTAAGGTGTTTTGATTAAAGAAAGATTCATTAACACTGCTGCTGCTACTAAGTGACTTCAGTCGTGTCCGACTCTTGCGACCCCATAGACGGCAGCCCACCAGGCTCCCCCGTCCCTGGGATTCTCCAGGCAAGAACACTGATACACCAGTATTCTGAATCGTGCCTTTGCTGGGTAGTCCTGGGACTTTGCAACACTGTGGGGCAGTGCATCACTGGACAATGTAAATTCTCCTTTCCCAGAATGCAAGGAGGTGGCTGTGAAAGGAGAACACAGGGAGACACATGCTCAGACATGGAAGCCCATAGGAGGTGATGGTCTGTATACAAATATAGATACACACAGAATGCCTGGAAAAATCTGAATGTTCGAGGGCTTCAGGTGGCACCCCCAGCAACAATCCCACTGGTGTTTTTCACCATTGCAAAGACACTGTCTCAAGAGTCCCAGGTGCCTGTGTGAGGGCTTTCAGAACCTGCTGCAGGTCAGTATCCATTATGCTTGGCTGTCTCAGAGATTAAGAGTATTCTGAACATCAGGACCACCCCCAGGGGCCATGTACTACAACTTAAAGAGGAATAGAGAGGTCAGTCGATGAACATACAGCTGACTGAGATCCCCATTAGATGAAATGCCCAGCCAGGCCAGGATACCTTACTGGACCAAGATGCCCACCAGGGCCGAGACTCCTGTAAGGCTGAGACGACCAGCCAGGTTGAGTTTTCCACACATGTTAAAACACCTCGTTGGGTGGAGATACCCAGCCAAGTCAAGATATCCCACCTGGGCCAAGAGGCCTCCCCCCTACCCAGGTCAACATGCCTTTCTGGGCCAAGGTACCAACACAGGTGGAGATGCCCACTGGGCCATTATACCCACCTGGGCAGAGATGCCCACTTGGGTCAAGATGTCTGTCTGGGCCAAGGAAGGTACCTACCTGAGCAGAAATGCCTACCTAGGTCAAGATGCTCACTGAGATAGGTATCTGGGTGAAAATGCCCACTTGGAGCAAGACATCCACCAAGGTGGAAATACCTACTGAGCTGAGATGTCCAGCTGGGCCCACACTCCTGTCGGCCTGAGTGGCCCTTGCAGGCCATGACGCCCAGCAGTTCCATAACCCTGGCACGATTTCCTTGCAGGAAGGAGCAACAGAAGAACCAGAAGCCCGCCAAGTCGGTGTGGGAGCAGCGGACAAGTGAGATGAGGAAGCAGAATCTTCTGGCCAGTCGGGAGGCACTCTACAACGAGATGGACCCAGACGAGCGCTGGAAGGCCTCCTACGCTCGCCACCTGCGGCCAGACATGAAGACCCACCTGGACCGGCCGCTGGTGGTCGACCCCCAGGAGAACCGTAACAATAACACCAACAAGAGCCGGGCGGCCGAGCCCACGGTGGACCAGCGCCTCGGGCAGCAGCGAGCCGAGGACTTCCTCAGGAAACAGGCCCGCTACCACGACCGGGCCCGGGACCCCAGCAGCTCCGTGGGCCTGGACACCCGGAGGCCCTGGACAGGTAGCCAGGAGGCCGAGCTCAGCCGGGAGGGGCCTTACGGCCGCGAGTCGGACCACCACGCCCGGGAGGGCGGCCTGGAGCAGCCGGGGTTCTGGGAGGGTGAGGCGGAGCGGGGCAAGGCGGGCGACCCGCACCGGAGGCACGCGCACCGGCAGGCGGGCAGCCGCGAGAGCCGCAGCGGGTCCCCGCGCACCGGGGCCGACGGAGAGCCCCGCCGCCACCGGGCGCACCGCAGGCCGGGCGACGAGGGCCAGGACGACAAGGCCGATCGGAGGTCCCGGCACCGCGAGGGCAGCCGGCCGGCCCGGGGCGGCGAGGGCGAGAGTGAGGGCCCAGACGGCGGTGGCGAGCGGAGGCGGCGGCACCGGCATGGCCCGCCCCCAGCGTACGACGCGGACATGCGCAGGGAGGACAAGGAGCGCAGGCACCGCAGGAGGAAGTAAGTGGAAGCGATGAAAACCAAGGCATATCAGCTAGCTACCTGGTACTCTTCCCGAGCCGCTCATTTCAGCTTCTTGCCAACCCGCAAAGATAGATGGCATTGCCATAACCCATTTCACAGATGGGGAAACTGACAGAGCTGACTTGCCCAAAGCCACACATCTAAGTGGCCTTGAACCCAGGTCACCTGGCTCCAGAGACTGCAAACTGTCACGCCCTTGTATCAGGGAAACTACAAAAACTCTCCCCCAGAATGGTATGGCTCTTCCATATGCAAGGGACTCCACGTCTCTGGGCCTCAGTTTTCTCAATCTGTAAAATGGAGATGCTGCTGCTAAGTCGCTTCAGTCATGTCCGACTCTGTGCGACCCCATAGACAGAAGCCCACCAGGCTCCCCTGTCCCTGGGATTCTCCAGGCAAGAACACTGGAGTGGGTTGCCGTTTCCTTCTCCAATGCATGAAAGTGAAAAGTGAAAGTGAAGTCGCTCAGTCGTGTCCGACTCTTAGCGACCTCATGGACTGGAGCCTACGAGGCTCCTCCGTCCATGGGATTTTCCAGGCAAAAATACTGGGGTGGGGTGCCATTGCCTTCCCTGGAAATGGAGATAGTGGGATCTAATTGAGTTATTGCGGAAATTAAATGATGTAGTAGATGCAAAGGGCCTGAAAGCAACCGACACGTAAGGGTTGGGAAATTTACATCCTTTTAGCTGTTACTGCGGAGAAGGCAATGGCACCCCACTCCAGTACTCCTGCCTGGAAAATCCCATGGATGGAGGAGCCTGGTGGGCTGCAGTCCATGGGGTCGCTAAGAGTCGGACACGACTGAGCGACTTCACTTTCACTTTTTCGCTTTCATGCATTGGAAGAAGGAAATGGCAACCCACTCCAGTTTTCTTGCCTGGAGAATCCCAGGGGCGGGGGAGCCTGGTGGGCTGACGTCTATGGGGTCACGCAGAGTCGGACACGACTGAAGTGACTTAGCAGCAGCAGCAGCAGCAGCTGTTACTGAATCCATCATTTTTTCACCTTACATTATTCTGCGGGGTGGGGGGAGGGGGCGGGAGAGGGCAGGGAACCATTGTTGAAAAGCCACTCTGGGTCAGAATTGAAGGATGAGCAAGGTTCAAGGCTTTTGGAGGCATCTCCCAAGCCAGAACCTCACCCAATCAGAAATGACACCCTCTTTTTATAACAATATTCTATAACACTACCTAGAAGATCCTACAGTGATTGTACATTGAGGAACCCAAAAACTTAAATGTTGAAACAGCCAATGATCTTTTATTAATTAGCATCCTCTTCTATCACCTGCCACTAGGACATCATCTTGGTTGTGTGTTTTCTTTTTTCAACATTAGGTATTCTTTTTCTCAGGTTTTATTGAGATATAATTGTCAGGCAGCATGGTTTAAGTGTTAGGTTTCCCTGGTGGCTCAGATAGTAAAGAATCTGCCTGCAATGTGGGAGACCCAAGTTCGATCCCTGGGTCAGGAAGATCCCCTGGAGAAGGGAATGGCAACCCACTCCAGTATTCTTGCCTGAAGAAGTCACTAACACTTTTACTTTAATGGTGTAAGTGTAAGGAGTATGAAAGTGAACGTGAAAGTCACTCAGTCATGTCTCTTTGAGACCCCATGGATTGTATAGTCCATGGAATTCTCCAGGCCAGAATACTAGAGTGGGTAGCCTTTCCCTTCTCCAGGGGATCTTCCCAATCCAGGGATCGAACCCAGGTCTCCCGCATTGCAGGCAGGTTCTTTACCAGCTGAGCCACAAGGGTAAGGAGTATAGCATAATGATTTAATTTACATACGTCAGCGCTATATTGGTTTTTTATAATGTGTTTAAATGCTTCTGTTATACTCCATATATACTAAGCTGCTGCTGCTGCTGCTGCTAAGTCGCTTCAGTCGTGTCAGACTCTGTGCGACCCCATAGACGGCAGCCTACCAGGCTTCCCTGTCCCTGGGATTCTCCAGGCAAGAACACTGGAGTGGGTTGCCATTTCCTTCTCCAATGCATGAATGTGAAAAGTGAAAGTGAAGTTGCTCAGTTGTGTCCGACTCTAGCAACCCCATGGACTGCAGTCTACCAGGCTCCTCTGTCCATGGGATTTTCTAGGCAAAAGTACTGGAGTGGGGTGCCATTGCCTTCTCCGATATACTAAGCTAGTACTTCTCAAAATTAAATGTGTACAAGAACCCCCAGGGATCTCGTGAAAATACAGATTCTAAATAAGTAGGTCTCAGATGTAGCCTGAGATTCTGCATTTCTAAGAAGTCAGTGCTGGTTGGGGGACCACACTTTGAATAATGAGACTCTAGAGAACCGAATGAAGCAACTGTTTCTTTTTTTAATATTTATTTATTTGGGCTTTCCTGGTGGTTTGGTTGGTAAAGAATCTGCCTGTAATACAGGAGACCCAGGTTTGATCCCTAGATAGGGAAGATCCCCTAGAGAAGGAAATGGCAACCCACTCCAGTATTCTTGCCTGGGAAATCCCATGGACAGAGAACCCTGACAGACTACAGTCCATGGGTTCCCAAACAACTGGATTCGACTTAGTGACTTAACCACCACCTTTTATTTATTTGGCTGTGGCCAGGACAGGGGTGATGGTGGAGGGGGAATCTTCCATTGCAGTTAGCCAGCTTCTCTCTTGTGGCACACGGGCTCCAGAGTGCTCGGGTTCCATCGTTGCTACGCACCGGCTTAGTTGCCCCATGGCACGTGGGATCTTAGTTCCCCAACCAGAGATGGAATCCACATCCCCTGCATTAGAAGGTGGATTCTTAACCACTAGACTGCCAGAGAAGTCCCCCAGAGTGAAGCAATTCTGATGCAGGCACCTATGCACAGAATCACCATGAATACAATAGGTGCAAATGCCAGCTGCCTTAGGGTGCCAACAATTCAAATGACATGAGGGAGTTACCATCCATGTTGAGATGTTCCAAAATGGTGAAGTTCCACGTGACTTAGTCTACTCTTCCTTCAGTTTGTCTAATACTTGGATTCCAGGAAGATACAATGAGTATTTAAAACATGCAGCAGGACTTGCCTGGCAGTTCACTGATTGAGAACCCAAGTTTCCACTGCAGGGGGAAGAGGTTCCAGCCCTGGTCAGGGAACTAAGATTCCCCCATGCTACATGGTGTGGCTGCAAAAAAAAAGATAAATACTTTATGCTGATCTGTAAAACAGGTTAAAACTCAAGGCTCAGGGACCTCCTGGTGGTCCAGGGTCCAGTGGCTAAGACTCTGTGCTCCCAATGCAGGGGGCCTGGGTTCGCTCCCTTGTGGGGGAACTAGATCCCACATGCTGCAACCAAGAGTTCGCATACCACAACTAAAGATCCCACATGCCCCAACTAAGGTCTGGCAGCCAAACAAACAAGTGAATAAAGAAAACTTAAAGGTTCAGATCATTACAAGCAGATCTTCCACCTGTGTGAGGGACCTTAGAAAGTCATGAAGGAAAAAGAGTAATTCTTCCCCAGTGAGACTGCCTTGCACACGGTAAGGTGTTTATACACCTGCCTCCCATTTCCTAAATGCTCACAGTGCCCCCTAGTTATTATGGCGTTAGTTCTCCACATAGCTCAACAACAGCCCTCTGAAAGACCATTGTTCCCCAAAAGGGAATAGTGTTCTAGGCTAAGAACAACATATGCAAAATCCCCAAGATAGAACAGAAGGAGGCGAGTTTGCAGTTTGGAAGGTAAGGAAAGAGTGGAAGAAATTGAAGGGACGATAATAGGTCAGTAGAATCTTGAGTCCTCCCCGGGAAAGGGGAGGCCACTGGGGAGCATTTAGGTGGAATAAAGTCTAGCATAGGACTCCATGATTAAGACCTGGAGAAGAAAGTGGCACCCTGGCCAGTATTGCCCGGAAAATTCCATGGATGGAGGAGCCTGTCGGGCCACAGTCCATGAGGTCACAAAGAGTCAGACACAAATGAGCAGACACACACCATAATTAAGAACCAATGGGTCACTGGTGCTATTAATATGACTAATATTCCTGTTGTTATCATCCTCATATTTATACCTCCTCGTATCATTGAAGGAGGCAGAATGACACGGATAGAAAGGGAACACAGCCTGGTGGTGAAGGGCAAGGGTCCTGGAGCCAAGAGGTCACGCTGCTGCCCCATTGCTTGCCAGCTGTGTGACTTTCAGCATGCTCCTTCCCCTCTCTGGGCCTCCATTTCCTCATCTGTAAAATGGGATAAGAATGGTACCTCCTGGGACTTCCCTGGTGGTCCAGTGGTTAAGACTGTGCTTCCACTGCAGGGGGTGAGAGTTAGATCTCTGGTCAGGGAACTGAGGTTTCACATGCCTTGTGGAATAAACGAGTTATATTAAAAAAAAATGGGACCTCCCTCCTAGCATAGATATAAAGTGCAAATGAGTTAATACTTGTAAAATGCTTTAAATAGGGCTTATAATCAGTGTTCAGGAAATATTAGCTCTTATTAGTATGAATATGATTATTCGATACCCAAATGTTAACTGTTTTTAGTCGTAGCGCTAGAGATAAGCATTCAATAAGTTTTAGCTCTTTCTATTGTTATATCCTCATTACTATTAAGACGCTTGTATCAATTGACATAAAAACCAACTTTAAATCCATAGCCTTTAGATTGCCCACTCAAACTGCCTCTTTTTACAGATGGGGAAACAGGCCCAGAGAGGGAAAGGTGTTCCTGGAGGGAGGAGCCAGCCGATGGTAGAAGTGTGATAACCTGGCTTTCCTGAATCCCACAGGTGGCCCTTGCTCCCCCTTCTCTCCAAGTACTTCCCCACCCCTACCCGCAAATCCACACCAGGAGGGCTGTGCTCACTCCTTTATTAATAGATGTGTCAAATGCCCTGGCCAGGAGAGGCATTATTCATTTGGCTGATAAAAAAGGTCCTAATGCTCACTGGAAATAAAACTTCATAAAGATTCAGGTACTTTTAAAGGGAAAAAAAAGAAAAGCCATTCATCTGCTGGAAAAAAAAAGAAGCAGAAGGATTTCCCTGATGGTCCAGTGGTTTGACTTCACGCTTCCACTACAGGGGACACGGGTTCCATCCCTGATCAGGGGAACTAAGATTCCACACGCCATGCAGTGCAGCCAAAAAAAAAAAAAAATCCACATATAGCATTTAGAACAATGCGTGGTAGAGAATAAGGTCTCGACGATCTTAGCTAATATTATCCCACATGCCGCATGGCATGACCAAAAAAAAAATCAGAATGGCGAAGATAAAATTTTATTCAAGGACACAACATACTAAAAAGACATTTCAGTTCTATATTATGACAAAGCCAGTGATCCCAACAGTCCTGTCTCATGCATTTCTGCTCTTGTCATTCCTTAGGTCTTTCCCCAGACATGCTTTGTGGTTTTGATTCTCTAGAGCATTGACAATAAGTGTAATTGTTTTCCTGTTGCCCCAGCCTTCCCCCCAATCCCACATTTCTACTTTCATCTCTTCCTCTTCAGCTTTAACTGTCCCCCTCCTCTGAAACTTTCACTGGCTTCCCCCAGTGGAAAGTGAGTGGAGCACATTCTATTTTGTATTATTAAACAGTTGCTGGCCCCTGATTCCTCATACCAGGCAGCTGAGCCCAGTGTCACCCCAGGACCACCAAAAGGAAAATGGAGCTTTCTCTGAATCGCTGCAAAAATCTGTGGATTGCAGGGCATCCGCCACTCCCTGATAACCAGGCAGTGCCTCCTGCTTGATTTGGCTGAGCCAGAGGACGTTTTGCCAAGACCTGTACCACCCGAGAATTAATATCACAGCTATTTGCATACTAGTACCACCTGCTCCCATCACCATGACAACCTACTTCCCAAAAGGAGCAAGAAGAGAGAGACTGGACTTCTGAGCCTCAGAGCTGATCCTTCATGGGATGGGGTCAAAGGAGGGGCTCCATCTTTTAATACTGATTCTTATAGTGTCCTCAATTTGCTTTGGCCAATCTCCTCAGCACCTCTATCCCATGCACCCCAAGTCATCCATTGCCCCCATGGTCTCCACTGCATGGTGCTGTAGCTTAAGAGCCGTAGGACCAGAGTCCAGCTCAGCTTTTTCCCAGCTGGGCAGCACCATGCCTTTACCTCTCTGAGCTTCATCTTCCTCATCTGTAAAATGAGCCTAATCCTAATAGCAGCATCTCAGATAATGGCTGTCGTGGGGACTCAATGAGTTAATAGGTGCACACCCTAAGGATGGTGGAGCACAAGGAAGCAGGCCCATCCATCCTCTGGACCTAGGGACTTGAGCATGCCCTGGGCAAGCTGTCCGTAATCCTTAGCAACCAGATGCTGAAGTGATCAGCTGGCAACGGGATGCAGGCGTTATGCAATCAGCTGCCTATTCCAGGCAGATGATGGCAGATCCCCAAGAGGGAAGGGGGAGGGGGCCTGACTTCAAAGTTTCTGCCCCTTCTGAGTTCTCCTTGGAGACACTTGGAAATAAAACATCCTGGAGACTGATATGAGGCCTCTGCAGGCTGAGCTTGTTAAAACTCCATGGCAAGCAGAGCCAACAGAAGAGACAAAAACAAGACAAAACAAAATACCCTCAGATCCCCCTTCCACTGAACAAGGGGCTCTCAGTCCCGTGCATGAGGCTGTCCCTTTAACAAAAGGCACGCTGTGGTCTCAGCTGCTGTGTTATTTAGTACAGTCTCTCTAGGTGGTGACCAAAGGATTCAGATTCTCTTTGAAATGATAACTTCATTGAGCCCGCTTTTGGGTAGAGCTCTACTTAAAACAATATATAAAATGATGAGAAAATATCCCCAACCAGCTTTTCGACTGATGTCCAACTTCTGAAAAGGTACCGGGAGGGGATTAGCGTTAGCAACCTCTTTGTGGGCTGTGGAAGAGGTTGAGGAAATATTGGTTTAAGATTTATTTCATTTAATCCACACCATCAGAGCTGATGCTCAGTGTCCAGGGATCAGTGTCAGTTTCCCAGGGCTGCTGGCAATCCTTGGTATTTGCGATCCCTGGGCTGATACTCCAGTCTTTGACTTCATCCTCACACTGTCCTCTCCTCTGTGTTTCTCCCCTTGTCTTCTAAGGACGCTTGCCATTAGATTTAGGGTTCACCCTCATCCCAGATGATCTCAAGATCCTTAATTACATCTGCAAAGACCCTTTGTCCAAAAGATGGGTATGGGGAACTTCCCTGGTGGTCCAATGGTTAAGAATCTGCCTGCCAATGCAGGGAACACGGGCTCGATCTGTGGTCCTGGAAGATCCCACATGCCACGGAGCAATGAAGCCTGTGTGCCATGACTACTGAGCCTGAACGCTCCATAGCCTGTGCTCCGCAACGAGAGAAATCACCACTTCAATGAGAAGCCTGCACACCACAACTAGAGTAGCCTCCACTCGCTGCAGCCAGAGAAAGCCCGCCCACAGCCACCAAGGCCCAGCACAGACAAAGCATAAAAAAAGATGAGGAAACTGAGGTTCAGAGAGGTTACTCAAGCTACAGAGGGTCACACAGCTAGTAAAATGGCCTTGGTGAGACTCAAAGCTAAATCAGTCGGTCTTCTGAAGTGTCAGCCTAGCACCTGCAAGTGAGGAATGTGCCTGGGCCTGTCCTCCCTGTGAGGCCCCAGAGCTGCTGCTGCTAAGTAGCATCAATCATGTCTGACTCTGTGCGACCCCATAGATGGCAGCCCACCAGGCTCCCCCATCTCTGGGATTCTCCAGGCAAGAATACTGGAGTGGATTGCCATTTCCTTCTCCAATGCATGAAAGTGAAAAGTCAAAGTGAAGTCGCTCAGTTGTGTCCGACTCTTAGCGACCCCATGGACTGCAGCCTTCCAGGCTCCTCCATCCATGGGATTTTCCAGTCAAGAGTACTGGAGTGGGTTGCCATTGCCTTCTCCGAGGCCTCAGAGACACAAACCCAAAAGTAAATTAACTCGTCTTTCTTCTGCTTGGTTAAAGACACCATGGACTTTTGCCAGTTAAAATCTAAAAGCAAGGAAGATGGTACTGGTGGTTTAGCCAGTGGAAGGACCTCCAGGGGAGGTCAGCTTTTTTTAATGAATTTTTAAATGGAGGATAATTGCTTTATTTTTTATTGAAGTATAGTTGATTTACAGAGGCCAACTTTTTAAAAATTTTTAAGTGTTAAATAGATTCAGGGTTCCAGATGGGGCCTTGAGAACCAAACCCATGCTGTCCAGGGGCCTTGGTTCCTGTGATTGCATCTAATCTCCCAGGTGTTCCATGAATGGATACAATCTGAGGGCTGTCTTTTGCTCGCTTCTGGTCTCTTGAGTGCGTGTGTGATGGAGATAGCCTGACAAAACCATTTTCTAGTATACCTGACTCCGCTTCTTTGGGCCTCAGTTTCCTCATCTCTGTAATGGACACAGTAGCCATTTGGACCTCATAAGATTGCTCCAGAAGTTAGTGAGTTGAAATAGAAGAGAGGCTGGCCCACTCTATTGGTGGTTACAGAGAGTGTCAAAGACTTCCCTGCATCCAGCAACCATGGGCTGACCCCCTGGGAGATCTCAAACAGCTTAGTAAGAGAGCTGCAGGGTCAGGTGGGGGTTAGCATGGGTGCTGGAGCCGAGTGGTCTGGGTCCAAGCTCTGTCTGCCACCAACTATGTAGCCTGGGGCAGGGCCCTTCCTGTTTCTGGGCCTTGGTTTCCTCATCTTAAAATGGGGATAACAGTACTACCCGCTCCCTATTTTTTTTTGAAGATGAGCTGACATGTGTCAAGTCTGGCACACAGCAAGTACGCAGTGAGTGTGAGGTCTTAGGAGGAGACATGGAGGGCATGGGGTACAGAATTGGGGGCTGCCTTTCAGAAGAGTCAGAAGGAGGGACTTCCCTGGTGGTCCACTGGTTAAGACAGCACTTCCACTGTAAGGGTTGCGGGTTTGATTCCTGGTCAGAGAACTAAGATCCCCTATGCCACGTGATGGGGCCAAAAAAAAGGCAGCATTTCTACCACTAAAGAGATGGTATCTATGGGTCTGCTTTAGCCACCCCTGGAAGCAGTGTATGTCCTTATCCTGCCAAGGAGCTAATGGGAGACACACAGACAGGAGCAGGGAGAGATGGAGGAGAGATGGAGGCTCTGACAGAAAGTTCTTTTCCGCTCTGATTTCTCCATGAAGGAGTAACCTCATCTCCTAGGAAGCAGCCCTTCTGGCAGGAGAAACACCACACTGAAACCTGCAAGGGTGGGCACTTACATTCCCATGAGGTCTTTTTTTGGAAGCACAGAGCCTTAACCCCTGGACCACCAGGGAAGTCCCCCCCTCAGTGGCATCTTGATCCCTAACAAGAATGGACCAGGTGCAGGAGAACTTCAGAACACAGCCCCTCGATGGCCAGTGTTACATGCTGGAATCTTAGGCAGGATCCAGACATCTCCCCTCTATGTTCTAACTCACTCACGGGTTCTTTTTTGTTGGCCTCCCTGCTGCAGAGAGAACCAGGGCTCTGGGGTCCCCGTTTCAGGCCCCAACCTGTCAACCACACGGCCAATCCAGCAGGACCTGGGCCGCCAAGACCCCCCGCTGGCCGAGGATATCGACAACATGAAGAACAACAAACTGGCCACCGCGGAGTCAGTCGGTGCCCACGACAGCCTCAGCCACAGCGGCCTGCCCCAGAGTCCGGCCAAGATGGGGAACAGCATGGACCCCGGCCCCACGCCGGCCCCCACCACCACGGCCACCAACCCCCAGAATGCTGTCAGCCGCCGGACAGCCAACAACCCGGGGAACCCATCCAACCCTGGCCCCCCCAAGACCCCTGAGAACAGCCTTATCGTCACCAACCCCAGCAGCACCCAGGCCAACTCAGCTAAGACTGCCAGGAAACCTGACCACACCACGGTGGACATCCCCCCGGCCTGCCCACCCCCACTCAACCACACCATCATCCAAGGTACGAACCCCAGTCTCACACATCCCTGGGCAGGGGAGCCGGCCTCCTGGGCTTCCTCCCCAGAGGCGCAGCTAAGGGACTCCGGACAGTGACTCACCTCTCTGACCTCAATTGCTTCCTCTGGAAAATGGGTAGAGACATAGTTCCTGCCCCCACAGGGGCTACTAGGAGAATTAAATGAGATAGTATGGATATGACGCCTGGCAAGCACACAACAGGTTAGCAAATTTTCCTGCATCCCAAATTCCCACAGGGGAGCCAGGAAGCCCCCATATCTGAGAGGTCAGCAGATTCCTCTGATGGAAATTTGCGGGGAGTGAGATAATTCTCTAGGCCAGTGCCATCCAAAAGAAATGTGATGCAGGCCACCTGTGTAATTTTTTTTTTTTCACCTCTGTAATTTTAAACGTTCTAGTAGCCATGTTAAAAAAGAGAAGGGAGGAAAAGAGGAAGCAGAGGAGGAAGAAGGAAGAAAGACATAAGTGATTTAAAACATAAAAAGGAGGGACTTCCCTGCCAGTCCAGTAGTTAAGACTCTGCCTTCTAATGCAGGAGGCAGGGGTTCGATCCCTGGTCAGGGAACTGAGGTCCCACATGCCGCAAGGTGTGACCAAAAATTTTAAAAAATAAAAAGAAACAGATGAACTGAAGTTTAATAATAAATTGTATTTAACCCCAAATGCTATTGATTTATGTCCAAAGTATTAACATTTCCATGTGTCAAATGTTTTCTATGTTATTATTACATATATTTACATTCTTTTTCTCCTAGTCAGTCTTGAAAATCTAGCATGTTCCACACACACTGCATATCGCAGTTTGGACTAGCCATGTTTCAAATGCTGGACAGTGCAGGTCTAGGACCTTGAGGAATTGGCTGTTTTTGCCTCTTCCCAAAACCTCCCACATGTAATACCATGAACCGAGAAATGGAAATTATCCCCTGGGTTTATTATTTTTAAGATGATAACAGTAGCCCAGTGCTATGCAAGAGCTATTCATAAGTTTACCCTGTAAATCCTTGTCACAGTCATATAAGGTAAATCTTATCACTGTGCCCATTTCACAGATGAAAAAACTGAGGCTCAGTAAGGATCAGCCTATCCATAAACCCATAGTGCAACTAGGCTGCGGGATCAGTGCTCAGGAGGGTGGTGCCTCGCCTCAGTCAGGAGAGGGATGTTAACGGGGGGAATCCTGCATTTTGACTATGGGAGGGGCTCAGTATTCCCATCTGTAAAACGGGGCTTTGGGGACTCACCCTGCCTGCCTCCAAGTGACAGTATGACGGTCATCAGGGCCTGTGGACAGGTCTGTATTAATATCTGGTAAAGGTCACAGCAGACTCAAGGCTGTAGAGTGATTGAGAGCAGGCCCTCTGGGGCCAGGCTGCCCAGGTTCACATTACAGCTTTGCCACTTCCCAGCCGTGTGGCCTTAGGCAAGTCTCTGCACCTCTCTGTGCCTCTGTTTCCTCATCTGTAAAGTGGGGATCATAAAGTACCGACCTCACCGGGTCAAGTGAGGGTTCAATGGCATAATAGGGTGCCTGGCACATAGTAGACGCTTTGCGTGAGCTGCTTATTGCCGCTTTGGGAACTAGGCAGGAGGTCAGAGGTGGGAAACCACGGAGGGAGCCCTGTGTTGCTTCTTGTCCCAACAGTGAACAAAAACGCCAACCCAGACCCACTGCCAAAAAAGGAGGAGGAGAAGAAAGAGGAGGAGGAAGACGACCCCGGGGAAGACGGCCCCAAGCCCATGCCCCCCTACAGCTCCATGTTTATCCTCTCTACGACCAACCCGTGAGTATGGCCCGTGGCCAGGGCAGGGGGCCCAGGGCTCCCACTGGGGCAGTGACAGTCAGGCCAGAGGGCAGACCCAGACAGAGCGTAATGGGGGAGAGTCGCCTCTAACACTGTTAGTCCACAGAGAACTTTTGAGCGGCTAAAAAATGATGTCCCTTTCTTAAGTCGTATAAGATAGAAACTTATCATAAAGTACTTATTTCAAAAAACTGATTCTAACTGGTTGTTGGAAAAGACCCCCTCCTGCCTTCAGCTAGAAAATCACTATCATAAATACCCAAATCTACCCCGTCTGTGCTGTGAGAGGTGTCCTGTACAAATGGCTGCTTTGTACAGTGCACGACGTTTACAACTGTACATGACAGCCCTGGTTCCTGAGCTCTGCTCCCAACTTATGCTCCATGAGGGTTTGGATTCCAGGTAGATGGTCTTTGAGTTCCACGGCCCTTTGTCTTGGGAGGGCCTTGAGGAGGCCAGATTATTTAGGGGAGAAATTTATCATACCTATGTCTTGCTGGCTCAAAGGCTGTTTTGGAATTGCATTTTTCCAAAGGGTGTTTCTTGAAACTCTGGTCCCTCAAAATGCTTCTTGACACCAAGAAGAATCACGTCAAATAAGCTGCAGGGGAAATGGCTTTCTCTAACCTGCCTCTCGGAGACTCAGCCTGTGTGCTTACTTTTTTATCTGGTTGCCGTTCTCTATTTTAATAAAGAAATTCTTATATGGCACTCAGCACCAGACATGGTTCTGAATGCTTTACAAATAAAACAAAAAATTGCTCATAATAATCCTATAGAGGTTGGTACTCTGCTTATCCCCATTTGACAGATGCAGAAACTGAGGTCCAGAGAGGTAAAATCACCTGCCTAAAGTCAAACAGCAAGCCAGTAGGAGAGCCCAGAGAGACTGACTCCGACATTCCTATTCTTAGCCACTCAGCCCTGTGGCCATTCATACAATCTCATGATATTTTCATCATTATTAATCCACTTAAGTTAATTATCTCATTATTGTTTCATTAGTGTGTTAAAGGCACTGATAAGGCCTGCAATTCATAATTTAGGTAACTAACTTTTTGGAGCCCCTACCATGTACCAGGCATATATTAACTCTTTTGATCCTCACATTCTTATTAGTTAGACACGATTATTATGGTCGTTTCACTGATGGGGACACTGAGGTACAATAACTTGCCTAAGGTCACTCAACTAATTAAAAAAAAAGAGAAATCTACTTAACCCAGAATTTCCCAGTTTGGTTTGACTATATGACATTTTATGCATAGAAAGCTTTTTCATCTCCTACAGATTCAAGGACAGTATTCAACTCAGTCTGTGAGTTAAGATGTTCCAGGGGGGTGGTTTGGAAGTGATAGGAACTTATCAACAGAGGTGGGAATTATCTTCCCCTGTGGGGGGCTCCCCTGACCCAAGAGGGCCCCCAGGGGTAGGAGCTTGATACTTTGTTGGGTGTGGGACCGTGGGAGTTAGAGATCCCAGATAGTGGTAAGTGATACAAGGAGATGTCAGAACAAAAGAGCTCGAGAGCCTGTTGTCTGAGTGGACCTCTGCGTGTCTCCCTGTCCTCAACAGCCTTCGCCGCCTGTGCCATTACATCCTGAACCTGCGCTACTTTGAGATGTGCATTCTCATGGTCATCGCCATGAGCAGCATCGCCCTGGCGGCCGAGGATCCTGTTCAGCCCAACGCACCACGAAACAACGTGAGTCTCCCCCAGCAGCCTCCTTCCCAGCCCAGCTCCTCTGTCCCTTTCTCCTGCCTCGTGAAAAGCTGATAGCGGGGGTGGAAGGAATGTTAGGGTCACCCCTGGCCACAGCCCCCGTGGCCACTGGTGGGAAGGGAGGCTCTGATTCTGGTCTTGATGAAGGATGTTCCTTGAGACAGTGGTTCTGTGTGCCTGGTGGGGAAGAGATGGCCCAAGAATGGCTGGGGCTGAAAATTGCTGGAATCTCTGGGGAGGAGAGTGAGGCCGGAGGCTGTGGAAGGGCACAAGCTCTGCGTGGGATGTAGGGGAGTCCGAAGGCAGAGGGTGCTCCAGCGGTATCCTCTGTGCAGCCAGGTCTCACCAAACAGACTTTTTCATTCTGACTTGGAGTTTTGAAAGAAAGGATTGTTTTGACTCAAAAAAGTGGAAGTTGTTAGTCTCAGAGGTGTCCAACTCTCTGCAACCCCACGGACTGTAGCCTGCAGGTTCCTCTGTTCATGGGATTCTCCAGGCAAGAATACTGGAAATGGGGTGCCAGTCCCTTCTCCAGGGGATCTTCCTGAACCAGGAATCGAATCCAGGTTTCCTGCATTGCAGGCGGGTTCTTTCCCATCTGAGCCACCACGGAAGCCCTTTGACTCAGTCACAACCTAAACTTTTAGTCAGGCACAGCCTAAACTTTGAGATTTGAGTGGGCTAAGAGAGCTAAAAAACTCTCCTTTTGGGGACCCAGGGTCTGCTAACAGCCCCTGTTCACTGAGCATTTGCAGTGTTTCAGGTGCAACCCCACATGCTCGGGGTATCCCCATTGGACAGATGAAGAAACTGAGGCTAAGAGGGGTTAAGTGACCTGTCTGGGGTCACAGAGCAGAATTCCAGTTCTGCCCACCCTAGATCTCCCAATGCTTCCCTCAACTGTCACCGTTTATCAAGCACTTACTGTGTGCATGTCCCCGCTCGAGTCCCGCCGAGCAGAAATGCGTGTGATTGAGAGGAGAAACCAAGGCACCAGCAGGCCAGGAGGTGACAGAGGCTGGACTGATGTCTGTACCATCTTCCCCAGCTCCTTTCTCTACCCCCATTACCCGCCACACACAGGAACCATTTTCCACTGGGAGCCTGGCCTGCTGCCCTTGCTAAGTAGGTTAGGAGCCTTGGCGAGGCTGGCAAGTCCCATAAATCAAGCCCGTCTGCAGCTTACTTTGCACTTTCCCTGCCTTCACTGGCCTGGCAAGCCCCTTGGGGACCTGATAGGGGAGATGGAAGGAAATAATTAGAACAAGGCCCCCAGAGGAACCTGGTACCAGGGCAGGGCTGAGGCTGCACTCTGTTATCTCCTGCTGCCCACTTCCCCCACCCCCTAGGACTCAGGGAGCCAGGCTCTGGTGGGGGCGTCCCAAGAGAGGTCAGCAACCGCCCTGTTGACTCTAGGAGACTGGAGCAGGCTTCATCTCTGGGAGGGAGAGGATGGGCAAGGGGGGTCCAGGGGAACTCCTGAGCTCCTGGGGCTGAAGAGAACCCTGACAGGGCTAGGAGCAGCCCCCTGTGGAGCATTTGCAAAGTTCTGGCTCCCCCACCCCTGCCCCATCACTCCATCTCTCAGTTGAAGCATCTCTCCCCAAAGCCCTTCCTCTTACTATCCCCTGGTAGTCCAGGGGATAAGATTCCACACTTCCATTGCAGGGGGTGTGGGTTTGATCCCTGGAGAACTAAGATCTCACATGCCCAGTGGCACAGCCAAAAAAACTTTTTACAGCCCTCCCTCTTCAAGTGTATGGTGACCCCTTATTGGCAGCTGACCCCCCGGGACCCCTCCCCAAGTTCTGTTCATTAGCTGTTCTGGAACAGGCCTCAGAGAAATGAACAGAACACATACAATCCATTCATTTATCAAGGATTTTAAAGTGCACACACCCATGTAAGCACCACCCAAGGCAAGAAGTAGTAATAGAATAAAACGGACCTCAACCACAGGCACCTCTTTGATTCCTCCTTCCCTGTGAAACTGGGTTCACAAGCAGAAACAAGATCTGCAGACATGTTCAGGTGTTGTGAGTTGGAGCAGGCAAGGGTGTTGCTCGTAGCACAAGAGGGTAGGGATCAGGGACAGTGTTCGTCACCCTGCAGCACACAGGGCAGCCCCACCACAGAGAATAATCTGACCCCTGTTGTCAACAGTATTTACAAAACCCTACCCTAGAGGTACCCGAACCCTCACTTCTGGAAAGAGCATTTCTTAGCTCCTCTCATTTTCCCAGATACACATGCATCTTTAAACACTAGAATTTATTTCTTTCTACTTCTAACATGGAACAGATGGAATAATTCTGTGTGTCTATTCCGTCACTCGCCCTTGAGATGAGTTCTTATTTTCTTGGGTGGTGACAGTCACTCTTTTTCGTTGCTGTGTAATATTCCACTCTGTGGCATAATTTGTTCTTCCGTCTTCTGGTTGACGTGTATTTGGATTGTCTGCAGTGTAGAACGCTGTCACCACACCCCCTACTCCTGACATGGGGCCCCTGGGCTTGACTCTCTCCAGGGTGTAAAACCAGAAATTGAGTTTCTGGATCATAGAATTTACATATGGTCAGCCCCAAATTTGCAGCCAGAATGTTTACCGAGTGATACAGTGACACACACCAGCAACGTCCAACAGGGCTTTCCCTGCTCCACAGTCTTGCCAACACTTGGTGCTGTGAGTTCTTTCATTTAGCCAACCTGGTGGGTCTGGAATCTCATCAGGATTTTGATTTGTATTTCCCTACGTCTATGGGGTCACGCGGAGTCGGACACGACCAAAGTGACTTAGCAGCAGCAGCATGATAAATGAGACAGAACTTTGGATTCCACTGAGTCACAGAAAATTGCCATTTGTAGAAGTCCAAAGGATCTACGTATTAGATATGGTTGAACCTAATTTATTGGCCTTTTGATTTCCTCCTGCTCCATTTATTAAGTTCTCCAGAATTTGATTCATCTGACCACCTGGCCTACCTTTCTTTCCATTCATTGCTTTATTTAGCAATTATTTAATAATAATTAACATTATTATTAATGAGCTAAACATGAAGGATTGACAGGGTGTACGATAGTCCCTGCACTCCCAGAGCTCCAAGAGCACAAGAGCTTTATACATGTTGTCTCAGCTGACTGGTACTCCTCAGATGCTGTCCCACCACCACCCCCTCAGCCTTCCCAGAACCTTCCGAGCCCTTGCACCTGCCACCCATCCCAGGAAGTCAGCTATCCTGGCCACTCTGGTCTCCGAGGGCTCCTCAAGCCCCACACATGATGAGAATGTGAGCTGTGACCACACAGATCGCAGAGCCCAGCTCCTGCAGGACCCAGTGCAGCCCCAGCCTCATGCATTCAGTGAACAAGCATTTCTTGAGTATCTACTGTGTGCCTGGCCCTGCGCTGTAAGCTGGAGATAGCACAGGGACAGGCAGACATCCCTGCCCCCGTGAGGCTGACGTTCAGGTGGGGGAGATGGACAGTGACGTTTCTAATAACTATGACAAATAGTTTGCCAGGAAGTGATAAGTGCCAGGGGCGAGGGATGTGGGGGAAGGGGTAGACTTGGTAAGGAAGATTGCAAGCTTCGGGAAAATGGAATTTTAAACAGGCGGTCAGGAATGTGATATTTGGGCCAAGCCATAAAGGAGGAGAGAGAGAATATCAGGTGGAACATGGGGAAGAGTATTCCAGGCCAACAACCTGTACAAAGGCCCTGAGGTAAGAATATCGAGGTGAGCCAGAGGAGAGTGGGACAAGGTGAGGAAAGGGAGGTGGCCAAACAGATTGTCCAGGGCCTTGGGGGTCACAGAGAACTTTGGCTTTCACCCTGAGTAAGGTAGGAGCCATAGAGGGTTCTTGAGCAGAGAAGGGGGCGGTGATCTGGCTTGTGGGCTCACAGGCGCCCTCTGGTGGCACGCTCAGTAACTAACAGCCCTCACTACAAGCCAGATCTGAGGTCAGCCCCTGGGGTTACGGCGTGCTGGGCACTTTGCCAGCATCCTCATGCCACTGAACATCCTCACACCAAGGTCACACAAGGGTTGTGCTACGGCATGGCCAGGAAAGAGGCCAGAGCGCAAGACATTGCCCTTCCAGAAACCGCTAGTACTTGGTCTCGTGTAAGGTAGCGGAGAGACGGAGAATCAACCCACTCTGATGAGGGTATGCGTACTTGGGAGGAAATGAATGCCACAGTGAGGTCGGTCCCCAGTGTCTGTCCTGGAGGCTAATCATGTTTAGGAAACTCTATGTGGGAACAGTTGTTCACCCAGGAGACCAGAAGGTCAGAGACACTGGGGGATCAGACTTGTTGCCAGAAGAGTTAAGAGTCTTTCCTGAACTTCCCTGAGGCCACCTCTAGTCCATCTAGGGCTTTGGGCAAGTTAAAAAAGGCGTCCTTCCCCATTGGTAAGCCAACTAGCCTTAACAATGATTTTGTTAGGACTTTGCTGCCATCTGCTGGAAAGTTTCATTCACAACATACAAATCTGCTCAGAGACAGGATGGAAGGGGCCCTTGTGCAGTGCAGGACCAGCCCCACTGTACATGGCTGCAGCATTTTCTCATGTGGGTGGAGACTCTGTTCCTTGGGGACCTTGCTAGAGGCCACATACCCCAGTGGGCCATGGCTAGGTTCACAGGGGCTCTGCTGGAGCAAGCCAATGATCCTCTGCTCCCTTGCTTTTATCCCTTGCAGGTGCTGCGCTATTTTGACTACGTTTTTACAGGCGTCTTTACCTTTGAGATGGTGATCAAGGTGAGTGCCAGGGCTCCACAGGATTCTGCACTCTCAAGAATGCCACCTTGGTACAAGGGGCTCACCCCAGAGATTAGAAATGCTTGGTGTGTTTGAGGAACAGCGAGGAAGTTGATGTGGCTGAAAGTGAGAGAGGAGAGTGGGGAAAGCAGAGCAGGGAGATGAGAGCAGAGGTGACTGGGACGAATCAAGCAGGAACGTGGGGACCACGGGACGGTCTCGGGCTTTTATCCCGAGTGAGGTGGGAGCCATGGAAAGGTCGAAGCAGAGGGATATGACGACTCACATGTTCACAGGCACCCTCTAGCCTCCGTGGGAGGTCAGACTCGGAAAGAGGAGCAGGGTGTGAGGTGGGGAGTAGGGGGATCCAAGAGAACTGGGAGCAGATGATTGCTCTGGTCCAGGCAGGAGATGATGGGAACCAGTCAGGGTGGTGGCAGAGAAGGTAGTAAAAAGTGGGCAGATTCTTGGAAGGTTTGAAAAGTAGAACCAATGAGGTTTGCTGATGGATCTGATGTGAGGTGAGGAGCCGGGGGGAACCTGAGGTTTTGACCTAAGAACCAGCAAGTCAGAACTACCTTTCCCAAGGTAGGAAGCGGCCTTGAGCGGGGGCTTCTCACTCCTCCCCAGGTCCCCTGGCCTCTGACCCATCCCCTCAGGATGAGGTGGTCCCATTGGCTACCGTGCTTCCTCCTGTGGCCCGTCCACCAAGCCTAAAAGGGTAGATACTGCTCCCCAGGGTGAGGATGAGGGATCAGAGCGCTGTCTCTTCCTCCTCAGATGATCGACCTGGGGGCTCGTCCTGCACCAGGGTGCCTACTTCCGTGACCTCTGGAACATTCTCGACTTCATAGTGGTCAGTGGGGCCCTGGTGGCCTTTGCCTTCACGTAAGTCTCCTCTTGAGGACTCCGCTTACCACTTTGTCCCTCCACCCCCAACCCACTGGATCAGGGGACATGTTCTCGAGGTGTAGAGATGGGAAAGGGGGCTCTGGGGTGGCGGGAGGCATCCGCATGCTACCAGGAAGAGCTTCGATTGGCTTCTGCATGATGGCCACCATGGAGGAAGGAGGAGAAGGGCCCCGCCTTCTACCTCCTCACACAGCCATGCCACCAACCCGTTGCTGTGCTGCTTTGTGTAGACTAGCCCCACCAGGACATCTCATTTTCCTTCTGCTCTACAAGCTCCGCTGTCTCTTTGGGGAGCCCCTGAAAAGACAATCAGGAAATGAATGTGCATGAGAATTTGGACCCCCACCCTATGTCTGAAGGCCCTGTAATTCTAGACCTGATGACTCCCCTCATGTGTCTTGAACTTCTCCTGGCAGTCCTAGGACACTCTGAAAGGTCATGTCTCATCAGGCCACTCCAAGATGGCACCCGAGTTGTGGGCAGCCATTCCAAAATAGCACCCAAGGGCTGAGAAGCCATTCCAAGATGGTGCCCAGATTCTGGGCAGCCATGTCAAAGTGGCAGTTGAGTTCTGGGCAGTCATTCCAAGATGGCACCCAAAGGCATAGTACGCCTTTCAAGATGGCACCTGAATTCTGGGCAGCCATTTTAAGATGGTACCTGAGGGCTCAGTAGTCATTCCAAGATGGCACCCAAAGGCTTAGTAGCCATTCCAAGATGGTGCCCAAATTCTGGGTGGCAATTCCAAGATGGCCTCTAAGGACTGAGTAGCCATTAGCTCTTAGGGCCCTGTAGCAAACTTAGGAGTACATTCCTCAAGTCGTAGATGTTTGGGGTCAAAAAACCTAATCATCTCCTAATCCAGAAACAAGTCTTTTCACAGACCTTGTCTGTGCCCAGTCACAGGGGATCATTCCTAAAAAGGAGTCTCAGAAGGACTCAGACCCACCTCACCCACATACTGAGAAGTCAGGGGCTGCCTCTGTATCCCTGCCTCCTGGCCCCCTCTGAGCAGACCTGGAGGAGTCCTTGAACGGCCCCCCGAACACACAGGGAGGACTTGGTTTGTCAGAAGGCCAGCGTGGTGGCCCATTTCCAATTTAAGGGCTATAGTGGGCCACTCCTGGGAACGCAATGAGGTCAGATTGTGTCAGAAGAGCTAGAAATCTCCAGAGTTTCTGCACACCTCTGAGCTGGTGGAGAGGTACCACGAAAGTCAGGAGGCGGAGTGTAGTTCTGACTCCAGCCAGACTTTCCACCTCCTGCTCTTTATCGTTTACTTTCTCCTCCTCTTTCCGTCCACTCTCCCTCTGCCCTCTCTCCTTTTCTTTCTCTCTTATTCCTCCCTCCCTCCTCTCCCCCTTCTTCTCTCTCTCCCACTTTTTTAAGTATTTGAGTATTTGATCATCAGTGATAACGATCATCTTAAAAATTCAAGAAGTTTGGCTACATTATTATTAAGATGTCCTGTAGATTTAATAGTAATAATAATCAAAGTGAAGTGCACAGCAAATTAGAGGGGAAAGACTGCCACATAAAACAGGGCATCCATGGCCATCATATATAAAGAGCAATTACAAATCAGGAAGAAACACTAAACCTCAATAGTTAAGTGAATACAGGATTTAACATAGAAATTTCACAGAATGCTGATTAATAAAAATGACAAAAAAAAATTCAACCTCATTGGAGTTAGATGTATAAACTATAAACAAGGTGCAATTGGTTTCTTATCAAGTGAGCACAAATTTCTTTCCCCAAAAAAAAGATTTTAAAAGGCAATACACTGTGGGTATGAGAATGTAACTAAATATGCTTCTCCCTCCATCCATCAGTTATTTGAGCGACTCCTACAAGGTCAGTTAGGAACCATGCTAGCTTCTGAGAAAGTTTCAATTCTGAATAAGCCTGGGGTGAATCCCTCTGGATCCCCTTCCCTCCCTTGCTCCTGTTTCTGTCTTTCTCCATCTTTCTCTTTGCCCCTCTTCTCTCTCCTGCCCTCTCTCTGACTCCCTCTCCTGCCGTCTCTCTCTCTCCCCCAGCCCCTGCCTCCACTTCCCCTGCCCCTCCCTCCTTCCCCTCCCCTCCCCCTCCCTAGCCTCCCCCATCCTTTCTTCCCTCTCCCTCTCCTTCTCCTCCCATCTCTTTTTCTCCCTTCCATCCTCTCCCTTGCCTTGACCTTCTGCCTAACCTGGGCCACATGGTCTGGAGAAGGCAGGCAACCCACCATTCACTCTGGCATCAAAGACCCAGTCCCCACCATGTTCCAACCTGGGGTGGTCTCCAGGACCAGGGAAGGCAAGGGCAGGGAGGCACCCCCTCCCACACTTCCTCCAGCCCTCCAGGATGACATCTGCCCAGCAGCTCCCAAGCCCTCCAGGGCTCAGGAAGAGACCAGGTCCATCTCCACATACAGCCCCCCTACTTTGCCTGCTGTGGCTGGCCCGGAGAGTGGGTTTCACCCTCTGATTTACACCCCCAGGTGTAGTACAATAGAAGTAGTGTCTGCTACCCATCAGTTCATCCTTGGAACTTTCCTTCCAGACCTCTGTGGGAGCCAACAAGTTTCATTGCCAAAGAGGGGCCCCCACCATTGCCCTGTCCCACCTCCATCCCCCATTTGACCTCGCAGTTTGGGAAACAAGCCTCTCAGTCATAAAACTTTTGCCATAATGGGCCTAGTTTCCCTGAAGCTACAATTAGACTCAATTTGAAGCAAGCCTAATCTGCAAAAAACAAAATTATTTTTCCACCCAGAATCAATCAGCAAAAGGATTCTTTGTGTTTGCAAAAGAATCTGCTACAGGGAGCTGATTTTGTGTTTTTAATTTTTTGAGTTTTCCCTTTAAATATAAAGTTATACAAGGGCATTCAAAATGAGCCTACAGCTCACAGAAATCTGGCAGCATGTTTGCAGAGTCAACCTTTGAAACTGGTTTTATGAAGTTGCTACAGGCATAAAGCCAGCCAGTCCATGCCCTTGAAAATCCCTGTTTCAAATTGTTTTTTACATTCCTGTTTGAGGAAAGGGTCTGGAAAGAGATTTCAGGTCATCCCTCTGAGTCTCAGTGAACTTATATGTCTTGCAGGAACTGGGATGTGTACAGTTTTGCCAGTGGGATCCTGATGAATGTTAGGGACATTCTTGGGGTTTTAGAAGTGCTGATAAGCACCTTTATGTGATGGTCCTAGGGATGGAATAGGTAGGCTCTGAGACCCCACCCCTGCCACACCCTCCCGGCCTCACTGCCAAGAATCCATCTGGTCCTGCCGCTCCCCTCCAGGGCAGGGCTACAGGCCAGGCACAGCTGGTGGAGTGCCTTGATCTAGCAGCTCCTGCATGCCTGAGGCCATTCCACCAGAGAAGGAGCCCTCAAGCTGCTATTCTTTTCCGCAGAAAAGTTTCAGAGTCCTCCCTTTGGCTACAGGTTCCTGGCCTCTCTTACCTGAGGCCTCTTGCCCTACAAGGCCTTTCCTTGTTACCAGATGGATGTCATATTAGCAGGAGTAAGGGATGTTCTGCGGAGAAGGCACTGGTGACCCACTCCAGTACTCTTGCCTGGAAAATCTCATGGACAGAGGAGCCTAGTAGGCCACAGTCCATGGGGTCGTGAAGAGTCGGACACGACTGAGAGACTTCCCTTTCACTTTTCACTTTGATGCATTGGAGAAGGAAATGGCAACCCACTCCAGTGTTCTTGCCTGGAGAATCCCAGGGACGGGGGAGCCTGGTGGGCTGCCGTCTATGGGGTCACACAGAGTTGGACACGACTGAAGAGACTTAGCAGCAGCAGCAGCAGCAAGGGATGCTCTGAGAGCCTCCACTTGAGTGCCCAATCCCAGAGTCCTTTGCTTCCTTTCTTTCTGTTCTTTTAATTCACATTTTCTGTCCTGTGTCCCTGTTTCCTCATAGATAAGGCTGAGGTCCCCCAGAAAGTATGAAATAAACCTGATTGTTTTTAAACAAGGTTCCTGCAAGCCTGTTTGGTTTCTCCTTAGATGTGCAAGTCCCTGAACCTCTCTGTGCCTCGGTTTCCCCATAAAATTTGAGACACTTGACCGGGTAATAATGACAGTAACAGCCTCCATTTACTTAATCTTTACAGCCCCATGCAAGAATTTCTCTTATTATTCCCTTTTTGTGCATGAGGAAACTGAAGCCCAGAGAGATTGTGGGGGGAAATGAGTCTAGCAAGATCACTAAGGGCTTAATGGCCCAGTGGTTGAGAATCCGCCTGCAGTGCAGCAGCCTCAGGAGACACAGATTCAATCCCTGGGTTGGGAAGATGCCCTGGAGGAGGAGATGGCAACCCACTCCAGCATTCTTGCCTGGAGAATCCCACGGACAGAGGAGCCTGGCAGGCTACAGTTTGTGGGTTCGCAGAGTTGGACATGACTGAGTGAATAAGCACGCAGGCAGGATCACTAAGGTTGAGTTCAACTGTAGGATTCAAGGTTGCCGCCTAACTCTCAGCCCTAAATGTGGATGCTTTCACAAATCAGGAGGATGAGACCTGACAGCCTGGCCTGGCTGGGTTCCTTGAGTCTCCAGCAAGGCCTAGAAGTCCAGGGCAAGAGGGCATGAGACTATTCCCTTCTTTGTTGAAAGGAATCTTGCTGTTCTGGCCTGTTGGGGTGGAGGCAAGGATTCTGCAGTGCTGTGATTGTGGCCCCGTCTGGGATGTGGGAAGATGATCCCTGTGGTCTTCCAAAGGCTGTGTTGAAGCTCTCATGTTGGTTTCTACCCCCCTGCACCTCCCCCAGATATCCGTGTGTGTGTGTGTGTGTGTGTGTGTGTGTGTGTGTCCTGCTCCATCTACTGACTGTGTGCCGTGTCCATGCAACCACCATTAACACACCATTTCATGAGTCACCACACATGACATCACGCTCTGTGCCCATGCATCGGGGTGGCCAACTGACACTTCTCAGCAGCTGGGGGATCGTGGTCCTGCCCTCGCTGCCAAGGGTCCATCTGGTGCTGCCACTCCTCCCGCAAAGCAGGCCAGCACAGCTGGCAGAGCACCTGGGTCAAGCCCCTCCTGCATGCTCAGGAGCCCAACTGCAAGGAAGCCAAAGGAGGAAGCCATTTTTTTTATTATCCTCCTCAAAGCAGGCCCTACCTTTGAAGGCATTCTTTTGTGTGTGTATAATGAAATGGAAAGAAATAGAAGATTAGAGTGCAAGATACACAAACCTGGGTTTGAAGCTCAGTCTGTCACTTACTGGCTGTGTGACCCTGGATAAACCACTTTCCCTCTCTAAGTCTCAGCTGCCTCATCTGGAAAATGGGTGTAATGGTACCATCCTCCCACAAGCAGATGCAGTGACATTCAGAAGACTCCCGTATTACACCGTATGTCATCCATCAGTTTGAGCAGAAATCACTGTTACTGAAACATTTCTCCAGAGACTTCCCTGATGGTCCAGTGGTTAAGATTCCACGCTTCCACTGCAGGGGGCATGGGAACTATAATCCCACAAGCCATGGATTAATGTTTTTAAAAGTTAAAAAATAAATTTGAGAAAACCTTCCTCAATAATCCAAAAAGGAAAATGTATACCATTCTACGGAGAAGGCAATGGCACCCTACTCCAGTACTCTTGCCTGGAAAATCCCACGGACGGAGGAGCCTGGTAGGCTGCAGTCCATGGGGTCGCTAAGAGTCAGACATGACTGAGCGACTTCACTTTCTCTTTTCACTTTCATGCATTGGAGAAGGAAATGGCAACCCACTCCCGTGTTCTTGCCTGGAGAATCCCAGGGACGGTGGAGCCTGGTGGGCTGCCATCTATGGGGTCACACAGACTTGGACACGACTGAAGTGACTTAGCATACCATTCTATGTACTAATTCCTAGATAGATTGAGCTTTGAGAACCACTGGGGTATCATGATGAGGTATCATGCATGATAAAGTAGCAGGAGGAGGAAGAATCCAGTGGGAATATTTGTAGGCATTAAACCATTATATTTTTAGAAATATCACTAATTTCAAAAGGGGGGTTGCAGGTGAGAAATTCTGAAGAGTATCTGTTTGGCAGGTGCACAGTTCTATTAATAACGGCAGTCAAGTTCCTCACACCTTGATCTCCAGTCATGGTTGGAGGGTCGTAATAAGACTGAGCCTTGATTCCAAAGATGAGTTGTGCAAGGGGCCACTGCCAAATGCAGAGAGGTTTCCCCAGGCCCACGTTTTCCCAAAAGACTCTTGAGAGTCTCCCCTTAATTTCCTCCCGAATTGGAACTCCTCACAGCCTTCTCTCTTCTTCATAACTTAGGGGCTAAAGTCAGGGCCATGAATGTGTATCAAATCTCAGCAGCCCCAAGGGCTGTTTCAGAGATGAGAACGATAATTAAGGGCGACTCAAAGCAGCTGGATTCTTTCCTCTTACTGTGTGAATAGGTACTTCCTGTTTATCTGTCTGCTTTATTCCAATACTCATCAAGCGCCCATTCATCCCAGCTGAAATCTATTAGAAAATTAGTTCGAAAACAAACACACAAAAAATTAAAGGCAGTGCTGGGATTCAAACCCAGGTCTCCCCAACTCCAAATCTCATCCCCTGCAAGACATTTTAAAGGACTTCCTTGGCAGTCCAGTGGTTAAGACTCTGCGTTTCCAATGCAACTATAGACTTGCAGGTTTGGTCCCTGATTGAGGAACTAAGATCCCACATGCAGCACAGAGTGGCCTGGGGGGCGGGGGGGGATAAAAAAAGACATTCTAAAGTCTTCCAGTCCCTTGGAGAAAAGGGTTTTTTCTCTAGCTCTTGTCAGTGACCTTTAATGGCAAATTCACCCTCGGTAGTTGATAACTTTCTGGCTGTCCTGCGACTTGAAAATTTGGCTTCCTCGGTGCTGTTTGGCAGTGCCAGGAGCCTGCCAAGGGCAGGGGTCGGAACGGAGGTCTTCCAGATGGAAGGATGGACACCATCCGGAGCCACGGCCTGAGGCGGCCCCTCCTGGTGCCCGGGCCGGGCAAGGGCGCGCTCGGGTGTGCGTGCGTGTATGTGCGTGTCCTGTGTTCTTTCTTCTGAGGCCGCTTACGACCTGTCTCTCCCTCCGACGCCACCTCACCAGGAGCAGTACACGGTAAAGTGCCTCTCTCTCTCTCTCTCTCTCTCGTTCTGTCCTGTTCTCTGTGCCCTGACGCAGCCATGTTGGTTCTGGGCCTGTTTCCGTAGCTTCGTGTCATTGCCACCGTCCTGTCGCTTGCAGTGACCAGAACCGCTCAGCCTACTCCCCAGGGAGCCTGAGCCTGGAGGGGTCTTGGCCACTGCCTGTCACCGTGACCCACCGTTTAGCCCAGTTCTTGGGCGTGGAGGGCGCCCTCCAAACAATCTGATTTCAGTAGGGCAGACAAGCCGGATGGGTGGTTATCAGGGGAATGAATGTCTAACTTCCCAGGTGGGAGAAGCGTGGACATTCCAGACAGTGAGGGCTTGCGCTTTAAGAGAAACAACTCCTCTCCTCCAGGAACATCTACAGTCTCAACAAAGTGATTTGAAAATCTGGTTGTTTTCTGTGAGAATACCTTGATCAAGCCATTCCTGCATGCTCAGGAACCAAACTGCCGGGAAGAGTCTCCTTGGTGTCTCAACAAAGAGGATTATTTCAGCCTCTCCCAAGGGAGATGTGCCTCCTGGGAAAGAGACATCCCCACAATGGCCACAGAGTCCTTTTTAGATGAGTAGAAGTGCCCCAGGAGGCATGTTCCCAAATGTCAGCAGTTTGGTGCATCAAGATTTTAGCCAAATTCAACGCTGCTGTATGGCAGAAACCAACACGACATTGTAAAGCAGTTATCCTCCAATTAGAAATGCGTTTTAAGAAAAAAAATGTTATCCAGTTCTGCATGCAACCTAGATGTCCACTTGCTCGACTTTTTCCCCAGCAACATACAGTCTAAGCTCCATTGCAGTTTGCTAGAAGACCTTACGTCATCCCCATACAACCAGTATCGTTGACCTCAGATAGAATGGCAACTGCAAAAGTGAATTCAACAGAAGTGAAACGGTTGCATTGCAAGTTGCTGCATTCAAGCTAGGTTCTTTGTTAAAAGGGAGATTAGGGAGTGCTAAGGAGACATTAAGGGAATCCCTGGTGGCTCAGAGATAAAGAATCTGTGTGCCAATGCACGAGACTCAGGTTTGACCCCTGAGCCAGGAAGGTCTCCTGGAGTAGGAAATGGCAACCCACTGCAGTATTCTTGCCTAGGAAATCCCATGGACAGAGGAGCCTGGCTGGCTACAGTCCATGGGCTTGCAAAGAGTCGGACATGTCTTAGTGACTACACCACCACCAACCGCCAGGGAGGCATTAGACACATATGAACACTTACCAGAGATTTCCTCTCTGACCAAAGCAGAAAGCCTGGAAGATAACTTGAAGGAAACATAGCTGTTTCCCTGTGCGATCCTGTTACTTGTGTCTGTGTTCTGCCTAAAAGCATCTCAGTGACTCTCATGATGTGTCTCGTACTTTGGGGACACAGCTTTGAGATCATAAAGATGACTTCGGTTTCGATAAAGAAAAAAACCATGCTCAGACTGCTGAATCCTGGAGCATGGCTGTGCCCGACAGGTTAAGTCCAATTCTCTTCTTCTCTGAAAAGGGAGAGAAAGGAACCCTTTTTAAAAAAAATCATTAAAAATGATTTTGCACCTGGATAGATAGGCACAGCATGGAGGATGTCTCTGAGGCAGCTCTATTCACGACCCAGGAGGTGACTGTAGGGAGGTGTTTGCTCACTGGTCCCCAGAGAACTCTAGTCTGGATCCATTCATGTGTGTCCTGAAACTACACACCAGGCATGTGCTGGGGGCAGAGACAGGAACCCAGATTAAAGGGAAAATGAACACGTAGAAGGATAAACCACAGCTCTGCCTTGGAGGAATTTTCTGGCTAAAGCCAGGGCTTCCCAGGTGGTTCAGTGGGAAAGTATCTGCCTGTCAACGCGGGAGATGCAGATTCCATCCCTGGGTTGGGAAGATCCCCTGGAGAAAGAAATGGCAATCCCACTCCAGTAGTCTTGTCTGGAAAATCCCATGGACAGAGGAGCCCAGCGGGCTACAGTCCGTGGGGTCACAAAGAGTTGGACACAACTGAGCAGCTGGGTGTACACACACACACACACACACACACACACACAGTCTAAAGCCAGGGCCGATGACAGAAACAAAAGTGATTCTGAATAAGCACTGGGGTTTGGCAGAACCCAGAGGCAGTCACCAGAGACTGTGAAGGGACATTGCCTTTGGGGGCTGCATGGTTCTGTGAATGGAGCAGTGGAGGAAGGGCAGTTCTAGCTGCAGGAACAGAAGCCAGAGCACGTGGCTGGGGTTTGGGGTGTGTCATGATCAATGGGGATGCAAAGGGAAAGGTAAGTTGGACTAGATTTTGAAGAGCCTTGAATGCCAAGTTAAGAGATGGCACTGCTAGCAATTCAGATGCTCCAGAGGGGTTTGGAGCAGGAGAGTGGCATGATAGTTTTGGTCACTGTGCAGAAAAGGTGGAAGAAGAGAGAGACTTAGAGTGGGGGGCAGTTGGGAGGGAGATCATGGGGGTCTGACCTAGGATGGTGGCCATGGTAGGAGGGCGACCTGTTGGGGATGAGGATGAACATGACTATTGGGTTTCTGGCTTGGGCAGCTGGGTGGGCGATGAGTTCCATTCATCACAAGCCTTTGATGGCCACACCCAGTGCCCTCATTGTGGGGTGGGGTGGGGGGGTTGAATTATGATTGGCTAAGGGTGTCATGGCATCTACAGTGCTGGGACTCATGCCCAGTAGACCCTGGGCTGGACTTTTACGCAGCAGTCTGACAAAGATGAGCTAAGAGATCCTGAAAGAATGAGGCAGTGATTCAGCATCAGCACCTATATTCTAGTTCTTTTTGCCCCATGGGTTCAGGGAATATTGGGGGAGGGGTGGGGGAGGAGAGTTCTTGTTTAAATGCCACTTTAAGGACTTTATGGATCCTGTTGGAAATGTTGGGGGGAGGGCATCCCATTTTCTAAAAGCTCAGTAAGACCAGCTCCGAGGAGAGCACACAGATTAGGGTAGGAGCCAACTCCTTCATGCTGTATCTGAGGGCCTCCCCCACCCCGATGCAGTTGCTCAGGCCCAGCCCAGCAGTGGAGGGCCCTCAACAACCCCAAGAACCACAGAAGGCCATCTGCTCACTAACCCTTGTGCCCAGATGTAGCAGGGGAACTGACTGCTCTTCAGCAAGGCAAGGTTATGACAGGTTTACCCCAGATTCCTAAGCCTGGGAGGCTGGGCTCACGTGCGGCTGCAGGCCACCCACCACCCAGCCTGACCTTGGCTCCCTCTCTTCCCTTCTCCCCATCCTAACATCCCTCCACAGTGGCAACAGCAAAGGAAAGGACATCAACACGATTAAATCCCTCCGAGTCCTCCGGGTGCTACGACCTCTTAAAACCATCAAGCGGTTGCCAAAGCTCAAGGTGAGATCAGGGTATATGGGAGATCTACCAGGGTTGCCATGTACAGTTGAGCAGTTTGCACACTGCTCAAGGACACCGCGTTGAAAGGGATGCTGCTACTTTTTATGTTGGATTTACTTATTACTACAGCTTTCCAGTAGATGGCAGTAAAGTGAGTTAATGGAACAAAATCTGTATATTATGGTAATTTTCCATTAGGTGAAATGTCTCATGCAAAGTTGAGGTCCCTTTTCCTAATTCCCATGAAGGCATCATGTGGATAAAACAGAGCATAACCCGAATCTGGGAAGCAGGAAACTAGGTTTCTGGTCCCGCATAACCTTAAACTTTTCACCTGCCTATTCTAGGCTCCAATATCTCCTGTTCCAAAACAGCATGAAGCAGCATTTCCCAAACACTTGTCATTTCAAATTTTTAAAAAGGAAAGAAGAAAGGATATGAAGCTTAGTCATTCAAACCCCTGTTTCAATTTATGTTGCACCTGTATTATCTTTCTTAATGTTTAAGTCAAGTCATTTTATTTTTTTTTACTTAAGTGGATTTATTTTAAAAGAACATGCTTGTCAAGTTTCTCAAGTTGGAAAAACCAGAATCCACTGTTCATAGAAGGTAAAATTAAATATCTGTTTAAAAAAAGATAACTATTCTCAAAATCTAGCCCAGAAGAGTTGCCTGACAAAGATTTTGAGTATGGATGCTTGTTCTTTCTTGCTTAAAAAATGAAAAGTATAGGGACTTCCCTGGTGGTCCCGTGGTGATGACTCCACACTCTCAACATAGGGACACAAGGTTCCGTCCCTGGTTGGAGAACTAAGATCCTGCATGTCCTGTTTTGGTGGGCCAAAAACAAACAAACAAACAAAAAAAAACCCACCTAAGATAAAAAGGCAAAGTATAAATGTTATTAACACAGCAACAGCTAAGGAAGACTTTCTCCTTCACTCAAAAGGATTGAAAGAATTAGAGAGAGAATAACTTTGCAACCATGCGATCAGTGTTACTGGGTTTGTGGCTCCTATAAGGACCTAAAAGTATTGTCCGACATCACTGGTGGTGGGCTCCTCCCCCATAGTTTGGGAAATAATGATTCGACGCCCCCTTTTTGTTGATGAATTATTCAAAGAGGAAATGTGGCTACCTTCCGGACTTGAGAACCGGCTTGCATTGAAGTACGTGGAATCCAGCAGTAGTCGGTTCAGTGGCTCTTCCCGATTTTCTGGGTCACAGCCCCCTTTGAAACCCCCAGGAGAGCTATGCACTCTGTCCCCCGGGGAAAGCCAGAAAAGCTAACATGCGATTCCAGTAGGTTCGATGACCCTTGATGCTTACTTGTAGTTAGGACCCACTGTGATTCATAGCAGAATGGGGCGGGGGGTGGAGGGTGGGGGTTGGCAGGATGATGGAAAGATTTCATCTTACCCAAGGCAGAATCTCCAGGGCACATGGAGTTAACTTGCAAATCCAGAGCGCCCCCTAGTGATCGGTGGGCAAAAAAAAGGAGGCGATTGCACAACTGCAGATGCTGGGAAAGAAAAGTGACCCTGAGGCAGGGACACACAGAATGAACTGGAAATGACCTCTCCACCGACGATCTCTGCTCCTACCCTGAAGAGCCATGAGCTTACCTTGGAGAAGCTCGGAGAAGTGGCCCCCGTTCCCAAGGGGTTAGAAATGGGGGGTTGGGATGCATAAAAACTCAGAACTTACTTCTCAGAACTGCGTGGCATGGCTCATGTCCTCCTCTGTAAAATGGGAATCATGTACTTTGATATTATGAGCTGCTGGAGGTGGAGCCTGGGCCAGTTCCCAGCCTCCTCACACCCACTCTCCCGCCCGACCCACCAGGCCGTGTTTGACTGCGTGGTGAACTCTCTCAAGAATGTCTTCAACATCCTCATCGTCTACATGCTGTTCATGTTCATCTTCGCCGTGGTGGCCGTGCAGCTCTTCAAGGGCAAGTTTTTCCACTGCACGGATGAGTCCAAGGAGTTTGAGAAAGACTGCCGGTGAGTCTTGACTCTTCTAGGCATTCCCATCGGGGCTGGTGGGTGGGAGGCGATCAGAGGCACCAGTCCCTTTGCAACCACAAGTGGGGATCTGGCTGCTCGCTCCTCAAAAGCCAATAAAAATGCAAAGTTGGTTTAGAAAAGTTTGCTTTATTTTGGATGCCAGCAACCGGGGGGTGGTGATTCCTGTCCAAAGGCCAACTACCCCTTCTCTGCTGACAATCAATGGGTAAGAACTTTTATAGATGGAAGGAGGGAGCTACATGCAGAAACAGCACAGCCAGCTGTGACAGTCATCTTCAGATTAGTCACTTAATTGGTCAGCAGCATCTTAATTGTTTTAAGTACAGTTAACCTTCAGTTCCAGGGTTCTGTTTGTTCGCATCTCCTTGAGGCCCATTCTCAGAACTGCACGGCAGCTTATGTCTGGCTACAGTCTAGTCATCGTGTAGTTAACGTCTTCCACCTGGGGGGATTTCAGTATCTATAAGACAGCTCACAGGATATGGCTCAGGATATTATCTATAGCCTTTGAGAAGGAGCTAAAGGCCCTTGACTCTTCTTAATGACTAGTATTAATGTAGTCTTCTTTGACTGTTTTCCTTGGCTTCTGCATTTTCTCACTCCTCTGATTAAACTTATTCTTTGGCTGAAATTTTTCCACGGACAAAACGCAGGCTGAGGATACGGTAGGAGGGGGAGGACTGTAGGGTCCTGTTCCATTTCATCTTGGACCTGGCAACTGAGGGCTTGGGTATTGAGGGCGGCCCGGTTACAACCAGCTTGGATCTGCAAGTAGAACGTCAGTTGTAGAATAAGAGGCCCTGCCCCATAGCTTCAGCGTGAGCCGTAAGCTGGTTGCTCACCTTATGAGTCGCCACCTTTGTCAAGTAGGGGATAGAAATACCCATCTAGTTCCTTGTAGGAAACCTTTACAGGTGGATAAATTCAGAATATGTTGAGATTTTTAGAAAAAATTGCGAGGCGCATGTCCCACATAGCACCTCACACCATCAGTTGATTAAAACAGCCTTGTGATCCAATGCAATACTTCTGCTGGGAAACATGCAACTATTTGCACCAAATGGGATAAATAACAAGTACAAAGCCTCACATCCAGCTGGGTCAGGTTTTGTTGCCAAACGCATTAGATCAGAGATGGGCAGACTTTGTCAAGGGCCAGATAGTAGCTATCTTTGACTTTGCATACATCTTCCATGCCAACTAATGAAACTCAAAAGCAGCTGCAGACAATAAGTAAAGGAATCAGAATGGCTGTGTGCCAATCAAACTTTCTTTCTGGAAACTGAATTTCTTTTCATTTTTGTCTGTCATGAATGAATTCTTTTGATTTGGTCTCAACCATTCAGGGCTTCCCTGGTGGCTCAGATAAAGAATCCACCTGCAGTGCAGGACATGCAGGTTTGATCCCTGAATCAGGAGGATCCCCTGGAGAAGGGAATGACTACCCCACTCCAGTATTCTTGCCTGGAGAATCCCGTGAATAGAGGAGCCTGGCAGGGTCACATGTGTCCATGTGGTCATAAAACAGTCAGCAACTAAAAACAACATTTTAGCAACTTAGAGACTAAAAAACATTTAAAAATGTAAACAACCACTGCTTAGCTTACAGGCAACCCAGAGACAAAGTCTAGATTTGATCTGCAGGCTGGAATGTGCCAACTGCCATTGGGGAAAAAATGTTAGGTTTTCAGAGCTTTCTGGATCTGGGAATTGTAGCTCAGAGGTTGTGGACCTGCAATCCCCCCATCTTTGGGTCACCTTCCTGATGGGAAGTTCTAGACTCAGTCCAGGAAAGTGCTGAGCCTCTCACTAACCAAATGCCCAGTCAGTACTGCTTTTGTCCCCAGTATAAAGGGTCGTGCACGCGTGCATGCTAAGTCACATCCAACTCTTTGTGACGCTATGAACTGTAGCCCACCGGGCTCCTCTGTCCATGGGATTCTCCAGGCAAAAATACAGGAGTGGGTTGCCATGCCCTCCTCCAAGGGATCTTCCTGACCCAGGGACTGAACCCACATCTCCTTCAGTTCCTGCTTTGCAGGCAGATTCTCTACCGCTGAGCCATCAGGGATGCCCGTTTTACTATGTGGCAAAGGACTCCCGGCTGTTTTTTTGTTGGCTGAAATTAGAAAGATCCCAGGCATTAGGCTAAGAGTCTGAGGCTAACCTTTGTATCCTACCCTGAGAAGGAGCAGCAGCTGCATACCTTGGTCTGATGAACCGCAAAATGTGCCTTTCTCCTTCCTTGCTCTGAACTACCCCGCAAGCCTGACGCTCCCACCGTTGGGAGTAGAAGTGTTCAAGTTAGAAAAGGATGTGAGTATCTGAGTCCTCTCCCCCCTGGACTCAGGCTGTGGCATTCATGGATTTGTCTCCCAGTGGATGCACACACACTCCAGGGAGAAACAGGGTGTTGCTGCTTTGCAGACTGTGGGAAGCAGTGTGGGCTGGTGCCCCCACCTCCCCCCCCCCCCCCCCTCCTCTCTCTCTCTCTCTCTCTGAAGCCAAAGATGGGTTCATCCCTCCGTTTACTTGTTGTTCAGTCACTAAGTCATCTCCGACTCTTTTGCAACCCCATGGACTGTAGCCCACCAGGCTCCTCTGTCCATGGGATTTCCCAGGCAAGAATACTGGAGTGGGTTGCCTTGCCCTCCTCCAGGGGATCTTCCTGATCCGGGGGAGGAACTGAGGTCTCCTGCATTGGTAGGCAGACTCTTTACCACTGAGCCACTGGAGAAACCCCTCCACTTACTAATGGTCCCCATTTTCCGTGGCAGTGGCAAGTACCTCCTCTATGAGAAGAATGAGGTGAAGGCGAGGGATCGAGAGTGGAAGAAGTATGAGTTCCATTATGACAACGTGCTGTGGGCGCTGCTGACCCTCTTCACCGTGTCCACAGGAGAAGGCTGGCCACAGTAAGTGGGCCAGGAGGAGCTCGGAGGGGCGGGGGCCCGGGGGCAGGAGAGAGAAGGGTCTGAGAGTCCAGTGCTAAGAAAGTTCTTGGGGAAGGAGAGGTTCATTCCTGGCTTCTGGAAGTGGGAACAATGCAAGATACAAAATGCACTAGAGTGGCAGCCCCCAAGTGTGGTTGGGCTTCGAAGGATGGGAATCCAGCCATCTCTCTGCTCACCTAACCCTTGAGTATATGGGCCTTCATGCTCCCAGAAACAAGCACTGTTTCTGATTTTCAGAAAAGCTGCACGTAGGTACACAGGTGGTCACATCCCCTTAAACCTCCAAGACGGGGCTGTGGACACGACATTCTCCAAGTCAGGACCCATCCATCCCAGACAGGGTTAGGGCTGGGGTGATATGGGTGAGACTAACTCATGCCAAAATTAAAATTGAAGCCCAAAATTTAATTTTTTTTAGGTTTTTGGGGTTTTTTTGACCATGCTGCACACAGCATGTGGGATCTTAGTTCCCCAATCAGGGATCAAACCCACACCCCCTGAATTGGAAGTGTGGAATCTTAACCACTGGGACCGCCAGGGAAGTCCCCAGAATTTAAATGCTTGATATTTTGTTCATCATGGGCTTTGGGGCATTTCTTTTGACTTTCTAAAATATTGCAAGAATGGGACTTCCCTGACAGTTCAGACTTCCCTGCTGGTCCAGTCGTTTAAGACTTTGCTTTTCAATGCAAGGCCTGCGGGTTCAATCCCTGGTTGGGGAGCTAAAATCTCACATGTCTCAAGGCCAAAAACTGAAAAAAGATAAAACAGAAGCAATATTATAACAAACTGAATAAAGGCTTTACAAATGGTCCACATGGAAAAAAAAAAAAATCTTTTTTAAAAATTGCAGAAAATACTAGACATTTGGGGTAAAATGCTGTTTACTCGATTACTAAGGGGTCTGGCACTCCCTGAATCTGTGTCTCAGCAATGCCTCGGTCTCCCTACCCTAGTCCCGGTCCTCCTCCCAGAGGTCTCTGCTGAATGTAAGTTGAAGGTCTGGTAAGATTCCAGCTTGTGCCTTCAGCCTCCTCACCTGCTTCCCTCGCTCACCAAACGCCCTAACTAACACGTGCCTCTCTACTCACCCACACACAGTACTCACACACATGGGACCCATGCTTGCCCATTAGACACCTTTGAGCGAATTTTTAGATGCCCCTTCCTCAACAGACGTCACTTCCATCTGTCAGAAAAGCATTGCAGTATTATACTTAACGATCTCGCTCAAAGAAAGCACTTTAGGGCTCCCTGCCAAAAAAATTGTCATCATTAACACACAAAGCTGAACGGTGCCACTTAGACGCAGAGCCCTTGAGCAGTATGCGACCTGTGCAACTGTACAGGGCCGCCACATGCACACTCATTCCCATGCACATGCTCATTGCGCCTCCTCAGTTCCCACCACCACCTGTGCTTAAACACACACACACACACCCTGCCTCCATGACCCCCTACCCACTCCCATACATGACTACAAACCCGTTTTCAAATCCCAACCTGACCCCATCTCAGTGGGCGATCTACAGCAAGTCACTTTCAATTGCTGAACCTCAGTTTCCTTGTGTGCAACACGGAGCCTGTAATAACCTCCCTCAGAGGGTTACTGGAAAAATAAATAAAAGGTTGAATACCTTTTCCGGCACATAATAAGCCCTCGGTACAGGGAAGTATGACAACAATACTGACGTTGTTGTCAACACTCCCCAAAGACAGGAAGTATTGGGAAGATTATGGCTTCATAAAGCAACCAGTGTGACCGCCGTCAGAAATGGTGACTACTCTTCCTTTCTTTTCTGTCTCCTCTTGATACTGTCCTCCATCCCTGTTCCCCTGCCTCACTTTGTCCCACTCCCCACCCTGGTCCTCACAGGGTCCTCAAGCACTCTGTGGACGCCACCTTCGAGAACCAGGGCCCCAGCCCCGGGTACCGCATGGAGATGTCCATCTTCTACGTCGTCTACTTTGTGGTGTTCCCCTTCTTCTTTGTCAACATTTTTGTGGCCTTGATCATCATCACCTTCCAGGAGCAGGGGGACAAGATGATGGAGGAGTACAGCCTGGAGAAAAATGAGGTATCACTTTCCAGTTGCATCCCCACTTAAAGACTGACATCCCACCACTCACACTCTCAACACACACACACACACACACACACACACAGAGGAACCAGCTTCTGGGGGCATCTGGGGAGGGCACAGCAGCATTCTCCAAGCAGAATCCACTCCGCATGAAGGGTAGCTCTTCTTGGGGTCCCCAGAGGAAAGTGGAGTTGTGTGTGTATCAGTCAGTCTGGACTAGGTTGTGATGCAGTAACAAGCATCCCGAGAATCTCAGCACCAGACATGCACAAACGGATTGGACTGCATATCCAGGCTCCCTGTCGTCTTTGTTCCTGGTTCCCCTCTGAGAAACTTAAGATTAAAAAAGAGAACAGCAAAACATACGTCACATCTCACATTTCATCAGCGAGAGTGTCTCATGTCCATATCTGATTTCAGTGGGGGCAAAGAAGTACAGTCTCTCCCGGAGAGGGGTGGAGAAGATGAATGAAAGAATATCCAGTCCACCAGAAAGTATAAGCATGACTGTTTGCCCTTCTAGAATCATCCAAGCTAGGAGGAGGACCTAGAATGCGTTCTTCCTCTGCTCCTTTGGCCCTTAAGACTAAATAATCATTATTCTTCCCTGTCTGCCTCCCTCAAAGAGAAAGAAAAGCTAAACATTTGGTAAGAAGGAGTGGTTAGGCTTCACAACATGGATGGACCTAGAGATTATCACACCAAGCGAAATAAGTCAGAAAGAGAAAGACAAATAGCATATGATATCACTTGGAAGTGAAATCTAGACTAGGACACAAATGAACCTGTCTACAGAACAGAAAGAGACTCACAGATGTAGAGAACAGACTTGTCATGTGTGAGGGGTAGGGGAATGGAGGGAAGGACTGAGAGTTTGGAATTAGCAGAAGCAAACTATATAGAATGGATAAAAAACAAAGCTGGTGATGGACAGGGAGGCCTGGCGTGCTGCAGTTCATGGGGTTGCAAAGAGTCGGACACAACTGAGCGACTGATTTGATCTGATCTGATCGTATAGCACAGGAAACTATACTTCACATCCCGTGATAAGCCATAATGGAAAAGAACATGAAAAGAATGTTGGCGGTGGTTTGGTGGCTAAATGGTGTCTAACTCTTGTGACCCCAGAGACTGTTGCCAGCCAGGCTTTTCTGTCCCTGGGATTTCTCAGGCAAGGATACTGAAGTGTGTTGCCATTTCCTTCTCCAGGGGTTCTTCCTGGCTCAGGGATCGAACCAGGGCCTCCTGAATTGCAGGCAGATTCTTTACTGACTGAGCCACCATGGAAGCCCATGAAAAGAATATATATGTAACACTTTGCTGTGCAGCAGAAATTAATACAATGTTGTAAATCAATTATACTTCAATAACAATTTTTTAAGAAAGAATGGTTAGGCTTTTAACCATTCAGACTCTGGTTGAAATTTGAGATTCGCCAACTTGGTGGCTGTGCCACCCTAGGCAAGTGGCTTAACCTCTCTGAGCCTTTATTTTCCTCATCTGCAAAGTGGGGCTACTGATCGTACCCACTGATCATGTTTGCGGAGGGGATTCGATGAGTATCAGCCTAAGTTTTGGCCGATGGTAACTTCTCAAGGAGCCATCTGGAAAAGAAAGCATTCATGAGTTTATGGGAAACAGGAGAGGGTGAGAGGCAAATGTGCGGGAGAGCTGTGTTGGGTGAGTTGAGGGGTGCTCGATGTCCAGCCACCTCGCTCCTGCCTCCGGCCCTCACGCCACCGGGCTCTCTCCCACAGAGGGCCTGCATCGACTTCGCCATCAGCGCCAAACCCCTGACCCGGCACATGCCGCAGAACAAGCAGAGTTTCCAGTACCGCATGTGGCAGTTCGTGGTGTCCCCGCCTTTCGAGTACACCATCATGGCCATGATCGCCCTCAACACCATCGTGCTCATGATGAAGGTGAGCCGTCCTCCCCGCGCACGGCTTAACCACGCCCCCTGCTCCCTGCCCCACACACCCCTCCTCCCCTAGCAAGATGGAAGCCACTACAAGTTTCCCAGACAGACCACACTCTGTTACCACCAAGCCCTTGTTCCTGCTGCTCCCTCTGCCCGTCACACGATTCCCAGCACTCCATCTGGCCAGCCCCTTCCGGCTGACCCTGCAGAGCCCTTCCTCTGGTAAGCTTCCGTGGTCTCCCAGGACCATATGAAGTCTTAGCAAGCATCCTATTTGGTTTTTTTTTTTTTTTTTAACATTTATTTATTTGGCTGTGCCACATCTTAGTCGCAGCATATGGGATCTTTAGTTGCAGCACAGTATCTCTTAATTTTGCATGTGAGATCTAGTTCCCTGACCAGGGATTGAACCGGGCACCCACTACTCTGGGAGCTCGGAGTCTTAGCCTCTGTACTACCAGGAAAGTCCCATCCTATCCGTTACCACACATGTCACAATATCAGTATTGGGTTGTCCGACAATCTGCCACCCACCTGTGAGCTCCAAGGGGCTGAGACAAGTCCTGATCACCGCTAAGTTCCAGGGGTTCAGAGAGGCCCTGACTCCAAGGGAACAAGAGCCCCCTGATAAATGATGAATGAAATGAGGAGGAAAGGGCAGGTAAGGACCTTGTAATCCTTAGAGCCAAGGAGCCTCTTCAGAGTGAAAAGTCAGGACCTTTGACCCTGTGCTTTGGAGACCAGAGGTCTGAATTTGAGCCCAGCTCTACCGTTTAATTCACCACTGAACCTTGAGCTAGTGACCGTTGGCATGAGATGCACTGGTCATCTCCAAAGCCCCTGGTTTCACTGTCAATGAAATGAGAATTATTTAAAAAATAGCACCTTCCATACGCCTGGTGGGGATTGGGGTTGAATGAGAAAATTCCTGCGAAGACATTAGCACATCTCTAGATTCTTAAAAGCACTCTATAAATTTAGCTGTTGATTTTTTTTAACTCATGTTTCCTATTTTTGACTGTGCAGGGTTTTCATTGCCGCACACAGGCTTTCTCTAGTGGCAGCAAGTGGAGGCTAGTCTTCATTGCGGCGCACAGGCTTCTGGTTGCAGTGGCTTCTCGTTGCGGAGCACAGGCTCTAGGCATATGGGCTTCAGTAGCTGCGGCTTGCAGACTCTAGTGCGTGGGTTCAGTAGTTGTAGCTCATGGGCTTAGTGGCTTCTCAGCATGTGGAATCTTCCCAGACCAGGGATCAAACCCATGTCCCCTGCATTAAGCAGGGGAACTCCCATCCACTGCACCACCAGGGAAGTCCTAACTATTGATTTTTTTTGAATAGGCAAAAAAGCAGTGCCTGAGTTCACCTGAAAACTCATCTCTACAAGCAAGTGCTTGTATCTTTCCATTGTTAAGATCATGAAGAGTTGTAAACAAACAAAAGAGAGAAGGATAGAATAGCACAGCCCTTCTCAGGCTGCTCCCAGATCATCTGGGCATCTTGTGAAAATGCAGATTCTGTTTCAGAAGGGTCGGGTGGGCCTGGGACCCTGCATTTCTAACCAGTATCCCAGTGACGCCAATGCTGCAGGTCCCTGGACCACATCCTGATTATCCAGGCTCTTGTAAACATCCAGTCTCCATCCTAAGGGGTACCCATAGAGAACTTCTGCTATGTTTGCTTCACCTATTTTTTTTTCTCATTTTTCAATTAATTGAGTTGAAATTCACATTACACAATTACCCATTTTAAAGTGTATGGTGGTGTTTATTACATTCATCATGTTTGCAACCACCACGCCAATTTCCAGAACATTTCCATCACTCCAAAAGGAAGCCCATCCCCATTAGCACTCACTCCCCATGCCCCTTCCCCCAGTCCCTGGCAACCACTCATCCGCTTTCCGTCTCTATGGATGTACCTATTCTGGATATTTCATCTATTTTTTTAAAGTATTTTAAATGATAGCACGCTATTTCACCCTTAAATTCTTCAGTATGCATTTCTAAAAAATCAGAACATTTTCCCACATGTTCTTCTACTTGACAAGATTAGTGTTAACACCAGAAGATCCATATTGAGTTGTCCCCAAAATGTCTTTTACAGTGAGTTGTTGAGCCAAGATCTAAGTGGCTACACATGTTCTCCAATTTTTTTGTCTTTTAAATTTCTGTCTTCTGCCCCTCCCCACCCCCCGACCATTCCATGCCCGCCCGCACTATTAAGTTTCTGAGGAAACCAGATGAGTTAAATGAAAACTGTCTCACCTCTGGGTGCATTGGTTTCCTCCATCTTCCGGATTTCCTGTAACCTGGTGAAAGTGAAAAGAAAGTGAAAGTGTTATTCGCTCAGTTGTGTCCAACTCTTTTCAACCCCACAAACTGTAGCCTGCCAGGCTCCTCAGTCCATGAAATTCTCCAGGCAAGAAGACGGGAGCAGGTTGCCAGTTCCTACTCCAGGGGATCTTCCCAACCCAGGGACCAAACCCGGGTCTCCTGCACTGCAGGCAGATTCTTCACCATCTGAGCCACCAGGGTAGCCTTTACATACAACCTGGTAGTTAAATGTAAAGGTTATGGATTCCTCATGAAAGTGAAAGTCGCTCAGTCGTGTCTGACTCTTGCTGCCCCATGGGCTGTAGCCCTCCAGGCTCTTCTGTCCATGGAATTCTCTAGGCAAGAATACTGGAGTGGGTTGCCATTCCCTTCTCCAGGGGATCTTCCCAACCCTGGGATCGAACTCCAGTTTCCAGCCTCACAGGCAGATTCTTTACCATCTGAGCCACCACAGATTCCATATGCCACAGGGCAGCTAAGCCCTCAAGCCACAGCCATTGACCCCACGTGCCCTCGAGTCCATGTTTTGCAACAAGAGAAGCCACCACAATGAAAAACCCACTCGCCACAACTAGAGAAAGTCCAGGCAGCAACCAAGACCCAGCACAGCCATAAATAAGTAAATAAAAATTTTGGAAATTACAAAGAGGATGCTGTAGACATCCTCCTGCATCACAAGGAGCCCCATCCGGAATCTTGGCTGTCCCGGGACTGTCCCGGGATCTTGGCTGTTAAGACAGGGCTCAAGAAAGGAATTTTTGCTTTGATGTGAAAAGATGAGCTGAGCCAGTGAAGAGCTGGGCTGCAGCTCAAGCTGGCTCCACAGGGCATCAAGGGGGAAGCCAAGCGTCCCTGCCTGCCCCAAGGAAAAGACAGCCGTGAAGCCACCCCCGCGCCCCTACATGTGTTCCCCAGTACCATGCCCACTGACCCCACCTCTCTTCCTCCTTTCTCATCTAGTTCTACGGGGCCTCTGTTGCTTATGAAAATGCCCTGAGAGTATTCAACATCGTCTTCACCTCCCTCTTCTCACTGGAATGTCTGCTCAAAGTCATGGCTTTTGGGATTCTGGTAAGTCCAGCCACGGGGCTAGAGCTGTGGGTTACGGGAAAGCCCGGAGGAGTGCTGGGTGCTGGCAGTGGTCTCCCCACCTGGCCCTTCTGCCCCCAACCCCAGTGGTAACTTGAGCATCCCTCCAGTGCACACAGATCCCATATACTTAGGTGTTCTCATACTTCCCAAGTAACACCAAACTCTGTGCATATTATTAAGTGATGTGATGAGAGAGGGTAATTATGATTTTGGAGATAAGGAAACGGAGATCCAGACAAGCCGAGTCCATAGCATTCAAACTGTTCTAGCCACAATCTGCAGTAAGAAATATGCTTTGCAATGGAGCCCAATACACAGAAGTACATGCATGCATGCATCCTAAGTCGCTTCAGTCATGCCCGACTCTGCGACCCCTCGACAGTAGCCTGCCAGCCTCCTCTGTCGGTGGGATTCTCCAGGCAACATACCGGAGTGGGTTGCCATGCCCTCCTCCAGGGGATCTTCCCGACCCAGGGATGGAACCCACATCTCTTATGTCTCCTGCATTAGCACGTGGGCTGTTTACCACTAGCACCACCTGGGAAGCCCACACAGAAGTGCAGACAACCGAAATGAAATTTTCTCAGAATCCATATCTCCTGTTAGAATATGCCCTATACTCTGAGGTTGTCTGTTTTCTTGATTCCATGTTCGCACCCCACCCCCTTTTTTTATTTGCCGGTCCCACAGCATATGGGATCCTAGTTCCCCAGCCAGGGATGGAACCTCTACACCCCGCAGTGGAAGCACAGAGTCTTAACCACTGTCCTGCCAGGAAAGTACTTACCCTTCCTTTTAATAATGTAATTCATGACCCACTAACAGTGCAAATGGCTTTAAGCTGACGTCTGTTGAATCCCAAAGGGATCTGTGCATAGGGGACAGATTTCTGTGAGGGGACTCATGAAATGAGATGTGAAAAAATTACACTTGTATTTTTCACCAGCCGCTAATTGAACTTTAGAGTTTCCTCCTGTCTTAAAGGTAGACAGCAACCCCCCAGGGTTAGCAATATGATCCATGCCACGGATACAATCACATGTTCTCATACTGCATCCAAGAGGTTACAGCTAAGTCAGCCCTCCGTATCTGTAGGTTCTGCATCCAAGGACTCAACCCATTTGATTGGCGGTTGGTTGAATCCACAGATGTGAGACCTGAGGATATGGAGGCCTGCCTGTCAAGCACTTGAGAATATGTTTAGCCCACCTCTCTAAGAAAAATGACCTCCAGCTTATGGTGTTAGCAGACAGAGGCTGGGTTCTCACCTCAGCTTCCCCAGGTGGTAAAAAGTGTCAGCTTTGGCACAAGACAGACCTCGAGTCTTGTGCCAAAGCTGATTGTATTCAGGCTGTGTCACCTCCCCTCTGTCCTCTGTCACAAGAAAAGCCCATCCTCTGTGTCCCCCTCAGAAGAGCTCTTGCAAACCTCAAACGCAAATAAGGCGAGTCTGGAGACTGAGGGGGAAGCCTGGCATGTTGTGAGTGCGAAGTTGCTTCAGTCATGTCTAACTCATTTGCAACCCTATGGACTGTAGCCTGCCAGGCTCCTGTGTCCATGGGTTTCTCCAGGCAAGAATACTGGAGTGGGTATCCATTCCCTTCTCCAGGGGATCTTCCTGACCCAGGAATCGAGCCTGCATCTTCTGCATTGGCAGGCGGTTCTTTATCGCTGAGCCACCTGGGAAGTCCTGAAGCACCCATACTTGAGCACTCAGCCCCTTTCTAGAAGTGTGACCAAAAGCAAAGCGTTCAGCCTCTTTGCTCCTGTGTCTACATCTACAAAATGAGAGAAGCACACACCCAGCCAGAGCTGAGGGGATCCTGAGCATGGACCCAACTGCCCATCGCAGTTGTGTCTTGTGGTGTTTTTTTTTTCCCAGTCAATGTTCTGGTGGTGAAGTGATGCAATCTGCCAGGGCCTGGAACCCCATCTCCTCCACCCCTGATAATCCTGCACAGTTCTGCACCGAGCCTCCCCCTTCAGTCTTAAATGAAGCCCCAAGTTCCCCATGTGGAATTTAAGTGATTTAAGGGAATCTTCTAGTCCAGGGGGCTTCAAGCATGTGGCCAGCCACCTAGAAAGTTGTATTTGTGGCCCCACATAAGAAGAGCCTGAGACAAGAATTGAATGCAAGGGATTTATCTGGAAGGCGACCCCAGGAAGCCTCATAGGAGAGAGAGGGAGTAAGACAGAGAAGGGAAGGCCGCCAGCCAGCACAGGGTGTCTTGTTGAGCAGCTTAGCAATGCTGGCAACTGGAGTGCAGTTCCAGGGAAGACCTCTGAGAGGCAGCAGAGATCACATACTCTGGTCATCTCACCCATGGTGAGGGAGCTGGGGTATTTATCCCCCAGGTCTCATAAGCCATAATGAAGAGCTGCTTCCAGAGAAGCTGTTAATTACCCCAACAAGTATGCTGCTACAGAACACCCCTGGGCAGAATGACGAGGTTGCACAGTCAAATATGAGGACATCTGGGTAGGACCCTAGCAGCAGCTATATAAATACCCAAAAGTGCCTGTGGAACCTGAGTTCCTCTCAATCCTAAAACAGCATCCATCTACTGAGAACCTGCATGCATGCATGCTCAGTCATGTCTGACTCTGCAACCCCATGAACTAGCCCACCAGGCTCCTCTGTCCATGGAATTTTCCAGGCAAGAATACTGGCATGGGTTGCCATTTCCTCCTCCAGGAGACCTTCCCAACCCAGAGATCGAACCAGCATCTTCTGAGTCTCCTGCATTGGCAGGCAGATTTTTTACCACTGAACCACCTAGGAAGCCCTGCTGTATACCAGACCCCACACTCAGTGATTCAGGTGCATTATCAGATTGTTGTTATACCCTTATGTTCCATAAGAGGGCCTTGAGGCCAAAGCAGTCCAACTCCGAGGACGTTTGATTCATACATGCTAGAAGAATTTGATCCTGAGAAGCACAGCTCCAAAGCCCAGGTCCATCTCTGTGAGGCAGAGGGGCTGCTGCTGTGTAAGATGCTTAGGGGAGAAGCTGACTGCTTAGAATGGGGTCCAAGCTCTGTCCCACCTTCTGCTTTTGTGAGAATGCTAGGAAAGCCTGTGTTTAGCGTGGGTCCCACTGAACCTTGAGAGAAGAGCTATTTGAGCCACACTATTAGATCCAGGCAGAGGTGCTTACTCACTGTGGGCTCAAACTGTGTGAAATATTTCAGTGTTTTAACAGCAGCACACTATACCTGCGTGTCCCAGTTGCACCAAAATCCAGCCCAGGGATGTATCGGTCATGATAGATCAAATTAAGCTGCAGTAACAAACAACCCCCACATTTCAGCTGCTCCAGTCAACAAAGGGTTTATGGACACCCAGCAGGAGTGGAGTGGGGGTGGGGGGGCCGTTTGCCTTCGGTTACTCAGAGATCCAGGCTCACGGAGCAGCTGCCACCTGGAACACTGCTAGTCACCAGGCCCAGGGTGAAGAGAGTTCTGGCCAGTACTGTGCTTGCCCAGAGGGGACTCCTGCTGCCTCTTGTTCACAATCCATTGGCTATAACTGGACTCACAGCCTTGTGTGTAACTAGATACACACGGTGACCAGGAAACGGAGGCACAGAGAGGTTAAGTCACTGGCCCACAGCCACACGGCTGGATGACAGTATAGATGGGATGTGAGCCCAGAGGCCATTGTCTTAGCGAGTTTGCTATAAGCACAGTCCTGATTCAGCGCGGTCCTGTCTATAGACCCTAGACTGGCCCAGATTTGGGTTCAAATCCTGTCTCTTCACCCCTGTGATGCCTGAGGTGAGCAACTTTGCTCTCTGAGCCTCAGTTGCCTTGTGTAAAACGGATGATAAACCTTCCCTCTGACGGTCTTTGCAAGGATCCCAGTGACGTCAATTATGATGCATCCGAGGTCTCGGGAGCCTTGGAATTGTTGAAGAATCAAGGCACAGCCCAGAAGGGCAGCCCTGTTCTCTCCCCACCAGTGAGGCTGAAACAGCCCCTGGAGGAGCCCCCACTCTGGGATCAAGCAAGCCATGGGGAGGCAGAGGGGGTCTCAGGGAGGGAGGGGGCACTCAGAGCACATGATAACTGAGCAGCAAGATACATTCTGCTATTTGATTGACTGTAACTGTTCCGGGCGCTCAGACTGGTCTGCAGCTGTGCCTCTAATGGGCCCCCTGGGCTGGACATGGGGGCCAGCCCTGGAGCCCTGCGTTGGCATCTCTATCTTGTGGGTCCCCATTCTAGAATTATTTTCGCGATGCCTGGAACATCTTCGACTTTGTGACTGTTCTGGGCAGCATCACCGACATCCTCGTGACCGAGTTTGGGGTAAGTTTCCCGCCAGCTTCTCTCAGGGCAGTTCCAGGCTGGGCTGGGAGAGGTGAGGAGGTCACAGAGGAGCAGAGGGTCCCGACAGCCACAGCTGGCTCAAACCAGCACTTGACCTTGACCAAAGAGGGATAAGCGGGGGGCCTATGTGGGGATACGGGGCTGTCCAAAGCCCCCAGCACTGCAGTGTGAATTCCCTGCATTTTGGCTACTGATGTATGAATAGATACTGTGGATAAGCTCATTGAGAAAACGGAGACACTTAAAGGATCTCCTGGCTAAGCCCTGCCCTCCAAACAGCACACAGTGTTGGGGGCCCAAGGGAACCAGCTTCAAGTGTATCCTGCTTGAACTAACCATCTTCTGGCTCATGGGCAGGAGGGAGCCACGGCTCTCAGATTAATGGGGGAACACCTTTCCCAGGACTTTAGGAGGGTCCCCAGGACATGTGTCCTACTGTATCCCCAGGCCTGGCAGGTTCCCAATGTGGGGGTCTCTGGATGTCAATGTGGTGGGCTGTGGGCCACATCATCTTTCCCCCTTGTCTGGAAGATTCAGGGTCCCAGAGCTGCTGTCTCAGACCCCTTCCTTGACCGTTTGCCAGTGAGCCCAGACTTAAGGGCCCTTGGGAGGCTGGGGGGCAGGTAGGAGATCCTCGCAGAGGAAGCAAAAGGGCAAAGAGTGTCAGAGCCAAGGGACAGGGGTGGTATCAACCTTGTCATAATAACAACAAAAATAAATAATAGGTGACAAGAATCATGTACTCACTGCATGCCAGGCACTGTGCCAAGCGTTTTATGTGGATTAACTCATGGTTCAGGTTGGGGGGGTTGAACATATAAAAGAATCCCTTTAGTGGTTTCAACTGAAGGGATCTGAAAGCAGAGACCACTCACCAGGCAGAAGGGAAGGAGCCCATTCACCATGGGGCCCTGTTGCCTGCCCAGGAGCTGAAGTCAGAGAGGGGCTACCTGGTGGAAAGTGTGGGCCCAGAGGGACAGAGCACCCGCCAAAGGCAGGCCAAAGCAGGCACAGAGCATCAGCGGAAATACCCTACCCTTCTCTCCTCCCACCGTCTATCTCCTGCCAGCCACTTCCACTGGCCAAACCCAGCCAGAAAGGAGCCAGGAGGCCGGAAAGCCAGGGCGATGCTCAGAACAGGCAGAGAACAGAGAGTAGACCTGCGTGGGGTGAGGCCCAAGGAAGAGGGTGTTGCCCCATTTCACAGATGAGGAAGCAGATGCTCAATGCTCAAGAAAATGAGGGACACACCTCAGGGCCTGCAGCCAGGCCTGGTGACTCCTGGGGGCACAGTGGTGCTCCCTGGGGCGTCCCTAACTGAGGCCCTGGCGGAAAGGGATCATTTGGGCCCCTTTTCTGCCCTGTGAGCCTCGTAGAACTGGGAAGCTCCACTGAAGAGGGACCGTTCTCTGACGCATCCCCCAACACCCCCACCCAAGTGGTATTCTGGCCACAATTTCTTGCCTTCAGCTTCAGTGAACCCACAGTTCCCCCTTCCCTCGTCTCAGCCTTGCTGCCTTCCTCTAGAGAGGTCATGCCCAGCTGGGGGCTATCCCCATTGGGGTACCTCGAGAGCCAGAGCTTAGACCTCATTGTCTGTCTTAGGTTTTTAAAAGGTCTGGGCTCCTCCTGACAATCAAAATTATCTTTCCACCCACCCAAAGACAAGACAGCCTTGAACCAAAATCTCTCTGGATCAAGAGCTTAGAAGAGATGACCCACCACCCCAGTAGGGCAGGTAGAGGAAGTTGGTTGAAGCTCTAGTTGCCAGTAAGAGATCTGTAGGATTGGACCCCAGTGGCTTGTTCTCCCGTCTACAAGATGTGGGAAGGAATGATGGGGCATGGGATCCGATTCAGGGATGTCAGGACTGTTATAGTAGTCCAACAGCCCTCCCTATAAGCTGTTTGACCTTGGGTAACTTGTATTACCTCTTCTCGTCCTGAATCTGGGACTAACCTTCATAACCAACCTCATCAGACCCTTGCAAGCCTCACATTCACCCATGCATTCATAGATGTGCACATTAAGCACCTGCTGCATGCCAGGCACTGGTAGAGGTGCCGAGGACAGAGCAAAACAGACAAGAATGCCTGCCCCCAGTGGGCTGACACTCTAGGACAGGAGAGGGCAACTGTGAACAAATCAGACTGCTTGACATAAAGTGCTTGGCACAGAACCAGCCAGGAATTAGTTCACGAATGGTGGTTATTATTATTGTTCTTGCTGTTATTACCGTGAATGAACTTGGGGTTGAGGTCTGTTAGGCAGCACCCCAGCCCTGAATTCTAACCACTTGGTGGGAAAGATAGAGGGTGGGCATTTGAACTCTTTTACTTTTAGGAGGATAAACTCCCAACCTGGAGGCAGGATGGGGATGGTGTGGGGGTGGGGTGGTCACCCTACTGAGCAAAGAGCCCTCAGAAGCCCCTTTCTGCCTCCCAGGTAAGCCCACTAGGTCTGAAGGCAGAGTTCAGCCAGGCTGAGGCAGGGGGAGCCAGACCATTGGGAGGGCAAGTCCCCAGGGTTTTGGGGGGAGGGAGAGAGGGTGTGAGGCCCATTGGGCCTCAGCTGCGCCCCCAAGTGGCTGGGGTGACGTGGGTTTGCCCTGCGTGCGATGGATAATGACTGTGTTTCTTGTCTTGTCTCTTTTCATGCCTGCTCTTTAAACTGTATATTGGCACAACGCCGTCTGAAAAACTCATCCAATCAAAATGCACTATGAAATTCATTTGTTCATCCATGACGTGGTCTGTGTGTTCATACACCAATGACTATCTCCCAACCCACCACCACCACCCCCACTCCCCGCCCGGGAACCGAAACCCATTGGTTTTTTGGCACTGGTTACAAATCAACCTAAAAAACGCTGAACACGCCTCCCCAACTGCCCCCGCCCGCCCGCTCCCCCTCCATCTTCAACATCTGCATCTAGAATCCGGTTGGTCTTACTTCTTTCTGAAGTCTAAATGCCTTACATTAACTGTGAACGCATCTTCTCGCATCAGCATTGCATGTCACGCCCTGGGCTTTTTAAACTTGGATTGCCTGATGCACCCTCCTATCCCCACTGGGTCTGTCTGTCGGTCTCTCCAAACCCTCCTGACTCCCCTCCTCCCCTCATTCCCACAGTCTCTCTTCCCCTGGTTTTTATTGGGTTTCTGAGTTGGGGTTTTCTGTTGGGGTTGGTTTGTGTCTTCTGCAAAGAAAAGGATGGGTTTGCCCCCAGGCAGCGCCTCCCCTAGGACAGGCTGGCTGGCTGGGTCTCCCACCCCATTCCTTACACACAGCCCTGTACTCAGAGCCCTCAGCCACTCTCTCAGCACTCCTGTCCCAGTTCACCTCCATGGAGCCCCAAGGCCCCAGGAAATCTCCACCAGTCCCTCACCCCATTCAAAGCCCATGAGCTCTTCAGGCTTGAGGACCAGTGATGTGCATCTCCAAGTCTGATGGAGGAGGTCTGAGGGCCCTGCAGTGTGTGGGCAAAGAGGCTTAGGTGAGGCAGACACAGAAAAGCCAGGACTCAGGTCTGGCTGCTTCCAGATGGGCCAGCCAGCTGACGCCCTCTCCTGGAGCCTGAGATGCAGAGGCTCCTGTCCCCCTTCCCCCACCCAGACACAGTCCCTACACACACATGCTGTCTGCTCTTTCCTGTTCAGCCTCTGACTCTCCTCTCTTTCTCTCTGTCTCCCTTTGTTGCTGTCTCTGTCTCTCTCTTTCCCTTTCTCTTTTTAGCTCTTGCAGTCTTCCGGTCTTGATCCTCCCCCCCCCCCCACCCACACACACACACACACACACACACACACACACTGTCCCTCCCTTCTGTTATATCCATCCACCCTGCACACACTTGCACCCCCACCACAGATGCCCTGTCTCCGTCTCTCCCTCACCTCACTTATTCAGCTCCCTACATAACTGCACGTTCCTCCCTCTGTTAAATCCCACCTGGGGACTTCCCTGGTGGTCCAGTGGCTAGGTTTCCGTGCCCCCAGTGCAGGGGGCCTGGGTTCAATCCCTGGTCAGGGAACTAAGATCCCACATGCCACAACTGAAAGATCCCACAGGCTGCAGCTAAGACCTGGTGCAGCCAAACAAACAAATGAAAATAAGTATTTTAAAAAGAGAGAGAAGAAATCCCACCTGCCTCTGCCCCTCCCCCACCCTCCCTTGAGAGCCTTTGAAGGATGCCCCTCAATGGCATCTTTGTACCAGGATCTCCTCTCCCCTGCTAGTTAGCCATACATAAGTACTCACCCACTAGACACTTAATGAACCCCAATTCAGTGCCCCAGATGGGGGGTTGGATAGAGGCAGACACCATCACTGCCCCCTCCCCCATTGCATCGCCTAGTCGTGTAGTTGGGATGGGGGAGGGTAAGCATTGGTCAAATAAGCCCTGAAACACACTTGAAATTTAACTGTGTTGCACACTGAAGTATAAGCAGTGTTAACAAAGTGGAGAGGGGGAGAAAGGGGCACTGGAGGCCCAGGATAGCACATGCAAAGGTCCTGGGGCAGATCAGAGCATGCAAGGGATAGGGTCTTCAAGTGAGAGGCTGTGGCTGGCGCAGAGTGGAGGAAGGCTGACCTAGAAAAAGTGAAGAGGTCAGAAGGGGACAGGACTCTGGGCCTTGTTGTGGGGGTCTGGAGCAGAGGAGGTATGATAGAAAGTGTGGTTACACCAGATGCTGCAGCTGCAGAGCAGGGAGTAGGAAGGCAGAGGGCTGGGCTGGAAGTGAGCATCAGGAATCCCAGTGAGAGATGACATGGGAAGAGGGAGGGAACAGTGGGAGGACTGGCCATCTGAGCAGGGCCCTCTCCAGGACCTGGAGATGGGTCGGGTCTGGGCTGGGGGTAGACAGAGACACATGGAGGATTTGAGTCTGGCTTGAACCATGAGACGGAAGTTAGGGAATGCCAGGAGAGGGTCAGGTAATGGGAAGAGCACAAGTGTGGACACAGTAGGCTTGACAGGCACCCTGGAAAAAGTCAGATAGGCAAGTGGTTATGGGAGCTGGAGTCCAGAGGCAAGATCTGGGCTGGAGATGGGGTCTTCAAGTGGCAGGATTTCTCTGGAGCACTGAGGTCAGTGGTCCCCACGTCCTTCTAAGCACTCATATCCCCTGCACACAGCAAGCCTTCCAGGGCCCGCATCCCTCCCCTTCAGCCTAGAACCAGGAAGCACTAGGCAGGGTTGGAGAGGACTGTTCCTTCACGGCTGTGGACAGAAAGATGGAAACTAGGAAGAAGGAAGTCAGAAGTTCTGCAGGTACTTGAAGGACTCTATGCAGACCCAGGGGGAGATGGAAGAATGGATGAGGGCAGACTAGAAACTTCCCCTGCCCTGTTACCCAGACCTCTTTCCCCTCTACCCCCTCCCCCGCCCCCCATGTGTCTCCTCTCTCCCTGGCTCAAAGAAGGGCAGCATGCTTTCTGCATGTGTCTCCTGGCAAAGCCCCCTTGCTTCTCCTGCATGATGGCAGCTCCCACCCCCTGCTCCGCCCCCAGCCCCCAGAGGCTGCTTCCAGGGCCTGTCTGCCTTTGCATGAATCCACATGTTATGCCGCGCCCCATGAAGGGATGGCTCGTACTCTGGGGGGTGGGTGGGAGGGGACTGGGGACACCTGGGCCATTGGCCCTGGTCCGAAATGGGTGGCCGAGCAGGGCTGGGAGTCAGGTCCACAGAGCACGGAGGGTGACTTTCAGTCAAGCTGGGTTGGGAGGGTTTATTGGAGGCACTCAAGACATTCTCATTGTGGTTGGGCCCAGTGTGGTCAGGGTAGGAGCCCCACACCCCTCTTCCATCCTAAATGTCTACCTAAGGGTCAACTGATATGTTCCAGAGAGCATCCCAGACTTTTCTGGCAAACCCAAAGGCCTCTTGCCATCTTCAGAAGTTCCTTGAACCACCCCTCCCATTCCTGCTTCTCATCTCCCAGGCCAGAGTTAGCTAGAACCAGTGTCTGGGAAACCCCCAAGAAGCACTAGATAGATTGCCCATATAATTCATTGTCCAAACTTTTGAGGCCAAAAGGGTCGCTGAAAAGGGGGCAACCTGAATGACCACCCCTGTGCCATTTGTAGGGTGAGGGCTAGGCCAGTTTTAACGCCACTACATGGCTTTATCTAGAGTTTCTCCAAGTCCCCTGGTGGCCCCTCTGCTTCCAACCCACTGATCAGTGGTGGTTTCCAGGCCTGCCTAAAATGCCTCATACCACAAATACCTCTGGTCCCCAAGCAGATACCAGAAGCCAGGAAACCCGTTCCATTTCTAGGATGTAAGAACCTTGGTGAACTGGAGGACACGTGGCCTGCTTCAAGGCAGGCGGCCACATCTGAGCCTCAAGTAACTGCTACCAGCAGAAGCAGCCTCAGGGTGGCCCAAAAGGCAGATCTGAGGGCCAAAATCTGACTTAAATGGGCAACTATTTTTAATGTCTAAAAGAAAACTCCTTGGGCCCAACAAGTTTCCTTGGCCAGATTTGGTCCATGCGTGACTTCCAGTCTCTGGTACCCCAGCAGCGCCCCCTGAAGCCCCAGCAGGCAAGCCCCTGGACAGTCACGTGGGAACCATCTAGTCACCGAGACCCAACAGCCCTGTCTCCCAACCCCCACCCCCACCCCCACCCACCCGGGGTTCTGGCTCGGGAGGGAGGACCTAGAGGCAGTGACTGACGGGGCCTTTGAGCAGAGGCAGGGTCCACCCAGGGAGGTCCTGGGGGCAGGGACAGCCTCACCCTCCCGGCCCCCAGCACCGGCCCCTCGGTGGACTTGGGCTGATGGCGAGCTCACCCACCCACGGGCGCTGCGTACTTCCTGCTTCCCGCAGGCCTGGTCCCGTGCTACTCCACCCAGTCCCAGAAGCTGAGAAGCCATCCCTGAGAGGGGGGAAAGGGCCCCAAATGCATCTTCTCCGACTCAGCGGGCAGCGAGGACTCGCCCTCCAGCCGAACAGCCCCAGCTCCCTCCCGTCCTCCCCATTCCCGCTCGCCAAGGGGGTAAGAAAAGATGCTCTTCCGCTTCTCCGATTGGCTCAAGCCGCTGCTCCTCTTGGCCGTGGGGTGAGGTCAGGGCGGGCAGGAGCGGGTGGGCAGCTCGGCAGGGCAGGGTGCCCGGTGAGTCCCACGACAGATGCATTTCTGGCCCGGAGCATAACATGCCCTCGGAACCCGCACATGTCCACCAGGCCTGAGCGCGCTGGCTGCCCCCACCCCGCCCTGGTGTTTGTGCATCGTACACGTGTGATGGATTCGGCAACTTGACCCGCTTGTGTCCTCTCGTCTCAGTGCATTTGGTTGTTGGGAGAAACAAAAACCATCTCGATTTTTTTCCTGATTGGATGATTCGGATATATTTTCTTTCCTTGTTCTTTTGTTATTTCTTCCCCACCCCACCCACCCCCATTCCTTTCTCTTCCTTCCTTTTTCTTTCCTTTCCCCTTTGCGGGTGGGGCTGGCAGGGAGGGTTTATGCTTTTGAGTTGATGCCTTTTCCTCCCTCTCACCCTTTCTCCTCCCCAACCCCCACTTCATTTTTTTTGAGTTTTTTTCCTCCGCACCATTGCATTAATAGTGCTTTCTCTCCTCTCCCTCCTTATTTGGGGTCTGGCTTGCTTTTTCCTGTTGGTTGGCTTCATGTAGGGGCCTCTGTGAGTGGTGACAGCTCTGAGCCCCTGGGGGTGGGTGAATGGTCACCCCTCTTTCTCCATCTCCCCAGAATAACTTCATCAACTTGAGCTTCCTCCGCCTCTTCCGAGCTGCCCGGCTCATCAAACTCCTCCGTCAGGGTTACACCATCCGAATTCTTCTCTGGACCTTTGTGCAGTCCTTCAAGGTAAGCCCCAGCCCCTGCCCCTGCCAGGCTAAGAAGAAAAAATCAGGATCTCTCCCCCACCCTCACACCCCTGCCTGCTCTGCTTGAATCTAGAAATCATGTGGAAATGCCTTTATTAATATCATATACCTTACTGGGAACGTGTTATATGCAGGACACTTTTCTAACTTCCTGCCCCCGGTATGTCTTGAGGGCTCCAAAGGGAATCTCCCAGAGCCACCAAAGATGCCCATCATCCCTGGCACCACTGGCAGCATGCGGCCACCCAACCTGCGGGGGTTGAGCACTGGGACCAGTGAGGGAAACAGCATGGGTAAGGGGCACCCAGCACTATTCTTCATTGCCTTCCTTCCCACCAGGCCCTGCCCTATGTCTGTCTACTGATTGCCATGCTTTTTTTCATCTACGCCATCATTGGGATGCAGGTGAGTGCCAGCCCTCTAATGTTCCAAGAACACTCCCAAGGAGGGCCACCCCGCTTAGGTAGGGGTGGGTTAGGGGAGCCCATTTCAGAGAGGCATCACTGTAGGTTGAGTAGAGTTTTTCTGAAGCTTCTGGCACCCATGGCCACTCTTAGTCATCACTATCTAATTCCCCAGGTGTTTGGCAACATTGGCATCGACGTGGAGGACGAGGACAGTGACGAAGATGAATTCCAGATCACTGAGCACAATAACTTCCGGACCTTCTTCCAGGCCCTCATGCTTCTCTTCCGGTGAGGCAGGGGCAGGCTTTAATCCTTCTCTTCCGGTGGTGGGCGTGACCTCGTCTTTCTCTTCCGGTGGTGGGCGTGACCTCGTCTTTCTCTTCTGGTGGGGCGTGCCCTCCACCTTCTGTTCAGTGAGGTTTGGGGTGGGTGTGGAGCGGCCCAAGGACCCTAACAGGGCAGAAGCTGAAAGCCCTGGGATGCAAGCATGAAGGCATTTTTCAGGGATAATCTCATAGAATCTTCTTGAGAATCCTGTCAAGGGATTCTTGGCAACTGCACCTGACAGATGAGGAAACAGTCTTATAGACTCTGAATAGACCGCTGAGGCTTGATTCTTAATGCCCGGAGGGGCATTAGCATCAGCATTTAAAAAAACATTCTCCTTGGGCTTAAATGCACAGCCAAGGATGAGAATTTCCCGCCTCGGGGAAGGCAGTGGCACCCCACCCCAGTACTTTTGCCTGGAAAATCCCATGGACGGAGGAGCCTGGTAGGCTCCAGTCCATGGGGTCGCTAAGAGTCGGACACGACTGAGCGGCTTCACTTTCACTTTTCGCTTTCATGCATTGGAGAAGGAAATGGCAACCCACTCCAGTGTTCTTGCCTGGAGAATCCCAGGGACAGGGGAGCCTGGTGAGCTTCCGTCTATGGGGTCGCACAGAGTCGGACACGACTGAAGCGACTTAGCAGCAGTAGCAGCAGGCTCGAAGAGGAAAAAAAGTTATTTACCTGGGACTCAAACCCACATCAGTCCAGCTCCAGAGCTTAAGTGTTTAACCTTAGTGCTCTGCCTCCCTGGGAGTAGGTGTTGGTTGTCCAGGGCTGCATACCCAGGTCACTGATGCCCCCTCTCTCCCCTCAGGAGTGCCACCGGGGAGGCTTGGCACAACATCATGCTTTCCTGCCTCAGCGGGAAACCCTGTGACAAGAACTCTGGCATCCTGACTCACGAATGCGGCAATGAATTTGCTTATTTTTACTTCGTTTCCTTCATCTTCCTCTGCTCATTTCTGGTGAGTCCGTGGACATGTGTAGGAAAGCTTCCTAGATCTCAGGGGTGTGAATTCTCTGGAATGTGGCTGTCACACACTTTTTACCTCCAAGACTTCTCTGGACCAGTTCACAATTAGGTTAACCAGGGTTTCTCACCCGTGACACTCGTGACATTGGGGGCTGGGTCATTCTCCGATGAAAGCTGTTCTGTGCCTGCTCGCATCCCTGGCCTTGGTCTGCTAGGTGACAGTAGCTCGTACCCCGCCAGTCTCCCAGCGGTGACAACCAAAGATGTCTCCAGACATTATCAAGTATCCCCTGAAGGAGGGAGCAGAATCTCCTCCTTTTGAGACCTGCTGTGTATGCTGAGAGAAAAACTAATGGAGCTCAGAGCTTGCCCCAGCTCCCATCTAGTTGAGCTGTAGGAGACTCCCACCTGCCCTCTGAAACGTGTATGCCTTCCTCTATATGATTAGAAGGCAGGAAAAAGTCAGCCACGTGAACATTCTCTAGAGGCTTTGGGTCTTTGCAAAAAAACTGAAAGGTTTTCACTAGTAAAAGATGAACTTGTTAAGAGGAAGAATCTCCTCAGACCTGAGAATATAACTCACTGTCAGACTGCAAAAAGGAACCAGGAATGAAAATGTACATATCAGGAACCTCCATGCTGTTCTCTCTTTCTCTCTTACTCTCTCTGGGGTCTCATCTCAGCAAATCTTTTTTGTTTTCCACTCTTCCTGGAATGGTTTTAGCATAGTCAGAAGAACTGAAACGATCTAGGTATTTCAGGCAGAGGGGATTTAATATAGGGATTGGCTACACAGGGTTGAAGGGAGAAGGCAATGGCACCTCACTCCAGTACTCTTGCCCGGAAAATCCCATGGACAGAGGAGCCTGGTAGGCTGCGGTCCATGGGGTCGCTAGAGTCAGACACGGCTGAGCGACTTCACTTTCACTTTTCACTTTTATGCATTGGAGAAGGAAATGACAACCCACTCCAGTGTTCTTGCCTGGAGAACCCCAGGGACGGGGGAGCCTGATGGGCTGCCATCTATGGGGTCGCACAGAGTCGGACACGACTGAAGCGATTTAGCAGCAGCAGCAGCAGCAGCAGCAGCACACAGGGTTGAAAGGGCAAACAGACAATGCTGACGTCACCAGGGATTAACTGCGGCACGAAGGCCAGGGCTGGGGTATTAAAAGGAAGAGAGGGTGTTGACAGCCAACTCAGCCACCATGGCACCCTTGCCCTGGCACCCTAGCTGTATGCTGCCCCCAGACAACTGAAGACAACGTTCTGTGGCTGCTGTCACAAAGAACCACAAACTTGATAGCTGAAAACAACAAAAATTGATCCTGCCACAGTTCTGGAGGCTAGAAGCCTGGCCGTGGGTGTTGGCAGGGCCATGATCCCTCCAGAGCAGTTAGAAGAGGATCCTTCCTGGCCTCCTGCGGCTTCTGATGGCCATGGATGTTCCTTGACTTGTGGCAGCATCTCCCCAGACACTGGGGAGTCTTCTCCAGGGGATCTTCCCGACCCAGGAATCAAACCCACATCTCAAGTCCCTCACATGGTCATCTTCATGTGTGACTGTGTCCAGACTTCCCTCTTATGAGGACAGCAGTCATATGGAATTTAGCCCACCCCGATCCAGTGTGATCTCATCTTAAACTGACGATGAGAGTACAAAGACCATTTTTTCCAAATAAAGTCACATTCGCAGGAACTAGGGGCCAAGATTTGAATGTATCTCATGGGGACACAGTTCAGTCCACAACACAGAGCCATGTGGGAAGCAGAAGGAGTCTCCTCTCCTCCTAGTCTCTCCTCCCCAGGTTGGCCTCCCTCCCACCTGTGGCTCCTGCTGGCAGGATGTAAGCTGCCCGAGGAGTATGGGAGCTATTGTTTTCAGACCTCAGCCCAAACATGAGTATCTCTCAGCAAAAGCCCAACACATCCACTCTCTTCAGACCAGCAGCCTCACATCAAGATACTTGCAGGCTAGGTCTCAAAGCATCCCCCACCCACCCTGAGTCCAGTGTCAACAGCCATTGACCTAGACAGCCCACTGTTGTTGCTCTTGTTGTTTGGTTGCCAAGTTGTAAGTTGTATCTGACTCTTTTGCAACGCCATGGACTGTAACCCTCCAGGCTCCTCTGTCCATGGGATTTCCCAGACAAGAATACTGGAATGGATTGCCGTTTCCTTCCCCAGGGGATCTTCCCGACCCAGGAATCAAACCCACATCTCAGCATTGGCAGGCGATTTCTTTACCACTGAGTTTCCAGGGCCCAGAGGGACCATTGCCCAGTGTCAAATTCCCAAAAGAGAGTCTGAATGGGCCATCCTGGCTCCTGGTCAAATAGCCACCATTGTCTTAGTAGCTGTGGGTTCATATGGAGACACATTCATACTACAGCCCATCTGGGAAGGGCAGGCACCCTAGAAGACATCTGCTGCACTTGACCATCAGCCCCTAAGAGGCAGGAGCTTTTGTTTTGTTCACTGCTGCATCCCCAACACCTGAACAGGGACTGGCACACAGTAGGTGCTCAATCAGTGTCATGAAATGATGAACTGAAGTTAGGGACACCTAGAAATACAGCTCGGAGAAGGCAGTGGCACCCCACTCCAGTATTCTTGCCTGGAAAATCCCAAGGACGGAGGAGCCTGGTAGGCTGCAGTCCGGGGGTCGCTAAGAGTTGGACACGATTGAGTGACTTCACTTTCACTTTTCACTTTCATGCATTGGAGAAGGAAATGGCAACCCACTCTAGTGTTCTTGCCTGGAGAATCCCAGGGACGGGGGAGCCTAGTGGGCTGCCGTCTATGGGGTCGCACAGAGTCGGACACAACTGAAGCAACTTAGCAGCAGCAGAAATTCAGCTTATTTAGTAAGCACCTACTGTGTTTACATCTGCCCATTTGCTTCATACCTACTATGTGCCAGGCCTTATGCTAGGTACTGGGGATATAAGGAGAGAACATGTTTCTCTCAGTTTGCAGGGGTGCTGGGCAGACAAGTCAGCAGACAGTAGTGTTACAATCTGATGTGTGGTTTGATAGGGAAGACAGAGTGAGAGAAGGAAGATTTCTCCCCCTGAGGGCAACTCAGGGACGGTGAGCAGGACTTAGACCACATATTGATCAAATTGGTTGCATATAGGGACTTCCTTGGTAGTCCAGTCGTTACGACTTCACCTCTGTAACGCAGGGCATGCAGGTTCAATCCCTGGCCAGGGAGCTACAATCCCTCATGACTTGCAGCCAAAAATCCAAAACATAAAACAGAAGCAATATTGTAACAAATTTACTAAAGACTTTTAAATGATCTACATAAAAAAAAAAAAAAACTTTAAAATTGGCCGCAAGTAACAGAAATTCAACTGAAACTGATATAAGTGAAATACACAGTTCACTAACTTATACCGCTGAAAAGTCCAGATGAGTCTGGGCAATAGCAGACCCTGTCCTCTTTGCTGTTTTCCTCCACACTGGCTTTATTCTCAGACTTTCTCCCTGTGGAGGGAAGATGGCTGCCAGAGTGCCAGCAAAAATCCCAAGGAAGTCTCTCATTCGCTACTCTGGGTCACGTGCCCCTCCCTAACCAATCACAACCCTGAGTTATGTGACCACCACCTATGAAGCCAACCACATCCAACAACAGCATATAAGTATAAAGCGGGGGAGGGCTCCCCAGATGTTATTACTCAAAAGGAGAAAAGTGATGTGCACTGAGGGATCAACATTTACAAAGGGCTGGAGGCAAGACTGATGCGAGCTCCCCATGTACTAAAGCCTAGAAGAGCGTGTGACAAGCTGCTACAAGATGTAGACGAAGGCAGGAAGGTGCATCCATCCACACATCCAACAAATATTTGCTGAGTAATTACTTTATGCTGGGGATGGAAACATGATAAGGTTCTGGTCCATGGAGTATGCATTTTGGTCTTGTTGGGGGTCAGGTGTGGGAGGATTGGGGGTCATGGTGGTCCCCTTGGTGTTGGCTCCTATGTCACATAACCTCTCCACCTCTCTCTCCAACTGTATCAATCTTGGTCTCTGTCTCTTTCTCTGTCTCTCTCCCCCATCTCCATCTCTCCATATCTCTGTTTCTGGGCTCCTTCTGTGAGCATGTGTCTTTCCTCTATCTCCCCCCCCATCTCTTTCTCTGACTTCCTTTTCCCATTTTTATCTCCCTCCCTCTCTCTCTCTGGGCCTCTGTGTATATGTGTTTGGATGTGTCTTGCTCTCCCCAACCCCGTCTTGGCCCCTGGGGTCCCCACAGATGCTGAATCTTTTTGTTGCCGTCATCATGGACAACTTTGAGTACCTCACCCGAGATTCCTCCATCCTGGGTCCCCATCACCTGGATGAGTACGTGCGTGTCTGGGCCGAGTATGACCCTGCAGCGTGGTAAGCAGTCACCCCAAATCCTCCAACCACATCACCCACCTTTCTCTGGTACTGGAGCATAGTCTAGGTCAGGCTCCAGACCTTAGGGTGTTGTCTCCCTGGGAAGCTAGCAGGGATTTCAGTAGGAACAGTGAAAAGAAAAGAGATGAGAATCAGTACCCTTGCACATCCTGGGTTAAATGATTTGGGTACCACTGCTGCCCATACCGGAGGCCTTCTGGAAATGAGGGAGAGATTCCACCATGAGTTTATCTCCTGTGAGTCTCTCCTGTCCCTGACTGTGAGGCCTCCAGATGGTGAGAACAACTTAACCAGGCCCCAGGGAGGAAGCCAGAGGCCTCTCAGCCTCAGTTCTCCTGGGAGTATGGGGAGAAGGGCTGGTTTAGTTCCCTTGGGAGACAGAATTAGCTACAAGATCAGAGTGGCAGAGCCTAGCTCCCATTTGGATTCCAGGACCCTGGAACATGAGGTCACATGAGGCCAGGGGAGAGGATACACAGCCTTGGTGGTCCTTGTATGTTTGTGATCATGAAGGGAGTAAGCTTTCCCATTTCCATGAGCAGGGGAGTGCCCCTCCTAGTTGGCAGACAATGGTTCCCAAGAGTGATCTCCACCCTGCTCAAGTATATTCAGTACCTTCTGAGCACCGAGCCCTTGCTGGACACTCAGATGTGCCACGCTGATGCTCAGAGCCCAGCAACCACAGACTGAAGATTCTAGTTCAGGCTGAGCTTGGGGGCTAAGAAAGTGTTAATAGAGGCCCTCAGCAGCCTGAGCACTGGAGGGGAGGCCTCATGAGGAAGGCAGGGAAAGATCAATCCTTGCCATTCTTACAGCCCCAGACAAGTCCTCCATGAGACCAAGAGGCTGGGGTGAGCCACGGGGCTGGGGCTTGACTTTGAGCTGGTTCCTAACTCTTCCTCTTTTGATTTTAGGTCACAGCAGTTGGATGCTGTCCCCCTGTCCTCTATGCCACGAACCCCCCCGCCAGCCCCCAGTGTAGCCATGTAGATTGTGGAGGAGGGAGATACAGAAAGCCCTGGGGGAGGTTCTCCCAGCCCAGAGTTCCCAGCCCACGCCACACAAAACCCCCTGCCCACCCCACACCCCCAGGGTCTGCAAGTATCTGGGACCATCTCAGGGACCTTTATGCATCCTATGTCTCCCTTACTCCTTCAAGCCAGGGGGTTCCCAGGCCCTGGCATCGTGACCTCACTTATGAGCACGGGGAGCCAGTGTGATGCAGCTTGACCCCGTGCCTCCACTAATCCCCTCTCTTCTCCTTTCAGCGGTCGGATTCATTATAAGGATATGTACAGTTTATTGCGCGTAATATCTCCCCCTCTCGGCTTAGGCAAGAAATGTCCTCATAGGGTTGCTTGCAAGGTTTGATTTCCACTAAAACCTGCTAGCATCCATGGAATGAGTGTGGCTTGGGGTTCTTCAATATATATATTTCATATATATATATATATAATCTAAAAACAGAGCCATCTCTCTCTTGCATTAAACTAGAAAACTCTCTTAGCCAACAGAATGCAGTCACGTAGACTTGATGAAGCATGGAACGTTTATCTCTCCGTTCCCTTCAGCCATTTCTGCTTGCTCTTAGCTGAAGCTGCCCATCCCGGGGTCTCAACGGCACCCCAAAATCAGACACATCCGAGGGGACCGTAACTTTGCATTGACCCCCCCCCCCGCCACCATCTCCTCCACTCTCTCCCTCTCCACCCTTCGCCTCCCGAAGCCCCAGCCCTTCTCCCACTGTCGTGGCCCCTCTTCCCCATCTAGGCCCCCTCAGAGACCAGCCTCAGCCAAACCAGAGAACTTGACCCAGTTTTTTAAATGACACCGAACCAAAGAATTGCTCCAGACCCTTCTGAGTGAGAAGCCGCCCTCCCCCGCCCATTCTGTCCACATTCCACCAGAACTAGAGCTCAGAGTCAAAAATGAATCTGACTTTTCTCTTTTCTCTCTCTCCCTGCTCATAAGCAGTGAAATAATATTTTTTAACTCCCTCTCCCATTTTTTTCTCCTCTTTTTTATTTATTTGAAACACCTCTTTTATCGTTCTCTGCATCTTTCTCTCTCTATTTTTTCGGCTCGTGTGATTTTTTTTTTTCTTTTGGTTTTTCCCCTTCCTTTTCCTCCCCTCCCTCACCCACCCTTCCTTTGGTTCTCCGTTCCCACCTCCGTTTTTTGTTTTCGGTGCTCCCAGGGGCCGCATGCCTTACCCGGACATGTATCAGATGCTGAGACACATGTCTCCGCCCCTGGGTCTGGGGAAGAAGTGTCCGGCCAGAGTGGCTTATAAGGTAGTTTAACCCTTGCCAACCACCGACGTCCAGGCACTGGGGATTTTTCAGTGCTGACCAGGAACAGCCAGCCGAGTCTCTTTTTCCAGCCTTACTCTTCTTTTTTTCCTTTTTCTTTTTTCTTTTTTTTTTCCCCCTTTCCTCCTCAAGTAAATGGATCATGACCATCCCTTGATTCTAAGCAATTTACTGTGTCCGTCCTTTCTGATCAGTGTGTCTTGGTGTTTTGAGACTCTCTTATGGCCAACATGCCGGGGTGGGGAGGGGGAGGGGAGCCCCCAAGTCCCCTCGCACCTGGTCCCCCAGGAGCCCAACTGGACACAAACACTTTGAGAGGTGGGATTGCCACTGAGCCCAGAGTGACCCCCATTGCCCAGACCTGGGCAGGCACCTTGCAGAGAGGGGCTTGGACCCCACCTTTTATATCTCAAGCCCCCAGGTCTCATGGTCCCCTATACACTCCTGAAGCTGATCTCTGACCTAGGGCCTTGGGGCACCTGAGACCTTCCGGGGAGCACCCAGAGCCTCTCCCCTCTTCCTTGCCCGCTGGAGTTGCTTCCCCAGTCTTCTGTCCCTAAGCCACCCATCTCCCCCCAAGACAACCCAACATGCCTCTCCATTGTTCCAGAGTGGGCAGGCGGGCCGCAGCTGGACCCCTGGACCGTGGCACCCTGACGCAGGCCATGCACGCTGCCTTGGCGGGGGCCTGGGGCGGGCAGGCACCATGGCCGACCTGGGGGGTGGTGCATGCTGGCTGAAGGAGCCGCCAGGCGGCTGGGCCGGGCCACCCCTCTAGACCCCTGTCCTGGAATCTCCCTTGGCACCCAAGGACAGATGCTCTGTTCCCCACAACTCATCCACTCGAAGTTCAGGGGATGACTTTGACAGTCAACCCCTCCAAAAAGTATGGTCCCATCATTCCATTCTCCCATCCCACCTTGGCCCCCGCTGTGTCTGAGAATCCTTCCTCCCATTCTGTGCACCTCACCTCCTCCTGTGTCACATAACCACCTCCCCACTTCCTTACTCCCCCTCCTCCCACTGGACACCCCTCCTTCCCAGGCGAGGCCATGAGGTGCCCCCACCAGCCTCTTCCTGCACCTGTCCCTTTTCTACCCGTGCTTTTGTCCATCTCTTGATCTCTGCTTGGCTGAGTGTCGGTGTGTGTGTGTGAGTGTGCGCAAGAGAAAGGGTGAGTGCCCTTTGCTTCTTGGTCTCTGTGCAGGGCCACCACGGGTTCATAAGCACCTTTGTGCCAATTTGAAACAAGCCTCCTTTCCACAGAGCACTCTGTGGGGAAAATACTGGAATCCACCCATGTGGGGACAACATGATACTTTTCCACTGTCAGCTGGGAAGGTGTCATTTGAACACAGATCCATGATTTCTGAGATGGGGAGCCCTTTGTGCCGTGCACAGCTGTGCACAGTGGCCCAGTCTGTTTCTCTGTCTACCGCCTCCCTCACCACCCTGCCCTAACCCATCTTTTGTCTTCTGCTCTAAGTTTGCCATTCCCATCCCCATCTCCAACTCTGTGCTTCCCCGTGTCTGCTCTGGTGGACATCAATTTTCATCTCCGTGCCACCCTCATCCTGGGCTGGTGCACACCAGCCCAGCATCTTCTCCCATGCCACCAAGCATGGGGGACAGAGCCCCTGCCTGGGATACAGGGAATTTTTTTCTTCCCTGGGCCATGGGAACACCCTCTCACCCCTTCCCCATGCCATCGCACAAAAAGCCAAGACCTGGACATGCCCCTGAGATACACTTTCCACGGAGCTATGAATGAGTCTCGAGATTCCGTCTGCATGCGCCCCCGTCCGCCGTTCTGTGTGTCATGGCCTCACTGCATGTCTGAGAGGGGCCCGCCCCATCTGTAGTCGGGGAGCCGCCTGCCTGCCGCTTCTTGGAGGAATGGTGTGGTCTGTGCCCATCTGGTCTGGTCTGGGCCGAGCCAGGGGGTGGGGGTGGGGAGCCGGCGGCCCTCCCAGCGGCTGTGGCCATGGACCCCTCTGCCTGGCTGCTGCATGTCTGCTGCGATCTGGCTTGTGCTCTTCTTCTTTGGGGTCAGAATGGAACGGAGCTGTCCAGAAGAACTCTGGGGCAGGGCAAGGATCTGGGCCAACCCTGGAAACGCCACTTCTAGGGTCCAGTAGGCGGGTGAGGAACGGGCAGCATAGGAGAGTCCCCAGTGCGCCCCCTATGGGTCACCAGGGGCAGTCAGGAAATGGAACACTAAGACAGGTAACCTGAGGGGTGGGGGGCACCCTAGCCGCTGCCTTCAGAGTTCTTCCTGGGGCTCCCCGGGTAGGGTGGGTCTGGCTTAGGGGATGGCGGAGGGGTCCCTGGGAATGATTGCCCTTGCCTTTGGTTTTCTGCAGAGGCTCCTGCGGATGGATCTGCCCGTCGCTGATGACAACACCGTCCACTTCAACTCCACCCTCATGGCTCTGATCCGCACGGCCCTGGACATCAAAATTGCCAAAGGTAGGGCAGAAATGGAAACTGAGAGGTGGGGCAGGGTGGATGGAACCAGGGCCTCAGAGGACTCAGCAAATTCACCTGCTTCAGCAAATATCCATGTGCGGGACAGCGCTCTAAGCCTGGAGGACACTGACACGTCCAGCAGCGCGGGGGAGACCTCCGTAAGGAAGCTGTGAGGGAGTCACGTGGATACCTGGGAAGAAAGCACTGCAGGCAGAGGGACCAGCGAGTGCAGAGCCCTTCCACAACCCCACTCCAGCTGTGTTGCACTGACTTGCGCTTTCCGCATGGGGGCGCCACGCTGTCTCGTGAGCAGAGGCAGGCTCAGCTCCCTGTTGTGAAGTTGCTCAGTCGTGTCCGACTCTTTGCAACCCCACGGACTGCCAGGCTCCTCCGTCCATGGAATTAGCCACAGTGGAAAGGCCTGAGCTAGGAGAAGGTGAAAGTGTCACTCAATCGTGTCCAGCTCTTTGCCACCCAATGGACTGAAGCCCACCAGGTTCCTCTGTCCATGGAATTCTCCAGGCAAGAATACCGGATTTGGTAGCCATGCCCTTCTCCAGGGGATCGTCCCCACGCAGGGATCCAACCTGGGCCTCTTGCATCACAGGCAGATTCTTTACCATCTGAGCCACCAGGGTAGACCCGTGGGCTAGGAGGAGCCCTGACATAAATCAGGGGAACACAGGATAGGGGCTTGGAAGGAGGGCATATGAAGAATTCACATTCTGGATATTTCCTGGGAGTCAAGACGACCAGATTGCTGATGGATGGATGTGGAGCATAAAGAAAGAGAGCATAAAGGCCAACCCCAAGGGGTGGGCCCCCAGCAACTAAAGGACGGACCCAGCCCCAGTTGCCTGAGAGAGAAGAGACGGGAGGAGCAGGTTTGGGGCCAAGTGAGGGCAAAAGATTGGTGTTGACAGTGACACATGGACATGGGGGCAAGAAGGGGCCCTCCAACTTACACTTCTGGCATTGCCCCCCACCCCAAGGTTCTGAAGGAAGTGAGATGGTGAGTCCTCCTGGCTGGGCTGGAGATGTAGAGTCAGGAGGCATCAAACGCTGACAGGTGTTAAGCCAGGAGCCTGGAGGAGCTCTCCAAGGGGACAAGTGAACCGAGAGACCCCCAAAGACGGAGCCTGGGGCCACCCCAGCATTAAAGGTAGCCAAGAAGGAGTGGAAAGGAGAGGCCAGGGAGGTGGGTGGAGAGCTGGGCAACTGCTAAGTCACTTCAGTCGTGTCCAACTCTGTGCGACCCCATAGACGGCAGCCCACCAGGCTCCTCCGTCTCTGAGATTCTCCAGGCAAGAATACTGGAGTGGGTTGCCATTTCCTTCTCCAATGCATGAAAGTGAAAAGTAAAGTGAAGTCACTCAGTCGTGTCCAACTGTTAGCGACCCCATGGACTGCAGCCCACCAGGCTCCTCCGTCCATGGGATTTTCCAGGCAAGAGTACTGGAGTGGGTCGCCATTGCCTTCTCCGAGAGAGAGCTGGGCAACACTGGCTCCTAAAAGGCATCTCCAGTGTTTAAGCACTGCCCAGGACCAAGACTGACCAAGAGTGAGAACCAAGAGTAACCAATGGATTCTGTGCCAGGTCACCGCCAATCACTTTGACCAGGGCAGCTCTGAAGACTGAGGACCATGAGCGATCAATGGGTTTTGTGCCAGGTCACCACCGATCACTTTGACCAGGGCACTCTGAAGTAGACTGCCCAGAGTGGGTTTCAGAGCCAGTTTAACAGCAAACTGGGTGTGACTTGGCAGCTGATGAGACAGCAGGGCAGGGACAAAGGCACATGGATCACCAAAGAGAAGGAAGTTGGGGGAGTCGCCGGTGGAGGACTGGGTCCATTGTCCAGCAGAGGGTTGGAAATCTCAGTGGGGCTGAAGAGAGAGGTCAGGGCTGCACCCAGCTGAAACCCCTGAGAGGTCACCAGGAAGGAAGGCTGGACTGCAGACGCGTGTTCTTTCCAGGGCCCTGAGGAGAAGAGGGGAAGGAGGCTCCAAGGCCGGAAGTTGCGGAAGGAAGACATTCAGGGAGGGAGACCAGCAGCTTCCAGTGAGACAGTTCATGGTGGGGGCGGGGCGAGGGGGAGGGGCACGTTGAGGACAGATATTGTTAGAGCAGGAAGCATGCAGATCAAAATAAAGAGAGCAGGCTGCTGCTGCTGCTGCTAAGTCGCTTCAGTTATGTCCGACTCTGTGCGAGCCCATAGACAGCAGCCCACCAGGCTCTCCTGTCCCTGGGATTCTCCAGGCAAGAACACTGGAGTGGGTCGCCATTTCCTTCTCCACTGCATGAAAGTGAAAAGTTAAAGGGAAGTTGCTCAGTCGTATCCGACTCTTAGCGACCCCATGGACTGCAGCCTACCAGGCTCCTCCACCCATAGGATTTTCCAGGCAAGAGTACTGGAGTGAGGTGCCATTGCCTTCTCCGAAGAGAGCGGGGGGGGGGGGGGTGCCCCCAAATGGAGCAAAAGAATCAGGAGTGAGGCTGAGACTTGGAACAGAATAAGTGGAGAAGGGGAAGGGTCAGGGCTCAGGCCCTTGTCTGACACACAGTATTAATTTATTTCTCATGCAGCAAGTTGGAGGCAAGCGGTTCGGACTTGCCAGGCATCCCGGCACATGCGTCTGATCTGGACCCAGGGCCTGACTGGGTTGTGGCTCTGCCTGCCCCAGTTTGCTTATCAGCATGGTTGAAACTGAATCTGCCGGCAATGCAGGGGACCTGGGTTTGATCCTTGAGTCAGGAAGATTCCCTGGAGAAGGGCATGGCAAAGCACTCCAGTATACCTGCCTGGAGAATTCCATGCACAGAGGACGCGGGCCGGCTACAGTCCATGGGATTGCAGAGTCAGACACGACTGAGCAACTAACTGGTCCAGTGAGACAGAAACTGGTCCAGGTCCCCACACACATGGTTGAAACGAGTCCAGGTCCCAACCCAGGGAGGTGAGGAAGCAGAAGCATGGGTGGGCAGCTGCTTTCTTATGTGGAAAAGTGGACTCAGCTTGCCCACCTACCTGCCCTGTCCTCAATTATAAACTTTGGCAGAAAACCTCACCTGCTCTGAGCCTCAGCCCATGTATTAGCTAGCAATGCCATGTAACAAATGACCACAAATTTAACAGCTTAAAACACACCTATTTATTAGCATATAGGTATGTAGGTCGAAGTCCAGATAGACTTAACTATGCTCTCAATCCACAGTCTCACAAGCCCAAAATCAAGGTGGCCAGGCTGGGCTCATCTTTGGAAGCTCTGGGGAAATTTTACTCCAAGGCTTATTCGGGTGTTAGCAAAATTAAGTTGCCTGTGGCTGCAGGACTGAGGTCCCCATTTCATTTTGGGCTTCTCGCCAGAGTTTATGCTTAGTTCCTGGGGATGCATCTAATTCTTTATGTGCTCCAAGTCTCTCTGACTTCTCTGCTGCCAAGAAAATTCTCTGCTTTTAGAGGGCTCACCTGATTAGATCAAACCCACCTAGATCAGCTCTGAAACTTACAGTCAACTGACTTGGGACTTTAATTACATTTACAAAATCCTTTTATAGCAGTCCCTAGATTATCATTTGATTGAATAAGCAGAATCTAGCTGGGAGAGAAGGGTAAGCTTTAGAATTCTGCCTGCTACCATTCCTGCACCTGTAAAATGGGTCTAACAGTGCACCCACTCTTGGTACATGCATGCATGCAAAGTCACTTCAGTGTGTCTGACTCTTTGCAACCCTATGGACTGTAACCCACCAGGCTCCTCTGTCCATGGTATTCTCCAAGCAAGAATACTGGAGTGGGTTGCCATTTCCTCCTCCAGGGGATCTTCCTCACCCAGGGATCGAACCTGCATCTGTTACGTCTCCTGCATGAGCAGGCAGGTTCTTTATCACTAGCACCAACTGGGAAGCCCCTACATAATACCTTTGTATCCCAGCTGCTCTTTTCCTCTGGAGAACCTGTGTTTGGGGGTCCCAGGATAGCCCAAAACGAAGGTTCAAAAAAAAGAAAAAAAAGGCTTGGATTCAGTGATTTGATAGAACCCAGAACTGGAAAGCGGGGAAGGCAATGGCACCCCACCCTAGTACTCTTGCCTGGAAAATCCCATGGACAGAGGTCCCTGGTGGGCTGCTGTCCATGGGGCTGCTAAGAGTTGGACCCGACTGAGCGACTTCAATTTCACTTTTCACTTTCATGCATTGGAGAAGGAAATGGCAACCCACTCCAGTGTTCTTGCCTGGAGAATCCCAGGGACGGGGGAGCCTGGTGGGCTGCCGTCTATGGGGTCGCACAGAGTCGGACATGACTGAAGCGACTTGGCAGCAGCAGCAGCAGAACTGAGAAGAATTGCTTTACTCACAGTTGTGGTTTATTACAGCAAAAAGATACAGATTAAAATCTGCAAAGGCAAAATGCACCTGGACAGGGTCTGGAAGAGACCAAGAGGGAGCTTCCACTCCCTTCCAATGGAGTCACATGCACCGTGCTTACATCTCCCAGCAATGATGTGTGACAACATGTATGAAGTATTGTCAACCACCCCAGCCCACCTGAACTTTGAGTCTAGCATATTTATTGAGAATTAGTCATGTAAGCCTGGCTGACCTCAGTTGCTGAGCCTCTCGCTCCTCTAGAGGTCACACTGGTACCACATGGCTCAAGACCCCCCGCCATAAATCCCATTGCTAGGATAAATTACCTATGGATGGCGACTGCGGCCATGAAATTAAAAGATGTTTGCTCCTTGGAAGAAAAGCTATGATAAACATAGTGTATTAAAAAGCAGAGATATCACTTTGCCAACAAAGGTCTGTCTAGTCAAAGGTATGATTTTTCCAGTAGTCATATGGATGTGAGAGTTGGACCATAAAGAAGGCTGAATGCCAAAGAACTGATGTTTTGAATTGTGGAGCTGGAGAAGACTTCTGAGTCCCTTGGACTGCTAGGAGAGCAAACCAGTCAATCCTAGAGGAAGTCAACCCTGAGTATTCATTGGAAGGACTGATGGTGAAGCTCCAACACTTTGGCCACCTGACGAGAAGAGCCAACTCATTGGAAAAGACTCTGATGCTGGGAAATATTGAGGGCAGGAGAAGAAGAGGGCAACAGAGGATGAGATGTTTGGATGGCATCACTGACTCAATGGACATGAGTTTGAGCAAATTCTGGGAGATAGGGAAAGACAGGAAAGTCTAGCATTGCTGCAGTTCATGGGATCGCAAAGAGCTGGACACGGCCTAGCAACTGAACAACAGTTGTGCAAAGTTTTGAAAGGGTGGGATTGCTGACAACATTAGAGTGTGTGCAGGGTCTCAGGTGGTGGTGGCGGCTTAGATGCTAAGTCGTGTCTGACTCTTGCGATTCCGTGGACTGTAGCCTGCCAGGCTCCCCTGTGCATGGGATTCTCCAGGCAGGCATACTGGAGTGGGTTGCCATTTCCTTCTCCAGAGGATCTTCCCAACCCAGGGATCAAACCCTGGTCTCCTGCATTGCAGGCAGATTCTTTACCAACTGAGCTACAAGGGGAGCCCTCTCCTAATCTTGGTGAGTTTCTCCAGCCCCTTTAATCTTGCCTCAGGTGGCTTCCTGGATGCTGCTCCCTTGATTAGCAACTGTTGGAATCCACCCTTTGGAATCCAGGAAAGGTCAAGGAGGCTGGAGTCTTGCCTGGAAGACAAGGGGGAGGAAAAAGGCCTTCGTGCCTGGGAGTCCCACGGGGCCTTGCTACCCATTAATCTGACCTGCCTGTGTTACTACCAGCTCAATGAATGAGAGCTCCACCGGGCACATGCTGTGTGCCCAGCCCTGTGCTCAGCAAGTGGGACGTGGCAGGGAAGGACAGACGAACCTCCAGCCCTCATGGGGCTGTGGGGAGACACGCAACAAACAAATAGGCCACTATAAATAAGTAGACTATGTAACGTGTTCAAAGGTCAGAAATGTTGTGGAAAGGAAAGAAAGAGCAGGGTCAGGGGGTGGGGATCCTGGTCAGGGGTTTAAACTCTAAGTCAGGGGTTCTCAACCAGGCATGATTCTGCCTCCATGTCTGAAGACAGCTTTGGTTTTGTTTTTTGGGTTTTTTTTTTTTTTTTAGCCTGAAAAGTGATGATTTATTCATTCTTTACAACTTTTCATATTAAGGAACATATGGCAGAAGTGGAAGCTTCTGATGAACTAATTGAAATTGTTGTCAGTTCTAACAGACCAAATTAACGCAGAGATGGCAGCAGGAGCTCCCGTCTTATTTTACCACCTCCTTTGCCCATTGGCTTCAATACCATACAGAGAAGAAACCTTCTTCCTATCTGGGTGCCAGCGGTTCACCCCAGGGAAGGCTGAAGACAGTCTTGGTTGTTGAAACTGGAAGTGGGCTGGCCCTTATGGTACCTGGCATGCCAGGGAGGCTTTTTTTTTTTTTAATGTTTTATTTATTTATTGGCCACGTGACATATGAGATGTTAGTTCCCCAACCAGGGATTGAACCCAAGCCCCCTGCTTTGGGAGCATGGAGTCTTATCCACTGGACCACCAGGGAAGTCCCAAGAGAAGCTCTTGAATGGTGCCACGTGCATGGGACAGACCCTGCAACAGAGAAGGCTCACCAGGGGTGTGTAGAGTGGTGTAGGGGAGGGGAAGACCCTGGGACTCAACTGGTTTCTGGGGGACTGATGCCCCAATACAGCGGTACCTTCTGTCTCTGAAAGTGAAAGACATGGACTGCAGCCTGTGAGGCTCCCCAGTCCATGGACTTCTCCAGACAAAAATACTGGAGTGAGTTGCCATTTCCTTCTCCAGGGGATCTTCCTGACGCAGGGATGGAACCCAGGTCTCCTGCATTGCAGGCAGATTCTTTATCACCTGAGCACCAGGGCAGCCCTGGGAGCCCCAGTATTAACAACTCTATACCTGGAAGGGGAGTCAACCTGGGATTCAGCCTTGAGTGGATCCCATGACGCCAAGGGAGAGCTGCCTTGAAATCCCCTAAGGAGTTTCCCTTCATAGTAAATCCCCTACATATGAATGAGCTCTGTTCCAAGAGCATTCATAAGTCCAGTATGTTCCTAAGTCCAAAAGACTAGCCTAGGTACCAAATGAACATAATCAGCTGTATAGTACTGTACTGTAATAGGTTTATAATACTTATCACAAAAATAATATATAAGAACAAACAAAAAAGAAAGAGAACATTTTCAATCTTACAGTATAGTACCTTAAAAAGCACAGAGTATAGCATAACAGCTGGCATACAGGGGCTGGAATTGAGTGAGCAGGCAAGAAGAGCTACTGACCGGCAGAGGGAGAGGAGGCGGGAGATGGAAGAGCGGAAGGATCTCAGCAGTAGGACAGGGCGGGAAGCTGCAGTTTAACTCACGGCTGGCCTGACACTGACAGAACGCACGTTCGCATCTTTGAAAGTTCTCAACTTAAAGATTCATAGGCAGGGTATTTACTGTGTTTCAATGTGAACAACCATCCCGAATGAGAGATTGCCATGTGAACTGAAGCATGCAGGAGGAGCCTAAGGTGGTGATTCTCAACCGGAGGCGTTGTGCCTACCAGGGGACACCTGGCAATGTCTGGGGACAGGCTAGGTTGTCAGGGTCAGCTACTGGTAGCTGGTGAGTAGAGACCGAGGATGCTTGAAACCCTTCAGTGTGCAGGACGGCCCCGCAACCAGGAATGATCCAGCCTCAGTGTCTGACAGGGCGAGAAGCCTTGACCCTGCCTCAGCCATTCACCAAGAGCAGGCATCCTAGTCAGCTCAGGCTCCCATAACGGAATAGCAGAGACAGCACGTAAACAACAGAAGTTGACTTTCCCACAGTTCTAGAGACTCGACACCCAGGCTCGAGGTGCCAGCACGTTAGGTCCCTCCCGAGAGGCCTCTCGGCTCGCAGACGGCCGCGTCCTTGCTGTATCCTCATGGCCTCTCCTCTGTGCCTATGCTCCCCTGCTGTCTGTCTCTCTTAGGGACCGCCCTTATAACCTCACATAACTTGAGTCACTTCCTTGAAGGGCCCATCTCCAAATGTCATTACATTGGGCATTTGGGCGTCAATGTGAATTTTGGGAGGACACAATTCAATCCATAACAATAAGTGGCTTCCTTTTCTCCACCCGAGACAGGAAATACGTAAGCTGTTGAGCAAAAGTGACTTTTCACAGGAATGTCACGTTCTCTTCTTTCCCTTCCGATGTCTCTGAAAAGGAACCAGAGAGGCCCCAGGCACCTCACCTAGCTACAGTGGATGAGAGATGTAGCTATTAATCCCAACTGGTTTCTTAGAGGAAAGAAAAACTGTTATAGGTTGGTGTCAAGGGTGTTGAAAGGCCAGCTCCAGAACAGATGATTGTTTGAAGGATCTCCCGCAACCTGAGTCCAGGCCCACCCATCAGCCCCACCCCCACACAGCTTGGCCTCAATGATCTATCTCTGCACCTTTAGACCCCGCAGACACCAGAAGTGAAGTGGTGAGCAACAGCACGAGGCGATAAGTACAGTGGAAAAATAAAGCCAGAAAAGGCATAGAAGAGGGGGCTGCTTTAGGTTGGGAGGCGGCTAGAAGACCTCTTTGATAAAGGATCTGGGCAGGGACCTGAAGCGGATGAGGGAGGGAACCACACCGATACCCATAGAAAGGACCGTCCTGGCAGAGGAAACAGCCTATACAAAGACCTTGAGGCAAGACTATGCTTGGCGTGGTTGCGGAGCATGGAGGAGGTTGGTGTGGCTGGAACAGAGTGAGCAAACGGGGAAGTAGAGATGAGGGCAGATGGTTCAGGGTCTTGTGGACTTGGGGAGATCACCCTGGGCGATCTCTGAGCGCCGGAGACATGTGACTGATGTAAGTGTTCTTGGGCGCCCTCTGGTGGCTATGGGTGGGCTATGGGAGGTGGACCTGGGCAGAGGCGACTGCCCTCAGGTGTTCGCGAGCGCCCTCTGGTGGGTGTGGGAGGACTTGTGCAGAGGCCACTACACTGGTCCAGGCGGTTCAGCTCACTACTGCTTCCAGATCCTCACTGTGGAATAGGATCTGTGCTTGACTTGACAAAAACCCTTCTGAAAGAATTTTTCTCAAAGACACCTGTCTCTGCAATCACACAAGGGAAGATGAGTAAAAGCACGGAGCGCCTGGCAGATGTCTGTGCTTTGATCCACATCCGCTGAGAAGGAGAAACTGCACAGGAGGTCCAAAGACAGTCCTAGGCTGGATCCGGAAAGCGGAGTGGGAGAACGAAGGGCCATGAGAGCAGATGGTGGGCGACAAGAGGTGGACAGGGGTGGAGGCAAAGGGGGTTCTTGGGGCTGCCTGGGTGGGTCAGCTCTTCAGCCAGCAGGCCCCCATGGATGGTGGTTCAAACACTGAAATACTACTCAGCTGGCTGATAGCCAGCCCCTGCTCTTCCCCCAGATCTCCTGGACCTCCTCCCATAATCCAGCAACCACAGGGTTAATATTTGGCCCAGCAGGAAGCCCTCAGACCCTTTCTCTAGCTGTCATCAATGTCCCTAACTGCTGGTAAATGTTAGGACAACACCCCTGTGCCTCGTGTTGGGGGCTGTGAAACAAGAGTCGAAACAGGGTCCAGGCTGATGTATCAGCAAGGATGAATGAGAATGTGCCGCCGTAACAAACAGCCCCAAGATCTTGAACCAACAAAGATTCACTTCCCACTTGCATTAGGTGGGAACGTCTTCCAGGGTCAGCAGGGTCTTCTGTTCATTAGTCACTTAGGGACCAGGCCTGAGTGGGCAACCACAGTCCCCAGTGTTACCAGTTGCTGTTGACAGAGGGAATGAGAACTCAGGAGGGTCTGCACTGGCCATTAAATGCCCAAAGCGGCACCTCACTCTGCTCACACCTCATTGGCAAGAACTCATCTCATGGCCCCAGCCAATCCCAGGGAAGGCAGGAAGGGCTACACTCCCATGTACGCAGGCAGAGAGGACAAGGAATCACCATGGCTGGGGTGAAGGGCCAGGGGTCAGCTAGTTCCAAGGTCAGCATTCATAGGAGGGAAAAATTTGGTTGAGGGACAAACTTCCTCTACCAGGACTATTCCCTGAGGCTTACCCCAGGCTCCCTACAGCAGACATAGTTCTAATGCTGCCCATCAACTACTCTGATCTTCAGACAACTCACTGAGGCAGGTACTATTGCCATCATCCTGAGGCACAGCACAATAGACTAACACCCATGTCACGCAGCTGGCAAGTGGGAACCAGGCCAGTCCCTCTGGATGCTGGACTGTCTCCCACACAGTCTTTCAAAGGCCCCGGCCCTGCCGGGGACCAGGACCCCAAAGCCTGGGTCAGCAGGAGCGTATGGCTTTGCAGCTTCCCCAGAGGCCAGCTGATGCCTCTCTGTTCCCACTCACAGGCGGAGCTGACAAACAACAAATGGATGCAGAGTTGCGGAAGGAGATGATGGCCATCTGGCCCAATCTGTCCCAGAAGACTCTGGACCTGCTGGTCACCCCCCACAAGTGTAAGAGCCAGGCCCGGCCTGGGACAGAGAGTGGGGAGGGAAGAGGAGCCTTGGGATGGCGGGGCTGGTGCATACTGGGGCCCTCCCCCATGGTGAGCTCATCCTGTGCCCCCAGCCACGGACCTGACAGTGGGGAAGATCTACGCGGCCATGATGATCATGGAGTATTACCGGCAGAGCAAAGCCAAGAAGCTTCAGGCCATGCGCGAGGAACAGGTATGGCTCCGGCCCTGACAGCCGCTCCTTCCCTTGTCCATCACTCTGTGGACACCCAGGCTGGGAGACAGTGTCTCCCTTGTCACCGTGAGGACCAACCAGAACAGTGGGATGACGTCAGGCTCCAGGACAGGTCACTGAAGGAGGAGGGCCGTGCCAAGGAGACATAACCTGGAGTAACTCATTTGCTCCACCAACACTTACTGGGCGGGGACTTCCCTGGTGGTCCAGGGGCTAGAGTTCCATGCTCCCAATGCAAGGGGCCCAGGTTCGATCCCTGCTCAGGAAACTGGATACCATGTACTGCAACTAAGACCCAGTGCAGTCAAATAATCCAATAAGCAGAACAAATAAACTTTTTTTTTTTTAATTATTGGGCACCTGTGGTGTGCCAGGCACCTTTCTCAGCTCTGGGTATGTGTCTGTGAGCAAAACAGACCAGAATCCCTGCAGAGCAGACTTTCCAGTTGGCAGAAGGCCACCAATGATAGATGATGAAATTATATCTCACTGCAGAAAAAAGTAAGTGCCAGGAGAAAAAGCAGGGGGTGGGCAAGGGAACATGATTTGAAAGGGGTAGTTTGGGAGGCATTGCTGAGGAAGTGACATCAGAGGAAAGACTTGAAGGAAAAGGAGAGAGAGCCAAGCAGATACCTAGGGGAAGAGTGTTTCAGGCAGAGGGAATAGCCAGTGCAAAGGCCCTGAGGCAGGACCATGAGTTTGAGTTTGAGAAATAGCAGGGAAGTCAATATGGCAGAACAGAGTGAGCAAGAGGGGCAGGGGAAGAAGACGAGAGTGGGGAGGTGACAGGACGGATTATTCAGGATTTGTGGGCCTTTGACTTTTGCTCAGTGGGAAAAAGTGGGAGCCACAAGGGTGCTTCAGGAGAGGTGGGAAGTGATCTCTTGCCACTGCTCACTGGTGCTCTCTGGTGGCAATGGAGAGTAAGGGCTGGAGCTGGGAGCCTGGGAGGGGGCAGTGGTCCTGGCCAGATGATGAAAACCAGGACGGGGGTCATGGAGCAGTGAGAAGTGATCTGGTTATGGATGGATTTGGAAGAGTCTAGAGGACTCGCTGATGGATCAGACTTGAATGTGTGTGTGTATTTTAAGGTAGGGGTGGGTTTCAAGAATGCCTTCTAGGATTTCACCCCATGGGTGGGCTAAGCATACCCTCCATAGCCTCCTCACTGCAGTCCTGAAACCAAAGCCTCAGCCTGGGACACCCTCTTCCATCTCTCCCCCTCTTCCCCCACCCCCCAGCCACCTTGTGTACACACACTGCTCTCTGCTTCCCCAGAATCGGACACCTCTCATGTTCCAGCGCATGGAGCCCCCATCGCCAACACAGGAGGGGGGCCCTGGCCAGAACGCCCTCCCCTCCACCCAGCTGGACCCAGGAGGAGGCTTGTGAGTGTCCCTCTTGGCCAGAAGGCAGGGGAACAGGGGTGCTGGGTGCCAGGTGCAAAAGCCACCAGAGTGCCCACCATCACCCCGGCCTCTGTACCCCACACAGGATGGCTCACGAAAGTGGCATGAAAGAGAGCCCATCCTGGGTGACCCAGCGGGCCCAGGAGATGTTCCAGAAGACGGGCACATGGAGCCCAGAGCGGGGCCCCCCCCACCGATATGCCTAATAGCCAGCCCAACTCTCAGGTACCTCCATGGCCCCAGCGCCCCCTTGGCTTCCCCGGCCCGGGCAGGACAAGAAGGAGGGGTCTGGGCCCCTCACCTGCAGCTCTGCACACACCCAGCCAACCCTCCACCCCGGGGTCCCCCGGCCAGGTGGCCCCAGGGCTCACCCAGCCTCGCCATCTGCCCCGCAGTCTGTGGAGATGCGAGAGATGGGCAGAGACGGCTACTCGGACAGTGAGCACTACTTCCCCGTTGAAGGCCAGGCCCGGGCGGCCTCCATGCCCCGCCTGCCTGCCGAGAACCAGGTGAGAGCTTTCACCCACCACTCTGGGGACTGGACTTGGCCTCTGGAGTCCCTGGCTTCCCCTATGCAGCCCAGGGACCCAGGGCTGAGGGGGACTCCTGCACCTTTGGCTGCAGCAGGAAGGGTCCACACCTCTGGAACCTGCAGAGGCCCTAATCCTCTTAGTTTCTCCCTGACGGAGGACTGAGAGAGGACAAGGTTCCTCTAGGGCAGGGCACCATGGCCACTGCCACGGGGTTTGCCTCTGCTCTGTTTGGGGATACTGAGGCCAGAGGATGTGGAGGACACATATCAGGGATGTGGATGGGGGATGGGAGGGGATGTGTCAGGCCCCGGGGAGAGCTGCAATCAAGAATATCCATGCACGCACGCACGCATGCGCACAGAGGCGCATGCACACAGGGATGGGTGTGCTTGTACATCGTACATGCTCTGAGGAACTTGGCAGGTCCCAGGACTTGGTAGCATGTCTGGGATGGGGCCTGGGAGTCGTCTCTCTGTCTGGTCTCTGTGAGAGCCGCTGGGGAGAAGCAGGTGTGTGTGCCTGACGCGTGTCTGTGTGTAGCTGCTTTACCCAGCTGCGGGCTTGGTTGTCCGGGGGCAGTGTCCCACCGCCCCTGGCCCCCCAGGACAGAGGGGCCAGAAGCATGGCTGGGCTGCCCACCCAACCTGAGAAGCAGGGCGGCATGTCTGACTGGCAGGCTGCCCGTGTGCTGTGCCGTGGCATCTGCACGGGGTGGGGGTGGCGGAGGCTGGGCTGTGCTGTGCCTGGCCGGGCCAGGGTCACCCAGGGGCATGGCCTCTGGCTGCTGAGAACTTGGGTGGGAGGCACCCAGCCTGCATGTCCAGTCCAATCCCGATGGGCCCCCCAAAGCCCAACCAGGACTGAGCTTCTGGGCCCCAGGAGAAAGGGGGCACGAGCCAGCTGATGGCCACCCCACCCCACCCCCGAAGCTTTGAGCGTCAGCGGAGCCAGGGCTGGGGCGCAGTGCATGAGGCAGAGTCCAGGGCCAGGCGCCTGCGGCCACGTCGCCCCATCTGTCGGTCTCATGCCTTTGCCATCTGTGCGCTCCATCCCCATGGGAGGAAGGCCAGCCGGGCCTGGGGTCGCCCACGCACCGGGGACGTTAACCTCTCTCTCCCTCCCTCTTCCCTCCCCACCTCAGGTTCTTCTCTCTCCCCAACCCTGGCATTCTCCTCCATCTCCCACACACCTCTCCCTCTCCCTCTCGGCTTTTATATTTATTTCCTTCTTTCTGTTTTTTCTGTGTGCACCATCCCGTGGGGCTGTGACAGAGGAGAAGGGGCCGGCCACGTGGGAATAACCTCAGTGTATGTACCGCGCCCGCCCGCTGCCCAGCTGGGCTCCGGCCCCCTCTTCCCGCCCACCCCCCTCGTGGGAGTTCTGTCATCTCTCCGGGTCCTCGGACCCCACCCTTTCTTTGCAGACCGCACCCCCAGCCTCCCACCCCGTGGAGCCCCATCCTCATGTGTTGTGTTCTCTGTGTGCCCCATGTATGCCCTGGAGGGGTGACCCCGCCCTGCCCCCCCACTTCCCACCCTCTCTTCAGAGCCCCCCAAGCCTGGCAGGCGGGCGTCCATCGTTCCAAGAAGCCTGACCTGCAGCCCTGCCTGGCTCACTCTTTCTTGGGGGCTCTTTCCCATGACATCACCTATGAACCTCTGGTCTCAGCCCCGTGTCCCTTAAGACTCCAGTCTCAGGCAGTGCCACTGGGCCAAGCCCTGGGCAAGTCTGCTCTGTCTTCCTTCTCTCCTCTCCCAGCCGCAGGGAACCCAGTCCACCCAAGGGTGCAGCAAACACACAGGTTCCCAAGCTGCAGGCCAAGGATGAGGAGAGCGGGTCCCCCCGGGGGTCTCAAATGCCAGGCTGGTCCCTCAAAGTCTTCCCATAGAAGCTGGACTTAGGTGGGCAGGAAAGTCCAGTCCCAGTTGGCCAAGGAGGACTGTGTGCTGGGTGCCTGGCCCTGGGCCAATAGGCCTGGCAGCAAGGAGAGGCTGAGGCTCCTCACTCGCTTTGGAGAGCAGGCCGGGCTGCCCAGGGCTCCAGGTTTGTACTCCGGATGGGAGAACCTCTGCCCTTCAGCTGGCCTGCCTGTCCCAGCAGGAGACGGAGAGAATGGGGCCTCCTGGCGGAACCCCGGAGGAGCTGGGGAGGGGACAGAGGAGTCCTGGAGCCTGAGGCCCAGGGCTCCCCCCACCAGACCCCACCCCTGGATGGTCACACCCCCATCATTGATGGCGGATGGGGCAGACCGGGACTGCTGCGTCCCGGGCACTGACCCCGGCCCGCCGGCCTGTTCCCCTCCACCCCAGACCATCTCAGACACCAGCCCCATGAAGCGCTCGGCCTCCGTGCTGGGCCCCAAGGCCCGGCGCCTGGATGACTACTCCCTGGAGAGGGTGCCTCCCGAGGAGAACCAGCGGCACCACCAGAGGCGCAGAGACCGCGGCCACCGCACCTCCGAGCGCTCCCTGGGCCGCTACACGGATGTGGACACAGGTGGGTCGCCCTGCAGGGCCTAGGGACCGGAGGCTGTGTAAGGGGACAGAGCAGGGGAGATGGGGGAGAAGGCAGAGCAGGGTAAACACTGAGTAAGGAAAAGACAGAAGGGCCTGGATAGGACCCAGGGGGACTGAGATGCGCCAGCTGCTGCTCACACCGTGGTGACCAGCTCCCCCACACACACCCACCAAGCCACCCTGGGCCCAAGGGCAAGTGCTCGCAGGGCCCGCAGTCCCGCTTGGAAGCCACCCACATGCACGTCCCATGCTGCCCTTTCCTCACAGCCATCTGTCTTGTCTGACCCCATGCGGCCCCAGGCTTGGGGACAGACTTGAGCATGACCACCCAGTCTGGGGACCTGCCATCAAAGGAAAGAGACCAGGAGCGGGGCCGGCCCAAGGACCGGAAGCATCGGCAACACCACCACCACCACCACCACCACCACCCCCCGCCCCCTGACAAGGAGCGCTATGCCCAGGAGCGGCCCGAGCACGGCCGGCCCCGGGCCCGTGACCAGCGCTGGTCCCGCTCACCCAGTGAGGGCCGGGAGCACATGGCCCACCGTCAGGTGGGTGTGGCAGGAGGCACTGTGGACCCCTGCGGGAGAGGATGGGGGGCCACAGCCCACAGCCCCCTCTGGGAGGGGTTCCCCACTCCCACCGCGATCTCTGACCTGCCCACCATGGGGCTCCCCAAGCCAGGGGGTTGGGCTCGGGCAGGGGTGGACACTGGCTCCTGCCACTCTGGCTCCCCACTCTGCACCCCAGCCCCCTGCCCGCCTGCCACCTCGCTCCCCGCCGCCCGCAGCTGCTTCCTCTTTGGTTGTGGATCACGTTTGAGTTTCGGGCCAGCAGTGGTCTTTACGACTCACGCCCACCCTGGCTACCTTCTGCCTTTTGCTTTCCTTTAACCCGGCTTCCGTTTTTTGTTTCAATTATGATTTCTGTCCTCTGGACGCCTGTGAGTAATTTTTGAAACTTCTGCTATTTTTAACCCCGAAACTTACAAAACTCCATTTCTCATTTCTCTTTTCACTTTGTTGTGTTGGTTTTCGACTTCCCCTGACCCTCCTCGTCTCTCTCACTCCTCCTCCTCCTTGTCCCCTCCTCCCCCTCCTCCCACCTGTGGCTGTTGCTTTTTTCCTTTTTTTCCATTTGAACGTCCTGTGTGTCCCGCCCCCCTCCTCCCCCGTCCTCTGAATTTTCCTTCGCTCCCCACCCTCCCGTCCTCTGTGTCTCCTTCCGTCTCCTTCTGGTTGATTTTGTTGTATCTTTTTTTTTGATTTCCTTTGTTTCAATTTTCGTGTAGGGCAGTAGTTCCGTAAGTGGAAGCCCAGCCCCCTCAACATCTGGTACCAGCACTCCGCGGCGGGGACGCCGCCAGCTCCCCCAGACCCCCTCCACTCCCCGGCCGCACGTGTCCTATTCCCCCGTGATCCGTAAGGCCGGCGGCTCGGGTCCCCAGCAGCAGCAGCAGCCCGCGGCGCGGCCGGGCCGAACGGCCCCCAGTGGCCCGCGGAGGTACCCGGGCCCCGTGGCCGAGCCCCTGGCCGGGGAGCGGCCGCCCACAGGAGGCCACGGCAGCAGCCGCTCGCCCGCGATGGAGCGGAGGGTCCCGGGCCCGGCCCGGAGCGAGTCCCCCAGGGCGCCGTGTCGCCACGGCGGGGCGCGATGGCCGGCGTCCGGCGCGCACGCGGCCGAGGGCCCCCGGGCCCCCGGCACCACCACGGTTACTACCGGGGCTCCGACTACGACGAGCCAGATGGCCCGGGCGGCGGCGGCGGGGAGGAGGAGGAGGAGCCCCGGGCCGCCGCCTACGACGCACCGCCCCCCGCGCGCCACGCGTGCTCGCCCAGGACTCCCCGGGCTGCGGGCCCGGCCTGCGCCTCGCCTTCCAGGCACGGCCGGCGACTCCCGAACGGCTACTACCCGGCCCACGGACTGGCCAGGCCCCGCGGGCCGGGCTCCCGGAAAGGCCTGCACGAAGCCTGCAGCGAGACGGACGACGATGACTGGTGCTAAGCCCGGGCGAGGTGGCGCCCGCCCGGTCCCCCCACGCACCCCACGCACACGCCCCTTCGGGGAGGAGCCGCACCGGCCGCGGGGCCACCTCGCTGCCACCTGCCCAGCACACGGGGGCGGGGAGGCCCGGGAGGGCCCAGGAGAGGACCAGCCGGACGACCCCGGACTCTGGAGGGAGTCCCCAGGCCGGGACACACCAGGGTGTCCCGGAAAGACCCTCCTGGGCAACGACGGCGCCCCCCACCCAGCCCCGATCCCCCACGACGACGGCGGGGGGCCCTCGGGGGCAGACAAACCACACAGCCAAGGGATTCGAATTAACTCAGCCATTTTTGGAGAACCTTGGGGAAAATGGAAATTTCAAATAAAAAAAAAAAACATTTTTAAAAGAAAAACGGGGAGAAAAAAAAATTGCTTCTATTGATGAGTTTTATCATCTCAATTGAAATCTTTCCTTTCCCTGGTGAACGCCTGCTGGTGGCCCGTGTGTGGCTAGAAGCCGGAAGCGAAGAGGAAACCCAGCGTCCCACACAGACCGCCACCAGACACACTCATACCCCACACACGTTCTCAGACACACACAGGAGTGCTTGCTGGTTATACCAAACCCTACTATTACTGCCTGCAGAAATCAATTTAAAAAAAAATAAACAATTTTAAAAAGGACAAAAAAATTAATGATTGAGAAAAGAAGCATTTTTTCTGACATTTGGTCCTGCTTGAAATAACAAAAGAAAAAAAAAAAAAACACCACCACCGATTTCCTTTGCTTCTTTTTTTCCTTTTTCCTACCTTGTTTGAAAACTGTGGGCTTGGGACTGTGAATTATTGCATGACATTCAAAAAAAAAAAAAAAATAAAAAAGTTGAGTCAAAGGGCTTCTGTATTGGAGTGGTCTTTATAGCTTCTGCAAAGTACTCCCCAGGTCTCTTTGGGGGACCTTGGTAGGAGGCACTTGGAAAGTGGTTAGGATGAGAAAGCGGGAGCTCTCCAGCCAGGACTCTTTGCAAGAAAGTTAAAGCCAGAGACACGGGCTGGGTCTTTACCTGGATGTCCTGGTTGGGGGGCAGTAGAGCCCCACCACCACCACCCCATGCCTCCACCCTCAGACCACCCCCACCAGCACCTCCCCATGGTTCCAAGTCTGCTGGATAATATTCCTGCATGATCTGGCCAGTGAGGCCCCAAGGGAAATGTATGAGGCCTCAAATATTAGCAAAATTCTCAGGACCCCCAAGTCCAGTGGGAGGTCAGCCCCATCCGAGGCCTCTGGCGCTCCCACCACACTCACCAGCACCCAAGAAGCTGCTTCTGAAGGGCTCCACCCCAAGCTGTATCCCATTGTGAAACTTTCCTGAGATGCCCCTGAATTACTGCAGCCATTGGAGAGTCCTAGAACCTAGAGGTCAAGGTTCAGAGCAGCCTGTCCGTAGCAGAAGAGGGTCATGGCCAGTTCAAGGTGAGGGCAGCATATCAGAGGTGGGGTGGGGTTCTTAAGAAGGGACTGACAGCCTGCCCTCCCTCCACCCCCAGCCCCATCTGTCCATCTGCCCATCAGCCCACAGTGCACCTGCCGGCACCCTCCCACTCCAGGCTTCTAGAAGCTGGCCGCATGATGAAGAGCGTAGAGCACCTTCCATCCCCAGTGTCTGACCTCCCTGCCTATTCTGTGAATGCTTCTGTGAATATAGTCAACAGCCAAAAACCATTGTTAATAACGTCAGGAGGTCAGAGAGCTATGTTGATTTAGGTGAGCAAAAGGCCAGTTATACCTGTTGTTCAGGGGCTTCCCAGGTAACTCAGTAGTAAAGAATCCACCTGCCAAGGCAGGAGATGCAGGTTTAATCCCTGGGTCAGGAAGATCCCCTGGAGGAGGAAATGGCAACCCACACCAGTATTCTTGCCTAGAAAATCCCATAGACAGAGGAGTCTGGTGGGCTATAGTCCATGGGGTCGCAAAAGAGTCAGAAATGACGTAGTGACACACACATCCCTTGTTCAGGCTGACATGAAAGGCCTTTGGTCTGAAAATGCAACTCCTGGTTCTCCCAAGAAAGGGCTTCAGAGAATCATGTAGAATGTGCAGTTACAGAGAGGTAGATGGTCTTCAAGGAACAATGGAGTACCAGATGAAGGGGAATCAGAGGCCAAGAAGGGGGACACTAACCAGAGACATCTACCACACCCCAACTTCAGGGTCAGTCATTGACCCGAGGGGCTTAGCTCAGCCCCAGCCTTACTGACTGTGTGACCTAAGGAAAATGCCCTTACCTCTCTGTACCTCTATTTTCCCATCTGCAAAAGGGAAACAGTAATAGAGCTGTTCATGAAGATCAAATGCATTATTCTACACCAGTCCAGCAAACTTTCTCTTAAAGGATCAAAGAGTAAGTATTTTCAGCTTTGTAGCCCAGCTCTCTCTCTCAACTCTTCAGCTCTGGTCATTGCACCAGGAAAGCAGCCTTATGTAAAGGAGTGGGTGTGCCTATGTTCCAATAAAACTTTATTTATAAAAACAGGCAGCAGGCTAGAAGGACCTAGAAGAAATATTTAACAAGGACCTAGAAGAAATATTTAACAAGGACCTAGAAGAAATAAAAAGAGTCAACACATAATGAATAATGCAATAAATGAGATCCAAAACACCCTGGAGGCAACAAATAGTAGAATAACGAGGCAGAAGATAGGATTAGTGAATTAGAAGATAGAATCCTAGAAATAAATGAATCAGACAAGAAAAAAGAAAAACGTATCAAAAGAAATGAGGACAATTTCAGAAACCTCCAGGATAACATCAAACGCTACAACATTCGAATCATAAGAGTTCCAGAAGAAGAAGATAAAAAGAAAGATCATGAGGAAATACTTGAGGAGATAATAGTTGAAAACTTCCCTAAAATGGAGAAGGAAATTACCACTCAAGTTCAAGAAATCCAGAGAGTCCCTAACAGGATAAACCCAAGGCGAAACACCCCAAGACACATATTAATCAAATTAACGAAGATTAAATATAAAGAACACATATTAAAAGCAGCAAGGGAAAAACATCAAATAACTCACAAGGGAATTCCCATAAGGATAACAGCTGATCTTTCAATAGAAACTCTCCAAGCCAGGAGGGAATGGCAAGACGTAATTAAAGTGATGAAGGAAAATAACTTACAGCCTAGATTATTGTATCCAGCAAGGATCTCATTCAAATATGAAGGAGAAATCAAAAGCTTCACAGATAAGCTAAAGTTGAGAGAATTTAGCACCACTAAACCATTTCTCCAACAAAAACTAAAGGACATTCTCTAGATAGGAATCACTAAAAGGGTGTATAAACTCGAACCCAAAACAATAAAGTAAAAATATGGACCATAAGAAAACAGGAGTAGCAATACTTATATCAGATAAAATTGACTTTAAAGATCTTGAAAAGGAGACAATGAAGGTTACACATAATGACTTAAAGGAACAATCCAAAAAGAAGTTATAACAATTATAAATATATATGCACCCAACATTGGAGCATTGATATATCTATGACAAACATTAATTAATATGATAGAAGAAATATGCAGCAATACAATAATAGTGGGAGACTTTAATACCCCACTCATATAATCTGGCTGTAATATACAAAGTAAAGAGCAAAACATATTTACTTATGAACCTCAAAAAATTCAGTTCACTCAGGAGAGTTTAAAAAAAAAAAAAGACTTATTTGTTTACTCTGTAAAGGTTTATTGACTATTTTATGGGTTTGGTACTACTTTGAGTAGTAGGGAGGAAGAGGTGACAAATGTGATCCTGTTCTAAATAATATATTGTGGTATAGATAGACCTACCAATACAAAATACCAAGATGTGCCTAAAGATGAGGACACCCAAACTGGACTTTTTGTTTCCTGAACTTTTCATTTCGAGAACAAACCTCCTAATATAGGATGAATTCAACATGATTTTTTTTTAAGTGTTCTTTGTGATTAAAAACAGAAAGCCATTGGTTAAGAAATTACATATACTCCTCCCCACCATCACTCCCCTTCTTTCTTCCCATTTCCCTCCCACCCTTATTGATCCTTTCCTTTGTCCATTTTCCCCTGCAAAAAAATAAATAAATAAATAAATAATAAAATAAATAAATAAATAAATAGATAAAAGAGAAGGACCTCTTTCCCTAATATGAGCACATTATCATATTTAAAAGAAAAAAAAAAAAAAAAAAAAAAGCTCAGAACCCCCGTAAGGAAGTAAAAAAAAAAAAAAAAAAAATAAAAACAGGCAGCGGGCTGGATTGGACCACTCTTCTACATCCAGTTTTCAAACACTTTGGTCTCGGTACCTCTTTCCATTCTTTATTTTTTTTATTTTTTTAGTTCTACCAGTTTATTGCTACCAACCCGTCACCCTCCACCCTCATGCACAAGTGCTCAGTCATGTAACCCCATGGACTGCAGCCAGCCAGGCTCCTCTGTCCATGGACTTTTCCAGGCAAGAATACTGGAGTGGGTTGCCATTTCCTTCTCCTCATTCTTTAAAAAATATACTTGAGGGAACTTCCCTGGTGGTCAAGTGGTTAAGATTCCAAGCTTCCAATGCAGGGGCCATAGAACTTATTCAGAGAACTAAGATCCCACATGCCACAACACCAAAAGAAAAAATAAATTATATATATATAATGTGCAGCATGGCAAAATAAACTATATATATATACATATACATCTGTTTATATGGGTTATAGCTACTGATATTTGCCATTTGTAGATTAAAACAAAAAAAATAAAACTGCTAATTTTAAAAACTGTTAGTTTTTAAATCACAATCTATCTACTCAAGATAACAAATAACATTTTTAATGAAAAATAACCACCTTTTCCAAAACAAAAATATTCCATAAAAAGAGAGACGTTGTTTTCCAACTTTGCATCTCTTCCATGTCCAGTAAACAGAAGACAGCTGGATTCTCACATCTGATTCTGCATCCCACCTGTTGCAACAGCGGCTGTCCTGTGGAAACTCCACCACACACATGTGAGAGAAAAAAAGTGACAGAGGCAAAGGACATCTTAACATTAATATTAAAAATAGTTCAAAGAAAAAAATATTTTTAAATAGTTCAGGGACTTCCCCGGTGGTCCAGTGGTTAAGATGCTCTATTTTTGATGCAGAGGGTATGGCTTCTATCCCTGGTCAAGGAACTAAGATCCCACAGGCTAAAAATAATGTTTAAAGTAGTACCAGATATTTATTTAAAAAAATAAAAGTTCAGTCTGATGGACCCCCCGGAAGGGTCTCAGTGGCCCCCAAGTTTCTGAAACCCTTTGAGAACTGCTGTTCTCAGAACAAAGGGTACCTGGCCCATAGTAAGTGATTTTTTACTATGGCCGTTATCACCATAGCATCAAAACTGAGGGTTCCAGAAGGTCTGGCTCCAGCCCCCAAGCCCTCAGGTAGCCGCGGGTAGAGGAGGCTGAGGGAGTACTAATGCAGGGTGGGCTGCACTCCATCTGTAATAGTAGCACCTAAGAAGAGAACAGGGGAATAAGAAACTAAAGGGGTTTTTAAATTGTTATTAAGTATAGTTGATACTGCTCTAATGGCAGAAAGCAAAGAGGAACCTCTTGATGAGGCTGAGGGAGGAGAGTGAAAGAGTTGGCTTAAAATTCAATATTAAAAATACTAAGATCATGGCATTCAGTCTCATTCAGTTCAGTTCAGTCGCTCAGTCGTGTCCGACTCTTTGCGACCCCATGAACTGCAGCACACCAGGCCTCCCTGTCCATCACCAACTCCTAGAATTTACTCAAACTCACAACCATCGAGTCAGTGATGCCATCCAGCCATCTCATCCTCTGTCGTCCCCTTCTCCTCCTGCCCCCAATCCCTCCCAGCATCAGAGTCTTTTCCAATGAGTCAACTCTTCGCCACATGAGGTGGCCGAAGTACTGGAGTTTCAGCTTTAGCATCAGTCCTTCCAATGAACACCCAGGGCTGATCTCCTTCAGAATGGACTGGTTGGATCTCCTTGCAGTCCAAGGGACTCTCAAGAGTCTTCTCCAACACCACAGTTCAAAAGCATCAATTCTTTGGCGCTCAGCTTTCTTCACAGTCCAACTCTCACATCCACTCATGACCAATGGAAAAACCACAGCCTTGACTATGAAAGGTTGTTGTTGATTCACGCAAAGACGCCAGGATTCTTGACCCCCGGAGGAGAATTCAATCTAGGGCTAGAGATGAGGCTTGATCGCTCAGAGCTTTTGTGTAATAAAGTTTTGTTAAAGTATAAAGGAGATAGAGAAAGCTTCTGACATAGGCATCAGAAGGGGGCAGAAAGAGTACCCCCTGCTAGTCTTCAGCTGGATGTTATATAGTCACTAGCAGTCTGTTAATAAAAGAAAGAAATGTCTTAAAACTCAGAATGGCACCAGGCCCCTCATCCATAAGACGCATTTTGGGATAATGTTGGCACCAAATGGTTCATCCTGGGCCATAAAATGATTAACTTGAATCTTGAAGAAGGGCAGATCACCATACAAATAGTTTCGTTTACATAGATTAGGGGAACAATATCTGAGTATAATATACTGGCTTGTCAAGTAGGTTCTGAGCCAAGAGGCGGAACCGACTTGAAGACAGTTTAGGGTAAATGCATAGTACATTAGCATAGCTTAAGGTAAACATTTCCATAAGAGAAATGCATTGGTTATCTCTAGGTTTGAGAATAGTTAACTTCAGGTGAAACCAGGTGTCATTATGGCAACACAGTATTTTAAGAGAAACCTCTTTTTAAATTTGTATAGAGAAGGAAGAAATATCGCTAGTTTGTTTCCTCCTGCCAATTAAGAGAGATAAAAATGTCTGACACTTGCAGGCTATTTCCTCCCTTTGCAGACCCCTGGCCTTCCTGCCTATTACCCTGTCAACTAGATGGACCTTTGTTGGCAAAGTAATGTCTCTGCTTTTTAATATGCTATCTAGGTTGGTCATAACTTTCCTCCCAAGGAGTAAGCGTCTTTTAATTTCATGGCTGCAATCACCATCTGCAGTGATTTTGGAGCCCCCCAAAATAAAGTCTGACACTGTTTCCACTATTTCCCCATCTACTTGTCATGAAGTGATGGAATCAGATGCCATGATCTTAGTCTTCTGAACATTGAGCTTTAGGCCAACTTTTTCACTCTCCTCTTTCACTTTCATCATTACTTCATGGCAAATAGAGAGGGAAAAGGTGGAAGTAATGACAAATTTCCTCTTCTTGGGCTCTAAAATCACTGTGGATGGTGACTGCAGCCATGAAATCAGAAGATGTTTGCCTCTTGTCAGGAAAGCTATGACAAACACAGACAGTGTGCTGAAACGCAGAGACATTACTCTGCCAACAAAGGTCTGTATGGTCAAGGCTATGGTCTTCCCAATGGTCACATATGGTTGTGACAGCTGGACAGTAAAAAAGGCAGAATGCCAAAGAATTGATGCCTTCAAACTATGGTCCTGGAGAAGACTCCTTAGAGTCCCTCAGACAGCAAGGAGATCAAACCAGTCAATCTTAATGGAAATCAATCCTGAATACTCATTGGGAAGACTGATGCTTAAGTTGAAACTCCAGTATTTTGGTCATATGATGAGAACAGTTGATTCATTGGAAAAGTCCCTGATGCTGGGAAAGATTGAGGGCAGGAGGAGAAGAGGGCATCAGAGGATGAGAATGAGATGGCTGGATGGCATCACCAATGCAATGGACATGAACTTGGGCAAACTTCAGGAGATGGTGAGGGACAGAGAGTCCTGGAGTGCTGCTGTCCATGAGGTCACAAAGAGTCAGACATGAGTGGACGATTAAACAACACCAACATAGTTGATTAACAATGTTGTGTTAGTTTCGAGTGTACAGCAAAGTGAATCAGTCATACATATACACTCAGGAGAGTTGTTTTTTTGTTTTTTTGGCCATGCCGCACAGCAAGCAGGGTTCTAGTTCCCTGACCAGGAATCGAATCAACCTAGAGATTGTCATCCTGATTGAAATAAGTCAGACAAAGAAAGACAAATACATGATATTGCTTATATGTGGAATCTTTTATTAAAAAAATGGCATAAATGAACCTATTTACAAAACATAAATTGAGTCACAGATGTACAAAACAAATTTTCTACATTTCCTCAGTAGTCCAGGAGTTAAGATTCTGCACTTTCACTGCAGGGAACTGAGATCCTGCATGCCACCCAGCATGGCCAAAAAACAAAGAAAAGAAAACAAACTTTTGGTTTACAAAGGGAAAGGGGAAAAGAGGGAGAGGGAAACATTTTGAGATTGGGGTTGACATATATATTACTACCTAGTTTACAATGCTATGCTATGCTAAATCACTTCAGTCGTGTCCGACTCTGTGTGACCCCATAGTCGGTAGCCCACCAGGCTCCGCCGTCCCTGGGATTCTCCAGGCAAGAACATTGGAATGGGTTGCCATTTCCTTCTCCAATGCATGAAAGTGAAAAGAGAAAGTGAAGTCGCTCAGTCATGTCCGACTCTGAGCGACTCCATGGACTACAGCCCACCAGGCTCCTCCCTCTGTGGGATTTTCCAGGCAAGAGTACTGGAGTGGGGTGCCATTGCCTTCTCTGACTAGTTTACAATATATAACTAATAAAAATCTATTGTATAGCACAGGGAACTCTGTAATGACCTATATGGGACTAGCAGTTAGAGAAGAGTGGATCTATGTATATGTATAACTGATTCACTTTGCTATATACAGCAGAAATGAACACAACATTGTAAATCAACTATAATCCAAAAAAATTAATTTTAAAAAGTAGAGGCTGGACCTCCCAGGTGACTCTGGTAAAAAATCTACCTGCCAATGCTGGAGACACTGTTTCACTTCCTGGTCTGGGAAGATCCCACATGCCACGGAGCACCTTGGCCTGTGAGCCACCACTGCTGAGCCTGTGCTCGAGAGCCCAGAAGCCTCAGCTACTGCAGCGAGCACACTCTAGTGCCCGTGCTCGGCAGCAAGAGAAGCCCACACACCACAACTAGAGAGTGCCCTCCACTCGCCGCAACTAGAGAAAAACTGCCAACCTAGCACAGCCAAAAATAAATAAAATTAAAACTTATGTCTAAGAAAAAAAAAAAAAGACAGGGTTGCTGCTGGCTGGAGTAGAGTCTGCAGAAGGAATGGACACAGAACTAGCATCATTCCACCCTGCTCTCGATCTGCCATGTTAGTCCCATCTGCTAAACATGACACCCACTTTTCACTGGATCTCTGGTCTCTGCCCAGAATGGCAGCCCATGCCCTTCTGCAATTCCCCATTAAGCCCCTGGACCTAGGACCCTGTGAGCTGCTCAGAGATGGGCCTTCCTCCCCACCTCCCCCACAGTTCCACCCAGACCCAGCCACTCCCCACCACTTTCGCCCTCACCCACCCTGCTCCAGCTCTTAAACAGGAGAAAGGCTTCACCATCCAGGCAGTATCTTCCAAGACTCCATTTGCTCAATAGAAAATCTGGAGATATGTACAGCTAGCCATGGACCTGTGATGTTTACCTCTGAAGAGGGTGGGCAAGGCCCTCAATGGACGAGGGTGTAGACTTTGGTGTTGCACTGAAATAATTTCACAAATACACATGCTCACTTCTGTAATCAGGAAACAGTTTTTAAAGGCATCTAGATGCCTTATTATGCAAAAAGGGCTTTCTCTGATCTCCAGATCTCCCAGGCCTATCAAGGACCACATGATAATAACCAACCTCGTGGACAACCAAATGAGACTCAGCGCTCCCCAAAACCAAGGCCTGGGTTTTGTTCAAGGACTCGTGCCCAGCTCCAGGGCCGCGGGAGGGCCCAGAAGGCGTTGGTCCAGCTGAGAGGTTGCGGAGGCGGTATCGGTCCAGGTGCACCAGGTAGGCAGCGCCACCTAGAGGCCAGATGGTGAATGGCCGAGCGCGTGATCGCTGTGTACCTAACGTTCTTACAGTCAAAGCTTTGGGTTTTTCCTGTATTTAGGTACAGATGTGAGAGTTGGACCAGGCTGAGCGCGGAAGAATTGATGCTTTCAAACTGTGGTGATGGAGAAGACTCTTGACAGTCCCTTGGACAGCAAGGAGATCAAACCAGTCAATCTTAAAGGAAATCAACTCTGAATATTCATTGGAAGGGCTGATGCTGAAGCTGAAGCTCCAATATTTTGGCCACCTGATGTTAAGAACTGACTCTTTGGAAAAGACCCTGATTCTGGGAAAGATCGAGGGCAAGAGAAGGGGCAACAGAGGACGGGATGGTTAGATTGTATCACCGACTCAATGAACATGTGTGTGTGTTAGTCACTTAGTCACGTCCAACTCTTTGTGACCCCATGGACTATAGCTCACCAGGCTCCTCTGACCATGGAATGTTCCAGGCAAGAATACTAGAGTGGGTTACCATTTCCTTCTCCAAGGGATCTTCCCGACCCAGGGATGGAACCCAGTCTCCTGCATTGCAGGCAGACTCTTTACCAACTGAGCCACCAGGGAAGACCATGATCATGAGTTTGAGCAAACTCTGGGAGATGGTGAAGAACAGGGAAGCCTGGCATGCTGCAGTCCATGGGTTCACAAAGAGTCAGACGAGACTTGGCCACTGAGCAACAGCAACAGGGATCCTGGGGGTGGAGCCAGAAGAGAGAGCGTGAGACCACCCCTACCACCCTCTCCAAGGTCAGAAGCAGGACAGCAGGATGTCAGGCAAGTAAATCCCTGGATGCTCTATGGAAAGGACTTTCTAACAACTCCTCAGAACAGAGCAGATAGTCCAGGGAGGCCCACCATCCAAGCCTGAAGAGGCTGGTTGAAGCTGGAGGTCCTGAGAGCCTCTAAGTTTCTGCCTCCACTTTTCTGAAGAAAAGCGCACTGGAGAGGGAGGCCAGCAGAGAGGCTCTGTGGAGCATCGTGAGAGGAGGGGCTGGATAAGAGATGCGGGAGGCATCTTCAGATCCAAAACTAAGAATCAGAAAGTTTTGATATATTGTCAGAGCTCACGTGGAAGGCGGAAAGGGTAGACCTTGAATCCGATGCAGTTGGGTTCCCTCCAGTCAGCCATGTTGCTCTCTGCAGGGTAAGGACATGCCGCTCCTGGCTGGAACTGAGCTACTCCCTCCCCGACCCACCCCCCACCATCTCCTCCATGCTGTGTCCCCTTTTCTGCTTCTTTTCTTATCTCATCTTAAACTCGGGCTTCCCCAGTGGCTCAGTGGTAAAGAATCCACCTGCAATGCCTGAGACACAGGAAATGTTGGTTCAGTTGCTGGGTCGGGAAGATCTCCTGGAGAAGGAAATGGCAACCCACTCCAATAGTTTTGCCTGGAGAATCCCATGGACAGAGGAGCCTGGAGACCTACAGGCCATGGAGTTGCATAGAGACAGATAGGACTGAAGCAACTGAACATACACACACATCTGAAACCACTCCTAGATGACGCCTCCTTACCCACCAGGACTGCTGCGGGTGCAAACTACCAAGCGACAGGAAGTCTGCAGGTCTTTGGGATGTCAGGTGGTCAAAAGTTCAAGGTAATGCACTGAAGTATTGTCTCTAATCCTCTGGCCAGCCAGCAAGCTCATGTTCCCTCACTATCTGAAAAATCCATCACAACTCCCCTGGTGGACAGTGAGGGACAGCCATAGCTCCCCTCCCCTCCTCCTCAGCCCCCAGGGCTGCAGCTCCTTCCTGCCCTGGTCTGGGTCAACAGTGGTCCAGGGGTTTTTCACCTGCCATGCAGAGGATACAGGTGTTATTTGACTAGCCACATTAAAGAAAGTAAAAAAAAAAAGGAACAAGTAAAGTCCTTTTTAACTTTGTTGTACTTTTTAAAATTGTGTTGAAATTCACATAAAATTAACCATTTGTGGTGTACAATTCATTTAGTACCTTCACAATGTTGTGCAACTACCGTGCATGCGTGCTTAGTCGCTTCAGTTGTGCCCGACTCTTGGTGACCCCATGGACTGCAGCCCTCCAGGCTCCTCTGTCCATGGGATTTCCCAGGCAAGAATACTGGAGTGGGTTGCCATGCCCTCCTCCAGGGATCTTCCCAGCCCAAGGATAAAACCCAGGTCTCCTGCACCTCCTACATTGCAGGCAGGCAGGTTCTTTACCACTAACACCACCTGGGAAACCTGGGCAACTACTACCTCAAGATAATTTCAAAATATTTTATCATCACTCCAAGATACACCCCATCCCCATTAACAGCCATTCTCCATTTCTCCCTCTCTCAGCCCCTGGGCACCACGAATCTACTTCCAGTTTCTTGTCTGTGGACTTGTCTCTTCTGGACATTTCATATAAACGGGATCACACATGGGTGACTTAGCCCGTCTTCTTTCACTCAGCATGTTTTCAAGGTTCACCCACGTTGTAGTGTGTATCACAGCTGCATTCCTTCTCATGGCTGGATACTATTCCACTGTGTGGCTGGACATGTGTCTTGTTTCTACTTTTAGATGACTGTCAATGGTACTGTTACTCTTGCACATACAAGTTTTTGTTTTTACACGTGTTTTCAATTCTTTGGGGTAGATACAGGGGTGGAATTTCTGGGTCTTATGAAAACTTTATGTTTCGCCTTTTGCGGAAAGGAAGTTTTTTAATATTTATTTACTTGTTTGGCTGTGTTAGGTCTCAGTTGCAGCATTCGAGATCTTTGATCTTTGTTGGGGCATGTGGGATCTTTAGTTGCAGCAGGGAAGATCTGGTTCCCTGACCCAGGATCAAACCCAGGCCCCCTGCATTGGAAGCACAGTGTCTTAGCCACTGGAATACCAGGGAAGTCCCAAAGGGAGATTATTTTGAAAGATATATTTATTTCCTAGTGCAACATAGCCAAAATACAATCATTTCAACATGTGATAGATATGGTTCTCATAGTAATCTTTCATGATCATTTTTTATACTGAGTTTCTGAAACCCAGTGTATGTTTTTCGCTCAGATCACATTTCCATTCAGATCAGCACCTTTTAAGCACTCGACAGCCATGTGTGGCTCATGACAACTGTCCTAGACGGCACTGGTCGACCACACACTCCTGGCATCATTCTCGAGCTCTGTTGTTCCTGGGGGTCACCCCCATCACTGCCCACTAGTGTCCAGATGCAAGACCCCACTCATCTGTGGGCCTCAGCACTGGGGTAAGAGGGTGACCCCTACCCAGTCAGGTTGGACAGTCCCTGCTCTGCCACACACACATACGTATCCTGCTATGGTCTGGACATTTGCGCCCCCACAAAATTCACATGCTGAAGCCCTAGCCTTTAGTGTGATGGTCTTAGGAGGTGAAGCTTTTGGGGTGATCAGGTCATGAGGGTGGAGTCCTCGTGAATGGTATCATTGCTGTTGTTTAGTTGATCAGTCATGTCTACCTCTTTGCAACCCCATGGACTGCAGCCCTCCAGGCTTCTCCATCCATGGGATTCTTCAGGCAAAAATACTGGAGTGGGTTGCCATTTCCTCCTCTAGGGGATCTTCTCCACCCAGGGATCGAACTCACGTCTCCTGCGTTGGCAGGCAGATTCTTTACCGCTGAGTCACAAGGGAAGCCCATGTGAATGGTATTAGTGCCCTTATAAAAGGAATCCTGGTGGTTAAGACTCTGAGATCTCACTGCCAACGGCCCAAGTTCAATCCCTGGTCCAGGAACTTAGATCCCACAAGCCTCAAGATGTGTCAAAATAAATAATTTTGTTCATACCTTTTAAAAAAAGGCACACCAGAGCACTGGCTTGTCTTCGCTCCCATGTGAGGACTCAGTGAAAAGACAGCATGTCTGAGTGAGCCACGCAGCCCTCACTGGATACCAGACCTGCTGGCACCTTGATCTTGGACAATCCAGCCTCCACAGTATGAGGAATAAATGTCTGGTGTTTATAAGCCTTTCAGTCTATGGTATTCTGTTATAACAACCCAAAGATACATTTCCCACCCTGGACTCAGCCTTCTGATCAACAAAATAGTGATAAGGAGAACAGTGTGTGCAGGCCCCTGGGAGCTGCCTAGCACCACATGTGCATATGGTCCCAACCACGGCAGCACATGGTGATGCTGTAAAAGCAAGAAAAGATTACCGCACATCCTCAGGAGGATGTGGATACCTCTGGAATCCTGCAGGAATATTGCAGCTACATGTATGCTAAGTCACTCAGTCATGTCTGACTCTGTGACCGTATGGACTGTAGCCCACCAGGCTTCTCTGTCCATGGGATTCTCCAGGCAAGAACACTGGAGTGGGTTGCCGTGCCCTCCTCCAGGGGATCTTCCCAACCCAGGGACTGAACTCCAGTCTCTTATATCTCCTGCATTGGCAGGCGAGTTCTTTACCACTAGCGCCACCTGGGAAGCCCTACATGGCTACAGAGGCCACTGAACAAGCTCAGGGAGCATCACTGGCCTTCAGCTGCCTGTGGGTACCCCTGAATCAGGGGGTCATTCACTGGGCTTCTCACGTGGCACAGAGCTGGGGCAGGGGTAGGGAGGGAGACTTGAGCAGGAGATATCAGAACAGTAGGGACCAAGCAGCTGGGGCTGCTACAGAATTACTTCTTGAAGAGTTTGCTCCCAGCTTCTCAGGGTGGACTCAGCCAAGCCTTGAGAGCCACACCAGCCTTCCCTCTGACTCATGCATCCTGGTGGGAACCCCACAGTGGAGGCAGAGAAAGCAGCCTTTAAATAGAGCTCTGAACCATCTGAGACTGTGGGCTGATGGAAGGAAGCCAGTGGCCGCCCCTGGCCCAGCCACAGGCCAGGAGAGGCTAGGCTCTGATAACCCCACCTCTCTGCCTTCTCCTCCCTCCCCTTGCAGCCTCTAATAGCCCACTGCCACGAAACCCAATTCAGATGTTTAGGCTTTATGAAAATGCAAGACATAAAAAGAACCATGGGGCGGATGGAAGGGTGGGGAATGGCCACCAGCTTGCTAAAAGCTACCACCCCCAGGCTGCCCTGAGTGCAGCAAGCATCCCGCTCTCCCCAAACCACCACCCTTAGAGATGCAGACTCGTGCTTGTGTGCAGACACATTGTGACAAGCCAGCATTTGGAACCAGGGATAAGGAGGCCAGCCAGTTGGGGGGAAGCCAAGTCTGACTTTATAAAGGTCTCTCTCCTGGGCCAGAACTGGGTGCTGGCCATTGTAATTTATGCAGATGCTCCCAGTTGAAGCAAGTCAAGCCTGCTCCAGGAGCTTACCTCTCAGTGTGGGGGTGAGGGGGCACCTGGACACTGCAGGGCTCTGGCTGCCGGGCCCAGCCTGGCTTACCCAGGCTCTGAACAGTGCATTCAGAAATGGCCACCTGTCAACAGCATCATCTACGTGCCCCCTCAGCCCCACCTCCTCCCAATCACGCTTCCAGTCCTCACTTCTGTCCCCTGGTCCAGCTCTTCATGCCCACTGCTCAACTTCCAGAGACCTTTGCTCCAGGGTAACTGCAGCCCCCAACCAGCTGCCCCTGCTCCCAACCCCTGGGCTCTCTGCTCATATAGCCCACCCCACCTGCAACCTAAGCTCCCCATACCACTCGGAGCTCAAGATGTCCACCACCTGCCTCGGCCCATCTCTCCCTCCCTTGCCAGGACTTTGTGTTGGTCCTTTCACTATATATAGACAGGCTTTCCAGGTGGCTCACAGGGTAAAGAATCCGCCCACAGTGCGGGAGATCTGGGTTCAACACCTAGGTGGGGAAGATCCCCTGGAGGAGGGCATGCAACCCGCTCCATTATTCTTGCCTGGAGAATCCCATGGACAGAGGAGCCTGGCAGGGTACTGTCTATGGGGTGGCAAAGAGTCAGACACGACTGAGCGACTAACACACACATTCCACTATACATAGGGCAGGGTGCCAGGCAAAGGTCAGGAAGTGGGAATGCACAGAGGTAAGACAGGCGCTGTCACACCCTCATGGATTCCCAGTCAGATGGAGGAGGCAGAGGGCACATCAACAAACCTACACTAACAAACCAAAAAGAAAAGGCAGGGAAAGAATGAATTACAACTGGGATGGGTCCTATGAGGGAACAGCGTGGAGCACTGTAGAGAGGTGGACCTTCCTCAGGAGGGGAAGGGAACGTGTACACAAGGATCCCATAGAAGAAGAGGGAAGAGTGGGGACTTTTTATACAGAGAAAGAAGCTCTGCTGTTGATGTTGTTGTTTAGTCCATAAGTCAAGTCAGATTCTTTGCAAAGTCATAGGCTGTAGCCCACCAGGCCCCTCTGTCCATGGGATTTCCCAGGCAAGAATACTGGAGTGGGTTGCCATTTCCTCCTCCAAGGGATCTTCCGGACACCGGGATTGAACCTGAGTCTCCTGCTTGGCAGGTGGATTCTTTGCCACTGAGCCACTGGGAAGGCCCTAAAGAAGCTTCGAGAAGGAGGAAATTGAGATCAAGACACCATGTGCATCCCCCTTGGGACTATTTGGTCTCTATCTTGAGAACAGAAGGGGCCTCCTAAGGTTTCAGGAGAGCTGGCATACTCAGACTTCAATTTGTGCAAGCTCACTGACTTAGAGACAGAAAGGACAGTGATTTCCAGGGATTGGGGTGAGGGGAATGAGCAGTCATTGCTGAATGAGGACAGAGTTGTTTCATTTTGTTTTGGCTATGCTGCATGGCTTGTGGGATCTTGGTTCCTGGACCCGGGATTGTGCCTCCAGCACTGAAAGCTGAGAGTCCTAACCACCAGGGAGTTCCCAGGGACAGAGTTTCAGTTTGGAATGATGAAAAAGTTTAGGAGATGGATGATGGTGATGGTTGGGTGACGATGTAAATGTATGTAAAGCCACGAACTTTCATTTAAAAATGCTTTAAAAATGATAAATCTTATATATATATCTTACCACAACTTATAAAAGTTTTAAAAAAGCAAAATTTAAGTTAGGTATATTTATGTCATAAGTTAAGGTGGAAGTAACCCACATGCCCCTCCACAGATGAATGGATTTAAAAAATTGTGGTACATCCATGCAATGGAGTATTCATTCAGAAAAGGATTGAGCTTTAGATACCTGCTACACAGTGAATGAGTTTCAAAAACAAGCTAACAGGAATTCCCTGGTGTTCCAGTTGTTAGGACTCTGCACACTTTCATTGCGGAGGGCCTGGGTTCGATCCTTGATCATAGAACTAAGATCCCACAAGACATGCAGCATGGCTGAAAACAAAATAAACAACAAAAACCCCACCAAGCTAACAAAAGACTATCTGGTGTACGATTCCATTGATATGAAATGTCCAGAAGAGGGAAACCCATAGAGACAGAAAACAGATTACTGGTTGCCAGGGACTAAAGGAAGGGCGATGGGAGTGACGGCTCACAGGTACAGGGTTTCTTGGGGTGATGGGAACTTCCTGCAGATGGGTAGGTGGTGACAGTTGCTGACCTTGTGTTTCTCCTAAATGCCAGGGCCTTGTACACTTTAAAATGGTTAACTTTATGTTTGTATATTTTGTCTCCATTTTTTTTTAAAGGAAAGAAGAAAAAAGAAAGGAAGATAGGAAAGTTAAGTGTACCGGCTACACTGAGAAAAGAGATGAAGGGTCAGGGACACTGAAGCATGAAGTTGGGGCACATCTCCAGACCCAGACAGTGACAGATGATGGCACCAGGGAGGGGCAGGGAAAAGCAGAGGAAAGGGAGAGACATGAGCTAGGGTCCTGTGACTGGTTAGATGACAGGGTGGTGGTGGTTCCTGGGATGTTTCTGTCTCACTTCAGCTCTGGTGGGTGGCCAGGGGTCGGGATTACTCAAGGCAGATAGAGGCTTCCTGTCTGTGACCCTGCTGTGCCTCCATCAGCCTGCCTGTTTCAGCGCTCAATCCCATACCTTGAAGATGCAAATGTCCCTTCCCGGGGGGGGGGGGGGGGGGGGGGTATCCCCATCATCCCCTCCCTAGTGTTAATCATCAGAACCTTCTGCGTGGCCCCGCGCCCCTCCAACACTGACTCCTTCGAACCTCTTTGCTGTGCATCCAAACTCCTAGTTGCAGCATATAAACTCTTGAGGCATGTGGGATCTAGTTCCCTGACCAGGGATTGAACTCAGGCCCCCTGCCTTGGGAGCATAGAGTCTTAGCAAATGGACCACCAAGAAAGTCCCATGGACCCTGACTTTTTAATTGAAATATATTTGACATGTAACATTGTATAAATTTAAGGTGTCCAACATTTGATACATTTATATAGTATAACTGACATATATTGTAATATGCTTGCAACTGTATCCATAATTAGCACCTCTGTGAAAGTGTTGGTCACTCAGTCATGTCCAACTCTTTGTGATCCCATGGACTGCAGCCCACTAGGCTCCTCTGTCCTTGGAATTCTCCAGGCAAGAATAATGGAGTGGCTAGCCATTCCCTTTTTCAGGAGATCTTCCCAATCCAGGGATCAAACCTGGGTTTCCTGCATCGCAGACAGATTCTTTAATGTCCGAGCCACCAGGGAAGCCCATTAGCACCTCTATGATGTTATATAATCATCATTTCTTTTTAGTGGTGGAAATAGTTAAGTTGCCAGTCTCTTAGCAAGTCTGATGGTTATAATGTAACATTTTAATCTCTATTTACTCTTCTGTGCATCTGTGGAATTCTAGGATTTATTAACTACTCAGTCCAAGTTTATACCCTTCAGCAATGTCTGTTCTATAGCTCCTTGGTCACTGAAATTTGAACTGTAGATCATTTTCAGGTTGTGAATTATTTTTTCCAGCCATTTGAAAATGAAAAGGCCATTCTTAACTCACTGGCTGTACAGGAACAGGCAATAGGCTGCATTTAGCAACCAAGGCTGTGGATGATTCCAAACTATCTCTTGCCCACATCTGCCCCTTATAATAGTGTATATCAGGGAGTCTTGGGTATCTTTATAAGGGCACTAATCCCATTCACGAGAGACCCACCCTCATGACCTCATTCCCTTCCAAAGGCTGTACCTCCTAATATTATCACCATGATGGTTAGAATTTCAATATAGGAATCAGAGTGAGAGGGTGGAGACACAAACATTCAGACCACAGTTGTGAGTATCCAGGGTTTTTTTTTAATTATTATTATTGGGAATTCTCTGGTGGCCCATTGGCTAAGATCCCACACTGCCAATACAAGGGGCCCCGTTCAATTCTTTGTCAGGGTACTAGATCCCACGTGCCACAACTAAGACCCAGTGCAGCCAAATAAATTAAAAAAAAAAAAACAACTGCTCTGAGAAACTGTCAACCTGGGATACCAGGTCTCATCATCATGGCCACAGTCAGAAGACAGAAAACTCCTAAGCGCTCCCAGGGCCCCCAGCTGCCCAGAAGGAACAGGTTGGCAGAGGCCAGATGAGGGGCTTTCCAGCGACAAACACAGACCTCCCTTCCATACCTCCACTGGGAAGAATATTCAAACATGTCCCTGACTATCTTTCTCAATTAGCCATCACTCTGCTCTCCCCCAGCACTCTCTCCTTCTCTCATAAGAGAGTATTTTCTTAAAGGTGTTTATCTTTTTCAGAGCTTATCAGTGCATTTAAGCATCAAATATTGTCTGTCCCCACCTCCTCAATGGAAGGACAACCATCTGTACAGTCCAGAGATCAGTTAAGAATAAGTCTGGGTTGGGGTTGTTGCTGTTGTTCAGTCGCTCAGTCATGTCTGATTCTTTGCTACCCCATGAACTGCAGCACACCAGGCTTCCCTATTCTTCACCATCTCCCAGAGTTTGCTCAAACTCATGTCTATTAAGTCAGTGATGCCATCCTGCTATCTCATCTTCTTCTGCCCCCTACTCCTTCTACCCTCAATGTTTCCCAGCATCAAGGTCTTTACCAGTGAGTCAGCTCTTTGCATCAGATGGTCAAAGTATTAGAGCTTCAACTTCAACATCAGTCCTTCCAATGAATATTCAGGACTGACTTCCTTTAGGATGGACTGGTTTGATCTCCTTGCAGCCCAAGGGACTCTCAAAAGTCTTCTCCAACACCACAGTTCAAAAGCATCAATTCTTCTGGGTTGGGTGGTCATAACAGTTTCACTCTGCCTGTGTAGTGAAAACACACACCTCAGATCAGGACTAGAACCCATTTTTTTTAATATATGGATCATTTTTTAAGTATTTCTTGAACTTGTTACAATATTGCTTCTATTTTGTTTTGGTTTTTTTGCTGAGAAGCATGTGGGGTCTTAGCTTCCCGACCAGGGATCGAACCCATAACCCTTGCACCAGAAGGTGAAATTTTAACCACTGAACAATGAGGAAAGTCCTTGACTGTCTTTTTTAAACATTATTTTTATTTATTTGGCTGCACTAGGTCTTTGTTGCAGCACACGGGATCTTCAATCTTCACTGAGGCACGTGGGATTTTTGTTTTGTCCGGTGGGATCTAGTTCCCTGACCAGGGGTCAAACCAGGCCCCTTGTACTGGGAGGACAGAGTCTTAGCCACTAAACCACCAAGGAAGTCTACCCCCACTGTCATAAAGAGATCAAACCAGTCAATCCTAAAGGAAAGCAATCCTGAATATTCATCGGAAGGACTGATGCTGAAGCTGCAGTTTTGGCCACCTGATGTGAAGCACCTACTCATCAGAAATGACCCTGATGCTGGGAAAGATTGAAGGCAAGAGGAGAAGGAGATGATGGTTGGATGGCATCACCAACTCAACGGACGTGAGTTTGAGCAAACTCAAGGGAGATGGTGAAGGACAGGGAAGCCTGGTGTGCTGCAGCCCACGGAGCTGCAAAGAGTCGGAAACAACTGAACGACTGAACAACAACAAATCTATTACAGTGAGCACATAATGAGGCTCAAGGTCCACTGGAAATCTCATCTTCCACCATTTTACATCTAATCACTTCTAAAAAGTTTATGTTGTATCCTCAATGACAATATCACTCTTTTATTTATTTTATAATTGTATTTAATTAATACAATTTATGCTCTGGCTGCCGCATGCAGGCTTTCTCTAGTTGCAGTGCACGGGCTTCTTGTTCGTGGGCTTCTCATTGCAGTGCCCCTCCACACACTGCAGAGTATGGGCTCCAGGGCACACAGCCCTGGGAGCTGTGGCATGTGGACTTGGTTGCCCCAAGACACATGGGATCTTCCCAGACCAGGGATCAAACCTGTATCCCTTGCACTGGCAGGCAGAGTCTTAAAAACGAGCAGCAGGCAAGTCCTATGTCACACTTTTAAAGGTTGTGCCCTGCCCCCTTCCCTCCTGTCTCAATAGAACAGATATGAGGATGACTACTATCACGAAACAAAGCAGAAAACAACAAGTGTTGATGGGGACATGGAGAAACTGGAGCTCCTGTGCCTTGTTGAGAGGAACGTGAAAGAGTACAACCACTGTGGAAAACTGTACGGAGGTTTCTCAAGAACTTAAAAATGGAATTACCACGCAACCCAGCAATTCCAGCCAAAAGAATTGAAAGCAGGGTCTCGAAGAAACATTTGTGCACTCATGTTCACAGCAGTATCGTTCACAATAGCTAACACATGGAAGCAATCCAAGTGCTTGGAATTACCAAAATGTGTTATATCCCCACAGTGGAATATTATTCAGCCTTTAAAAGGAAGGAAGGAGTTCCCTAGTGGTGCGCTGCATAAGAATTCACCTGCCAATGCAGCAAACACGAATTCGATTCATGGTCCAGGAAGATTCCACATGTTAGATTCCAGCGCAGCTAAGCCCGTGCGCCACAACCACTGCACCTGTGTGCCCCACAGCCTGTTCTCCACAGCAATGAGAACCCCGAGCACCATAATGAAGAGTCGTCCCCACTCACCACAACTAAAGAAAGCCTGTGCAACGCAAGGAAGACCCTGCACAGCCAAAAATTATTAAATTAATTTAAAAGAAGCTATTGTCTAGGGACTTACCTGGCAGTCCAGTGGTTAAGACTCCACGCTTCTCCTGCAGAGGGAGTGGGTTCCATCCCTGGTCAGGGAACTATTAATATGATCCTGCATGCTGTGAAGTGTGGCAAAAAAAATTTAAAAATAGTAATAATAGATACATAAAAAGAAAGGAAATTCTGACACATGTTACAACTTGGATGAACCTTAAGGACATTCTGCTAAGTGAAATAAACCACTCACAAAAAGACAAGTACTGTATAATTCTTATAAGCACTTATATCAAGTACTTAGATTAGTCAAAATCATAGAGACAGAAAGTAGAATGATGGTTTCCAGGGGCTGAGGGGAGGTGAACAGGGGAGTTAATAGGTATAGAGCTTCAGATTTGCAAGAGTTGTGGGGGTGGGACTTCCCTGGTGGTCCGGAGGTTAGGACTCCGGGCTGCCATTGGAGAGGGTAGTTCAAACCCTGGTCAGGGAACAAAGATCCTGCACACTGCACAGAACAGCCAAAAAGTAGGGGGAAAATGGGGGGCGGGGGTGAGGGGAAGAGTTGTGGGGATAGATGATATAATGGTTGCAGAGCAATATAAATGTATTTAATACCACTGATCTGTATGCTTAAAAAATAGCTAAGATGGTAAAATTTTGTCATGTGTATTTTAACTCAATTTTTAAAAAATGGCACATGAGTCTGAACAAAATCCAGGAGACAGTGAAGGACAGGGAAGCCTGGCATGCTGCAGTCCATGGGGTCGCAGTCAATGGGGACACAATTGAGTGATTGAACAACAGCAAAGCAGCCAGATGTGGAAGGGCATGACTGTATGAATGTAATTTACAAGGGCTGAAATCATAAATCATATGATTTTTATGTTTCAGGGAATAATCTTTTGTTTTCAACTGCTTAAAAAATATCAAAATTAGATTTCCTTGGTGGTCCAGAGGTTAAGACTCTGAGCTTCCATTGCAGGGAGCTCAATGATTTGATTCCTGGTGAGGGAACTATGATCGAACAATGCCCCAGGCTATGCCTTACAACCAAAAATAAAAAAGAAAGAAAAACAGAAAAAAGTGTCAAAACCATTCTGAGCCTGAGGGCTGTGCAGAGAAGAGGAGCGAGCGGATGTTCACCCCATCCCCCCTCCATCCCCCACGCCGCCACGTCCCACTCTGAGCTGGGTTGTGGTTTGGGGACTCAGGTCCAGTTCACCTCTTGCTTTCCTGCACATCTCACGTCTGACTGGGAACAGACTAGGCTGTACAGAAAGCTGCATCGATGAACACACGTGTGCATGAATATGTCAAGAGCACACTCCTGCTTGCAGCCAGCCAGACCAGCAGGCAAACCCTGGTGGTGCCTTCTCTTCTCTCCTGAGCAGCCTCAGGAAAACCACTTAACCTGTCTGGGCCTCTGTGTTGTCAACTGTAGATGATCCAGCACGGTGCTATGCAGGACATGCCTCCACTTCTGGGACCTCCCCCGTCCTCCCTGCCTCTTCCCCTGGGAAACCTGGGAACTCTATAAGAGGGAGCCCCTCTCCACATTGGCTCACTCCTCACTGCCACCAGGCCAATGCCTGAGACTGTGCCCCACCACACACACTCTCATCCTGGCCTAAATATATTCCAACCTTAGAGATATCCCATGCCCCACACACATTTGTGTTTTCCTGCCATAGCCTAGTGTCAAGGAAAAAAAAAAATCCCACCAGTGGGGAGCAGGGAGGGAAGATGGTGGTGGTGTGCAGGGGAGTGTGAAATGCAGCCTCAAGGGTCCTGGTCTTCATGGGGGTGCTGGGAAGGCTGGATGAGGGGGACACCCCACCCTGGACCGTTCTCGTCTCCTGGTTTCTCTCCTGGGCTCTGCCGCTCTGAGTTACCACTCTGGCAGTTGCTGGCCGGGAGCCAGGGCTGGGTGGGATGTGAGGGCGGCAGGCAGGCGGGCGGGGAGGCCTACTTTAGCTTCTGGTTTCTTCTCCACACCCACAAGGGCCCTTGGGTCTCAGAACACACACCCGGGCAACACCCAGTAAATCCGGACGCCAGGTCAGGGCTCCCCACGCCTTCTGGCTCCTGGGCTGTGTCTGGGCCATCGCCCACCTCTGAGAACCAGGAAGGAAGAAAAGCTGCCCTGTCTCCACCCACCAGGACCTGGGGAACTGGCACCCCATGGCCTAGGATGCCAGTCCCACTCAATTCCTCCCCAAGATGCCAGAACCTGCCAATCACCTCCATCCTCAGAACTCTATACCTGTTTGGGGGAAAAGACACACACACACACAGTGATACTTTGCGAGCTGGCACCTATGTAAAGAGGCAGGGCAGTCAACAGTGGGTGGTGAGCCTGCCCTCCACCCCACACCAACAGGAAGCCACATGTGGGGACATTATTTGTTGCCATGACTGTAGGAGGTGGTGCTCTGGTACACAGTATAGACAGATAGGATTGAGGCGGGGGGTGGTGGGGCTGGGAGCCTGAAGAAAGAGAACCAGACTTCCTTGACAAACGTGAAGTCATTTTTAGCTTAAGCCATTTGGGGATTTTAGCCTGGCCATAAGGCTTGTCCTTCAACAGGTCTCAGTAATCACTGATCTCAAGGGAAGTGAGGGAATGTAAGAACCTAGGAAAAGCAGTCAGGAAACAATTGTTCAGCCATAAAACACAGTCCTGGTTCCTCCTGAAGAATCTGATACAGGTCTTTGAGTTCTGCAGGAACTAAGCCCCCTCCCCCAAGGTGGAGGATAGAATGATTTTGTTGACCCTCCCGACTTGAACCAACTAAAGCTTGGGCTCTATTTTGTTTAGTCCCTCATTCCTGTCTGACTCCTTGTCACCCCATGGATTCTATGTAGCTCACCAGGCTCCTCTGTCCGTGGGGTTTTCAGGTAAGAATACTGGAGTGGGGTGTCATTTCCTTCAGGGATCTTCCCCACCCAATCTCCTGCATTAGCAGGCAGGTTCTTTAAAGCTGAGCCACCTGGGAAGCTTTGGCCCAATTCTATGCTGTGTTCTCCTCTGCTCAAGCTAACTCCTGAATATGCATGTATCCTTAGCTTAAAACTTTCCCAATTTTGCTGGCCTTGGAGACATGGCTTTGGGAAAGCTCGCTGGTGTTCTTCAGTTCAGTTCAGTTCAGTCACTCAGTCGTGTCTGACTCTTTGCAACCCCATGAACCTCAGCATGCCAGGCCTCCTTATCCATCACCAACTCCCAGAGTTTACCCAAACTCATGTCCATTGAGTCGGTGATACCATCCAACCATCTCATCCTCTGTCGTCCCCTTCTCCTCCTGCCCTCAATCTTTCCCAGCATCAGAGTCTTTTCAAATGAGTCAGCTCTTCGCATCAGATGGCCAAAGTATTGGAATTTCAGCTTCAACATAAGTCCTTCCAATGAACACCCAGAACTGATCTCCTTTAGGCTGGACTGGTTGGATCTCCTTGCAGCCCAAGGGACTCTCAAGCGTCTTCTCCAACACCACAGTTCAAAAGCCTGGTGTTCTTACTTGCTGCCAAGTATTAAGTCGCTCCTCCCCCTGATCTTTGACTTGGTTCTGTCTTTCTTGTTTCTAAATATTTATTTGGTTGCCTTAGGTCTTAGGACCCTTGTTGCACATGTGAGGTCTTTTGTTGCTGTGTACACTTCTCTAGTTGCAACTTCTCTCTAGTTGTGGTGCATGGGCTCCAGGGTGGGGGTGGGGAGTGGGGGGTGGGGATTGTTATGGGTTGTGATTCAGACTTAATTGTCCTGCAGTATGTGGGATCTTATTTCCCCCACCTCAGAGATGGAACCTGAGTCTCCTGCATTGGAAGGTGGATTCTTAACCACTGGACCACCAGGGAAACTCCTTGGTGGTGTCTGGCTTGATGCCCAACCAAGAAGCGAGCCCAGTTTTCAGGTAACACTAGTGGATGGAAGCCAGGACTGCAACTCAGCATTCTAAGATGCACCAGGCAGCGCCCCCATCATTCCCAACAGGGAACAATCCAGCCTCAAGGGTCAAGAAACTGGCACTTTTTTGCTATCTAGTAGGCTACATATTGGAGAAGGCAATGGCACCCCACTCCAGTACTCTTGCCTGGAAACTCCCATGGATGGAGGAGCCTGGTAGGCTGCAGCCCATGGGGTTGCTTAGAGTCGGACACTGGACACGACTGAGCGACTTCACTTTCACTTTTCACTTTCATGCACTGGAGAAATGGCAACCCACTCCAGTGTTCTTGCCTGGAGAATCCTAGGGACGAGGGAGCCTGGTGGGCTGCCATCTGTGGGGTCACACAGAGTCGGACACAACTGAAGCGACTTAGCAGCAGCAGCGGCAAACTACATATTGGAGAAGACAATGGCACCCCACTCCAGTACTCTTGCCTGGAAACTCCCATGGACAGAGGAGCCTGGCAGGCTGCAGTCCATGGGGTCGCTAAGAGTTGGACACGATTGAGCAACTTCACTTTCACTTTTCACTTTCATGCACTGGAGAAGGAAATGGCAACCTACTCCAATGTTCTTGCCTGGAGAATCCCAGGGATGGCAGAGTCTGGTGGGCTGCAATCTATGGGGTCGCACAGAGTCGGACATGACTGAAGCAACTTAGCAGCAGCAGCAGACTACATATTAGCTGGTAAGCTATCCAAACTCACTATGCTTCAGTTTCCACAATGTGAAATGAGGATAAGGCAATAAATCTTTGTGATGACGACTTGAGGTGAAGTGCCTAAACTAGCAAGCAACAGCTGTTGTGATGATTGTCATTCTTAAGACCTACAGATCTGGGATCTCCCTGGTGGTTCAGTGTTTAAGCATTCACCTTCCAATGCAGGGGACTCAGGTTCGATCCCTGGTCAGGGCACTAAGACCCCACATACATCAGGGCAACTAAGCCTGTGCACAACTAAAGAGAAGACCACAGGCCACCTGTGCACTGCAGTGAGCGATCCCACATGCTGCAATGAAGATCTCCCATGCTGCAACTAAGATCCAATGCAGCCAAATAAATACTTTTTTTAAAAAAGGCAAATGACTATTTAAAAAAAAACAACCTTACTCTCCAAGTCTCTCATAGATCAGAGTTCTAATCTGAAATTTGTATATGTGCTATCACTACCCGTCTCAGAGTCATGGGAGGAGAGACAGATGAGCTGCTGGGGCACACAGCCTCAGTGAATGTGGGGGACACAGGGGGACCGGGTGACTCTCGCTGAGCTCAGAAGTGTCTGAGCCTAGAAGGGACATCAGGGAACAAAAGACCACCTGGCTTCTGGGTACAACAGATGCCATGGCAACGGGGCAGGATGGGCTCTGCTCCAACAGGAGAGAAGGTTTGGGGGAAGAACTGCGCTGGCCTTGAGCACAAAGCAGGGAGCATGCCTGAGAATCCGGCCCATCTGATGGGTGGCTGGCAGGAGGGTGGGTCTCACTGAGGATCTTTCCCCAGCTTTCTAGAATGTATTGGTAGCTGCAAGGAGGAAAATGCACCAAGAGCAGGGATACTAGGGTAATTCAGTACAATCAGAGGGAACCTGGGCCATTCAGAGGGTGGGCAGAAACTCCCAGAGAGGGGTGTGTGTGTGTGTGTGTAACCTGCTGGGCCCAGACTCACCCTCAACTCAGGGTGTTGAAAAGACCCAGCCTGCCCGCCTGTCCATCCAGTCTGACCAGAAACCCAGGTCAAGCTTGGGACATGTGGCCCTGTGTGTGCACCCTGGCTCCAGCCTCCCAGCCTCCAGGGACAGGGCTGGCTTTAGTCACAGTATAACCACTGGGAAATTGGGCAACAAGTATGTCCCACCCACAGATGTCCGGAGAGTCGTGAGAACCGGGATAAGGGAGGGTGGCCAGGGAGACAGAAGAACGCTCAGGCTGAAGACAAATGCGTTAGTGCCTGCTGATTTCAGAGTCCCCAGGGGCCCCCTCTTGCACACTGCCTTCTCTGTGGCCCCATCTCCCAAGCAGCAGCCCTGAGATGCATAGCAGAGCAAGGGAGGGGAAGTACACTCCCCCTGGCTAAAAGGAAAGCTTTGGGGATTTTGGGGCGAGCCCCTTCTCACAACCTCAGTTTCTCCCTCAGAGGGACTTTCCTGGCAGTCCAGTGGTTAGGGCTCCCTGCTCTCACTGCAGGAGGCATAGATTCCTTCCCTGGTCCGGGAACTAAGATCCTGCAAACCAAAAAAAGAAAAAGAACTGATTTCATCCCCTCCCTTCTCAGAAGGTAACACCTAGTCCCAAACAACAGGAGAGTACTTCTAAAATCCAAATATCTGTTTATAAGATGATGTCCACCGGGCTTCCCTGGTAGCTCAGAAGGTAAAAGAATCTGCCTGCAATGCAGATCCAGGAAGATCCCCTGGAAGAGAAAATGGCAACCCACTCCAGTATTCTTGCCTGGAAAATTTCAGAGACACAAGAGCTTGGGGGGCTATATAGTCCACGGGATCGTAGTAAAGAGCCAGAAACGACTGAGCGACTAACACTTCATAAAGAGGAGCCAGAAGGCAGCAGGGGATTATCTGAAGGTGAAAGCTGCACACAGCCCTGGGGGGGAAGAGCTCCACCCCCTGCCCCACGTTGAGCTTCCGAGAGGAGCGGCAGGGTCCCGGCAGTGAGTAATTGCGGGCTTTTTTGGCCTTCCCGGTGGCCTGAAGCCAGAACAAGGTTCATTCCGGAAGGGCGGGCCACAGCAGGGGAGGGGGAGGGTAGGAGGGGAGCGGGGAGGGTAAGAGAGGGGAAGGGGAGGTCAGGTAGAAGCTGGTTGGGGCGGGGGGCTGGCCTGGGGTTGAGATGCTGGGGCCGAGGGTCGGTCTCCTGTGGCCTGTGGCCTCCAACACACACCTACCAGGGCTGGCAGCCTCTGATGGCCCCTCCCTGTCCGCCCTCACCCTCAGGTCTAAACGGTGAAGCGGTGAGCCATTTCCTGTCCCAGACACGGAGCAAGGGCCCCCACCCCCAGCCCGAGGCAGCCTTTCTAGTCTAGCAGTGGTTTGGATTTGCTCAGTTAGTAATAATCATCAAAAACATGAAACAACAACAAACACCCAAACTCAAACCCAGGGAATTCCCTGGTGGCCTGGTGATTAGGGCTACATGCTTCCATCGCAGGGGACACAGGTTCGATGCCTGAACCCAGGTCAGGGAATTAAGATTCTCTAAGCTGCAAAGTGGATAGGGAGGCCTGGCGTGCTGCAGTTCATGGGGTCGCAAAGAGTCGGACACGACTGAGCGACTGATCTGATCTGAAGCTGCAAAGTACAGCAAACATACACACACACACACACACCCAAATACAACTTCATCCTCCTCAAACAAAGAGTCGGACACGACTGAGCAACTGATCTGATCTGAAGCTGCAAAGTACAGCAAACATACACACACACACACACACACACACACACACCCAAATACAACTTCATCCTCCTCAAACCCCTGGGCCAAGCATGCACAAATTGGCCCCCAGGGATGTTTTCACCAGAAGAAGCAGGAGAAAAGATGATACAGAATTACCCAGCAAGTGGGTGTGAAAAAGCTGAAGAAGGAAGCTGGTGGGTGAAGCCAGTGGGCGGCAAGCACAGGAGGCCAGGAGAGGAAACACTGCCTGGTGGTGGGTGAGAGACCTGGATGGCGGATCTCACCACCCTGAGCTCTCTTCCTTATTTGTGAACCAGAGACAAGTTGCTGGGTATATATAAGAAAAGTCCACCTAACCATTCACTCCATCCTCCACCCCCAAATCCAGGAGAGAAAGAACAAAAGGCTTTGTATTACTAGACATGTTTGCTCGGTGCCTCAACTCCCTCATCCATAAAATGGGGTTAGTGAAAGTGCTGACTTTAATTCTGACCCAAGTTTGGGGCAGAGTTTTATGGTTGTTCAGAAGCATCCAACTCTGCGACCCGAGGACTGTAGCACACCAGACTTCCCTGTCCTTCACTATCTCCTGGAGTTTGTCCAAACTCTTGTCCATTGAGTCAGTGATGCCATCCAACCATCTCATCCTCTGTCGGACCCTTCTCCTCCCACCAATCCTTCCCAGCATCAGTCTTTTCCACTGAGTCGGCTCTTCACATCAGGTGGCCAAAGTATTGAAGCTTCAGCGTCAGTCCTTCCAACGAATATTCAGGTGGCACAGTTTAACTAAGTGAATATGTATACCCAGTAAAGCACCTGGCTGGCAGTTAAGTTTCAACATACACTGTCTCTTCGTAGACTAGGGCATGTTATCTGGTCTCTAACCGGAAGCCCCTGGGGTTGGATGCACAGTCTCTGGGGGCCCTTCAGAGGCTCACAGAATCTTCTGAGGATGCATCTCAGGTTAGCTCTGTAAACACAGTGGACTTTGCAGGAAGCCTCAATTAACACAGTGGCTAATTCCGCAACGTATCTTCCCAGGGCTCCTAGGAAGAGCAGCGTGTTTCCAAGACCCTCGGCTCAGCTCACTGCCGCTCTGGCCCCTCAGGACCACCTGGTGCTCTGGTCCAATGCTTGGGAGAAATCCTAAACTGAGGGAAACCGAGGCCCAGCCCACTTTGGGAATGGCTGAGGGGCTGCAACCTCCAGCTCATCTAGCAAGGCAGTTAGAACCATGGTTGGCAAATACAGCTGCACTTCAGGATCACCTGGGATGCCTGGGTCCCCAGCCAGGCCAAGTCCAGCCCCAGAGATTTCGGGATTTCTAACCATGCCCCATCCCCTGGGGGCACAACCCCCAGCCACAGAGGGGAAAAGAAACGCCCAGAGTGACTCCACCGAGGAGGGCAAGGTCTGCATTCGCCTCACCGCTTCCTGATACTTTCACAAACAAGACGAGGAACAAGAGAAAATGCAGTGCATTTGCTGACTTTGTCAATCCCCTTGCCTCGCTCCCCCTGCAGCAGGGTCTCCAGGGAAGGGTTTAACAGGAAGCGCCTGGCGTCCGGGAGCCACAGAAGACCATTGTTCTCCAGCTGGTCCCCTCCCTCTTGTCCAGGAAGACCCTCTAGGGAGCCCCTTCAAAAGGGCCAGGCGCAGTGTCTCCAGACTGCAGGCCAGCCTGTCGGGAGAGCAAGCACCGGAAAAGGAAACCCGCCGGGTGCGGGCTGGGGCACAGCTGTCACCGCAGTCTTGGGGGGTTTCCGAGGAAGGGGGGCTCAGGCTTACCCACCCCCTGGGGGGGGGGGGCAACCCTCTCCCACAGCTCTCATCTAGAAGGCCGACGGCTTTGATCTCAAGCTTTTAGGTACAACTTAAGCTCCTGTCTCCCTCCACCCATTTCCCCCACCCCCAGCATCCCTGTGTTGGAAAGTTTCACACCCCACCCCTTCTCTGATTTCAGATCTCTCTTCCAGGCACTAGGCTAGGACTTTTTCTGATTAGCAGATTTGGATGGGGGGGCCAGGGAGAGGGGGAAGGTTCTGCTTTGGCGGGGCAGTCTGGATTTGCGGGCACAGAAGGAGGCAGAGAGCTGTGAGCAATTCCCTAGGAGACCCTGGGGGGCATGCAGGGTGAGGGCCAGCAGCTGACAACCAGATGTGGGTGGAAAGGCTGAGGGGGAAATTAAATGGTGCCAGTCAGGTGGTGGGCGGAGAAGACAGGACCCCAGGGGGCCTCCGGAGAGCTGCCTAGGTATAGAAAGGAGGGTGGCCAGACTGTGAAGGCTGAGATAGCTTCTTAACTGTGAGTCAACAATGGGGTGCTGGGGAGGGGGTTCTGATCTGAAGCCAGTAGGGCCAGGAGGCTGGAAGGGAGAAAGAAAAGGGCAGAGAGGCGAGGCGGAATGGGGACCCAGGGGGGATTTCTGCTGGGAGGGACTGCAAGAAAGGGGCAGAGGCCGAGAGATGCTATTAGGCCTGGACGTGCAAGTGGAGGGCCTTAGTCCCTAGGCTGAACTGCCCTGAACACAAATTTGGGGAGACCTGAAGTTCCCCCAACACAGGTGGGCCGAACACCCCTCTAGGCTGCGTCTACAAAGCAAACAGATATGAAATGACCTAGTGAGTAACCCCGGACACGGATGGGGAAGGCCTGGGCCACCCTGAACACAAGTGTGTGGATCTGAACTCCACTAGACATTACTGGTGGAGGTGTGTGTGTCCTAGCCTCCCCTGGTCACCAGTGTGTGGGAGTCTGGGCTCCTCTAGGCAAACATGGTGGGGAAGGGTTTCAGTAGCCCCTACGCCGAGGGCGAGTAGCTCGAGCCTCAAACTCTGGCAATCCCCGTCCCCCTTCAGCTTTCGGTGGCATTTACCTGATTCCGAGCCGACCCCCAGCCCCAGGAGCCCACAGCACGGCCTCCGCCTTCCCGCTCGGCTCCTAAACCCCGCCCCTACATCCGCGGGGCGCTGGGATTAGGGGGTGGCTAAACTCAGACCCTGTGGGCGGAATCCGGGAGGGACGAGCTTGGGGGAGGGGCGGAGCCGCCTGAGCCACCGACCGACTCCGGGAGTTCTAGGAAGCAGCTCGGTGCAGCGCGGAGGGGCGGGGCCCAGAGAGAAATGAAAGCTGCTTAATTTGCATGTCCCGCCCATGTACGTGATCGACACCCGGATAACCCCGCCCTCTGCCTTGGCTAAACCACTCACCACGAGGGCCAGGCCTAGGACTCAAAGTTCCAAGGGTAGATCGAGCGCCGGCCCCCAGCCGCTGGCAATCTGGTCAAGGTCTGCGTCTTAACTGCCTAAGGCGGCTGGACCTCGCCCGAGCTCCAGGAACCGGCTAAACCGGTCTGGGAGCCGCTTCTGGGCTGGTCTTGACCTGTGGACAGGCCCTTTCCCAGCTCAGCGGAGTCCAGAGCTGGGGCTTGTGTTCCTTGGGTCCCACACAGTGGAGGAAGTAGGGGTGGGTGGGGGTGATAGCGAATCTCTAAATGGGGGGAGGGGCACCACTAGAGCTATCCCCTACTTACTCTCCCTCGGGGCAATCCTCGCTGGACGTCAGTTTCCCAGTGTGTGAAAAGTGGGCATTAAAAGGACTGGCCTTAAAGCAAAGTAGCAAATGCATCATTCATTCACAAAAACCACTTAGTAAGCGCCTACTGGGTTCATCTCTGCCCTCATGGAGACCGCAAGCTAGAAGAGGAGACAAAACCAAAAGAAAATGTAACATTGAAACTGTGATAAATTCTACGATCATCATCACCAATACTACTACAAAGTAGCTCGTGATCAGAATGGAAATTAACATAGGGGTCTTAGACCAAAATGGAGGGCAGAATGGGAAATTCGGTGATGATTTGCCCTTGGGCTAAAATTATAGTTAACTAGGTGAACAAGGAGAAGTTGGCCTGGTGGCTTAGTGGGTAAAGAATCTGTCTGCAATGCAGGAGACTGCCTGTAATACAGGAGACCTGGGTTTGATGGCTGGGTGGGGAAGTTCTTTTGGAGAAGGAAATGGCAAGCCACTCCAGTATTGCCTGGAGAATCCCATGGACAGAGGAGCCTGGCGGGCAGGCTACAGTCCACAGGGTGGCAAAGAATCAGACACAACTGAGTGACTATAAACCACCATAGGGAAGAGAAAAGAATCTTAGGCGATAACAACATATGCAAAGGTCCTTTGGCTGGGAAGGTTGTGGAAACACAAGAAACAAAAAGTAGGTCAGTGTAGCCAGAGAATGACGCAAGATTAGCCAGGGATGGGCGGAAATCGAGCAGCATCTTTCAATCATAGGAGTTTTGTCCTTCTTCAAGAAGCAGAATTTTCCTAATTCTGGGACAGGGGGCAAAGTGATTCAATGTTATTTAAATAACTTAAGGAATCCCTCAGAGTCTCTCCCTTTTCAGCTAGTCTAAGGACCTGCATGCATGCTCAGTTGTGTCAGACTCTTTGCAACCCCCATGGACTTTAGCCTGTGAGGCTCTTCTGTCCATGGAATTCTCCAGGTAAGAATACTGGAGTGGGTTGCCATTTCCTTCTCCAGGGGATCTTCCTGATCCAGAGATCGAACCTCTCATCTCTTACATCTCCTGCATTGACAGGCGGATTCTTACCACTGCCACCTGCCAAGCAGTAGCCTGAGGATAGTCTTCCTTTGGCAACAATGTCTTTAACCTTCTTCATCTTCCTTTGTAACAAAGAGAGCTGTCTGGAACCTCACACTAGCTTGTTTCAGCAGGGTCTTGTGATATTGTTTCATTTTCATTGTAACTTTTTAAACTGTTACCTTCCATGCATCACCTTGTAGATTAGTCGTCAATTACAAATTGGCACTTTTCATGGGTGCTTGCCATCTACCTTTACAAGGATTAAGTTGTGTACTGCTGCAGCTGCTGACCTCCAACACACGTTGAAGGAGTTCAGGGTGGAGAGCAGAAATGAGGCATTCTGTGCTGGGGGTTATGGTGAGGGCTGGCAGGACAGGTCTTCAGACAGATATTCTCAGGAGCTGATTTTCTGAGCCTAACTCTTGAATCTCCTCATATCGAGAAAAGCACTAAAATGCTTCACGGTGATGACTAGTGGAAGCTTCAGAAGACCAGGAAAAATCTACAAAAAATTGTTTGCTTGATTGCATGTACTCCCCCTTTACCAATATCACATCCATACTCTCCTTTTCCCCTACATCTTTGGAATTGTTTCTCAGAGCTATCTGAGATGCTTTCTCCTGGGCTGCAGGTTCTCATTCTGCCCCAAATAAAACTTGAAACTCTCATGTTTTGCTTTCTTTTTTTTAAAGTCGACAGTCCTTAACTCATGTCTGACTCTAATGAGTGATTAACAAGTGAGTTAAAAGTTAGAAAAATACATATTACTTAAATAACAATACATTTGTTAAGCAGATGTGACAAAAATCCTGACCCTGAAATTTGTGAAATTCAATTAGAAGGGCCATGGGAAGCCAGTGAGTAATGGGATAATAAGTAGTAAGCCCTTAGCACCCCAGACAACCATATTCACTCATCCAGGCCTGGGCTAGGCATCTGTGGAAGTGACATTTGAATGGGGGCACGGATGCTAACCCTAACATAAACATCAGGAGAGGAGCAGTGCTTTAAAGAAGGCTGAGCGGGATGCAGGAGGGGAGTAGCACAATGGGGTGTTATTGTTATTTTGGATCAAGTAGCCAAAGAAGGCTTCCCCAAGGAGGTGACATTTCAGCAGAAACCTAAAGAAAGTGAGGATGGACTTGTGCATATCTGGGAGAAGAGCATTGTAGGCATAAGGAACAGCAAGTGCAAAGGCCCTGGGGCTGGAATACACCTGTCCTGTTCTCCAAGCAGAAAGGATGTCAGTGTACTTGAAGCAGAGGAAAGCTGGAGGAGTCATATGATTCAGTTTGCATTTTATAAGATCCGTGCAGCTGCTGCATAAAACAGATTGTGGGGGTCAAGGGCAGGGTAGAAGCAACTGCCCAGCTCAAGGAGGGTGGGAGGCACGGGGTTGGGAAAAGCTTGGAGTGGGATGGGAAGTCTAGTTGACAGCACCTGAGGAAAGGAGAAAAAGGAAGTCAAGAAAGATTCCTCCTCAGTTGAACTGCTGGCAGTACGCAGCAAGAATCTTCTTTAGTTCCTGCTAGGTTTGGAATACCTTAGACCCTCAAGGGGAGACAGAGAGAGAGTGTTTGTCCAGACAAGTCTGGAGGCTGGGAGGGGAAGTCCAAGATAGAGAGGGACATTTGGGATTCAGTGTAGAGGTGGGCTTCCCTGGTGGCTCAGATGGTAAACAATCCGCCTGCAATGTAGGAGACCCAGGTTCAACCCCTAGATGGGTCAGGAAAATCCCCTGGAGAAGGGAATGGTAACCCACTCCAGTATTCTTGTCTGGAGAATTGCCTGGACAGAGGAGCCTGGTGGGCTACAGTCCATGGGATTGCAGAGTCAAATACGATTGAGCGACTAACACACACACACACACGCACATGCACACACAGACACAGAGACACAGACACACACACACACACACACACACAGACACACACACACACACAGAGTTGGCAGTTAGGGCCTGAAGACTGAATGAGCCTGAGGCTTCCCTGGTGGTTCAGTGGCTGAGTCCAGCTTGCAGTGCCAGGGGCAAGAGTTCCGCCCATATCAGGGAACTAGATCCCGCATGCCACAACTGAAAGATCCCTCATACCACAATTAAGACCCAACACAAATAAATGAATAAATATTTTTTAACAAGAAAAAAGACTGAAGGAGCCTATCTAAGGTTGACTATAAATAGAGACCAGGGCAGGGCCTGAGGCGGGAACTGTTGGTGAGGTGAGGAGTAAACCAGGAGTGTGAGTGTGGGGCTTGGGAGGAAGAAAGAATTAACTCTGTCAGAACATTAGAATTAGATCAAACTAGGAGGGGAGCCCTTATTCACATTGGCAAAGGAAGCCATTCCTCCAGCTCCCTGGGCTTAGCACAGCATCTGTACCCACTCTCCCATACATCATACTTGTATTGCTGCACGTGCTTTTAATTTTTTTTCAAAACAAACTTTTTATTGACGCATAGTTGATTTATCATGTTACGTTAGTTCAGGTGTACAGCAAAATAATGCAGATATACAGATACATACTATTTTTCAGATTCTTTTCCATTATAGGTTATTACAGATATTGAATATAGTTTCCTGTGCTATACAGTGGGTCCTTGTTGTTTCTTTATTTTATATATAATAGTATATGCCATATGTGCTTTTATTTATTTTTAAAATTTATTTTATGTATTTATTTGGCTGTGTCAGGTCTTAGCTGTGGCATGCCAGATCCTCCCTGCTTCATGCGTGATCTTTCGTGATCTTTCGCTGTGGCACAGGCACTCTCTAGTTGTGGCTTTTGCGCTTAGTTACTCTGTGGCATTGAGAAGGCAATGGCACCCCACTCCAGTACTCTTGCCTGGAAAATCCCTTGGATGGAGGGGCCTGGTAGGCTGCAGTCCATGGGGTCGCTAGGAGTCAGATACGACTGAGTGACTTCACTTTCACTTTTCACTTTCATACATTGGAGAAGGAAATGGCAACCCACTCCAGTGTTCTTGCCTGGAGAATCCCAGGGACGGGGAGCCTGGTGGGCTGCCGTCTATGGGGTCGCACAGAGTTGGATACGACTGAAGCGACTTAGCAGCAGCAGCAACTCTATGGCATGTGGGATCTTAGTTCCCCAGCAAGGGATGGAACCCATGTCCTCTGCATTGCAAGGCAGATTCTTAACCACTGGACAATCAAGGAAGTCCTTGTATGTGCTTTTATTTTAAAATTTTATTTATTTATGACTGTGATGGGTCTTAGTCACAGAATGCAGGCTTCTGTCTAGTTGAAGAGCGCAAGCTCAGTTGGTCTGAGGCATGTGGGATCCTAGTTCTCTGGCCAGCGGTTGAACCCATGTCTCCTGCATTGGAAGACAGACTTTCAACCTCGGGACCACCAGGGAAGTCCCCTTGTATGTGCTTTGAAGTGAACTGTTGCCATTCCAGCCTCTAACAATAATAAAGTACTAACAATAAATAATAATTATTATTAGCCTCTAACAATAATAAATCATAAAGTGGCATACCTTGCAGGCCAGGCACTTTACTAAACACTTTATGTATATTATCTCACTTAACTGTCACAATAAACCCAAGAGATAGGGACTATTATTGTCCATAATTTACAGTCAGGGAAACTGAGGCCCAGAGAGATTAAGTGACTTGCCCAAAGCTGCAGAGCAAGTACAACTGGTCATCTGGCCCTGGAATCTGTCCTCATCCTGCTACTTCCACACCTGGGCTCTGTCACTCGGCATGTTGGCTCTGAGTTATCTCCACCCTACCCCCCCACTCCCCGGGACATCTCTCAGGCTGAGGCCTTTCATCCTTCAGGGAGGGAGTGGTGGACAGTCCACATTCTATCAGACAGGTCCAGTCGGATGGGCATGTAGGTTGTTTTTTCCATTTGTGCCCACTTTGGACAACACTGTAGTGAACTCTTCTGGAGCCTCTTTCTGCAGGTCTGAGGTTCCCTGGGGTATCCACTGGTCATGAGAGAGGTGATACTTTTAATTTTCACAGCTGTGGTCCAATCGATCACTGCCCAGAGGCTTTGTCCCAAAAACCCAAGGCCATGTAATGGCGTGGACACCAAAGTCGATTGTTGTGACAAAATTTTCAACTTTGTCTATTCTTATGGGGTGCGAATACATTCCTTACAAGGAGGCCTGGCCGGCTGCAGTCCTTGGGGTCGCAAGGAATCCGATACGACTAGGCGACTGAACAATTCTTACGGTGAAAGGGGGCTTTCCAGGTGGTTCAGTGGTGACAAATCCTCCTGCCAAGCAAGAGACCTAGGTTCCAGCAGATCCCTGGGTGAGGAAGACCCCTTGGAGGAGGAAATGGCAATCCACTCCAGTATCTTTGCCTGGGAAATCCCATGGACAGAGGAGCCTGGCGGGTTAGTCCATGGGGTCGAAAAGACACGACTTAGTCTAAACAACAAATGGGTGAAATGGGGTCTTAGGGAGGGGAACGTATTAAGGGGATATATGTGTGTGTGGGGAGTGTTCGTCCAATCTCCCACGGCATCGTCTCCAGCCCTCAGCCCCCGCGACTGGGCGCCGGAAACCCCCAGGCGGCCCGGGTGGGGGCGGGGGTCGGCCTAGCAGCTTCCCGCGGAAGGAAGCGCCAGGCGGTTCCTGCGACAGGATGCGACAGGATGCGCGGTGATGCCCCTTCCCCAGTCGCCGGGGACTTCCCGGGCCAGGTCAGGTTTGCGAGGGAGTTGCTCCCACGCGGACGTACTGAGCTACTGCCAGTAGTGTGGGGTTCCAGTCCCCCCGGTACATCCCTTTGGGGAGTTGTGGGTCGATCCCCCGAGTGGGCGGCAACTGAAGTCTCATATTTCCCGGGAGGGAAGGCTGCGAAGGAGGCGAGGTTCCCTTGGGGTGAGGGGTGGGAGGTGGGGTTAGGAGGGAGGAGGCTGAGGGACACAGGGAGGCGGGGGTGCGGTGGGTGAACGAGCCTGGAGGGGAGCCAGGGGCGGGCCTTCTGGGGCGGGGCCGCCCCTCCACAGCGCCCTCCTCCTCCTCGCCTCGGGCCTCGGGGTCAGGTCCCCCGGGTCTTGGGAAGCCCGCAGTGGCGGGGCCGGCCGTCTGGAGGCGGGGCGGGAGCTTTCCCAGCGCCTCCCGCCGCCCTCACTCTCCGCACCTGCGGCTCCTTTGTCCTCCCCACAGCCCCCACCCCCACCCCCTGGGGCAACCCCGACTGTCACTCTCCAGAACTGGCGCTGGGGAAATTGTCAGGGTTTTCTCTCGAGGTGGCGAATATGGGGACGGGGTGGGGCCAAAGCCAATGAGTGCTCCCTCGGGTATTTCTAAACCCACAGTCTCGAAGGGAAGTTGCTGGGCCCATTTCGCGTATGAGGAAACTGAGGCTGGAAGCTCAGGTCCCTGCCTGAGCCACACACAGTTACACTCGAGACTGGAACTGGGCGTAAAGGGCGCTCCAAAGCTCACCTGTCCAGCCCCACCCCAATCCTGGGAATCCTGCCGATTCAGTTAATCAGGTGGGGGGAGGGTAGCTCTCCTTCCATTCTCCAAAGGAGGCCCGTACCCAAGTCGGCTAGGGGCACTGTTCCCAGCAGTATCCCCCACACATCTGAACTCGGAAAGCCTTCTCACCCAGAGTTGTAGGGAGGGGGTGTGTGTCCAAGATCCCGCCAAACGTGCGACGTTTAAGGATAGGTCGAGCACCAGGCGCTCTGGCAAAGAAAAGGGGTCGGCCCCTTCCCGCCCACTCTGCCCACGTGGTAGCGGTCAGACCGGTTTCTGGGGCCCCAGCAAGCTCTTGACCCTTTAACCCTGCCCCTCCCCCACCAGAGAAGAAAACCACAGACGGGCTGCAGACTTTGTATACAAATGGTCTTTTATTTTCCTATCTGGCGATTCTAGCAAAAAGGCCAGATAGAGGGAGTTACCAGAATCCACCAGTAAAGGCAAACAGAACCCCAAAACGCCCTGGCGAGAACCTCCCGCCTCCCCCATACTGGCCAGGCTCGCCAGCCACTGATCCCAGCTCAGCCCTACAGCGCTCCCCCTATTTTTGTGATTCAGACCAGGAACGTCCGGGTTGATCGTTTCTATGGGTCTAAGGGTCAAGCTTGAGACGGTGAACATCCCCACCTCTAACGCACCACATGAGAAAAAAAATTTAAAATGAAATTAGATCGGCCCTCTACCTCCGGAGGCGTAGGGGCTTCGGGCAATAACCCGCAGCAAGGCGCAGTGATTCAGGCCGCCCTCCTCCCATTCCCCAGGGCGGTCCACACCCCAGGTTCTCATCCCGGCCCCCACCCACACAGGGCAGCAGGAAGCTCCCCACGTCTACCCCATGACGCAACGATGACCGCTCGCACAAGTATGTCACTGGAGAGGGAAGGGGAGTGCCTGGAATTCTCTTAAGTTGGAAACGCAAACACCAACGATTGAAAAATCTTATTGAAAGGGCAGCATAGCCCCCAGTTTAAAAAATAAAAAAGTCCGACCCTGAGGAGTTTCCAAAACCAAGCCTCCCTTCTCCCAGTTCCAGAAGGAGTCGGTGAGGTTCACCTCCCAGTCCGTTAAAACAGCACCGATGGGAGCAGCAGGTCTGGGGGGAAGGCGCCCGCGCCCCCGGCTCAGGCTCCTCGGCGTCGCCGCTGCACACAGGTGGCGACGGTTCCCCGGGGGCAGAGTCCCTCTCGGGGCCTCTGGGCAGCCCGGGCGACGGCTCCTCTCCACGGCTTCCGCGAGCGCTCCCCCGGGGGGGGGGGGGGGGCCTCGCCTCGGGTCTGCGTACTCTGGCCGACGGTTCGGCCCGCGCTCTGGGTTCCGGTAGCGCCGTTCAGGAACCCTCAGAAGGCCACCACGGCCCGCACCAGCACGTTGAGCATGTTGTCCGCAGGGCGGCAAGCTGGCTTCGCTTCGCACGCCGCGGACGCCGTCGGAGAGCTGGCAGCAGGACTGCAGTTCAGGAGGCCGGAGAAGCGCCTCTGCAGGACGCGCGCCAGGTTGGGGAAGGCGCCCTCCGCTTGCGCTGGAGGGGGCTGCAGGCGATCAAGGACCTCCGAAGAGGCCCCTTCCTTCTCCTCCTCCTCATCTAAGCGGGCTTTCTTGCTCGGGACCAGAGCGGCGTCCGCACCATCGCTAAGGCTGCTGCTCCGCCGCTTGCGGCTGATTTTGGCGGGGCGCTGGACACAACGGGCAGGGGTCTCCTCGACTCTCGGTGCCTCCTGCGTGTCCATGGGTTCCGGAGAGGGCTGCTCACCGTTGCCGGTCGCTGCCTTGGCTGCGGCTTCCGCTTCCCGAGGCGGGTGCAGGCGAGGGTCAGGGGGAGCGGACGGGCGGCAAGGGCACCTCGGGTTCCTGGGCTTCCACCTTGGCCGAGAGGTAGAGCTCCCGGGCGCTGCGCATGACCAGCGACAGCTGCAGGCTCCGGTGCAGCCGCAAGCCACCGCGCTGCATGCGTGAATGGTACATCTTCCACACCGACAGGGTCATGATCCGTTGCGCCTCCTTCTGCACTTCCATAGCTGCTCGACGGCGAGGGCGAGGGCGGCGGCGGCAGAGACTCCGGCTGGGCACGGCAGGTGGCAGGCGCACTTCGGACAATGCGCTCGTTTACGCCACCCTCTGCAGGACAAGCCACGCGGAGACACTGCCTGGACGCTCTGCCCGGGCGCCCGCCACCCGGGCCCTTTTGTACCGGGAGTGAAGTCACCGAGACGCCCCGCCCAATCAGAGAGCCGCATCCGGGCTTTCCGCGACGCCTGGGCGAGAGACTCCTTAAAGCGACAGAGTGGAATTTACTGAGAAAAGAAAAGGGACCCGAACTCCTGTGAGAAGCGTCCCCCAATCCAACCTGAACTCTCGGGGTGGTCTGCTTTCTCAGGGCCTCTCACTGAACCCGCGCGCAGGCCCGGTGGAGGGGGGCCGTGGGTGGTTCTCAGGGCCCACCCACCGGCTGTGTCTGGAGACCCCAGCGGGTGGTAGGCTGCACGTTTCCCTTCGCATCCGAGAAAACTTGAGTTCCAAACGGTAGATCCCCGGTGGAAACTGTGTCTACCATCTACCAGAAGCCTAATTAATGTCTTTTTTTTTTTTTAAATCAATAATGTTGCTAACAATTATTAAGCACTTGCTAAGTGCCAGGCGCTAAAGGCTTTCCTATCATAAACATCTCATTGATCTCTCACTTCCATTCCGTGGAGGGTAGTTGTATCTTATTTCTTTAGGTGGGGACATCCAGGCACAGTGACTCGTCCAATATTTGCTAAACGAATACTTGAGCCACTGCGGTGAAAGGGGACCAGTGCAGTCTCCAGCACTCCTGTCTTGCCAGCCTCCGCCCACCCTCCTTACTCCCCTTGTTTGGAGGCGGTTAAGAAGGCGGGACACACTGGCTGGCTCTAGGGCAAAGTTGCCCACTCCACGGGAGGTGGTTGTCTGCAGACAGGAGCGCAGCCCAAGCTACAATCTCTGCGTTTTGCATCTAACATCCCTCTCAGTTTCCCTCGGCACGAAATCCACCGTGGGCGTCCATGCCCTAAGGCGGAGGACCCGGCAGCAACACAGGCCGAGTGAACACGTGGCTGTGGCCCCCCAAACTACGCAGCCGAGCTCCGCCTCTGCTCCCGGAGAGGCGGAGTTGGATTAGGACTTGGAAACTCAGCAACGCGGAGATAGAGCAGATAGAAAAAATCGGCCCCACCTTCTGCTACGCACTAAGATTCCAAGAACTACTATTTCCAGTTCCTCAAAAACCGCGAAATTGTTGGAACAGCTCCCTTCATTCGTGGTGTGGGCCCTTTAAGGGCAAGCTCCCCCGCCCTCTCCACACCGGTGCACGAACCTTCCCGCCACTCTATCAGCCATACTTCCACAACTAAATTTGGAAGTAGTGACGTAGGGCAAGCTCGAGCCGCTTCCGGATGCCCTTATTAGGACAAGGGCCGGGATCGCACAACGAGACCGTAGCCGGCCTCTTCCGGATGAGCGGGGGTGGTGCCTTAGCCTCCCTGCACGCCCCGCACCCCGCTGCCCACCCCCCCACCCCCACCCCCCCCGCCGCCCCGCTCTCCCTCTACCGGCAGCTAGAGCTGGCTGGAGCCCCCGGCTTCCGGAGCCGCGTCCAGCGGGGTCGGCGGAGAGTAAGAGGAAAGTTTCGCTTCCTTCCCTCCGGAGGCCAGAAAGATGTGACAGCTTTCCGGGAAAGTCCCCTGCCCTGCCGGCGGGATCGCATTGAAGCCACCTCCCAGAGACCTACACAAAGACCTTGCCAACACAAGCAGCTACTCCCTAAGGATCGCTACATTCCTGTCCTCGCCACCCCTCCCACGGAAACTCTCCCAGACTCCCTTTCATGTATTTCTGCATCTCCACCAAACACTGACCTTCTGCACCTTTGGAGCATGCTCAGATTCTCCACACCGAACCCCGGCACAGGGAAACTCAGCAAGTATTCTCTCGTCTAGAAGACTTCTCCCCAAACTGTCTGCATTCAGCGATCCTTCCACATATTATGGCAACCTGCTGAGGACGCCCCCATTTCTTGTCCCTTCCCTCCATGAAACGTCACAACGACATCTCCAGCTCAGATGCTCTCTCTGACGCACAACAGAGGCAACCCTCCAAGGACTTCTTCAGACGTCCCGCTCCAGAAATCCGGACCCTACACAGGGGACAGCTGCTTCCCTCCTATAAAAAACTGATTTTCCTGGCGACGCCACACAGAAGCGCTCTGTCACGTAGGTGGCAATCCTATGAGTCCCTCTCCAGACTTTCCCGGTCCCGCCTCACACGCAGAGGACTTTCCCGCAGACCATTCTCAGATCCAGCACCACACCCATTCCGGCGACCCCAAGGGTCGCACCCAGAAAGACCTCACCACCCCACCCCCCACCCCCGCCCCCGAAGCTTCTCTAGGGCCCCTACTCAGGGCCAACCCGCTCCGGGGCGACCTCGAGGCTTCCCTCCGCAGGAAAAAAGAGGAGGGGAAGAGTCTCCCTCAGAACCTCACATAGAATGCCCGCACTTCACCTGTCCCCAAACCTGCCACTCCGACCCTGGCCTGGGACCATCTCGCATCTCCTAGGATAGGATCTGGGTGCAGGCTCAAAGAGTCCATAACGATGGCCCACAAATTAAAGAGCCCCTTCCCCAGCCATAATCTCGCCTGTTTTGAAGGAGACATTATGTACATTGCTCGGAAGGGAAAACTGAGGTTACGCAGCAACAATCCGAGGGGCTGGGTCTCGAACCGACGGATTCGGAGCTCTTGAGTGGAACCCAGTTAGATAGAACTAGGACACTGCTGGGGAACGGGAGCGAAGGGGCGGTCCGTGCAGACAGGAAACCGTCTCTGCCCACAACCAAGATGACTGAAGAGAGAGCGGATGTTTCCGCACTTCGGGCCGAGGGCCACTCTTTCTCCCCTGGCGGCCCGGCTCTCGATGGTGGCACGGGTCACGTGACGGGGGGCGGGGTGACGGCGCGTCCCGCACCTCTTGGAGGGAATTAGCTTCCGAGGCCGAGAAGGGAGAGGATTTGGCCTCGGGCGGGTGGGGGGCGTGACATGTCTCTCGAAGATCCATTTTTTGTAGTCCGAGGGTGAGTGACAGCGATGCGGGAAGACATGGGGTATTGTGTCCCCTTGCCAACCAGTGCCCGCGTGCCAGCCGGTGCATGTCAGGCATTCTGGGCACCGCCGTCGGGATCGCCCCGTGGCCATGTGGGAGGGGTCCGCAGGGGGATATAAGGGTCTCCTGAGCTCCCAACCTGTTTGGGGGCGTAATGGTGGGCGGAAGGACCGCCTGCTCCCCGCCCCCGCCAGCCGCGCCCGCTGTGCCCCTGCCCGCAGCGAGGTGCAGAAGGCGGTGAACACGGCCCGCGGGCTGTACCAGCGGTGGTGCGAGCTCCTGCAGGAGAGCGCGGTGGTCGGACGCGAGGAGCTGGACTGGACGACCAACGAGCTGCGGAATGGCCTGCGCAGCATCGAGTGGGACCTCGAAGACCTGGAGGAAACCATTGATATCCTGGGGGGTGGGGTGGGGTGGCATGGGAGAGTCCATTGCAGGGGTCGGGGGCGCTGAGAGCCAACACTTGGGGGAGGCTGCACACCTAGGAGGTGTTGAGGACTTTGAGGCGTAGGAGGGCGCACGTTCTGTTGGGCTCTGGCCTTGACTCTTGACTCGCCGCATACGCATAGTGGAAGCCAACCCCGGCAAGTTCAAGCTTCCAGCCGGAGACCTGCAGGAGAGAAAGGTGTTTGTGCAAAGGATGCGGGAATCAGTGCAGGTAAAGAGAGTTTCCGATGGGGTGAGGAGGGTTAGGGCGTCTTTCACTCTCTGATGCTGTCCTTATCTGTAGGAAATGAAGGACCATTTGGTCAGCCCAGCAGCCATAGCCTTCATGGAGAGGAATAACAGGGAGGTAAGGCATTCCAACCCAGTGCCCTCACCACCCCCCTACCCACCCCCCCCCACCCCCCCCCCACCCCCACCCCCCCCACCCCCACCCCCCCCACCCCCCCCCCCCCGTGTCTCAGTGCGGTCCTCTGAGTGCACGCCTGGCTCCTCTGTGCATTCGCCTGTCTCCTGGGGACCCGTGCGTCTGTCCCTCCGCTTCGGTCCTCATCTTCATGCACAGTTGTGTCTATGCTGTCTACCTGCCTGCTCTTTCTAGATGAGCCCAACTATTTCTCTCTGTGTGTATAATCCCTTCTACCATCTCCTGTGGGTCTATACGCTATAGGTTTTCTGTGTGTGTGGCAGCCTGTCTCCTTTTCTTGCTCTCTGTGTTATTGTTTCCAGGATATATGTTCACCTTTTTTTTCTCCTTTTTTTGGGCTGTGCCCAGCAGCACGTGGGATCTTAATTTGCCCAAACAGGGGTCGAACCCTTGCCCTTGTGGCCCCTGCGTTGGGAGCTTGGAGCCTTAACCACTGAACCACCAGGAAAGTCCCTGTGCTTTTTGTTTTATTTAATCTGTGTACGCACTTGACCTCTCTGAACTTGGCCCCCGAGTGGATCTCTGTCGGCCTTGGGTAGATCCACTGCTTCCCCTTTGTGGGTGTAGTTGCCCTGTGTGTGTACCCACTCCTGCCTTTTCTGCGCATTCTCTCTGCTGCCTCTGTGTTGAGTGTTCATTCTTTGCATGTTGTGTAACAGCAGCCTCACTCGATGCACCTACATGGGGTCTGGAAGGGTGGGGGGCTGAAGCCTGCAGCAGCTTGGGGTCCTATGGCAGGATCCACATGCCTTCCAGGTGTGCTGTTTTGGGGATTAATGTTCAAATTCTTTGTATTTATTTATTTGGCTGCATCAGGTCTTAGTTCCCCCACTGCAATGTGGGATATTTTTTAAATTATTTAATTTTTGACTACGCTGTGTCTTTGTCACTGCACAGGCTTTTCTCTAGTTGCAGTGACTACTCTCTGGTTGTGATGGGCCCAGACCTTGAGGGCTTCAGTAGTTGCAACATGTGGGCTCAGTAGTCGAGGTTCAAGGGCTCTAGAGCACAGGCCCGGTAGTTGTGGCACATGGGCTGGCTTGCTCCGTGGCATGTGGGAATCTTCCCAGACCAGGGATTGAACTCATGTCTCCTGCATTGGCAGGTGGATTCTCTACCACTGAGCCATCAAGGAAGCTCTGACATGTGGGATTTTAGTTCTCCAACCAGGGATGGAACCCATGCCCCCTGCATTGGAAGGCAGATTCTTAACCACTGGACCACCAGGGGAGTCCCTTAAGTTCAGATTCTTAAATACCTGTGTTTATAGGTTTATAAGCATGCCAGGATTAATTTATTAAATCCTTGTTTCATCCTCAGAAAACAAGGTTTATAGCCCTCCCCATTTTACAGATGAGGAAACTGAGGCACAGGAAAGTCAAGTGGTATGGCCTTTGGGTCACCTTACTAGTTAATGATGGCCCTGAGGACCCAGGCCATTCTACTCCTGAGACTGCCTTCCTGAGTAGGCACCATCTAGATTTGCCACAAATCTTGTCAGTCTCTGTTGGGAGTGGGCGACCCTCCCTAAGCCTGCTGTATGGGTCCCTACAGATGCTGACAGGCAAGCCGGCCACCCTGAAGTCCTCCAGTGACTTGCTGGACGCCAGTGTGGTGTCGACCACCTCTCGCTACATTGAAGAGCAGCAGGCCACACAGCAGGTGCGTGCAGGCAGCTGGCAGCCCCAGGCTGGAGGAGACTGTGGACAGCTCAGGGCTCCCTGCCAACCTCGGTTCCCACCCTTCCACCCTGCAGCTGATCCTGGACCAGCAGGATCAACAGCTGG